>OX327007.1:57324274-57924274 GCA_946800695.1 Geum urbanum | reverse complement strand
TCTATAACAGGTTTTATTTTAAAACGTGAATGCGCCGTTCTACCTTTTGGAAGTAACAGAGAAGCAATTCCTGACGAAGCAACGGCCAAAATAATTTTTCCTTCAGATCTTAGTTTAGAAATTATAGTATTCCACAAAAAAGTTTTACCTGTTCCGCCACTACCATACACAAAAAATGATTTTTCAGTTTTCTGTTCCACAGCTTCAATCACTTCATCGTATATAATTTTCTGACACGAATTCAATTTAGTAATCAATTCACAATGTTAACGTTTAAGTGTCTCACAATCAAAATCTAATTCCTCTCTCATTAATTTATTGCTCAAATCATGTATCTCTTTTGTTTTTGGCATCGGCAAATGATGTTCTTTCAATGAACTGGATGCCATACTAAACAATTTTTCAAGTTCATATAAAACGTTATTTTCAAATCATCCTCAGGTATGGTAAGGTTGGGCATGTTGAATTCCGATCAAATTTTGTATAAGATATCATAAGACATGCTCATCCAATGTGCATTGAGCAAAGCTCGCGGATTTGAGACATTACAAAAAAGAATAATGGTAACAAATAATTGTCTAATCTGAGAAGAGGTCGCAGTAAATCCAGATTCAACCAGTGCATCGTTCCATTCTTTATCATCATCTAGTAATCCCAATGTTCGACATGCTTCCTGAAAAGTGGCGTATGTAATTCCATTGACTGTTTTGATCCAATCGAAATTGCGACATCCTTTTTGAATATTCAGTAGCATTCGTAGGTAAAATAATTCGCCTGCAAGTGGTGGTACGTGTGCAATTCTGCCAATAATGTCATATAGTTTTTTTCTTGGATGCCATGTTTTGCTATCACTGTCCCAAACAAACTGAGAAGGAAATTGAGCATAAGTTAATTTAGCCGCGTCCTTATAAAAAGTATTTGCATCAAACCAAGCAGTCAGCATTGTACGTTCTGCATCTGGATTTTCTACAACTTGTTCAATAGATTGTCCTTCATAAAAGAAAACACTCTGCTCGTTTGGCAAATGAATTTTTAAGTATTGCACTGCAGGATATCTAGTATGAATGGAAAATTCAAACAATTGCCACACAGATTCGTGAGGAGTTAAATATCGACAATTCAAATAATTTTGTATTTCATCATTTACATTGTCACGAACCATCACTTGAGCTCTATCTGGACCTTTATTTATATATTTAAATAAATATTTTATTCACATAGACTGAGAACACGATTCAACATTTATGTGAGCATTATACCTCAACAACAAAATGGGATTATATGGAACAACAATATTATTACCAATATGAATTCCATTTTTATTTACAAATTTTGAATCATCATCACGTCTTCTATAGTGAGGAGCCTTAATTGCGTGAAAAACGGTGTTAGAAATGTATGGTTTTGGAAAAGATTTTGTGCATTTTCCATCTCTCATGCACGGAGATTTTGAATTTAATTGACCGCAAGGACCATGTATCATAAATTGACTAACTATTTCAAAAATTTCTGGACAAATGTTTTTATCTGGTAATTCAGCAGAAATAATATAATCAATATCTGTTGATGTGTAACACTTGTATGGTCTTTGAAGCCAAATTAATAAATGAGCATGTGGCAATCCTCTTTTTTGGAATTCAATTGTACAAACATGTGCATCAATATCTCCAAGAGGTTCTCCGGATTTAATGAATTTTATTATATCATCCAATTTAATTTTAAAAATCCGAGAAACAATATCTGGTCTGTCTTCCGCTTTGTACCCAGGTTTTTTTTTCAAAATATCTCACAATTTCTGGCCATTTAACATTGCAAGTGAAAGTTATAAACAAATCCGGATTACCATAATATCTACAAATTGCCATGGCATCTTGATAGTTATTTAACATATCTCTAGGACTGCCGGTGTGAGTACCTGGAAGAAAAATTGTTTTTCCCACATCAGAACATCGAGTAACACCATTTGAAGCAAGCGTAGATAATTGATTCCATTGTTCACACTTCAATAATGGTTGATGATTTCTTATATATTCTAAGCGATTTTCCTCAACTGTCGCATATGCATCAACTAAGTATTGTTGAAACAATCTTCCGCCTTTTAGCAAAGTGCTTGAATCATTTTCTCGATCATGGATTTGATAACTGACAAATTTTATCATCGTCAATTTTGTTCTTTTTCTCTGACGCTCTCTTTCCGTACACTCTAACAACATATCTGTTCTGAATCCATCCTCACCATATGGAAACAGTAGCGAATATTGCAATGACATTAATTTCGGATGTATCTTTGATATTCGCTTCAAATGTCCATCAACTGATCGAATTATGATATCTCTGTTAGAATTAAATTCTCCAATGTCACCAACAATTAAACCGGCAATTTCAGAAGCACTCGGTAATTCGTATTGCTTACCATCGGTAGACTGGCGATCAAGTAGAGTCATATTACAATTAGGCAACGAAATATTTTCAAATTGATCTCTCACTGATCGAAATTTTTTAGCCAATTCATTAATGTGGTCAAGCATATTTGCTAATTTTTCAACAATGGCAACATCAATATTTTGATTTCTATTATCTGGATCAATGGCATTAATGAGATTTAAAATCTCATTTCCCGTGTCATAAACATATAATTGGGCAAACTTAGGACATTCATTTGCAGAATGTAACACTGATCCCATCAAATGATGCACTTGTCCACAAATTTTGAATACATAAGGAGCTGTTCCATTATTTATCTTGTAATCAATTTTTGCACCCATAGAAGTAAAAGCAAACATGGCATTATAAACCCGAATATTTTCACGAAAAAGTGTACTTTGACGACCATTATTTGGATTCAATAATTGTTCAAGAAAAGTTGAAGTCGGATTTGATATTGGAAGTTTTATTTGTCCTTTTTCACAACAATTCGTATAAACAAATTGATTTTTGATTCTTCTCTTTAAAGCCTCACCTGACCAAAAGGAAGCACCGCAATAATTGCATGTGTAGAAATCGTCTTCAGAGTCGTTATAATTTACAATCACACCTGCATTAAAAATTGCGTTAAAAAATAATAAAATTTTATAAATCAAAAATTGATGATGTAATATATCATTTACCTTGGCGAGTTCTTTGATAAGATGCCTGACCAAGGAAAGCTAGAGCAAGTACTGCATTTCAAGTTGAAAAAAATTATTGCTATGCTTATGAGAACTTTTGGTAAACTAATTTAATATCCTCAAATAATTATAATTGGAAATAGAGATTCAATGACTACCTGACACATTCTCATCGACAACATCATTCTTGTCATAGCTTCTCTCCTCCAAAGGCTTTGAACTCATACCTTCATTTTGAAAATTTTGTTGATCCTCAAAGAAACAACTTCTCTTGCTCAACTTCTTGGTTGAGATGCCTAGATTTGTTTCACTTGGTCCCTCATCTTCAAAATATTGTGGTGGTACAATTGTCTCATGGTGTGATGAGGATTGTTCAAAATTTGGTTGAAAAAAATGTTTCCTCTTGCTTGATTCCATTTTTGGCCCCATACCTAAATAAAAGCACAACTAATTAGTAAAGCATTTTATCATGGAAAGGTAGCTAGCACAACACCAACACTACCTATCAAGAAATGACTTTAGGTTTTAGCATCTACCCAAATGAAAAATATTATCAGTAGATGCAATGCATTGCCTATATATGCATTTCAACTTAATAGTTTTTCTTTTACCTACTATCATATATGAATCATACAATCAATTTTCTTTCCAAAACTGACATAAATTACTTAAGTCACTTTATCAAAGTTGAGGAAAATGTGGGCACCAAATTACATTGCTATAGCTATTTATGAAGACTCGCACCAAATTACATTGTTGTCGTTATTTCTATTTATATTTATACACCTTCGTACACACATGATGGTAATAGAATAAAAATATATTTTTACATGGTATTTGTGGTTTCATTGGGTTAGTGGTTAAAAAGCTCTTAGCAGCTGAATGAAGAGGCAGGAACAATCACAGACAAAATGAGATCTAGTTTTATAATCTAAAATCACTTTATTTCGTGTCAAAGCCTACAATAATATAAAAAGTATGAGTTTTACTGGCTGATACTAAGCAGGAATATAAAACTCAAAATCCATGATCCCAAATCGACAAAATTACAGAATACAGAAAAAAAAGATAACAAACAACATGCGACTTTGGGGTCCAAAGAGAAAGTAGTGACTATGTTTGAAGAGAAAGCAAGGACTATGACCCGATCAAACAACGTACCTTGGGCATGCAGGTCGACGACAGATTTGATCGACTGCGAGAGGAGAGCTACAGATTCAGAGTGCCTACAGAGACAGATCGAGTGAGTACGCGATGCGACATATCCAGAACAAAAAAAAATTGATTAGAGGGATAATGACATTACTACAGAAATATTTTCATCTACTTATTGATCTACAAAAGAATGCATTATACATTGAAGATACTACGACATCATCATCTATACGTTTCCTTGCCTTTATGCCTAGACAAAGTAAACAAAGGTATTCGATAGTTGAAGAAGCCGTGAAACAGTAGAGGAACACACAAAATAAAAATATATCGACACATTTTTCTTTTTTGATAAAACTTAGGACATCACCAGCAGTTCCTTTTGTATCATACCAAAAGACCGACAAATGCCAACCCCACTACGTAACTAAGCAAAATGGATTATGATAACGTAATCTAATATTCACATAGCTCCGAAGAAACTTAACAAAAACAAAAAATATCAGTATGTAATGTAACATTTGATATACACATAAGAAAAACACAATAAAAAGTTTTCTATTAATGATTCTTTAAGTTAATAGCAATCCCTCATCAGAAAATAAACTTGATCCTAATTGTGAATCTGATTCATGTCTACAACATGAACCTAGGTTAATGCAGAATGATGGTATTGATCAAAATACCACACAATAAAAGTTTTAATTTATGAATTAGAACAACATAAAGCTAAGAAACTTGAAAGGTCTAACCTTTAAGTGAATGGCTTGTAACCCAATTTACAAAACCACAATATTCCTCTGTCATAAAAAAAAAGCCAATGTCACAAACCCAACATCTCTCAAGATACAAATAAGTTTTATGCTATAATAAGGCTTAGTTACTATTCGACATTACTTTAACATGATATCGATGAATCGATTGGGTTACTATAATATAGCACACAAATCGGTTTTGCTACATACAAATCGGTTAATACTTTCCATACAAATCGGTTGAAAGTAATAGAATAAGAAGGCTGACATCTTCATTGAAGTCTATTTTTTATGATATAACCCAAGGGCCACATATAATATGCAATCCATAGTGGAAACAGTACCCGGAAGACCAAAATTACTCGGTTCAGGTCTGCCAACCATAGGTAAGCCAAAGCCAAAAATAAAATAGCTGAAATTTATGCTACACATGAAAAGAACACTACTTGAAGGAACAAAAAACATCAGATCGAGAAACAATACCCCGATAAGAGCATCACTGACATAGCTAAAGGCTTAAGACCATTAGTTACAAATATTTAAAACAAAAATATCAAGCACAGAAAAATCTAAATGTGACTGGCTTTTCATCAGAGTCGTTCAAACGAATCAAAGAAAACTAAGGTAGCTTGCTCAATTATCAAGAATTCAAAAACAAAATAGACCAAAAAAGACTTAGAATTTCTGCGTATATAAGCACCTAATCATGCATAGCAAAGGTAGAACATACTATTTGTTTTCTCTTTGGCTAACAAAAGTAAAGCTATAATCTATTCAAAGGGGTTCTGAAATAAACTAAGATGAAAAAAAATCATGGTTATTCAAGCACACTCATAATACTGGCCATGATGATCTGTTCAAATCCTTGTAAGAGGATATTTAGTGATTATTAGTATGGTATGTTGTTGTGAATGGTAATTTGTAGATACAGAAACTCTTAACTTTTGAACTGCAAATTCCATGTGATATAACAGAAAGGCGATCAATATGGACATAGCTAACATTTTAACTATCGGATCGAGTGCAAAAACACATATGTATATGATATATGGGTTTCTAAATCCATATATTAAGCTAGCTTCTTCCTCTTTGCGGCTAGATCATATATATATGGCTCATAGCAGTTGTTTTATATAATCAATCAATCCATCACCACAAATCATACTACATACTACATATAATGTCTATTGCAAGATTATGAGATTCATGAAGAAAATATGCAAGATTTACATAATAGCTGCTAAAAGTATACTGGCACAAATAAAGGTTATAAATTTATACAAATGGGTTCTTCTCATCTAGAGAGAAAGATCAAATTTATCTTCTTTTACTTGCAAGACTGAATTGCTATCTCACAGTGACCACCTTTTAAAACATATGTGTTCAGAGGAATTTTCCTTACAGACAGACACAATTATTACTTGTATCATCTAAGATGACACACAAAGCATTAATTCAACTCATAATAGGAGAATTTTTTCTACAGTTACAATACTATAGATAACCATTAATTCAACCAACCAAGCCCTTATACTCCACCACAGGATATGCAAGCATTCTGGATATAACAACAATTGGTGATTATCTAGATGTATAACTTTAAAAGCATGGAAGCTAAGAGACTTTTATGGTGACAGGAAATGAGGACAAAATGAAAATAATATAAACATGATCAGCTTAAAATGCATACTAAAACTTGCATTCTAGAATACTCAGAATGAGTTTCGATGACAATCAACTACCAAAATCAACACCGAGAAATTGACAAAGCAAACATCAACTCAAGATCAATACCGAGAGATCGAAAAAGCTTACTTTGGTAAACGGAGGGAGACCAATAATAGAGATCGGGCTTGATTGCAAAGATCAGAAATCGTCGAGAGCAGAAAGAGATGCGAGCTGAAAATTGAAACCAAAATTTGAAACAGTTATAAAAAGAAAAACCAAATCTGAGCACTCCTATCCATAACAATATTGAGGTATCAAAGAAGAGACGAAGAATTCAGCACCACCCAAAACCAACGTACAATGCTTGTTGAAACGATGTTTGCTTTCTCAATGCAAAGGAAATATCCAGATAGAATTTGATAAATTTATCAAACCAAGAAGTAATTTATCTTTTATCAAACTTGTCCTAGAAATATAAACGTACGTCATTGAAATTCTCTAATATAACAGATGCATGTCTATCTTCAAATCAAAGGGTCATTGTTTTAATTAGAAGCGTGCATGAACGGATTTTAAAATGATGATCGAGTCAATTAGATAATAATTGATCAATATATATTGTTTTACTTAGTTAACATGTTTTGTTTGAACCAAGTAGGCATTATCATGGTGCCAATTTTAGCTAGCTAGATGGCCAAACTATAGATCGAATACATACTGGCATCGATTTGAACCAATGTCTTAAATCAATATCCTGGCTAGCCGGCCTGCTAACATCCCCATGCAATTGATGCCAGTCCTGAACTCCTAACTGTATCTAGCCTTGAAAAGGGAGACAATTGGAAACACATATTGCAAGTAAACTGCAAATTAATTTTAGGGCGTGCACATGAAGTTGTTATATATGCAAGCTACCAATAATAACCAAATTTTGTTTAGTGGTTTCTTGCCATGAACCTAATATATATCAAACCACAACAACATTTTCGACCACATCCTCCCAGTACGTACTTCTCTCTCAATGACGCATTCGTATGCATGCTTAATTAATCGGCCTCCATTTTTGCTCTCATTGAAGCACATGCAAAGTGGGTCTTATTGTTCTCCCACCACAATATTGCGCTAGCATGCATGGTTAGGAAGGCTCTTAATAATCTCCATCATGCATGTACGTGCATCTAGATCCCATGGCCATCTTAATCACAACCCAGAAAATTTAGTACCGAGAACTCTTATCAACAGTTATAGATATTGTGAGCTATAACTTTGAAAGAAGAGACGAACTACCTAATCAACCCCTTTCAAACCTAATTAACAGTTATATACAACAATGATTGTTCATCATAATCTATATGCTATATGCTATATGCATAGCATATTGATTGTTCAACCTACAAAATCTTAGCATATGATGTCTCTCAATTTACTTAGCATAAACCCACAAACATGATTGTCGTAATTTACGAAAGTAACAACCAACGTATACTTAACAAATCATAGATTCAACTAAACAGGAGGATGGTTTGATTCAGTTTTGCATTTTATAGAGATTATATACAGAGGAGATTTTGTCTGGGAAAAATAAGCTGTCCAGAACATGGGGTTTGCTTAGCAGGGTTTTAGATTGAGTTCTATATCTAGATCTGTAAGTGCAGGAAGAGGATGCTCTAGTTTTATTCTCTTCATTTTCTGTGGACATAATTTTCTACCGCTCTCTTTGAGAGCAGAAGTTGAGTGTCAGCCGAGTAAATTTCATGTCTTTCACATCCAAGTCTCCACACTGCAAATATATGTGTAGTAATAAAATTTGATATAGAACTCGATGTATATCCTATAGATATCAATGTTATTCTGAGATCTTATTGAGCAAAAACCTCAATGTGTAACTTTACAGAGATGATAGGCTTGCTTCAAACCAATTCTGTTCAGGGATCTTATACTCATAAACAATGCTTTTATGCAAACGACAGTCCATCAATATAAGTACTCAACCCCACTATTTGTTTTGTATCAATATTCACTTGCTATAAGCCTATAATTGTAAACTACTATACTTAGATTTCTGTAACCTTTTCTGATAATCAAAATCTCATGAAAGTTTTTTTCTTATTCTTTTTCATTTTTTTGATGAACCCATAAATACATACATCATTGAGACACTCAAATAGGTATCCAAGGTTTCAAACGAAATTATCCAAAGTTGTATAAGAAGACATAGAGTGGTAGTCCACCAAATTCCTTATAGAATAGACTTATTCACATATTCAGGAACAAAAAGAAAAAGAAAAGACAAGTCAGTATACAAATCTACACATACAGAGGTCAAAGTTAGCTTATTCAAAACAGTGGGTTTACTATTATAAAGCCTAGATGGCCGGAGAATCTTACAGAAATGGTGTAGCTGGTGTTGTTGAAGCGGGTATTGATGGATCGGGGCGATCGAATGTTGAACACCAAAGGACGATCGATGAATAATGCGGTTGAGATGATCGATCGAGAGAGAAGATGGTATGATCACGAAAGTGATACCCTTTGAGGTGTTTTTGGCCTTCTTCAAGTTACTCGTGCAAGATGATTTCAACAGGAAGTACTTCAAAAATACCTTAACAATTCATAATTCACAGACAAACGTAGAAAGTCGAGAGTTAATCAACACATTTGAGAGATCAAATTTGAAACGCTTTAACCATATTATTAGAACTATAAATCAACACAGCATCATAAAGGTTGATTCCAAATTAATTAGAAGATTGTTTTTCAGAATACATCAATTTTGAAATTGAATGTACAATGGAAAAGTTTTAGACATTGAAAAAAAAATATGGACATATAAACTCTAAATAAATTCAACACCATACAACCAACATACAAACTATAAAACTCATGAATCAGATCTACAAAGAATCAAGAAACGTTGAGACTAAGTGGAGTTGCTCTTTGTTCTTTTCTAAATGGCTTCTCTAGAAACCACCTCTTCCTTTCATCCTCTCACTTCCTTAGCTTGATAGTCATTCCCCGTCCCACTTTTAATAAATCATAATTTACTGTCATGAATCCAGTTTTAATCATTAATCATGAACCCTCTTTTTATCATCAATCATTTTCGTAGCACGTCTTTGAGAAATAGATCAAACCCACTTTTAATCAATCACTTTCCAAATTGAATGACGAACATATAATCAAGGCCCAATCATGCATACCTTCCCGGTGACATACTTGAGATGTTGCTCACTACAATGAAATCCCAGGGAAAGCTCAAAGTTGGGTTTGCATCTTTGCCCTTAAACCTTCTTGTTTGCTTCGTCTTTTCTCAGCAAGGTTCTATAAACTACATGTATGCAACAGACAAAGATCAAAGTTAGCTTATTCAAAACAATGGGTTTACTATTATAAATCCTAGATGGCCGGAGAATCTTACAGAAGCGGTGGAGCTATTGTTGTTGAAGTGGGATTGATGGATCCGGGCGATCAAATGTTGAACACCAGAAGACAGTCGATGAATAGTGCGGTTGAGATGATCGATCGAGAGAGGAGATGGTATTTTGATCTAGATGACGTGGGTGAGTGGAGATGGAGATGAAGATGGTAGATTTGGAGAGACAACAATTGCAAATGGGTGGAGAAAGAGAGATATCAGGACTTTTGTTTCTTTCTTATCCAGGACAGTGTTTCACACACTTTACACACTTTGCACACTGTTTCGCAAATGAACAGGGATTTGAACAGTACCAAAATGCTTCAGAATTGTTATATAGTAAATTTGGGGTTTTTATGGGGTTGGTTAGAGCATGTACACCGGAGAAGGAAAACAGCACGAGCAGCCTGGAAAATGCGGTGGCCCCCGCCGGCGACAGCACGAGCCGGCCCAAACGACGTGCAGCGGTGTACTGTTCCCTCGCCGACCACTCGTTGACCACAGCTCGAAGCTCCAGCACGAGCTCAATCAGCACGGCGAGTAGCTCGAGCAAGCTGGTGGTTCCCACGCACGTGGGTGACGCCAGCTTCCATTCTTTCTTTTCTTTTTTCGCGTGGGACCCACCCGCGCCAGTAAGAATTTTTTTTTCTGTGGGGGGACACGTGGCCCAATAGAAAGCCGCCACGTGTCCTGGTCGGTGCAGAAAAAAATCAAAACGGTAAAGTTGATCTGTACTGTAGATTTTGAATCGAAAATCCAATCTAATGGCCCAAATTCAACTGAAACGGCTACTTTTCAAGAATTAATTGTTTTGCAAAAGAAACCCTAAAAAATTGCAAAAAAATTCTGAAAAATTTGCAAATCAGACCCTAAATATTTTCTATAAATACTACATCATTTCATTAACCTCTCACACCAATTTGTACACAACAAATTTATCATCTCCCTCATTCTCATCTCTCTTTCCTTTGTATTTTTTGGCAAATAAATGGCCACTTGGCTTCCTTCGGAGGATTTACAATTGTGCATTTCTTATGTTCGTCATAGTGTTGATCCTCTCACCGGCAACAAGCAAAAGACCGATAAATTGTGGGAAAGAGTCTATGGCGATTATTCGGAAAATTGGGAGATTGGTCATGGTGAATCAAGCAAGGAAGCTAGGACCAAAATCGCAATTTCATCTCGTTTTACTAAGTTGAGACCAATTTTGAAAAGTTGGGGTGATGCTCTTGCTTATGCACAAAGGAATCCACAATCCGGTACAAATTTGCATGATGAGGTAATAACTCCTTATAATTTTGGCATCTCAATTTTGTTTGATTTATTTAAATAAATGTTGTCATCTCCATTTTATGTAATATTATTGTGACATAAATTCGTATATTTTTGTAGCTAAGAAAAGCTCAATCATGGTATGTGGCACAAAAGAAGAAATAGTTTACAAAGTTTGAATGTTGGGAAGTGGTGAAGAACCATCCTTATTTTAGGTTCATCCAAACTACAACTCCACCTTCTTCCTTTCCATTCGAAGGTACTCCTCCCGTTTGCGAAATGTCTCCCACAATCGATTTGGATGAGAATGAAGAGGTTTTAACACCACAAAGCAACCCCCAAGGTCCCTCTAGTCCGGTTAGACCAATGGGAGTGAAGGCGGCTAAGGAAGTAAGAAAAAAGGGAAAAAAAGGAATGACTCCTACAAATGAGGTACGCGATGAGGCTTTAAAAAGCATTGTGGCCATTCAAAAAATTTGGCTCTCCGGCCAAAAATCAAATGATGATAGTGCGCTTGCTTTACACCAAGAGACACTCGCCCTCCAACGCGAGGACTTCAATTTGAGGGCTTTAGCCGAAGAAACAAGGATCATGACAATGGATATGAATGCTTTGACCCCAAACACAAAGAGGTATTTCTCGAAGAGGAAAGCGGACATTCTTAAGAAAGTGGATGACAATGAAGGGGAAGATAGCACTGCAACATTTTCAAATTGTTATCACCAGCTTAATTTTAGTGATTAGTTTAATTAGTTTGTCTTTATAATAAATCTAGGCTTGGCTTGTCATTATGTAATTTTAATTTTCAAGAAATAAAAACGTTGATTTCTTTATTGAGATAAAATTCAAACACACAACAAAAAAATAAATTACATTAAATTCAAACAACATGAAATCAAAACACACAAAATTCAAACACACATAATGCAAACACATTAAATAAAAACAACATATTTAGATATGTTCACAGGTTTCAATAAACCAATTGTGTTTCACCAAGTCCTTCTGAAGCTCTCCATGGATATAAGTAGATTGGAGATCCACAACACGGTCGCGAAAGCGTTCTTCATTCAGGCCATCTCTTCCAACTGGCTCCAAAGGAACTCGATTACCTGAACCATCCACTGACCCATCA
The DNA here is from genome assembly GCA_946800695.1 of Geum urbanum. Lineage (NCBI taxonomy): Eukaryota > Viridiplantae > Streptophyta > Magnoliopsida > Rosales > Rosaceae > Geum > Geum urbanum. Next base: position 57,911,770 of record OX327007.1, on the reverse strand, counting down.
TAACTAGCGAAGGCGCTGGCTGGGTTTTGTAGATCTTATTCGTTGTTCTCCTCAAATTCGTCCTCCACAAATTCTTCCTCAACAATCATGTTGTGCATTATGATGCAAGCTAACATGATCATTTTTAATACCGATGTGTGGTGACACCGAGCTGCATGACGAATAATTCTCCAACGAGATTGTAAGATCCCAAAGCACATCTCCACGTCTTTGCGGTATGACTCATGTTTTCTTGCGAACAACTTCTGTGGTAGCTCCTGGGGATTGGGAATTGTTTTGACAAACGAGGAGTACCTCGGATATATTCCGTCGGCTAGATAATAAGTGTTTGGTACGTCATACCGTTGACTTTAAAACTTCGTTGCAAACTTGTACCGGCAAGGATCGAATCGAATATATCCGATTGGTGGAGCACATTGATATCATTTTGTGCTCCAGGTACCCCGAAGAAGCTGTGCCATATCCACATGTCATATGAAGCCACGGCCTCTAAGATAATAGTGGGTCGTTTCTTCCGGCCCGAGAATGCACATTGCCAAGCTGTTGGGCAGTTTTTCCATTCCCAGTGCATGCAGTCGATGCTTCCAATCATACCAGGGAATCCCCGAGACCTTCCCCTCCTTAGAAGTCGAGTGAGATCAACTGCATTTGGAGCGCGGAGGTAAATGTCACCGTAAATCTCTTACACTTGCCTGCACCACTTCTTCATGCATTCTAGTGTTGTTGAATCACCCATCCTTGTGATTTCAGCGCACTAATCTGCGGCTCAGTCGTACGCCAACATACGAAGAGCACCGGTCATCTTTTGTTGGGGAAGAAGGTCGAGCATTCCAGTGGCATCTGATCTTTGATGCCAAAATTGGTCGTGGTTGCAAAGATCCGTCATTATACGGTTGAATAAGTTCATACTCATTCTGTACCTCCGACGAAAGGTTTTCTCGTTGAAGATAGGGTGTTCGATGAAGTAATCTTCCATCAGATTCTGTCCCCTTGACTCCCTTGACTCCCTATGCCTTTCTTCATTTCGACGGCGGCCAGGGGGTTCATCATCGAACGATGTAGCTACCATAACCGCGTCAGTGACGAAGGCATTAGCAACTTCAGCATCTTGCTCATGTTGTTGTTGCCTCCTCGTGATAAAATTGTTCAAATCGAAAGGATTCATCTTATTGATGTGGGAATGTGAGGAAATATTTGAAGAAATGTGTGTACGGGTAGAATAGCAAGTGAATTGGAGATGGTGTGAGAATACAATGATCAATTGCTAATTTTTATAGCCAAATTCAGATAATCTTATGTCTGAAGATGATGACACGTGGCACATTTTGATTGATCAGAAATCTTATCGGAAATCTTCTTCAATTATTTGAACAATAATGACACGTGGAGTGGACACATGGCAGCCCGTGATTGATCGGAAATCTTAGCGGAAATCTTCTTCAATTATTCGAACGATAACGACACGTGGAATGGACACGTGGCAGCCCGTGATTGAACGGACATCTTATCGGAAATTTGGTTCAATTATTTAGACGTAACGTACTGTGGGAATGACACGTGTCTACTCGTCATTGGTCGAAAATCTTACCGGAAATATGGTCACATTATTTAAACGATAATGACACATGTCGCCTATTTATTGGTTGAAAATCTTTTCGAGAAATAAACAATTTAAATTTTATAAGTTATGAATAATAATAGGAGGTGCTATTTTTTACACCGCTGCACGAAAAACAGGAACATCACCTCCTATACGATGAATAGTGATAGCACCTCCTCAAATAGGAGGTGCTATCCCAATAGAAAGTGCTATATGGATGCATATGCTCCTATAGAGAGACTAGTTGAGAAGAAGAAGACAGTGTGAGAGAGAGAGAGAGAGTGACTAGAGACGACAACACTGACGGAAGAAGAGGAAACTACGTGAAGACACTAGTTGAGAAGAAGAGAAATTGTTTCAGGTAAGGACTTTCAACGTTTACTAAGGCTCGAACATAATTTCTGACGTCCAATTTTCACCAATTGGTTCATCTCATTACGAAATTTTTATTCAAATCACTAAACTTTATACTTGAATGTGTACAATGTCTCTTGATCAGTTACTGATTTTGACATTTTAATACAATTTACCTTCACAAACATTTTTTTTGGAAAGGACGCGGTTGATTAAGGTGAATCTTAATTTGCGTTTTCTGGGAAAGATATGTATATGATATTCTAAAAAAGATAATGTAAATGATAGTTCAAGAACCTCAACTATCCTTTATATATGGTTATATGGCCAATAACGGAGCTAGGAATATATTATAGAGGAATGTTAAAATAAAAAATATATAATTAATAAAAAATAATTATTTTCTATAGAAAAATTATTTAAAATAATAACATGATCTAATTTTTTTTAATGGGGTTTAGAACCCAGTGTTAACTAGGGGGCTCATCCCAACACCCTATAGTATTATTAATGAAGTTGGAAGAGTACAACGAGGGATACATTGTGCCTAAACCTCGATAAAGATCACATCCATCTTCTACCAAGACATCCCGAATAATATCTAGAGTATCATCTCTTTAGTAAGCGTCAAGGTTTCCATGACTAGCAAGGTGCGCTAAACGATTTGCTACACTATTTGCTTCTCTATACACCTGCAACCTTCTTTGTCATTCATGAAATGACAGCAGTCTAATAAAATGTTACTAACATCAGCTATCGGTGTTGTAGAACTGTTCAACATTGACACCAACACTTTACAATCACTTTCTACTATCACATCCTGCCATTCTTCGTGTATAACAATGAGGAATCTAGCCCTAGTTGCCTCCGCTTTCGCATGCAAGACCGAGTATGCTACCAAAATATGTCAGGCCAAGCTTGAAAGAACGTCCCCTATTTAATCTCGTAGCACCACTCTCACTCCCCAGGTCCTTGTCATTACATTGAAGACTCCATCCACGTTCATTTTGAGCCTTCTTGAGGGTGGTAACTTTCACTTCTCTTTAGGCTGAGTCACTTTCACTTCCTGTGTTGCGTGCACTTTATGGTAGTCTGCGAAGAATTGCTTGCACTACGCTTTCATGCCCTCAACATTCACATACTGGACTTGCCAAAAAAAATTATTGCGCTCGGTCCATATCGCCCAAAGGTATACAAAGGCCATCTCAACTTGCTTCTTCAATGCAATCTCGAAAATATGGAACACCCAATCCTTACAGGAGTAGGGTTTGTATTTGTTATCACCTGAAGGCAGCAAAGAACGCCACATCTCTTTAAAAACTGGGAACTCCTTGAGTAAGTGCACACTTGTCTCCATGATATGTCCACAAAATAAGCACGACATATCTGCCATGCTAACCCGCTTCCTCAATGCCTCTCTGGTGGGTACGATTCCCCTACATAGCCTCCATACGAAGGCTTTTACCTTAGGAGGCACCTTTACTCCCCCGATCTTCTTCCATGTTGACTTGCTATGGCCCTCCTCACCCTGCTTCGACGTTGAGGCATGCATTGCCTTGCAATCCTGTGACCATGCAACATAATAGCCTTGTTTCACTTGATATCGACCATGTCTGTCAAAATACCAAATAAGGTGGTCTTCAAAGACCCTTAAGCTCAACGGTAAGCTTCTGATCTAGTCAAATTCTTCATCACAGAACAACCCTTTTAGAACCTTCAAATGCCACTCTCTGTTGTTTTCCTACATGATGTCACAGACCCTGAGGTCCTTAGTGTCATTTTTAGGGAAAGAGAAAGGCCTGAAATGGTGAGGTTTTGGTAGCCATGGGTCTCTCCACACCCGAACCTGGCTTCCATTACCAATATGGTATCTCAAACCCCCTTTGAGGACTTCTCTTCCTACCAATATACTTCGCCACGCGTAGGATGCGTCGGACACTAGCGAAGCCTCCAAAAAAATCATTGTTTAGGTAGTACTTAGCCTTCAGGCGTCTTGCAAGTAAAGAATCCGGCATCTGCATCAAGCGTCACCTTTGCTTTGCTAAGAGAGCCCTGTTGAAAAGCTTCATGTTGCGAAAACTCATTCCTCCTTCCAATTTTGGGACACACAGCTTATCCCATGCTAACCAATGAACCTTCATTTCCTCTCCTTTGTCTCCCCACTAAAACTTTGCCATCAATCGTTGAAGTGTGTGACATATGTGGTCTAGTACTTAGAAGGAATTCATCGAGTATGTTGGAATTGCCTGGCAAACGGTTTTTATCATGATTTCATTCCCGGTTATACTTAGGGTTCTATTCCTCCAACCAAAAGTCTTATTTCTAATCTTCTCCATCAATCCTCTAAATGCTTCTTTCTCCGAGTAACTAATTTTCGCATGGAGACCAAGATATTTGTCGTGTTTTTCTACCCTCTTCACTCCAAGGAACTCCGACAACTCATCTTGGGTGTCAAACAACACATTATGGTGGAACGACATGCATGATTTCTGTAGGTTTATCTGCTGCCCCATAGCCACTGCATATCTTCGCAACACTTCATAGACAGCATCACAATCCTGTGTCAAAACACTTATAAAATATAAAAGAGTAGTCAACAAAAAATAAGTGGCTAATCATAGGAGCCCCTGTACACTTCACCCTGTATGAGATTCTCTCCCACCGCAAACGTGAGCAACCTAGACAGGGCATCTCCACAAGTAGGAAAATGTACGGAGAGATTGAATCTCTCCGCCGTAGTCCTCTTTGGGGTATAATCAACCTTCCTGGTTCACCATTCACAAGAATTTCATATGTCACAGTGCGCACACACCTCATTACCATGTCAGTTCAATATTCACAAAAGCCAAGTCTTCTTAACACCATCTCCACGAATATCCACTTCACTTTATCATAAGCCTTACTCATTTTGAGTTTTAACGCCCCATAACCAAACTCCCTTGAGGTCTTCTTTCTCAAAAAATGCGAAATCTCAAAGGCCATTAGTGAATTGTCTGAGATTAACCTTCCTGACACGAATGCGCTTTGGAACGGGGAGATGATTCCATCAAGGAAGGGTTTTAGGCAGTTTGCGAGGACCTTGGAGCACAACTTGTATAACACGTTACATAGAATTATCGGTCTATAATCAGTTACTGACACGGGTTGCTTCACTTTTGGAATGAGAGTGACATAGGTATTATTCACCTTCATCATCTCCTCATCAGAACAAAAGAAAATTCGGATGGCTGCCACCACATCGCTCCCCACAATATGCCAGAACTTTTGGTAAAAATAAGGGGCAATGCCGTTTGGTCCCAATGCTTTGGCCGGCTTCATCTGTTTGAGTGCTCGAAGCACCTCCTCCTACAACACTTCTCTCTTTAAGTCCCTGTGTATGTCCTCTGTAATTACCTCTGGGAATAACCGACCAATTCCCTCATTAATCGAAGGTATCATTGAAGTGAAGAGGTTCCTGTAGTACTCATTCACCAACAGCTCAATATCCTCGCCATCATCCCTCAAAACACCACTGTCGTCTCTGAGCCCTTAAATAGTGTTTTTTCGTCTTCTGTTGCTAGCGCTTTGATGGAAGAAAAGGGTATTCATGTCGCCATCCGTGAGCCATAAAACCCTAGAGCTTTGCCTCCAAAACGTGTGTTCTTTCGCATGTAGGTCTCAAAGCTTTGATTCCAATTCCAACATCATGTCCAGTGGGGACTTACTTGCAATTTGTTGTAAAGAGCAGCCAACTTCTGCTTGCACTTCTCGATCTCTTTTTGAAAATAACCAAATTTCTTAGAGCTCCACACCATCAAAGCCTCCCTTGTCTCTATATTTTGATACTCAACTGGCTCAAATGGTCCAAACTCGGCTGGTCAACCCATCCCATACGCACCACTTTAATGCATTCCTCATCCTTGAGCCATAACTCCTCTATCCGGAACCGTTTCTTTTTCTTTCTTTTCCTTCATTTTTTCTTCCTTCTTACTTCAAGTAGGATAGGTAGGTGGTCTGATTCGTTTGTGAGAAGGTGTGAGACTCCACATGCTCCAAAATGATCCATCCAAGCTCTCATTGAGAAAAAACGATCTAGTCTCACCTTCACCAAATCACCGTTCCTTGTGTCGTGCCATGTGAAATGAGGACAAAAAAAAGGCACATCCATTAGGTCACAATACACCAGAGCCTCCGAGAACCTTTGCATCTGAGTATCCCTTCTTCTCGTTTCTCCCTCCTTATCCATCAACAAATTTATTTCGTTTAAGTCCTCCCCCCCCCCCCCCCCCCCCCCCCCCCCAGTCTACCCACAGTGTCTGTCTTCCAGGTTCGAGTTTCTTAAGGAGTTCCTAAGTATTGTGACAATCTTGAGTTTTAGGGAACCCGTAGAGTCTTGTAAGTCTCCTACTCTGCTGGCATGGGGACTCTCTCGCCATTACATCAACATGATTATTTGAAAACAAAATCAATTGTACATGATCTACATCATTCCATAACAAAGACAAGCCACACGAACGACTAACACGTTTACCTTTATTATTCCCAACGAAATTACAATTAATAGTGTAGGCATTTTTTTAGCCTAATTTTTTATGGATAAGAATCATCTCCGCTATCGTACATCTAGTCCCTGACATAAAGATTAAATGGGGATGAGTCTGTTTTACCAAACTCAAGAGGCCATCAACTGTACAAGGATTCTCAATTCCTTGGCAATTCCAGCACAGGACATTCAATGCTCGTGATGGGTCGAGGCCGGACCCATCATGTAGAAACAATTTGGAGTTCGTTCTAGACTCGTAGTAGGAACACCTTATGCTTCCTTCACCTCATTCTGCTTTGCATGGGCCTGCGTATGTAACATTTTGCCCTCACTTATGGAACTTTCTATAACCTTCATGCTATCTTTAGAATTGTTCTGCACCTCCCACGTGTCCTTCTCTCTCTCCTTGTTGACTTTCTCACTCTTGCCTTCCATAATTGGAGCAGATCTCGGAGATGGCCCCATACTTCTCATTAACTTGTGATTGTTGTCCCGGAGATGGCACCATCGTATCCACCTCAGGATTGATTCCTAAATCAATTATGTCTCATCTTGCCTCCATTGACTCCTTATTCAAATCAAGAATTAAATTCTTACCCAAAAATCCTTTAGAAAGTTTTGCCACCAATTCCGAAGTAGTCTTTTCACCATCATCAATGTATTTAGTGCACCGACATTTTTTTCAACCCTGGGTCTCCTCGTCTCCGGTCTCTTCTCCAACCTCCATGACGGCATCCCCGTCATCATCCATCTCTTCCCTTATTTGGATAAAACCATTGATCGACAACTCCGGCGCCGAGATATGCCAACTACTCTTCTTGGCTAGGATGAGCCCGAAACGCCTTCCATTCATTCTCTCCTCCGTCGAGGGTGGTTGTTTTGCCAACCACTTCTCCTTTCTTACTACATTTAGATTGGCGTTGTATATAGGCTTCGCCGCCAACCCCGATCTCTTCCCCGGACAGTTGGTTAATGTGTGGTTGAGCAACCTACAAAAGAAACATAAAGGTGGGAGCCTCTCGTATTCCAGCTCGTAAATCCCTTCCCCTACGTCGTCTTTTGGTCGATAGTCCACACTTTTCCTGATCGGCTCCTCGATATCAATCCCGACCCTGAACCTCAGTTACTTGCCATCACATCCTCCAAACCTGTCCATATCCATTCGGACATACTTGTCGATTGCACTCCCAAAAGGCTCCCCTGTCTCCTTCTTCATTTTCGCCGGTGGGAGCCCTAGCCTCGAACCCTAACCCAGAAAAAATGGGTATTTAGCGCCACCTTCCTCGAATCCTCCTTGTCGTTCGTCATCGCCATAGCCAATAGGTCCTTGTAAAATGCCCAAGGGCCACAGAGTACCCATTTTAGGTTCTTTTGGTTGGAGAAAGAGAAAAGAACTCTCTTTCCCCCTTCGAGTGGCACCACTCGAAATCGTCTCTTGTCCGCTTTGGCCTCTTCAGGGATCCACAGTTGCCTCATGGTATTGACTAGGAAATTCCTTCGGTCAGGTTTCGCCGTCTGGAGTTTCGCCACAAAGTAAAATCGTGGCTCTTCCTCCTTCACATGGCGGTCTGTCTCTACCACCTCCACAATCATTGTCTCTTTGAGAGCGAGTTTTTGCACCAAGCTCTCTATAACCTCTTCCATCTTACACACCAAATCTGTAGCGCCTCTCCACTGCTGGCTCACCAAATCCAGGCTTTGGTACGTATAGCGCTCCTTCATTGTCAAAGACACCTTCCGCCGGTTCCGGCAACCCTAACTTTCTCTAGGTTTTTCTAGAGCGAGAAGATACTTCTTTGCATTGAATTAATTTGTATCTTAATTAATATAAATTATGAATTGAAAGAGAAATGTTGTTTCATTGTCTTTAAATTGGTAAAATGCGTCTTTTTACCGTTGACTAATAGTAGTTCTATATAGCTAAAAATAAAAAAATAACTGAACAATATCTATAAATGGCTGGATCTTATTAGTTATGAATATGTTTGGGGGGGGGGGGGGGGGTTGGACAAGGAAGCTTTGCAATGAAACTGTTTCATCAACAAGCTCACAAGCTCATATGATGCATAGATTAAGCTTTGAACCAATAAGCAGGGGATTCCATGGCCCCCTTTGGCCCCATGATACCTCTGCCACTGTATATGACCGATAATCACTTGTGGAACAATATAGAGACCTAATATCCTTTTTTCAGTTCAATGTAAACTAAGTTGTGAAAATGATCAATGATAAGAAATATAAACTCATTTTTCTATTTTTTAATTTATTTATACTGAAATCACGTGATTTTTTTTTCAAAAACTTTTTAGGCTCAAAGATTAATCCCCACAAGGACATCATGTATATTGGCCTCCTCCACCTGACCATCAAGAACAGATTTTGTGTGTGTGTTTTTTCCTCTTCTGCATTGACGTTGTTGGGATTTGAATCAAGCAAGGCAGACCACATCTAGATTTACTAACTAGACCACATGTGATGGTCAAAGACTCAAAGTTGTCTTGCAACATACAAAAATAAGGGAAGTAATTCTCACACTCCTCTTTTCTCTCTTCTCCTATTTCCACATTGCCATTTTCTCTTTTAGTCTTTTTTTTATTTACTAAAATGACCATTAAATAAAGAAGTTGTGAAGAGAAACAGTGAGGATAGTTTTATATAAAAAAAATTGGTAAAGAAATAAGAAAATGAAGAGAAACTAGAAAATGAGAATGTGAGGATAAAAATGGGAGAAAAAAGGGGAATCAATCCCCAAAAATAAATGTGAAACGGTTACATCCAGATCTTCTTAGGCTGGATTAGATTAGAGAAAACGTCGCGATGGTGGCCAGGCTAGTCTGATCTCCGTGAGCAATGAAGCAAGTCTCACGCATGCTAAGCAACATGATTTAGTTACGATCCATTAATTGTGGTAAACTTTTGCAAGTTCTTGGTTTTTTAACTAAATGAAACTTAATATACATGTTGTAGAAAAGTCAAGGATTAAGCTCAAGGGAGAAGAAATCATGAATGGAGTATTTTGACATATGCAGGGAATACCTTTGACCCTAATTGATTTTGAATCCATTGTTTGAAATGGCCAAGTCGATGCTCTGAACTAAACCGTGTTTTTGTAGATCATATGACTCTCAACTCGATCAAGCAATATATACGACATTTTTGATGTGTTTATGAAGACTTGAGACGCAGTACATTATTGTACGTACAGTCCCAGCGTGATCGACCAAGTTATTATGGACTACGATCGGTCACTGAAGTACGTATAAATATAATGATCCCCGTCCTTCTGGCTAGCTATACTTTTTCCATTGAAACATGACATGTGAATTTGACGAGTAACCATTCGTATATGCGTAATCAAGGTTTATATATACAGCAGAATCACGAAGTGTGGGGCCAGAGAAAAGTCGTGGACAAACTGATCAATTAAGTCGTCCAGACACTCCCACATGTGTTTGCATGCACACTTTTTGACGAAGAAAGCTGGAAAAGCCTTACAGATAGCCTCTGATTACTACTCTAGTCATAGAGATAAGCATGTTAGATTATCAATTTCGGGTAAATAGATATATAAGGACATCTCCGGTGGGAGGTGTTAAATCTTATATTATAGTTTGGTATGTTAATATTTGCTCTCTAATAATTCATTTTGAGGATCTAAACCCTACATACATCTAGCTACAAGTCCTAAATAAAAGTTTAGAACAAGACTTTATTTAGATCTGGATCTAAAATGGGAGAGAGAGAGGCAGTGGGTCAGGCAGAGAGAATAATAAGTTTAGGACTTTATATAGGACTTTAACCATTGGAGATGATTGAAATCCTAAATGAATAGTGTCAAAATGAAGTCCTAAAAATAGGTTTAAGACTTCATATAGGACTTCTTCATTAGAGATGCCCTAAGGGGAGGCAGATCGAGCAGTGGCACACGGTGGTCCTTACGTATAACTTAAACCCGGCATGATCGATCGAAGACAGAAACAAACAGCCATGGCCAATTGGCCATCCCTTTGCATATACATACATATAAATACATTATACTTATATATGCATGCATGGTAGGTACTGTTTAGGTACAGAAGCGTACACGAGTTAGGGAGAAGGTAAGCACGTATTACGATCACATATGTATTCGTTCTGTCTTGGTCGAGTTAGTTAGGGCTAGTAAAACAATTAATGAGACAAATTATAACAAGATCGAGCAGAGAGCCGGCCACCATGTGCAATTGCATGTAGAAAGATCGATCATAATCAAACTATAGATAAGCTATATATGTTAGCTTCATAGCTTGGATTAGATTCCCGATACTTGATGCATACTCTACGTACCATACACGTACTAATACTACGCATACTCTAGCTACCATATATACATGCACTCTTTACCTAATTTTGTTATTTTTTTCACTCTCTTTTTCTTTCCTCATTTGGCTTAGCTATCCTAAGCATTTAACTCTTCAAGACTTCAACCATACCCTCTAGCCTAAAATTAACAAAACCACTCAAATTCAGGGTTTTAGGTACGAAAAACAGCAAGAAAGTAATGGGCCTGATCATGGTCCACATAACACTAATGAGCTTCCATCTCTGAGCTGATTTCGACTAATGGGTATCCTGGGCTTCAACTTCCTTTGGTAGTTTGGTATCTAAATTCGGGCTTTCAATACAAACTAGCTAGGTCCAAACATTATATGACCACACTAATGTATTTGCCGTGACGTGTGTCTTGTCCTGATCTCTCAAATCTCACTCTCAAATCTTCGATCAAATAGTCGATCCCCGACACTGACATATTAGGGCCGGCGCATATATACCACGGGGAGCTATGACCGTGAGTGAGCAGGTGATATAGAGCAGAAGAAACACGTATACACTATTATATGATGGAGAGCCAGGTTCAGCCCTCTTCTCGTGCTTCTTCGTTTTCTATATTAAGCTGCTAGATTGTGTTCTAAGATGATGAAACCTGTCATGGATAAAGAAAACTATATCTGACTAGAAGACAACAATGTTCTTAGAAAAGAGATTAGACTAAGCAGAACATTAGTTAGGAATTAGGACCCATGTGATTGCCAACAGCTTATATATATATATATATATACACACACTAACATGCATGCACTACCGATCGATCATGCACATGCCCTATTTCGATCTTCATGTCAATTATTGAGCTAGGTTTCTGTGTACCTATATAAGATAGATATGGATGGGGATAGAGGAACAACTGATGAATGAGACATATGATATGTTGCCGTATACACTAAACCTAATTAATAATGCATAAAACTAGCTAGCAGGATTATGACAATTATCATATTGATTTGTGCTCCGAATGATTTTGAAAATCAGGACTTATATAATGCTCATGTATTAAGATATATCTAGTAGATGATTAAACCTTAAAGAAAGAAAATTGTGCTCCAAATTAAACAGGCCAGTTCAGATCGAATAGTATGGCTCAAAGTGTATGCCAATCACCTATCACCAATTTTTTGTTCGACATCGATCGACTTTTTTTCTCATTCCTATTCTTGTCGTCCCAAAACAAAGTGATTTGGATTTTGACAAGCTTCACTTGATCCAATGCAAATAGAACTAAAGGAAGTAAAATTGATCGAGTAATAACACACGCAAATAGAACTAAAGGAAATTAATTTGCAAGTTTATGAAAAGATTGCACACCAACACCACCAGAATGCATGGTTCATGGTTGGGCTGGCTAATATTGGCTTGGTTCTACCCTTTACTTTTGCTCATGAGATTCTATATATACACCATAATGGATACACCATCATGTGTTTGACCACTTTTCTTCTCTGCAGGAAGATCGAAGATCGATCTCACCTTTGACTCACGATCATCACAGAGCTACTGCATGCAGATGAATCACATTACTGCTGTAGTACTATAGTACTGCACTCTGGCTCAGACACTCAGTATTGACTGAATCAGTAAGATGGGAGTAACATGCATGATGATATATACACAGATTTTTTAACTTGTTCATTACAATACCTATTCAGTTCATATTATCCTCAAATTTTACGTTGCTTTGCAGAAAACATATGTGAATGCTTTCCGGGATGGAGAAAGCAAGAAGTAGCTGTACGTTGATCAGGTGTAAATTGATGATGAAATGGTGACATTTTTTTCAAACTACTGATGATGGTAAACCTCATTAACTGGCCATTATTTAGGGCACTTTTTTTTTTATAACTTTGCTGAATGAAAAGCAAAACAATATAATGAGAGTAAACAACTTTAGTTTTTGATAGATGTGGGAGCAAAATCAATTCCCAAACAGGTGAACTATGATGAAGTTTCATTGGAAAGAGATTGGACAACACAAGAAATCTAATTATTGGAGTGAGTCACACTTCTAGTATATTTAAGAAATGTATATTCTGTAATTACATATGGATCTGTAATTGATTAGGTGTAAAATAGTTTCCTACTTAAGTTGTAAGTATGCTTATATATATACTCAATTTAGGATTGATCAATATATTAGAAAATTTCTCAAACACTTGTGTTCTCTTTGATTTGGCATCAAAGCCTAAGTTGATCATGACAATCTAACCTGACCTGAATTCCGCTGCTTGACCTGAACTTAAATCTTTGTTCGATGCGTCGAAGGCAGCCTCGACCAGTCGAAATCTGATGATCTGAACTTGTTCTTCTGATAATTTTTATTATTTGATCTGACATCTGAACTATTTGCTATGGATCTTACAATCTTTGAACAACCTAAAGTTACTCGTGAATAATTGATGGCTCTTCAGACTGGGAACACAAAATGTGGAGTACAACTAGATGGCACCAAATGGTGAAGATTGATGAAGATATATCTTGGTGGTGTTGGAAAGTGGCCATATGTGGCGGCTACTCTACCACGACCTGCAGATGCTGGCAAAGAACAAATTTTATGGGATACTATGAATTTCAATACGATGATGACTCTCTTGAAATCTATAACAAGACCTATTATGATGTTGTTCTCTAACTATTCATCTCCAAATTGCATCTGGGATGCTGTTGCAACCACATATTATGATGGGAATGATTTTTTCATAGTACATAAGTTTATTTTCCAAGTTTTTGCAACTACCCAGAATGGTCAACCTCTTGCAGAGTACTACGCAAACCTGGAAGCTATCTGGCAAGAACCGGATGAAAGGGATTCAAACCCTATGTTGTGTGATCTTGATACTGCTACACACAACATGATCACTGACAAAATGTGTGTCCACAGCTTTCTAAAAGGGCTGGATTCGAGATTTGCTACTACTAAAGAAAAGATATTACAATAACCCACAACATCAACTCTGGAACGAGCATATGCCTATGTTCGTAAAGATGAATCTAATCAGCCCAAGGTGCTCCATACTGAAGTATCAAGCCTCGTAGTGCAATTGAAACCTCAACAAGGTTGGAAGCCCAAGAACCAAGACAATTTGTTGCGAATTCAACCTGCTCGTGGACCATATCTAAGTAAGGTGAAATGCTTCTATAGTAAGGAGTTTGGACACTACAAAAATGAATGTCCTCAGAAAGCAAGTTAAGGTGTCACCTATGCCAAGAATCATAGTAGTAAGGTTGCAGTTCAACTGGTTCAAGAACCTGAATTCTATGGAGTAGAGGGACAAGATCTTACTACAGGTATTTGCTTTTATGAGAGAAGACATAAAATTAGCATTGCATTAAAAGTCTCTAGCTTTACTGGTAGTGATACATGGATAATTGATTCTGATGCGTCTGATCATATGACCTTTGATAAATAATTTTTTTCGAGTCTGTCTTCATCTCATACCTGAAGTGTCCAATTCAAATGGTGTGTCTTTCCCAGTTTTAGGTATATGGTCAATTCAAGTTACTCCAACCATTATATTACATAATTTCCTCTATGTTTCTTCTCTATCTCATCACCTATTATCTGTCTATGAATTAAACTCACAAAACAAATGCTCTGTAACCTTTTTTCCAATCTATGCCATCTTTCAAGATCTGTCATCTCAAATAACAATAGGCAAGGGAGATCTGAGGGGGTCAAGAAGGCCTTTACCAACTGTTGCCCTGCCATTGAGTTCTGATCGAGTGAAAGAAATTTGGCTATGACATCGTCGATTGGGTCATCCATTTTTTGGGGTCATGAAGAAATCTATGTCATCTTTGTCTTTGGGAATAAATGAGTCAAGTCTCCATTGTGAAACTTGTATTTTTGCTAAGAATCATAAGTCTAGTTGTTCTCCTAGTCTATCTTTTAGTTCAGCACCATTTGAATTAATTCATTCTGATGTATGAGGACCTTCAAAAAGTTCAACACTATCAGGAATGAAATACTTTATTTTTTTATTGATGACTTTACAAAATTAACATGGATTGTGTTGCTAAAAAATAAGGATGATGTGTTTTCTGCCTTTATTGCTTTTCATAGTCTCATCCGCACTCAGTATGATGCTAGTGTGAAAATATTTTGATCTGACAATGGAGAGGAGTTTGTCAACCACTCTTTCAAAGAATATTTTTAGCAACATGAAATTGTTCATCAGACTACTTGTCCTTAGACACTAGAGCATAATGAAGTTTCTGAACGGAAAAATTGTCACCTCTTGGACATGGGACGAGTTCTCTTACTCAGCGTCAACATGCCCAAGTATCTATGGAGAAAAGCTGTGTTATGTGCCTCTCACCTCATCAATCACCTACCATCTGCAACTCTTTAGAATCGGGTTCCCTTCGAGGCATGATCTAAGTTTGTTGCCATCCCATCTCTCAACAAACTTCTTGCCTGTATTTTTGGTTGTGTGACATATGTTCATCTTCATAAGAATCATAAGTCTAAGTTAGAGGCTTGTGCTCTTAAGTGTGAATTTGTTGGCTATGGTACTCAACAAAAAGGGTACAAGTGTTATCATCCTCCATCTCAGAAGTTCTATGTCACCATAGATGTCACTTTTAGTGAAGAGTTGTGTTATTTCTTTCATTTAGCAACTCTTCGTGAGGAGGAGAAGAATGTGTTTTATGAAGACCAATTTGGGTAACTAGGAGAGTGTATTTCAGTTGAAAGTGTCCCAGCCGGAAGCAGTTTTCGACCGGTCGAGGAAGTTCCTCGACCCATTGAACAAAGTGCTCCGAACCAGGCAGAAAGTGGTTTTCGACCTATCGATGAGGAACCTAGACCGGTCAAAAACTGTGTCCCGGATGAGGCAGAAGGTAGTTTTCGACCCATCGAGGAAGAACCTTGAGCCGTCGAAAATTGTGTCCCGGATCAGGCAGAAGGTATTTTTCGACTCGTCGAAAATTCTTAGACAGATAAGACTGATCCGAGTTCTGAAGTATCCAACATGTCGAAAGGAGGAGAATTAGTCAGTAATCAGCAACCAGTTCTTGAAGATGTACATTCAAGTCCAAACTCTCCCTTTCTATCAACGATCTCGCCTGGCCTGTTATCACCTGAGGTATGTAGTAGTGTTCCTTTGTCTAGTTCTAGTGTTCCTGAAAGAGTTTTGCCTGCTAGGTCAACCCGTGGTCAACCTTCCAAAAGATGTGAATCTTTCTTGTCAGCTAAAATCAAGTATCCTGTAGCTAATTATGTGTCAACCCAATAGATTGTCTAGGCCCTATGTAGCCCTTTGTGAATCAATTATCTGTTGTGTCTCTTCCTAGTAAAGTGCAAGATGCAATCAAGGAAGAGAAATGGACCAAAGCAATAGAAGTTGAGATGGATGCTCTCAACAAAAATGGTACTTGGGATTTGGTACCATTACCACCTGGAAAGAAGACTGTTGGATGTAGATGAGTTTATACTGTGAAATATAATGCAAATGACTTAGTTGACAGGTATAAAGCGAGGTTGGTGCAAAAGGATACACTAAAAAATATGGAGTGGATTATGATGAGACGTTTGCAATAGTGGCGAAGATCAATACTATTCAAGTCCTCATGTCCTTGACAGCTAATTTGGATTGGCCCTTGCAAAAGTTTGATGTAAAGAATGTCTTTCTTCATGAAGATTTGAATGAAGAGATTTATATAGATCTTCCTCCAGGATATGGTACTTCTACAAGTGAGAATGTTGTGTGCAGATTAAAGAAATCCTTGTATGGATTGAAACAATCTCCAAGATCTTGGTTTGGAAGGTTCACAGCTTTCATGAAGAAGATTGAGTATAGGCAGAGCAATTCATATCACACTTTATTCCTGAAGCATCAACAAGGTAAGCTGATAATTTTGATTATTTATGTGAATGATATGGTCGTGACAGGTGATGACTCTGATGAGATCAAGAAATTACAAGTTCAGTTGTCTTCTAAATTTGAGATGAAAGACCTTGGAAACTTAAAGTATTTATTGGGTATTAAGGTGGCTCAGAACAAAGACTTCATTATGTTAAGTCAAAAGAAATATGTTGTAGATCTGTTAACAGAGACTGATATGCTTGACTATAAACTGGTTGATACACTCATTGAACAGAATCATCGGATTGCAGAATATCATGATCAAGTTTCTACAGACAAGTCCCGATACTATAGGTTAGTTGGAAGATTAATACTTGTCACATACTAGACTTGATCTTTCTTATGCTGTCAGTGTGGTAAGTCGATATATGCATAATCCGAGTGAAAATTATATGAATGTTGTGATAATGATTATGAGGTACTTGAAGTCTGCTTCTGGTAAAAGCCTAGTGTTCCGTACGCATGGAGATTTGGAGACTAGTGTTTACACTGATGCAGATTGGGCAGGGAGCATCACTGACCGACGTTCTACTTCTGGCTACTTCACATTTGTTGGTAGAAATCTGGTTACTTGGAGAAGCAAGAAACAAAATATGGTGGCTCGTTCTAGTGCAAAAGCTAAGTATAGAGGTATGGCTCAAGAAATTTGTGAGTTATTGTGGCTAAAATATTTGTTGAGGGATTTGGGTTTCAAGCTGAAACAACCAATGTCTTTTTATTGTGACAACATTGCTTCAGTTGAAATTGCACATAACCCTGTTTAGCATGATCTAATGAAACATGTAGAGAGTGATAGACATTTTATCAAGAAGAAGCTAGATGCTCACATTATTACATTCTTATTTGTTCATTAAGAGGAGTAGTTAACTGATATCTTTACCAAAAGAGTTTCAACTAGAGTCTTCAATAACTTACTTGATAAGTTGGGCATTAGAGACATGTATGTTCCAACTTGAGGATGAGTGTTGGAGTGAGTTACACTTTTAGTATATTTAAAATGTGTATATTCTTAAATTATGTAAGAATCTGTAATTGATTAAATGTAAAATAATTTCTTACTTGACTTATAAATATGTTTGTATATATACTAAAAAGCATGGCATGCAGCTAGCAACAATATAACGCGCACATCTATTTTTTTAAGCAGAACTAAATCTACAGGAAAAAGTTTCAAGGCCCTTTTTTTGCCTCACTAATTCCATCTCAGTATAGTTGAGCTCATGAGCATACATAGCACTTAAGCGACTAGGAATAGAAACGAAGTATGAGGAATTCAAATAAGACAAAAGTCTTCCCACTTCCCAAAGATACGAGGAAAAAAGAAACCAAGTTTGAAATTGAATTGGCCTTGAAATTTCACAAGATTTCTCTTCGGTAACTTCACTGTCACTGAAGTTAGCAAGTAAAATATAATATATTTACCATGCACAAGATCAGAGCTGCTTTTTAAAGAAGCCATGAAACCATGTGTGGTCGGATGGCCTAAATTTTATCATCTTTTCAGAAGAGCACTACGAGCAAACCCATGAGTATTTTTTCTGTGGTTACAGTTGCTTAAATTTGGAATCAGCATATATTACTCAAAACAGTAAATATTCATAAGGTATCTTTCTTTTGCTATGGAACTAAGCTATGCCCCCTTGTAGTGGTGCCCTTCTAACAGACATGCATGGAGAATGATCCTTGTATATAATGCAGGCGTAGCCAAAAGTTCATTGACATCTGAAAGCTTTGCATTCCAAAGAAAAGGACTGGTCGATCGATCAAGCTCTTCTTCCGATTAAGAGAAACTAAATGGTGGTCCTTTAGGTTTCAAGTTCAACCTAAACTAATAAAATCAAACATGGCAGTAGGGCACTCTAATCATATCACTAACACCAACATGTGCAACTTTCAGAACACCAAAATCACTCCACTCATGGCGGAGAGCCAGGCCCCTTTTTTTTTTATATTTTTTTTTGGAGAATGAGAGCCAGGGATATATAGAACTTGTTAGAAGAAAACAACTCGATCAGAGCAACAAATTAAGCGCAGATAATAATATCATATATATAATAGGATAAATGAACAATGTACATACAGAAATAGCATGATGCCATCTTCAAATGGGTTACTAGTTAGTAACTCAAAACCTAGTTGGTCCTAATTAAACTGATAGAGCCGAAGAGAAAACTGGGTTAAATCTCCGCAAAATGACAGGGTTATATTAGCAGAGAAAGGAATCAGATACTTCAATACTCGCCGATGATGATGAGTATTGATTTGAGGTTTTGGGGGTCTTAAATTAAAGAGGCCTGTGGTGGCTGTGGTGGTGGCACAACAGACTGAACAGAGCATAGCTCAATGGAGCCATAATGAAGCAACTCCTCGATCATCTGCTCAATGTGGTCATCTTCAAGAGGCTCAATGGACGATTCATCTTGGCTGCTCTCAACTTTGATTTGAGTGAGAAGCCCCCAAGTTGTCTCTAATTCTTGTCCTTGTCCTTGGTTTTGCTCTGGATTTTCCTCTGCCACTTCAATTTTGGGATTCAGTTTCTCATTCTCAACAATGCCAACACTCTCTGTGTCGACAGACGATAGCTGTGGCTTGTTGGGCTCCTTGAGTGATGATGATTTGGTCATTTGGAGAGAAGCCATATAGCATCTCTGAAGTTTAGCCGTCAGAGTTTGAGAGAGAAGCTTTGAAGCAGAGGATTGTGAAGCATTTGGGTTATAAGGAAAATTAGTCCTGGCTCTTGGTCCACACATCAGCCTTGCAGCTTCATCATAAGCTCTGGCTGCGTCTTCAGCAGTTTCAAAAGTTCCCAGCCAAATTCTAGTCTTTCTGCATAAATTAAATGAGCGAAAATGTTTAATTCAGTTTCCATGTAGAAATCTCCATAACTTAATCAAAGACTGTGATCGATGAAGCAAGATATGATCTTTATGATGTCTTACAATAGAGGGTGGCGAATCTCAGAGACCCAAGAGCCCCAATGCCTTTGTCGAACGCCTCGGTATCGCTGTTGCGGCCTTGCCATTGTTGTTTGTGCTTGTGTTTGTGAGCAAATCAAAAGAAAAGTTCTTGTTTGAAAATGAAAGAAAATGTTCAACTCTGTCTTTGTGTTGTGACTTAGTTGTAGAGCCCAGCAGCTGCTTCTTTAACAAGCACTTGTATAAAAAGTAGGAGTCTTTGAGGGAGATGAGGGAGGAGAAGAGAGACTCGCCTTGGGTTTTAATTTGTAGTTGGAAGCTTGGGGCTTTCTTTGTCCAATTGTCCTGGCAGTGGGAGATAATAAAAATGACAAACAAATTGAATAGAATGGGGTCCCTGGAGTAGAGTTTTTGGGTGTTAACTTTGCTTTCTTTGTATCAGTTGTTACCAGTTGGCTTCTGCAGTCTTGCTATAACTGATGATTATTGAAATAAAAACGGCCACAAAAATCTCAAACTGACCAAATTCAGTTCACATGTATGACTCCGACTTATCATGTTATATAGTATTATAATTTTTGTTTCTAAGTTATGTGTATTATTGTACCGTTGCTTGCTTGCTTTCTGCTCGGAAACTTGTTCTGTTCCTCGAAGAAAATCGTATTTGTATCCTCTGCATATACTGTTTGCATCATATGATCACTTAATGAGGGAATACGAGCCATTGATCCTAATCGTGTGACCAACAAAGATGAATGGTCGATAGCAATGACTGAATTCAATCTGGTGAAAAACATCGAGTAAAGTGTTTTTAGCCACAAGATTGAAGATTAATGATCCATGCTGCCGCATTAGGCATTATGACAATATGACTTCTGAGGCAAGGAGAGAGGTCATAGTCCCACAGATTGTTCATGTGAAGAAGCAGAGCCCCAGCTACATAGAAGCCAGCGGTGTCAAATGACACGGCTAACTCCTAAATCACAGTTAAAACAAAAATAAATTGATTTTGTATATTATTTAATTTTTGACACGATTGACTAGTTTGATAACTCAAATTTGATTAATAAAGTAAAATATTGTCCAAAAAAATTACATGGTTGGCTTGACTAAAACCTCTAGGGATTAGCTTGATTTATACAAAAAATTCATTAACATATTATTTTGTTATACAAAATCGTATTCAATTATGCTATATTGGGAAGAATTTAAATTCCTAAATATAATTATCGGCATATATTTGATCATATAGTAAAACGATTATGAGAAGTTTCAGATATAAAAATAATAATCGAAGACAATCGATCAATTTTGTACGAAAAATCGATGTCATTCATAATAATTTTTATACGACTGAATCACAATCCTAACTATGCCACTGCAGAACCCATAACAGATGACTTTCACGTAGCTATCTAGCTATCTACAAATAATTACCGTGTATACTAAGAGCTTTATAATAATATGATCAATGTTATAATTTTGTTTCGAGGAATCTTGAAATTTCAGTTGCATGTGTGCTAGCGGACATGACTGGAATTCTCAGCACTACTCATTGGCTTTGGCTCTGTTTTCTTTTCATTCATTATTCTTCTTCAAAGCCACGAAGCGAGGCAAAAGAAACGGTTAGGCTGGAGTAAAATAAGGTACGTGCATACATCAACTCGATTGTTAGCTAGCTAACAATATATATTGAATGTATACAAATATTGGCTATTCCTTGCAATTGGACAAAACACGGTAGATGAAGGATCATCAATGAAGATGTTGGCATAGCCTATCTTATCTCAATGAAAAATAGGTTGATCATTCATTTGCATAACATGTTTTCATTTAGGATAGCACATTAGGCATGTATCCCTGATAATTTGGAACGTTTTCATGTGATATTTCATAGCTAAAGTTGTTTTTAAAATCCAGAATATATGTGCACAATCTCTGTATACTTTGACCTTGAAAATCTATTTTGAATTAAGGATGATTTCTAGGAGAAAGTTGTTTTTGGTTCACATGTGACTTCTTGGATTGGTTTTGTCTTCCAGTAATTTGTTTTGCCTTAAAAGGCTGTGTTTGCTTTTTGCCATCCTTAATCTGCTTTTGTGCTGCAAAAACGTGCTTGCTTTGTTGACCACTGAAATGGTTTTTCTGGTATGAGAGCATGGAAACCTTTTGCCTCTTTTTGACAAACTTTGCCTTATTTGGAAACCCTAAAGTTATCTTGTTTGTTTGTCATATGAGCATGCAATTGTCTCATCAACTGATGGTAGTTGTAATAGGTCTGCTATAGATCTGTTTTAGGTCTGTTTCAGGTCTGCTTCCCACGTTCCTTAGCTGTCAAAGCAGACTAGGCTCTTCTGCTTATATAAGGGATCCCAAGGCAGCATTGGCTCCTTGGTTGAGTGAGTATTATTTTGGGTAATTCTTTGAAAGCATAAAATTGTGTAGTTTTCTCTCTTTACTTCTCTTCCCTTTCTGTGTCTATGCTTACTCTTTGCTATGCATGTAAGCTGTAGATTATCATTCATAAAAACTGTTTTCAAAACCCATATGCATCATTGCATAAGTGCATTTTATTGAGATAGATATGGAGATACTCAACCTGAAAAAGTAGATCAAGAAGATTTAACTTACAAATAGTTAAGATCTGAGTTGATGTTTCTAGACACTTTCCAAGTTGTAAACACATAAGTCAAGTAGTGTAGCTCTGTCTAGAACTGGTAGTCAGACTAGTTAGGATATCATACGGGCTATGTATCCCCAGAGTACAAAAGTCTTGTAATTGTGTGTGTTTATAGTGGAAATGTTTGTCCCTCAAGAGTTAGGGGCACACAGTTTTTCTCCCTGATTGCAGGATTTATGCGTTAAAGAAAAATATCCTCGTGTTATTCTTTACTTACTGCTTTTACAGTTTAAACACTCGTATTCTGTAAATCGGGATAGGTTGCCAATCTGCTATCCCCGAGTACAGTTTAAGCGAAAAAGTTGTAAAAGGCTTATTCAACCCCTCCCTCTAGGACCTTCAAGTGGTATCAGAGCGGCCACTAGCCTTTGCTAGTGAGATCCTCTGAGGGGCCAGAAATGGAACGTGAAAAAGGCTTATCCATAAATGTTCCCCCTTTTTTCGATGGACATGATTTTTCACAATGGAAAATCATGATGAGTGCCTTCCTCTCATACCAAGATGATGGTATGTTGTGGCAGGTTGTGGAGGAAAGTTGGACACATCCCACAATACCAAACGACGATGGATCTAATGAGAAAATTCCAAAGCCAAGGTCCGAATGGGAAAAAGTTGACAAGGATTTCGCTAGAACAAACATCAAAGCTCTAAGTTGTCTCTTGAATGCCGTATCCGAAGCAGAACGTCAAAGGATTATCCATTGCTCTACTGCTAAGGAGGCATGGGATGTGCTCATCAACACTCATGAAGGTAACTCTCGAGTTAAACAATAAAAACTTCAACGTCTTATTTTTTGAGTTTGAAGGTTTATCTATGAGTGAAAAATAGTCTATTGATGATTTATATGGTCATGTACTTAACATAACAAATCAATGTCGTAGTTTAGGCGAAGCCATAGAATCAAAGAAAATTGTTAGGAGATTCTTGAGTGTTTTACCCCCTTTCTTTGACTCAAAGATGAATGTTATCGATGAAGCTCATGATCTAGACACTTATCCTCTAGAAGAGCTAGTTGGCAATTTGAAAACTTATGAGACACACAAGAAAAATCCTAAAAATGAAAAATTTGTTGGTTTAAGTTCGGTTAAAATTGAAGATGAAAAAGTTCCTGAAAATGAAGATGATAGTAATGATGAGTTTGCTTTTTTAACCAAACAATTTGGAAAATTCTTAAGGAACTCAAAAAGGAAACCTTTCAATTCTAATCGAAATTTCTCTAAAGGGTCTAGCTCTAATTTTTTAATAAACAAGGATTCAAGTAGAGATCAGGATACCAGGTCCACTTGTATCCCAATAATGGACAACAAGTGCTTTGAGTGCAATGGATTGGGACACAAGGTTGTTGACTGTGCAAACAGGAAAAACAAGTCTCATAAAGTGCTCAAAGCAACTTGGAGTGATAGTGATTCCAATCAAAATTCTATATCCAAAATAGAAGAGGATGAGAAAGTTGCTTTTGTCACCAAAGTCACATTAGATGAGTCTCTTGAAGACAGAAATTTTGATGATGAAGGTCATGATATGTATGTTCGGTTGTGCAAAGCGTCTAAGTCTCTACTTGCTAAAAGTGAAGTTCTAACTAATGAATTATCATTAAGTAAGGAGGCACATTCTAGGGTACAAGAGAAGTACATGTCCCGAAAAGCAGAATGAAATTCTGTTAAAACTCAACTTGAAGAACGAGTGAACTTTCTCAAAGAAGAGCTGGATTGTCAATCTTCCTTGATAAAAGTTCTTTCTGCTGAAAAATGGGAGCTCGAAAAATCTCTGCTGGATACCAAAAACCAGTTTGCAAAATTCTCCATCGGCTCGGAGAAGCTATCCCAAATATGTGGGATGGGATACTGTATTGTAGCAAGAAGGGCTTGGAGTTTGAGGATGATGGAAAACCCAAAACCTCAGGGAAGACTATATTTGTTAAAAGCACCAGTTCTGTGTTGGGAAAGCCTCCACTTCAACCAGAGATCAATGCTCGTAAAGTTCCCAAGGTTTCCAAACTCAAGAAGAACCTACCAATCAGATGCCTTCATTGTGGGAACAGTGGACACATTCGAAGGTTTTGTTACAAGCTAAGAAGGGGCCTTGTACCGGCAAAGATTCCACAGAACAACAATCTACTCATCCACTTTCAGAAATCACTCGATGAACTGACCAGGATTACACAGTCTCTTGCCATCCCGAAACAGAAGAACAAGCCAGTCACTTCAAACTGGATCAGGAAATCAATTCAAAAGACCAGGGATACCAGAAGCGTCATTTTTCCCAAGGAACTTGGTGTCAAGGAGAAACACGAAGATGTGATTTGTTTTTTTTCAAGAGTAAAGGTCTCACCCACTGTTGCAAGGAAGGTCGTAGTCGTTTGTAACGTTGACCTAACCGCCCTCTCTACCAGAAAGTCTGACTCTTGGTACATGGACAGCGGCTGCTCGAACTGGCGAAAGGAAATTGTTCACCTCTATGGATGATTCTCACCCAGTTGGAGGTGTCATGTTCGGTGACGGAACCAAAGCTGAGATTATTGGAAGTGGGACGGTTGACACTCCTGGTCTCCTAGGACTGAAGAATGTTTTTTTGGTAGCAGGATTGGAAGTATTTTTGCTAAGCGTAAGTCAGATTATCGATGAGTACGAGACGGTAACATTTGACATGTCTCAATGTACTGTTCTTGATGGGAAAGGAAGATGCGTTATGAAAGGCGAAAGATCTAGGGATCATTGCTATTGTGTTTGAGCCAATAAGAGCTTAGAACCAGAAATCTGCTTTCTATCTTTGTCACAAGAAAGTTTGCTCGATCTATGGCATAGGAGGATGTGCTATCTCAATCATCAAGATGTGGTGAAGCTGTCTTCGAATGATGGAGTTCGAGGATTGCCCAAACTGACAGGGAGGGCAGCAGGTATGTGTGGAGACTACAAGATGGGTAAGCTATCCCGAACATCTCATCCTATTTTAAATGCTAAACCAACTTCTAATGCTCTTGAATTACTCCACCTAGATTTAATAGGCCCTGTTGAAACTGAAAGTATTGCGAGAAAGAAATATGTGCTTGTTGTGGTTGATGACTTCTATAGATTCACTTGGGTAATGTTCTTAAGTGATAAAAATCAAGGTCAAACTTTTGGGAAGTTTTTAGAATTGGCAAAATGAATTTCAAATGAAAAGCTCTCTGAAAACAAACACATAATAAGAATTAGGTCAGATCATGGAACCGAATTTGATAACTCTTTGTTTGCTAAGTATTGTGAAGAGAATGGTATGCATCATGAGTTTTCTGCCCCCATTACACCACAACAAAATGGGATAATAGAAAGAAAGAATAAAGTTTTGGTTGAGATGGGAAGGGTAATGCTTAGTTCAGCTAACTTACCTTACATGTTTTGGGCCGAAGCAATTTTCAATGCATGTTATACACTTAACTGTGTGATTTTCAGGCCGAGCACTAGTAACACACCTTACGAACTTTGGAATGGAAAGAAGCCGAATATTTCACATTTAAAAGCTTTCGGTAGTCCTTGTTTCATTTATAGAGATCGTGAATATTTGACAAAGTTTGATGCTAAGTGTGATCGAGGTGTCTTTCTAGGATATGCGTTAAATAGTCGTGCTTATCGTGTCTATAATAAAAGAACTTGCAAAGTTATAGAAAAGGTAAATGTGGCTATAAATGACTCTCTTGTATACTCTCACAACCACTCTTCAAGAAATGTGCAGGATGAGGATATGAGTACTGAGACGTCTCCCACATCTGCTGAGACTTCTATTGATGAGCAGAACCCCATTTCTGATGAAGTGTCCTTGGATACAGAATCTGACACTGAGGGTTCCGGGATAGATCAGACTCTTGCTATCCAGAAGTCACACCGCATTGTGAAGCGCCAAGTTCAAAAGGATCACTCTCTCTCGGATGTGATAGGCATGGTTTATGAACCAAGGAAGACCCGGAGTATGTCAAACATGTTTGTAAGTAACCTTGTTACTCAAATAAGTTTTCTTACTGTGCATAGGCTAGTTATCAATTGAATTGCATGCTATGGATTTGTCTTAAATGTTGAACCTAAGAACAATAAAGATGCACTAAAAGACTCGGATTGGATTGTAGATATGTAAGATGAACTTAACCAATTTGAGAAAAACAAAGTTTGGCATTTGGTTCCTAGACCTAAGGATAAGAATGTAATAGGAACAAAATAGGTTTTCAAAAACAAGACTGATGAAAAAGGAATCATTACTAGAAACAAGGCTAGGTTGGTTGTGCAAGGATATTCCTAAATAGAAGGTCTAGAGTTTGATGAAACTTTTTCTCCCGTAGCTAGGCTTGAATCTGTTAGACTTCTTTTGGCCATTGCTTGCTTTCTAAAATTTGATCTCTTTCAAATGGATGTCAAAAGTGCATTCTTAAATGGAATTTTGAAAGAAGAAGTTTATGTGGAACAACCTCCGGGATTCCTGAGCTCTTGCTATCCCAATCATGTTTTCAGATTAGACAAGGTTCTTTATGGCTTAAAGTAAGCTCCTAGAGCTTGGTATAAAAAATTGTCTACACATTTAATTGATCATGGGTATGTACGAGGTTCTATTGACAAAACCATGTTTGTTAAAAGTGTTTCTCATCATATGATTATAGCTCAAGTATATGTAGATGATGTGGTGTTTGGTTCCACTTCTCAAAATTTTGTTGAGGAGTTTGTCACTCTAATGAAGCAAGAATTTGAAATGAGTCTTTGTGGTAAGCTGAGCTTCTTCCTTGGACTACAAGTTCAGCAAAGGAAAGATGGTTTGTTCATTTCACAGGAAAACTATGCAAAAGATTTGGTGAAGAAGTTCGGGATGGAAGGTGCGTCTCCCATCCGAAACCTCATGGGAACCTCATGCAGAATCAGTGCTAATTTGGAGGGCATCAATGCTGATCAAACTCTCTATAGAAGCATGATTGAGAGCCTACTCTACCTCACAGCCAGCAGACCCAATATCTCCTTCAGTGTGGGTGTTTATGCTCGGTATCAAGCCAATCCTAAGGAATGCCATGTGAAGGCTGTTAAGCGTATCATTCGATACGTCTCAGGTACTTGTAACTTTAGAATTCTGTACACAACGGATACTAACACTGAGATTGCAGGGTACTCAAACTCGGATTAGGCTGGGGATGCCACGGATAGGAAGAGCACCTCAGAAGGTTACTTCATTTTTGGAAACAATTTGGTATCGTAGCATAGCAAGAAGCAGAATTGTGTATCATTGTCCACTCCCCAAGCAGAGTACATTGCTGCAGGGAGCTGCTGTACCCAACTTCTTTGGATGAAGCTTATGCTAAGTGACTACGGATTTCAGCAAGGTATCATATCCATGTTCTGTGACAACACTTCCGTAATCAATATTTCAAAGAATCCTATGTTGCATTCTAGGACCAAGCATATAGAGATTAGATATCACTTTATTCGGAACTTGGTTGAAGATAATCAACTTGAAATGACATTTATTCCAACTGAACAACAATTAGCTGATTTGTTCACTAAGCCTTTGGACAATCTGAAGTTTGAGAGTCTTAGGAAGGCTATTGGTGTATACACCATCACTTGAAATAACTCATTCATTGGTCTAAATTTACTTTTCAGCACTTTCTTTTATGAAATAATTTTCTGAAAATAAAAGTTGACTCAGGCTGGGATACGAGTCTGTGTATGCATCCCTGAAAATATTTCTGAACTTGACATAAAGTGTTGTGCCCTTATTTCATGTATCTTGATAGACACTTACTGCATTTTTTACTTGTGTATATGCATCTATGCTTTCATGGATGTTAGTGCTTGTGGTCTAAATCATTCTTAGAATTAGAAAGAACCTTTACACACTAAAGTAAATCTTGTGGGGTGTACATTGTTTGAGCTAGAAAACTGAGATGAGCTGAACTAGTTACTAAGGAACTAAACTATGAAAATCTGGTGATTATTGTCAAATGAATAAAGTAAATGTATGGGCTAGTCTTTTGCTGGGTGTACCTTAATCGGAACCAGTGGGGATCCCTGAGATGTTATCTATCCTTCAATGGGTTCGGACTAGTTATCCATGCCACTGAGTGTCCTTGATACACATATTATCTCTTCGAGCATTGCGCGCAGGG
Organism: Geum urbanum; assembly: GCA_946800695.1. Lineage (NCBI taxonomy): Eukaryota > Viridiplantae > Streptophyta > Magnoliopsida > Rosales > Rosaceae > Geum > Geum urbanum. The sequence continues at coordinate 57,883,343 of OX327007.1, read as the reverse complement.
CATGATGATAACTACTCTGCTATATGGATCTATGAGGACGTATTTCTTATATGAGCTCTTGGCTAAATCTAAAAATGATGAAAAAAATACCTTAAAGTTAAGTGACAACGGCCAAAGGCCAAGTTGGGACAAAACCTTTGATATGTTGAAATTTCAGAGCTCTCTAAAGGTTGTGACAAAGTCACATGGTTACTCTTGATGTCCTCATTTCATTTGATGCTCCAAACTTGTACCCCCTTAGATTAAACTTTCCACACACACTTCTTATGGTTCCAATGACTGATTTTTAAGAACATAGCATTAATGTTACTTTATAGTCATACATTCATGTGAAAATTTGAGCCATCAAGACATATGGAAAATATGTGTCACATTTGTGTGAGTCATGCTTAAACTTTTCTGATGTATGAGATTTGCCTGACTGTTTCCATCCCATGGTTTATGCTGACAGGTTGTACGATATTTTCTGAATTCAAATTTTTTTGTTTTTTTTGTTATGCACCATGTGAGGGGGAGATTTCGAAGTACTGGTGGGTACATTGGTATCTTCTATCATCCAATTTGTCCCATATAACTCAGTGGATATTAGATGTACGTGTGCATGTTGGTCTTTTATTTACTTTTGAGATATTCTTCTCTGAACTTCGTTTGGGATTCTATCTTTGGTTTCTGTTATGTTGAACTCTTTTTGGTTTTGTGATGTGTTGTTGAACTATGTCTCCATTTCAGTGGCCCATTATTTGGTAGTTTGAACCCTTTGTCATTCCTAGACAAAAATGGGGAGAACTAGTTGGATAGGTACTTCTGGTACTATCATAGCTGTTTTGAGAATAATATTTGTGGGCAGGTTATTATGTGCTATGGTCAACTTTATGTGTTATGGATATACTCTTTGCTGCATATGTTGGTTCTTGTTAAAGCTTTGGATGCATGCACTCTTTGAAGGACTGTGTTTTTTCAAGGAATGCCAAATGGGGAGATTGAAGGTATACAAGTATTGGCTATTCCTTGCAATTAGACAAAACACAGTAGACGAAGGATCATCGATGAAGATGTTGACATAGCCTACCTTATCTCAATGGAAAATAGGTTGATCATTCATTTGCATAACATGTTTTCATTTAGGATAGCACACTAGGCATGTATCCCTGATAATCTGGAACGTTTTCATGTGTGATATCTCATAGCTAAATCCAGAATATATGTGCACAATCTATGTGTACTTTGACCTTGAAAAGCTGTTTTGAATTAAGGATGATTTCTAGGAGAAAGTTGTTTTTGGTTCACATGTGACTTCTTGGGATTAGTTTTGTCTTCTAGTAATTTATTTTGTCTTAAAAAGCTGTGTTTGCTTTTTGCTATCCTTAATATGCTTTTGTGTTGTAAAAACGTGCTTGCTTTGTTGACCACCGAAATGACTTTTCTGGTATGAGAGCATGAAAACCTTTTGCCTCTTTTTGACAAACTTTGCCTTATTTAGAAACCTAAAGTTGTCTTGTTTGTTTGTCATATGAGCATGCTATTGTCTCATCAACTGATGACAGTTGTAATAGGTATGCTATAGGTCTATTTTAGGTCTGTTTCAGGTCTGCTTCCCACGTTCCTTAGCTGTCAAAATAGACTGGGCTCTTCTGCATATATAAGGGATCCCAAGGCAGCATTGGCTCCTTGGTTGAGTGAGTATTATTTTGGGTAATTCTTTGAGAGCATAAAATTGTGTAGTTTTCTCTCTTTACTTCTCTTCCCTTTCTGTGTCTATGCTTACTCTTTGCTGTGCATGTAAGCTGTAGATTATCATTCATAAAAATTGTTTTCAAAACCCATATGCATCATTGCATAAGTGCATTCCATTGAGATATGTATGGAGATGCGCAACCCGAAAAAGTAGATCAAGAAGATTTAACTTACAAATAGTTAAGATCTAAGTTGATGCTTCTAGACATTTCTAAGTTGTAAACACATAAGTCAAGTAGTGTAGCTCTGTTTAGAACTGGTAGTCAGACTAGTTAGGATAGTATACGGGATATGTATCCCCAGAGTACAAAAGTCTTGTAATTGTGTGTGTTACTTTATAGTGGAAATGTTTGTCCCTCAAGAGTTAGGGGCACGCAGTTTTTCTCCCTGGTTGCAGGATTTATGCGTTAAAGAAAAATATCCTCGTGTTATTTTTTACTTTTTGCTTTTACAGTTCAAACACTCGTATTCTGTAAATCGGGATAGGTTGCCAATATGCTATCCCCGAGTACAATTTAAGCGAAAAAGTTGTAAAAGGCCTATTCCCCTCCCCCCCCCCCCCCCCCCCAATATGGAGGACAAAGTGATTAAACATTTGTGGACCATAATTATTACCCTCTCTCTCTATATGTATATATAGCAAAGTATATTTTTGGGGTTATTTTCAGGTGTATGGTATTACACTAACTTTTTGATTATATTTTACTATCTTCACTGTTCAGATCTTAAGTCTTAATGTGTAGATCAAACCTGTAAATTTTCAGCCAAAATGATAATCGTTAAGATATTCAAAATTATAATTGAAGTTTGTAAGTATGAATAGTTCAAATTATATATATATATATATATATATATATATCGCAGCTGGCCATCAATCCCAATTGCATATATATTATCGAATCTCATGCACTATTTCAATTTTAAGAGCTGATCATTTTTACGTTTTTATGGATCAGTACCTATAAAATATCTGAAAATAGTGTGTGATCTATATGGAGATAGAAATAACAATTTGATGATCATGCAAATTTGTCAAATTGATCGATCGTATTCACTGTAATGATCCTATACGTGATGCATATAACACAAGCACAACAGCCAACGTATTTGTTGGAATTAGCTAGTGGATGAGATCGATAAGCAAGTAGCAACACAATGCATGGTGTGCTGGTGTACATATCAGGTGGTTTTTGGGCATTTGCATGGTTTCATGGATGAAGCAGTATGTGGTTGATGTTTTGGGGTTTGGTTCATGCCGGCCAGTTGGTTTGGTTTTAGGCGTAATTGGGAGTCAAGATGGGAAACATAGGCCTATGGGGGAGAAGACAAAGTAAGCTCAATGTCGAACGAAGACTAGTGTCAGTCGATCTAACCAGTTTTCTTTGTAGTGATCAAGACTCTAGAGACCGATCGAAGCTTTAGCTTGCAAATTTCCTGCATAATATCACGCACAGGATTTTGGTTCTAAATTTGAACGCGTCTAATTTGTTTGATTGATAGAACACGCATGCATGCATGCATGTGACTAGGTGATGATTGAGGCATCGGCATGCCAATGACTGCAATAGCTTTTGTTATACTTTACGGTGTGGAAGAAACACACTTATTTAAAGTAATTTGTCCAAGAATTTACATAAAAATATATCAATAGAGAGCGTCCCATATACATATGTAATGTGTATGGTTTAAAATGTAAGCTATGCTATTATACCATTTAACTTTTAATCCAGAAATCAATCCATCTATCAATCCATCTTTATCACAGACTTGAGACCAATTATAATTTTTCTTGGTTTACAGCTAGCATTGCAGCTAACTGTAACACCGATATATATTCATCCAAATTAATAAAAGGAATTCGTTTATTCGTTAGCTATGGACCATTTTTATGAAGCGCGTCATAAGAGAGATGGGGACCCAATCAGAAAGTAGACATAACATGAACAACATGGGTGATGAAAGCAAATACAAAATCTCCAGTCAAAGGCTGCAGATTGGAGGCCCTGGAGAAAATATATGGCCTCATAGCCACGGTTTTGTTGGCCCATGACGAACGGTCAATTGTCAATTTCAGGGTTTAATTAGGGACTACATTACTCACGAGAAATTTTTGCATGCTTCCGTCAAACAAATTACATAGTTTGACGCCTCTATAAAATTATGACAAAGTGTCCAACTGAACTAACTCATCACTTCAATTTTTTCTGACAAAAACTCCTCACTTCGTTTGAAACCTGCCGTCTCTGTTCTTTTTGTCGTGTTCTGTGCACATCATGAAGAAACCCAGATGGTCAGATCAGTTACAAATTGACAATCCATTTTTCCAATCCCTATGTGCAATTAAGTCTTCCTTAATTTTGTAGCTTGAACTATTCTCGTTGAATTGCCTAAAACTTGAAAATAAAATCAACTATCATAAACTCAAGGTTCATAATCAGCTACCAGAAAACTCAAATACATTTGAATGTTTTGATGTTGAAATATGAGAGAAATTCGCAGTTGGGTTGGTTGAAGTTTCACATAGGTACACAGAAGATTTGGAAAACAAAATCACATGAAGTTTAAACAAAAAAAAATATTAATAAAAAGTACGCCGGTATAATTGGATTGATATATGATCCATTTGGGTCTTCTTGTTCTCTTATCAAAGACAGATTCATAAGAGAATCCAATGTTGAAGAAGAATAAAATAAAATCTGATGTACTGTGATGAAGAACATGAGTAAGATGTGGAGAACAAAAAACAGAGGAACGGGAGAAGACGGGAATGAAAACGTTGAAGTCATATGATTATTAAGATGACATGTGTCAATTAATCAGTGAACATCACATAAATGAGTTGGATTGACGGTGTCCTGCAAAAATTTCTGCATTACTCACAACCTATAGGCGCCTTTAAAGTCGAAACTCACATGCAAACAGTCAAACACAATGCAGAATGAGCGACCATCCATGATCTATGCATGGAACAGAACACCGAGAACAGTTTATATAAACCTTAAGAAATACTAGGTTGTCGCCCGCCCCGAGGGCGATTTTGCAAAGCTCACGTCATACATTTATGATTAAAACCTTGGAATAGAGGGACATAAAAATAGTGTAAATGTCTGTATTTGAAATTATTTGTCAATCTTCATGCACATTAATTCATCAAAATTTCAGATTATGCTCTGTTTTCTTGGTTGATATATTGATCTGCACGACGTCACCTCTTGTGTAACATAGCTAGCTGATGCCATACCATCTCTACCACAACGTCCACTTTTGCTATATTCTATTCAAGAAGATATATAACCAGTTATGGTGTTGTTGTGTTGTCATTGTCGGATTATTTTGTTATGGTGTTGAATCATGTAACTTCATGGATTATATTTGATTTCACCTATTTTAGGTTAGTTTTTTTCTTCCTTCGCGGAACTATATAATACACTGTCTAAGTTGATATGTGATATTTCACATACATATTACAAAATGAACGTCGTGCTCACACGTACAATTTGTCAATATTTATTTAAGGTGTCCAACTACACTGTTTTACTAAAATTTTAGAATATATTACAATGGAGCATCTAATTCATGGTTTTCTAATCCAGAGTTTGCACCTTATCAAAAAAAACAAAAAAGAAATTATTCAGAGTTTGCACTCAACTTGTGAGATACAATCATATGGTTATACTGAACAATAGTGCTAGTGAAAAATGGCTAAAAGATCGAATTCTCCAAGCTTATCAAAGGGAAAAGTTGTAGATAATACCGGTCTACCATTAATCACCTTTATCAAATTAAAGAGAGTTATCTCGCTTCTCTTTTACTTTAGCTTGAGGGATTGAGGATGATGACCCTAGGTAAAGTTGTGAATCATACCTTTTGAAAATGAAAAGTCAACTGAGTGAACAAAACTTTTAGCAATGAAATTGATGAAAGCATAAATGGCATACAATCAGTCTATGCCTGATAGGCTGATACAAAAACAGGAAGACTTTCTCAAAGGTTTTTGTTAAAGGATAATACATCATTAAACTACATGAACCCATCACATATGGTCTTACTTAATAAAATAAAACTGATTCAAATCTCTAATGAATATGAGTCTTGTACAGAATTAGCTTTATAATGCTTACTAGACATGTGAATAACCACTGAAAATGTTGGGCGTTTCATCTCCTTGATTCTTTGTCGAATAATTCTGTAGCAGCTTTGCTAAACGGGTTTTGAATCCGTATAGAAAAAGTTAGGTACTACTTAGAAGAAAGGCCTACTACTCACTCACACGTAAGTTCATCTAAGTAAGAAATCTCCGACTAAATTGGCTTCTCGATTATTTCAAGTTTATATTCTCCTAAACTGTGTTGCCTCAATTAACACATAATTAGGAGCTTCAAAAACTATAAAAATGGATAGAATACCATTACCTAATTAACCTTTATTTCCATGGTATCTCCTCATTGCAATCATGAATGAAAAACATTTAGAATATTGAGTTTCTTTTACAATATACAACCTGCCTTACTATTACATTAATGTCCATAAAAATTTGATACTACATGAATGGAATTGAAATGGATAGCTATGTAAACCAAAATGTTAAACTCATAATCTTGCATCTGATCATCATTCTTCAAGTACAGATGGAGAAAAACTTGCCAAAATTCTAAAAGCTCTATCTTTTCTTTTGGAACAGCCTACCGTGGTTAATTAAAAAAACTGAGAATGAATGGACTGAATAGAAAACGCAGAAGTAATTCGGTGAGTTTGAATGAATTACACATAAGCGAATTAGCGGATCACATGAGTCTGGTGTCGATGCCTGATGGAGTTCCCGAGCCAAAATCATGTAGACATTGGTTAGTTACAATTCTTCTTTGTGTATATCTTGTGCCCTGGAATACAATTAAAGAATTACAATTATTAGAAAGAAAGAAAAAACCAATGAAAGATTCTTTAAATCCCTACCTTTATCACGTGATCGATGAGAGCTCTTCAATGGTCACTCATGCTCTTACTGAATACAACTCTCTCACATTATCAGTCACACCCTCACCTCCCTTGCACATAACTTAAACTATCATAAAAGAGAACAAATTTGTAGATTTTGCAAGTGAACAACAGTCTCTAGGTTCACTGGTACTCAATCCCAGAAAAGTAACTGCAAAAAAGATACAGTCATGATTGATGAGTTTGTTTCGATTAGTTTTAAAACCCCAGAAGAGTACCGCACACAACATATTAAAGACACACATGCAGGAAACAACACTAAATCAAATAAAATCATATCTAGCTATACCAAATTACCAATTCAAATCGGAATGATGCATATTATTATACACGAACTAAAAAAATACAGCATTGCTTCTTCCTTCTGAAATGAAAGTTTCAAAACAAAAACTTGAGTGCAAAATTATGAACTTTCTATACTACGCAAAACCAAACATGAACACTATATACATATATAGGAAACCTTAGCAGAGGAAACACACTATCTTAACTAAAATAAATCAAAGTAGATTAAATTTCAATCAGATTTGAGGCTTAGGGTTTTACCATAATCTCTTGTAGAGCATCAAGGTGAGAAGAGGATGAACAAACCAAATCTCTTCCTTCTGCTTCGCTTCTCCACCAAACTAAAGGCATTCTACTCCCAGATTTAGTTAAGAAGTTTCTCTTCAAGAAAGAGAAGAGCAGTTCATGAAAAAGATAGCAGTTCCTCTTGAAAGAGGAAGAGATATGGATTGGTGAGAGAATGGAATTGTACTTGTACTTTTGGAGTCGCAAGAACTCTGAACCGGTTCATCAGGTTTTCATATTTCTGACCTTTTTATCCTCGAGTTATTTAATTTTGAGTTGATAGACTTTTATTAGATGAGGGGTATATTAAAGGATTATCAATATTCTACCTTCTTAACTGCCGTAAGGCTTATTTGCTTAATTAATAGAGATATATCCACACATCAAAATCTTTCAAAAATGCATATCTTCAATCTCCTTGCACAGTAAAAAGGCATGCATTTTGTTGTGTGGATGTGGTAGTGAGCATTCTTCTAGTTGCTGCTCGCGCCAGAACCTGCTCATCAAGATATAAAAAGGCATCACCATCTTTCACCACCATATTCTCATCAGCTAACTGATTCTACTAACTCAACTTCAATAATCAGAATCAAATTACAATATTTATCAAAAAAAAAAAAATCTAAACAATAGAATTGAGCAAAAAGAAAGAAGCCATAGGAAAATTTTAAGAAAGCTATAAAAATTTAAGAAGCCACAAGAAAATTTTAAGAAATAGAGAACCTTTTGAGAGCCTCTCTTGTACAGTCATGTTCTGTGCTTTCCTAGACTTCTTTTGATCAGCAGGATCTAAAGATTGAACAAGTTTTTTACTGTTCGGAGGTGCCTTTATCCACTTCCAGCTGCCATCTTTTTCCTAATAAAATAGTACATGAAATCCAAATGATGAATGAGAATAAGAAACCAAGAATCTGAGCACCAAGAACAATATATTCAAGGGAAAGGGAATGAAAATCCTAATGATCTCTGTTGTTGACAAAAGATTATCCACAATGAATGATAGTAGATAATAGCTTACCTCAAAATCCCATGATGGACTTGCTTTGCTCTCTTACATTTGTAACTTTCGCTAGCTCAGGTATAGCTGATCCCCATGTTCCATCACTGCAAAACAAATTGCAAATACCTAGTCAGTAAGTTTATTAAACAAAAGTAGAAAGCAGGTAGTAATAATCTAAAACAAACATTGTCCATGGTGCAGGTTCATTGTCACATCTGACAAAGAGATGACAACAGACCTTGAACCCCTAATAAACCAAAAACATTATTAGTAATAAGTTAGGAGTTTTAGACGATTACCCTTCCAAATGTTGGCATAGCAGATATTTACATGGACTCCCAACTTTGTCCATCATTTTTCAATTCTATAGACTCCATCATACCGCAACCCTTTCTCAGGGGCATATGAGGAGCGCTTTAACATATCAGTTAGCTAAATAGCTGATACGGGATACAAAAATGAGTCATTGAAAATTGACCCACCTATATGTGCCGATTCTCTTCACCCAATCGATTCGAGGCCATACTTATATTTGCCTACAAATTTTTAAAATGAACAAAGCCTGTCAGAGACATTAGGTTTTTTCTTTGTATCAAGATCTTATGGAAAAATCATGTATTTTATTATATATTACCAATTTTTTGCAAAAGAGTATAGTTATCAGTCTTGATTTCCTATAGTATTTAAGAAAGCTGGGGCTGCACTTCTGCATTTATCTACCTACCACTTCTTCAATCTCCTTTGAGAGTTCTTTTTCACTCATCAATTCGTATACGCTTACTAATCAACATTATGGAATAATTCAATTCTTCACTGTTGCATTCATCTTATTTATAGTTCATATCCATCTAAAGGGGAGATTGCTAAGAATAGTAGCTTACTTAAGAATGAATGGAGAGATTGCTAAGAATAGCATCTTACTTGAGATTGAAAACAACAAAACCCCAATTGTGGATAGACCCATAGCCTGATCAGAATCACAATCAACATTTATTTTGAAAAGCTGGTAAACCTGAGAAATTGATCCAACAGTCCAACAATTCTTGATGAACTCATCAAATGAAACTAAAAATTGAAAAAATTCAACCACACAAATCCAACAAATAGATTAAGAAAATAATTAGTTCATATGAAACCCAATGAGATCTTAAAACAAACCTTAAACTAAATGAAAACTATAATGCACATAAGATTACTCACTACTTAGTTATGAAATCTGAACTCAAATCTAATAATGTTTTAGTATGACAATTTTTTGGTAGAGGAATAAATTTTCTAAAGCAGCTCCAGGATGGAGCAAAGTAGCCTCGCTATTTATCAACGTACCTAATCTAGATAGCCAACATGAACCAAACCAATCTATATAATAAAAAAAATTAAAACCTAAATAAGTCCTGGTAGGCAAAAACTTCAAATCCCAATCCCCTATAGTACCTAAGCAATACCACAATCATAAAACACCACATTCGAAACACATAAAAATATAACTGAATCACTAAACCCATTATAATCAAATATCAGACACCACTCATTACATTAACAAACAGTTGAATCAAATAATGAAAAGTACCTGGTTCCTTCCTTCACAGAAAGCTTCCAACTTTACGATTCCTAGCACAAAATGGAGTTATAAATCGACCCAAAAACTCGAGACTTTGCAACCAACAAACAAAAGTTTCAATCACACACCTAAGTCAACGAAATAGAAAAACCATTAATCCAACAAATGAAACAGTAATGAAATCAATATCTGACAAATACAGTGAAAAAGATTAAACTTCTAGAGTCCGGGAACATTTCTATTTAAGAAAGATCACCCTATTCCCTGTGAAGTATGTCATTTTCATCCCGTTTCATCGCTAAAAGGAATGTAGGGAAACAAATTAAAACAAAATTGAACAAATCAAATAAGATCAAAGAAAGCCCAAAGAGAATAAGGAACTAAACATACAACCACAAAGTCAAAGTCTATGCAGATAACTTACCATGCATGCAAAATTAAATGTATACCACGTTCAGTAAGGGTGACTTTAGTAACATTACCTTCCAACTCCAAGACACAATTTTTCATTTGGCGGAAGAAACCTATCGCTTGCAATCACATAGGTGTGACAACCCGAACCGGAATTGGTTTATTAATCGGCTTAATTCGCGAGTTTTACGTATAATTGTGGTTATTCGTAATTAATTGGATATGCGGTCTTGTTCACGACTTAATTATCGGACACGAATTTGGTTTGAGTTTGTTCGTGGGAAATGTAGAGAATCTGATTTCGAGTTCGTGTGAGCTTTCTGAGGATTTTTCAGATAATCGAGGAATATAAAAATGATATTTGAAGTTATCGTCGAGTTAGTCGTGTTTATCCGTTTGAGTTTGAGTTATCCGAATCGCAGATAGAGTTGGTTCGTGACATATAAATAGCTGAATAGACGTAAAGTTATCAAAAAAGTTCAGAAATAGGCTGTTTGACCGAGTTGACCAGTTCTGGCCTAGTTGACCGAGTCAACCCGCGTTGACTCAGTGAGTCCGTGACTCGCCGTTGTTGTGGCTGCCGGAAAACGGCACGGTTGCCGGAAATAAAGGTAAGGGAAAGAAGCTTAGGACCTATGCTTTCATTTCATGTACTTTGTGTGATGTATGGTGGAGGTTTTGGGGTGGAATTTTGAGTGAGAAATGGAGGATTTTTTGGGGCTATGGGTGGCGGTGCTCTGGCCACGGTGGAGGCCGGGGTTTGGGGGGAAATGGTGCGTGGACCACGCGGATGCTTTTGTGGGTGGTCTTGTGAACCGCCGTGCGTCGTGCCTGGAGTTCCGGGGGTGAATCAATCGCCAGTCGATTTGAACTTCATGAGTTTTCAAGCAGATTTCCGGCGGATAACGGCAGAATTGGAGGAAGGTGAAGAAGAGGAATTTGTTGGGCTCGAGGAGAGGTTGAATTCTGGGCTTTCCCCGCCGGAAAATGTCGTCGTTGATGCCGCGCTGCTGCCGGCGGTGGCGGTCAACAGCAGAGCTCCGGCGAAGAGTTGACTTTTTGGATTTGGGAAAGTTTTATGCCGTTTTACTCGTAATCTCTCCCCGATCGTCGTCTTGAGGATTTGGGTGATGGATTTTGTGTCAAGGGATTTGCGGAGTATTTAGGGGATTTTCGATTTTTTCTTGATATCCGAGTTATATATTTTCGGAAATTGTTGGTTTCCGAGGTGTGATTCAGAGTATTAAATTGTGTTTTTGATCAGTGATATTTTTTGATTATTCAGGAGATCAAGATAGTACGCTTAGCGAGGGATCTTCCGCCGGATCTCGGGATTAGCGTGTTTGCACGTTGTGCTTGTCTGTGAGTGGACACATTTCTTTTCACTGATTAGTTTCGAGTTTTTATTATACGTTTTACGAGCATGAACATGCATATGTGATTATGATTTATACGAGCATGTGCTTTACGATTATGCAGTTACGAATATGCATCGACGAATATGTTTTTATAATTATGTATTACGAATATGCATTTACATTATGCTTTATACATTTGCATGAAAAACTATTTATGATTTGGTTTACACAGAATACACTCTCAGTAGTAGTTGTATCGATACACTTCGTATCCCGGCTGATCCCGAAAGATGTTTACCGGGGGGGGGGGGGGGGCAGATATTTTGACCTGAGGCCTTTCTGGCTAGAATCACGAGAGGGTCTGGGATTCCGTGATTCAGACTGTACTAGCGCGGATGTGTCCATGAGTGACCCCGCAGAATTTTTGATGCATGCTCTATACGCGTGAGGAGTTAGAGTCTCCCTCGTGTACCATATGATTTTCATGCATTTAGACTCGCATATGTTTTATACATATATATTATTCGGCGAAAGACATATATTTTCGTCCACTCACTCTAACGGTTTATATGTCTTTCCCTGGGCTCTTTGTTTTCAATGCCCAGTTTGCAGTTCGAATTCCGGTGTCGCACGTCAAGGTTGGAGGCTTAGTATTCGAGCTACTTTTCCTTCTCAGTAGGTTTCTAGTTTGGCCTACTGTTGTGTATTTATGTATATACTAGAGGTCTCTCTGAATACTCTGATGTTTATATTTTCATATGATTTTTCCGGATTTCTGTAAAGTTACAATTTTGTTTACTGCTTTACATTATGATATATTTTTGAGAAATCCGGATGAGATTGGTGCCCACAGTTTGGCTTTTGTGGCATAGGATGAAGTGAATTTTCGGGTGCAGGTTAATGGTAACTTCGCGTTATAGTGGAACTCTGCCAAATTTTTTAAAAGTTCATGTTTTCAGAAAGGGGTTTGATTTCAATTTAGGCAACTAAATCAGGGTCGGGTCCTTTCAATAGGTCTCCAGTATTCTTTCATTAATCAACAATGTGCCTAAATTAAAAGAAAATTTTATATTAGAACAACAAAGGTAGAAGAGAAGGAAAAAAATAGAAAACCATGGAGCTTTGAAAAGATTATCATGATCCTCATAATTTTGAAAGTATTACATATAGCTTTCCAATTCACTGATCATAAAATCCCCTTAACAACAAACAGGACATGAAAATTTATTTAGCAGTAGCAACAGACTTACCTATAGGCTCTCGGGTAATGCAACCTCCTCAACTTTTCCTTTGATTACCTATATGGGCAAGGAAGTACACAACATTAGGATAAGAAAATTGAATAATACGAACATTAATAGTTAAAACATGAAATAAAGATCTCACAGTTATCCATTGCCCCAGCAAAAGGTTCTCAGTAATCAACTTGAGTGCATACCTTGTCATTTTAGATGCTTCTACTGCATAAATATGCTTTCCACCAGCCTATACAATGATAGAAGATATTTGAGATCTAAGATAAAGATGTACATCAGCACTATTTTAACAATATATTGGAGATAAGAGTGTACCTGTACAACAAATAATGATAGAATATCACTATCACTATGTTATGACCCGGAATAATATTACACGATAATCGAAACTTATGCGGTTAGTTGCTAATTAATAACGTTATTCGTCAATGATAATTAGTTTTACCGTTGGTACTTTTTGCTGGCGTTTTTTTGAGAAATTTCTTTGGATAAGGTTGTAGGGTTTGTTGATACGAGTTCGTGGCCATGTCAAGTGTTAAAATCGAAATTACGATGAAAAAGTTTTGATCAGCGAAAATTTTGTTTGATTTTACGATTCGGTTAGTCCTGATTATAAATGCAAAAAATCATTCGGTTAGTCGTGAATATAAATGCAATATACCAAAAATAGAAAGTCAGAATTTACCATTTGAGGCCTTGACCTACCTCACCCTTTCTTTCTCTTCTCTCTCGTTCTCTCTCGACGTCGAACGGCTGCCGACGACGGAGCACGCCCGGTCGGCCATCATATCAAAGAATTTTGGTTTAAAAATCTTCCCCTTAATCCCCAATACACTCACGAACTTGTTTTTTCAAAAATCAAGCCAGAAAATTGAAGAACCGGAGTTTTGAGGGTTTCTGATTTCGAGCTTGAATCAGTCGGTGTAACCCACTAGGATTTGTAGGCCTCATCAACACAAAGCTATTGCCACCAAGGTCACGTCCTAATTCATCCCGAGCAAGAAGAATCGACGATTCGAAGTTTTTTAGAAAAAGTTTTTGTTCTTGAGTTTTAAATGAAATTTGTGTGACGACCCAGAACGGAATTAGCAGTGTAATCAGCTTAGTCCATGAGGTTATACGTAATCGCACATTTCCAACAGATAATTGAATCGCCAGACTTGATCACAACTTAATTATTGGCCAAGAATTTGAGCTGAGTCTCTTCTCGAGAGTTGTTGTACGCGTGATTTCGAGTTCGTGGACGGTTCCGGATCATTATTTGGACGATCGAAGAATACAATATGAATATTTGAAATTTTGACATAATCGGTTTAAAATGACAGCTTCGTTAGCGACTAAATTATCGGACGAGAATTTGATTTGGGATCCTTCATGAAAGTTGTAGAGAATTTAATTTCGAGCTCGTGGGAACTTTCAGAGGATTATTCCGAGTTACGAGGATTATGTTACGAATATTTTCAACCGTTGATTATTTAATCGGATAAGCTTGTGATGGTTTGAATTGTTGACTTTTTATCGGATTTGTCGAAGTGTTTGACTTCGGGTGGTAATTGAAGAACTTGTCGAGATGAGTTTGTTGACGTGAGAATTATTGAAAACGAATTTACGACGCGGAAGTTACGGATGTTCGAAGTTTATCGAAATGTGTAATTTGGAAGTTTCCTAAAATAGAAAGTATATTTAAGTGGGTTGCTATTTGTGGTAAGTCAAAGTTTGGCATTTAAGAGGGTTGACTGGTCAACGTGGGGGAGATGTGGTGGTGCGACGGGGAGGAAGCTCGCCGGCGGCGAGCTGCCGTCGGGCCATCTCGGGTCTCGGGAAAGGACTCAATCGACTCGCCGTGATGTCCCCGTCACACTCCCGGTCACCATTCACGGCGAGGTCACCGGTGGAGAGAGAATTTTCCGGCCAAAGTTGGAGGAATTATGGGGATTTCGGGTTGTACTTTTCCGGCCAAATTGGGTGGTTTGAAGCACTGGACTTTGAAGCCCTCATCACCATGAAGCTACCTATGTAAGTATGGAGTTCTAATTTTGCTTGTACATGGAGAATTCATGGATTGAAAAGTTTGTGTAATTTCGGTTTTGCTTGAAATTGAACTAGATAGAGTGAGAATTGGACTTCAGTGTAGTTATGAAAGTTGCTTGTTGGATGATTTTGAGTGGAATAGGTGTTGCTCCGCCGGGAAATTTTACAGTTGGGTGGCGCCGCCGCCGCCGCCGGCGGTCAACGGTGGTCAACAGTTGACTTTTCGGGGTTTTCGACAAGTTGCATGTCGTTTCGCTCGGAATCGCGCCCCGATCGCAGTGGAGAGGTTTATTTTTCGATTTGAGCATCGGAAATTATAGCGAGGCTTTGAGGTGTGATTATTGGATTTTCGACAATTCGTCGTAATTGAATTATGTGATTCCGAGAACGGTTGTTTCTCGTGATTTGATTCGAAGTACTGAGTTATGATTTTGAGAAATGGATTTATGATTATTCAGGGGTTCGTGATCGTTCGTTTGGCGAGGGATTTTCCGCCAGATCACGAGATTGACGCGAATCGCGTTACGCTCACCTGTGAGTGGATATTTTTATATTTTCACAGTTGTTTGGGAGTTCGTGATTTATCGTGATTTTTCCGTATTTAATTTATACGATGTTGAGATATATGTTATTTTCGGAGGTATTATTTTATATTTATTGGTGATGGCATTACTGCATCGATGCTTCGGCTACTCGGCTGATCACCGGTAGTCCGCCAGAGTTGAGAGATTTCTCTGGGCAGGGTTGAGAGATTCCCCTGTATGCCGCCGGGGTTCAGAGATTCCCCTGGCCTATCACCGTCGGGTTTGAGCGATTCACCTGACTGTCGGGCTTGAGAGATTCGCCTGGCAACCTCCATATATACTTTCCGAACTCGCATTGTTTTACATTGATTATGTATATAAACTGGTGAAAGGCATATGTTTATTTTCGTCCACTCACTCTAATGTTTTTATTTGCCTTTCCCCTGGGCTTTTCGGTTTCCGTGCCCAGTTTACTGTTCGGATTCTGGTGTCGCACGTCGTGGTCGGAGGCATAGTATTCGAGCGATGTTTCTTTTATGGTAGGTTCTTAGTTTGGCCTACTATTTGTATATCTATACTAGAAGTCGCTCTGAGTATTCTGATGTATATTTTGATACGATTTTCCCCGGATTTCTGTAAAGTATAGTTATATTTATCACTTTACATTACTGTTGATATATTGAGAAATCCGGATGGGATTGGTGCCCACGGTTTGATTTTTGTGGCATAGGATGAAGTGTATTTTCCGGGTGCAGGTAATGGCAATTCCGCGTTAGTAGCGTTATCCTGCCGAAATTTTTATGGTTTTTGTTGGTTCGTGTTTTCAGAAGAGGTTTGATTCCGGTTTAGGAAACTAAATCGGGGTTGGGTCCTTTCAGCTTGGTATCAGAGCATTAGGTTTTAGGTTTTGTAGACTTCTGTAGTCGTGTTTACTAAGGATATTTTAGAATGTACAGCATGTCTGGATTGGTGACCCGACCGGCCGGCGGATACTCATCAATACTCCGGGTGTTGTATGCTTTCAAATATTTAAAGTTACATGATTACGTTCTACTTGTTGCGAACGATGTCTTATTCATTAGGATGCCTCCTTGACGTGTTTTCCCTGTCGGTACGGTTGTGAATCCTATTGAGGATCAATCGACGCGCGATTTGCCAGTAAGTTGTGGGTTTGGATGAGCATTTTGGGTTTAGAGATATGTGTGGCATGGTTTGCCTGGTTGTGCGTGTATGAGCGTCTACATGTTGCCTCAGAGCAGAGAATTGTGGCAGTTGATGTTTTTCCTGAGTCAGATCATTGCATTTGGTGGACTGGTATTGTGTGAGTTCCTGTTGCGACTCCATGGCCTACATTCAGGGATGTATCGTTCACATGTTTATCCCTGTTTGCACGAGTTATGTGGCTGCAGAGGAAGCAATGCATGAGGTTCGAGATGAGTTTGAACCTGAGCATCAGAGGGATCTTGATTAATATGCCTCGAGACAACCGTGAGGAGCTTAGTGTGCTGCACTCAGAGGCGAGGCTATTGAGAAGGAAAGGCGTACGCGGTTTCCGACATGTTGGTTTGGAGGAAGTGGACTTAGTCGAGATATGTGATGAAGTTAAGTTCTGGCACCTCAGGATCAATGACTCCATCAGGCTGTAGACTTTTCGATTGTGAGGGTCATCAGATCAAAGCAGAGGATCCGTTTGGTAGTGGTGGAGATCACAGAGCAGAGGACTTGTACCTGTGGCATGATTTTTGGTGATCGTTGGTGATCCTTTCTCGTAGCCGGTGTCGCTGTGACTTATGTTCGTGGAGCACTCTTAGTTGCTATTGTGGTGGCCAGGAGGGTCACGTTGCGAGGGAACGCCCTCAGCCAGCTGTTTTAGCGGTTCGGCAGCTCAGAGTTCACGAGGAGGTCATGATGCTATTTTTGGAATTTGACCAATGTAGCCTTTTTGACGAGTTAATCAGAAAGTCGCAATTGACATGGGCGGCTAGTTGGGCATGTTGGAGTTCGTGCCACGACCTTGTATGAGGACGGAGTTTCTTTGAGGCTACTGTTGCTTGATATCCATGTCTATTGTACCTGCGTCTCCACTTCTGAGGTTTTGGAGAGTGTTGCATCCATCCGGAGGTTGTGAGATCTTTGTTGGAGGTTATGAGTTAGCCGCGGATCTGTTATAGTTTGATACCGTTGATTTTGTTATGATGTTGAGTATGGACTTTTGGCGACACATTTGGCTGTGTTCGAGTGTCTCGAGAAGGAGGTTGTGTTTCGACGACCAGGTTTCCCCAAGATACTGTTTCGCGGTGATGGTCGAGCGGATGGTGGAAACGGGTTGTGTTGTTGCTTAGCTCATGTTGTGGATACTATGGTTTCTGTGCCCGACATTGGCGACATTGAGGTGGTTCCAGAGGTTTCAGGTGTGTTCCGGAGGAGTTACCAGGTATTCCTCCAGTTCGGGAGACCGACTACACCATTGAGTTTTTACTGGGCACTGGACTCATATCACCTGCAATTTGTCGTTCGGTGCCAGCGGAGCTGATGGAGCTACAGGTTCAACTTCGAGAGTTGCTTGAGGAGATTTCATACGACCCAGTGTATCACTGTGGGGTGCTCTTGCATTATTTGTGCGAATGTTGGATGGTTTGACGAGGTGGTGCATTGACTACCGGAAGCTGAATCAGGCTTCAGGGGAGAGCAAGTATCCTCTGCTTCGGATTGACGATTGGTTTGACCAGCTCAAGGGAGCTTCAGTCTTTTCGAAGATTAATTTCGGGTCTGGATACCATCAGTTGAGGATCAGCGAATCAGATGTGGCCAGGATAATTTTCGGATCACGATGCGGGCATCAGGAGTTCTTGGTCACGCCGTTTGGTTCCCTGTAGTTTTTATGGACTTGATGGACCAGGTGTTCAGACGATTCTGGACAAGGTTGCGGTCATGTTCATTGGCAACATCCTGATTTACTCTAGGAGTGTGGGCCAGCACCTGAAGCAATTGCGAGCGGTTTTGCGGACTTTGCGAGATGATCAGTTGTTTGTGAAGTTCAGCCAGTGTGAATTTTGGTTGGTTAGTGTGAAGATTTTGGACCACGCGATGTCAGCCGAGGGAGTTGGCGTGGATTCTGACCAGATAGAAGCCGTGTTGATTTGGAGATTGCCCTACCATTGTATCAGAGATCAGGAGCCTCTTGGGTTTAGCAGGCTACTATCGGTGCTTTGTACAAGATTTTCTCGGATTGCCACTTCACTTTCCGGATTGACGAATAAGGCGTTAAGTTCGAGTGGTTCGATGCATGCGAGGAGAGTTACTTACTCCTGAATGATGGTTGACCGATGCTTCGGTTTTGACCTTACCTGACGATCGTGGTGAGCTCGTGGGTTATGACGATGCATCGAGATTTGGATTTGATTATGCTTTGATGCAGTGTGGCAGAGCGGTGGTTCATGGTTTCAGGCAGTGGAACTTTATGGAGCTGCGTATCCTATGAATGATTTGGTGGTTGTTGTCCTTATGTTAGCATCGAAGAGTTCGAGACACTACTGTTACGGCATGCAGCGCAGTGTAGGACGTACACTGGTTACTTGAGTTTCATCTACTTGCATTTTCGGCCAGATTTGGGCTTGAGGCAATGTAGATGTATGGGGTCGACTAACGACTATGGATGCACATTTGAGTTTATCCGAGAGAGAGGCTAATATTGTGCTTATGCATTTAATCGGAAGTTGGGAGCTTCATTGTTTTATGTGTGTGTGACTTGAGTTTCCGTGTTAGCCGAGTTGTGCGCTACGGGAGTTGAGTCAGAATGCGATGATGTTGAAGCTCATTGTTTTATGTGCGTTGTGCACTTGTGGTACTAAGATGTATCCGATACCTCGAGTTTACTACTTGTGACACAATCCGTAGAAGAATGAAGTAGCTTGTGTGTGCAGATGCCACATTTGTCGGCAGGCGATGGCTAGGAGGCGGAGACTTGTCGGGAAGTAACAGTCATTGGAGATTTCCGATTAGAAGTTGGAGCTTGTCATTGTGGATTTTGTGTGCCAGTACGCACTTCAGTTTGTGGTACCAGTTGTCGGGTCTTTATGGACCATTTGATGAATTTAATTCTTTTCCTTGTACTTTCGGGAAAGGATTTTGGTGGCAGGCTGGTATAGCTATGTTTGGTGGAGGTTGTCCATTTACGTGATGTGCCTGTGTCCCAGTTTGTGGATCGAGATATTCAATTACAACCAAGTGTTGGCAAGCTTTGCAGCGAGCATTGGGGATCAGAATACAGTTTAGTACAGTTTCTTATCCTCAGATTGGTGGGCGATCTTTGAGGACTATTCAGACCTTGGAGGGTATATTGTGGTCTTGGGTATTGCAGTTCCAAGGAATTTGGGACCAGCAATTTCAATTGTGCGAGATTGCATGCAGTACCAGTTTTCCGGCCAAAGTTGGAGGAATTTTGGGGATTTCGGGTTGTACTTTTCCGGCCAAATTGGGTGGTTTGAAGCACTGGACTTTGAAGCCCTCATCACCATGAAGCTACCTATGTAAGTATGGAGTTCTAATTTTGCTTGTACATGGAGAATTCATGGATTGAAAAGTTTGTGTAATTTCGGTTTTGCTTGAAATTGAACTAGATAGAGTGAGAATTGGACTTCGGTGTAGTTATGAAAGTTGCTTGTTGGATGATTTTGAGTGGAATAGGTGTTGCTCCGCCGGGAAATTTTACAGTTGGGTAGCGCCGCCGCTGCGGCGGTCAACGGTGGTCAACAGTTGACTTTTCGGGGTTTTCGACAAGTTGCATGTCGTTTCGCTCGGAATCGCGCCCCGATCGCAGTGGTGAGGTTTGTTTTTCGATTTGAGCATCGGAAATTATAGCGAGGCTTTGAGGTGTGATTATTGGATTTTCGACAATTCGTCGTAATTAAATTAAGTGATTCCGAGAACGGTTGTTTCTCGTATTTACTTTATACGATGTTGAGATATATGTTATTTTCGGAGGTATTATTTTATATTTATTGGTGATGACATTACTGCATCGATGCTTCGGTTACTCGGCTGATCACCGGTAGTCCGCCAGAGTTGAGAGATTCCTCTGGGCAGGGTTGAGAAATTCCCCTGTATGCCGCCGGAGTTGAGAGATTCCCTTGGCCTATCACCGTCGGGTTTGAGCGATTCACCTGACTGTCGGGCTTGAGAGATTCGCCTGGCAACCTCCATATATATTTTCCGAACTCGCATTGTTTTACATTGATTATGTATATAAACTGGTGAAAGGCATATGTTTATTTTCGTCCATTCACTCTAACGTTTTTATTTGCCTTTCCCCTGGGCTTTTCGGTTTCCGTGCCCAGTTTGCAGTTCGGATTCTGGTGTCGCACGTCGTGGTCGGAGGCATAGTATTCGAGCGATGTTTCTTTTATGGTAGGTTCTTAGTTTGGCCTACTATTTGTATATCTATACTAGAAGTCGCTCTGAGTATTCTGATGTATATTTTGATACGATTTTCCCCGGATTTCTGTAAAGTATAGTTATATTTATTACTTTACATTACTGTTGATATATTGAGAAATCCGGATGGGATTGGTGCCCACGGTTTGATTTTTGTGGCATAGGATGAAGTGTATTTTTCGGGTGCAGGTAATGGCAATTTCGCGTTAGTAGCGTTACCCTGCCGAAATTTTTATGGTTTTTATTGGTTCGTGTTTTCATAAGGGATTTGATTTCAGTTTAGGAAACTAAATCGGGGTTGGGTCCTTTCAATTTGGTTGCTCGTTTTGGTGTCGGTGGGGATTCTGGCTGCCGCTGACGGTGGTGCATGACCCCATGTGCCGCCGTATGTGGCAGAGCTCCAGCGAGATTAAATTTTTGACAAAATTTTATGTTGTTTCACTCAGAATTTTGTGCCAAACGCGATGGATTACGAGTTAGAGGCGTGTCAGATGAATAATTGGCAAGTTTCAGCTTTATAATTATCCCGACATAGTACGGTGAGTGGACCTTTATTTTCACAGTTGATTGCGAGTTCATTATTTTTTACGCAGTACGCTTTACGGTATATTTTTAAAGCGTTTATTCGGAGGCTTGCTTTGTGATAGTTTGTTTAGTTACATCGATACTCTAGCTATTTGGTTTATCACTGGATAGTTGGTTAGGGGAGGTTAGGTGTCCTCATCTAACCCAGATCGACTCATGGTAGGTGGCCTAGGGACGATCTCGTTACATATTTGCATATTTTTCATTTCAGTTAAATGCCTCAGGTTAGGTAGCCTGGGAGAGCACCTCCATTTATATTTCAGTTATTCAGTTGAGAACTCGCATTATTTCATAGAAATCAGTAGAAATGCATGATATTTCAATTTTTTTCATTTTACACAGATGTTATTATTTTTGTCCACTCGCGCTAATGTTTTATGTTAAATCTGCCTTTCCCTAGGCGTTTCGGTTTCTTTTACCCAGACTGTAGGGATTTCTGAGTTGGTCAAGTATCTTCGAAGGCTTGAGTCCACAAGTCATTTGTCACTTCAGGAGGTTCCAGCTCATCATCAGTTTGCATTATATGTTTCTCTTTGTATCTAGAAGTCGCTCTAAACACTAATATTATATGTGAATTTTAGTAGCAGTATGTTGTAATCATTATAGTGATTATGTGTTCCTGAATCAGTATTTCAGTTCAAACAGTTGTTATAGTTTATTTTTAGTAAATTGTTGAGAAATTCGGATGGACATTGGTGGTTCACGGTATTGTTTGTGGGATTTGGTATTCGAATTGTGCTTTTCTTGCAGGTTTCTGGTAATCCACTTCGTAAGGGAAGTTATGTCAAAAAAATTATGAAAGTTCACTATTTATGGTCAGTCGTTAGGGCGTAATCCTAGATTACTAATTAATATATGGTTGGGTTCTTTCACACTACCACAACCAGCACCAACATCAACCATTACACGACCAGCAAAATCTGCACGATTTTCAATCACTGCTGCATAGTAGGTTCCGGAAGAGACATAAGCAGACACATATTTACCATGTGACTTGGGTACAAATAAAACTTGTCTAACATGGAGAACCATAAGACCAACCAAATACATTGATAACTTAATAGGAACATATCAACGTTTGCATTACATTTACAATAATGAAACAAACTTTTGAATAAATAAATCAAAATAAGAAACACATTGACCAAGAAAATCATGGATCAGTAACTCACCTATCCAGGAAAATATGGATTTTCAAAAGTTTGGAGAGAGAAACCTTAACAATCTAGATTCAAAAGTGTTTGTGAGCCAACACTTTGGAAGTGTCAACTGCACGCAAAGTACCACAGCTTATATATGCACACAGTCTTCTTGGACCGATCATTCATCACAATATTCACAGTTTATGATGCTAGTGAAGAAGAAGGAGGTCGATAAATTGAAGATAGGAACCTGTGTTGAGGCAGTTCATGACAATAAACTAAAAGCAAGCTTGGGTGTCATCTCGTCGACTCCATTGAGACGTGTCGGTGTCAAACGTCATAGAAAGTGGTGTGTTGCTGTCATCAGGATTTCTTCTACGAAAGATCCATTCGCTATAGAACTATTAGATTCAAAAGCTTAGTGCTTTGCTAGTATCGATTCAAGATGCATACACATTTGACCACCTCAACTATAAACCACTCAAAATTCTGAACAAACAATTCAACTAAATCATGCCATTTGCAGTAAACCTTATCTGCTTCTCAACATGGTCACACATACTCACAAACCAAAACCCACAAAAAACATCAAACTTTAAATCACAACAACACAAAACAAACTATCGGATCTGGAGTGGGTCTTAAAATTCAAAACTTTCACCCAAAATTGGCAAGAACCAAAATAAAAATAAAAACTTTATACTAATATTTACATGGGGATGAGACAGTCTATGAGTTTGTAAGGACTAACCAATAAGAATGAGGCGCTTGTCTGGCTTGTTGGAACACTCCCCGATTCAGCATCTACCTCCATCCGTCGTCGCCGTTCTGCAACATCAATCTTTTAGATGTATAAGAGAAAAAATTCACCATAAGCATAAAATAAACACAATAGAAGATGCATGTCAGACATTTTATCAAACAGGTTATGTGCACCTGATAAGAAACAAAGCTCACCCGGATTCTAGTGTGAAAGGAAGGTCACTGGAGTAACCCGGTAGAGTTGTAAGGTTGGTTGCAATAATGTTTACGACTCAAGTTGAAGTGAGTATGATGGTGAACATGAGTAAGATAAATCCCTGGGCAACCAAATCTGATTCCTTGTTATACCAACTCATGCTTTCTCACATAAACTAAAACTCATAGCAAACAAAGAAAGATACTCAAGTTATTCATATCAAAGCTAATCAAACAAACCTTTTGGGTTTCAATTCAGTTAGCAAAGACCAGCTCATGAGACATTGTCTCCAAATTTTATCGACGCAAACTCAAAGCATCAGGTGAAGGTTGTGAAAACTATAATGGCAAGGAAAAGAAAAATCATCACAATATAAACTCCTTACCCATAAAACCCAGCAGATCGACCAAAGTGGCATGTACTGGTAGTATGGATCTGACTA
This sequence comes from Geum urbanum, assembly GCA_946800695.1. Taxonomy (NCBI): domain Eukaryota; kingdom Viridiplantae; phylum Streptophyta; class Magnoliopsida; order Rosales; family Rosaceae; genus Geum; species Geum urbanum. The sequence continues at coordinate 57,859,343 of OX327007.1, read as the reverse complement.
CTTCACTTTCGCGATCTCGTACATGTGTCTCACTGTCTGCTCCTGGGTTCTACCCTAACTGCCTTCTTCAGGTACCACATCACCGACAGTGACTTCACTGTGAACTCGAAAGTGTTGTCCTTGAAAGCAGTGATCGTCACTGCCATCGGCTGATTCACCATCCGCCTTGGAACACTTCCCGATCCACCATCTGCCTCTATCCGTCGTTTTTGTTTGTTGTTCCTCAGCAATACTCTCTAGCTGATTCAGCTTCAAAATAGCCTCTTCCAGGTCAATCAATTATGAGTGATGAAAGGCGGAGAAAGAGATAAAGTCAGGGAGAAAAAGTAAGAAAGAGTCTATCAAATATAATGGTGAGGATGAGAACAATGACGCGGAGAGAGAAACAGAATCGTGAACGGGAAACCACAAAGTGTACAACAATCGACGACGTGGCCATTCAACAATCAGTCGATTCCGAAATAGTAAAAATACAAAGGGGAGATGAACAACAGATCAACATGAACCACACATCAGCGAGAGACGCAACACAGTGAAACATAGTGAATATTCACAGGTGAACAGTAAAGATCCGTCTCACAACTGATGTATTGTAAATGGTATGTTGGTGACAATTGTGTCACACATAAGGGCCCGGGCAGATGTAGCCTCGGAGAACTTAGAAGGAACATGTTATATGTAAACGTACATTGAATTCCTCTATACATCCAAAACATGGCATTCGTCATCTTTTTCAACAAAAATGTACCATAAACTTGGCATTTGCACATGCAAACATACCCTAAAAATAATTCATTCAACCAATTTTTCTTATAACTTTAGTGTGCTATATAAAATTTGGTAAGTAGAGTTTTAATTAGGAATAGGGGAAATGTATAATTACGATGAAAACAAAGGTTTCTATTGTTTTGTTTGTTTGTACATTCGTGTATTAAAGTAAATAGTTTTCTAGTTTGGTGGTACGTGGACAATTTATATGGTTGACGATAAAGTAATCTGTGATTCTATGCAAAAATAAATTGACAATGGTTAGAGTAATCCAAATCCTTATAAACCACGAGTAATATCATTCATTTCTAATATAGGGAGTCTTTCTCTATTCACATTCTCTAACAATTAGACTATTATCTAGACTATTAGATTGAGAATAAATATGTTAACAAATTGAAAATAGGGAATCAACATGAAATGTTAACGTATACTTATAAGATAGATGAGGAAATTAAAGCATATAATTAATGTGGATTAAGATGTGACGACATCGTGGTTGTGATCAATCTTAGCTGGCTAACCATAACAGGAGACTGAGACTAGCTAGTGTTGGAAAATTTGTGTTTGTGGGTATGACAAGAGAAGGAAAAAAGCTTCAAAGGTACTTAAAGGTTTACGTTTTCTTTTAGACTTTATTTGCCCCACTACTTAGTGTGCAAGGGGGAATAATTAAATAAGCCTTTAGGATACAATGAAGCCTTGCAACTTGTTATTTGTTTATCATCATTTTGCACTAACGAAAATTAACCCAACACTCAATCGAAGGTTTTACAAGAGACTCAAAGTTACCAGAAATTATTTCTGCAGAATAATAGTTTCTAGATTTTCTATCTTAAAAACTAGAGAATGAACTTTTGATTATGTTAATCTGCAGAGAATCACTCATATTTATAGAAGTGATTATGCATTTTCACCTTGAAAGATTGCATCTTTCTGGTTATCTTCCAATGGACATACCTCTTCATTAAGAGTTACATCTATTTGGTTTATTTTCAATGGACATATATTTTCACTAAGAGTTATATCAATTTGATTTTCTATTGGACATGTCTATTGATTTCCAACAGACAAACCTCTTGCTCTCTTTGTTTTATATTGTTAAAAATTATTCAAACAATCCTCCACCATTTTCAAAATATTAAATACTTTAAAACAAAATCTATTTTGAAAACGTTTGAGAAATCCTTTAAAAAAATTTTGAAAAATCCTTGAGTTAATTCTCGAAAAACTTAGCACATAAACTAAGGTGTCTTGTGGACTTGAACCTTAGCTTAGTGAGAACACATCAAATTTAAATCAAGATGGCTAAGTAGCTTTGCTTTGAACTTGAGATCTTATTGTGATCTAACCGGACACATTTCACACACTAGTTTTCTATTTCTTTCGAGTGTTCTTAAAGTCGACGCGTGGATTGGCCTTGCATCTATATCCTTTTCACGAGTGTTTTAGAGACTAGCTCAAGTCGTATAGAAGACGACACTACCTTCTACACTCATATAGGTAAGCATGTAGTACCCATGTAACTAAATTACTTTCCATCATGCTTATTGAGGGTTTTAATTATAACCCAACCTCCACCATTAATTACATGTACCCAAGCACTTTAACCTTTAGATGGATACAAACATATAATAAAATTATATGTTTACTAATTTTATTTAAGTGCTTGCAATCACTAGATATGATGTACTTTGCTCATTGAACTCAATGACAAGATGTTTCAAGCGTTGAGTTGAGTTTCTATCATTGGTGATCAAAATTTTGGACTTTCCCATCCCATTTGATGTATCACCCATCAAATCCTTGCAAATTTAAAATATCAAAGTTATTTTGTTAATTGGTTATTAAAGTTAATTATCCATAACTTTAAAGTTCAACAGGTCACACCGTCCATTCAAATAGTCTTACATAGCTATGTCTCAAACCGGTATATCATTCTTACATTTATATCTCTAGTAAGAAGTCCTCGATAATTAAGACTATTAAAGAACTAAATATCATATCCTTATCCTTAGGATCCGTCTATTTTTTGAAACATGTGGATTAATTTCCTTTTGACATTAACTAGTATTCCGTCAAACTCATCTCTTCTAGATAATATAAAAACTCATTATATACATATGAGTATTTCATAATCCACAAACTATAAACGTCATCAAACTTGATACTTGTTTATAATGAATATCATGCAATTAAATTTTTACTAAGCTTGTATTCCGATATTCATAAAAACAACTAGTTAGTTGAAATATCATAATGATATTCCAACTTAAATATGCATTTAAAATTTTCAATTTAAAACGATGCATAAAGATTCAATGAAGTGCATGATACATGCTTTTGCAACCATTAAATAAACACTTAACAATCAACAAAAACGCATAAACAATTAAAACCCTTTGGTGTAGATGTAGCATTGGTAAATAGGGTATCGTTCTTAACCGGGGATTGAGGGTGCATGCATATTTACGCTATGGTTTGAAAGGGGGGTTTAAAAGGTTTGTTTATTATCTACGAAATAAAGACAAGAACATGGCATAGCAAACAAATCGTGGCTTCTTAGTTCTAACATGTTTAAACTCATAGACAAGCAAAACAAACAAGAACATAGAATCCTAGACATGCTTACTAAAACCGAAAATAAAGTTTAATTACATATATACATGTTGATCATCTCATCATACTCACCTCATTCCTTTATAACCTAGTCATATTTTATGCAACCTATTAAAAATCTAAGTCTTTACTATGTTGTTCATGTATTTCTCGAATGACAATGTTTTCGAACCAAGAACGCTCGCATTCTAGACACATCATAACTTAAACCAAGAACGCTCGCATTTAAGTTAAGCATTAAGCATAGAAAACACATGCATAACAAAGAACTCATATTCGAAATAAATCACAAAAACATGACAGAATTATAGAACCAAAAACTCTTATTTAAACTCTTCCTTAAAAATCAATCGTTAATACAAGAAGAGAAAAGAAGGGGACATGTTACACATTTTGGTCGTGAACGCAGTTGCAAAATATGTAGATGGCCTTCTAGTGGATGGAGAAAAACCTTCGGAACGCCTAAGTTCTTCTTATGGAGGACGTCGGTGTGTGGAGTGTGGGGAGCTTCGGCTTCTTGATGAATTCTTGATCTTGGAGGAGACAAAGTGTTTAAGGACAGGTACTCGGCTGTATGGTGAGAGATGATTGAGAATGAGTCGAGCTCCCCAATTTATAGAAGAATATTAGGATTTTTCCTACCAAAATAAGACTTTCCTTATGTACCCGGGTAAATCTGACAGTCTGTCTTCAAACGCGATTTCCCGGAGTTTCAGATCTTGGAAAATTCTGATTCTTGTTTCATTAGAAAGCTTATTCAAAGGGCTATAAAATCCATATAAGGAACGCCATATTTGGAATTGAATTGGATTTACTACGGATTTTAGAAGTTAAGTGATCTGGCTGCCCTGTTTTCTTCTTCTTCAAGGAAAAGGAAATCTTCATATCTTCAAATCTTGCCTTCCTTATTCCCTAATAATTCTTGGCCGAATCTATCATATTCTTGCACATATTTTGGCCCTCAAATCAGGTCTGAAAATTCATATAATATCTCCCAAAATTCGTCCATTATATGCTCCATATATTCCGCCATATTTGCTCTCTCCTGGGTCGCGCGGGAGAAATGTCTTCATCTTTTTGTGCACCATATTGGTATCCATTTCATTTGGCATTTGGTTTCCAATTCTTGACACCATATGGGAATGCATTTTAGTAACCATTTGAAGACCATTCCTCGGACCATTTCTTCTCCGGAATTGAGAACTTCCTCCTTAATACGCTTTTAGCTCCAAAACTCCTCCTTTATTATTTTCTCCTTTATTTCTACCTAAAAGCATAAAGTAAATTAGAAACATATTTATTAAGCATAAAACAAAGTTAAATGTAGAGAGAATTGCGTTAAGAATCAAGTATGAAATGCGTTGATCAAAATCCCCCACACTTAAACTTTGCTAGTCCCTAGCAAAAACTTAAAATAAAGGAAACGAGAAGGCAAGCAACAAAATTCCAACGATGAGGCTAGCCTTTACGTTGAACAAAATTCATGGACTCAAATAAAATAAAAACAACTTCTAAGCCCTTAGCAAAATTTGTCTCAGAAATTTTCTTAAGTATATGGCGATGGAATCACACGATTTTAGAATTTAAAGTTCAACAATTTTCGATAGATAAGAGAAATATGATCATGTCATGAACAAGTAGGACTTGGAGAAAACAATGGTGAAGTTAAAGCTATGCATGTTTCGAAAAAGTTTAAATCAATCTCACATGGATGCACTCATCATATTTTCTCTCATGAAAAGAGGTTCACTCAAAATATATATGCATTTTATCGAAATACCTCATAATTACTTGCACAAATGAACCAAACCATATGCTTACTCATGTAACTTACTCAACCAATCGAAGGCTACTCATCTTAAGGATCATAAAGGACTTTAGAAAGGTTGTAATGGGGCTAAGGCTAAGGCATTCGAAATTTAGATAAGTGGTGGTGTAAAAACGTTCAAAAGACTTAGTTTAGCACTTAAAACTTCTTGAATTCGTGGCTCATCCTTTCTACACTTCTTTATGTGTCAAATTTTCAAGATCGGGGCCAATTTTCATCTTTTTGGGCCCTAACTTCATTCTCAACTTCCTTTGAGCTTTATGAACAGGACAAAGGCCATATTTCTTCACTTTTGGGCCTTCAATTCGTAGCAATCTCCAGATTCATAAGTATAGGGGACTTTAATCCAAACTTATACAATCTAAACACAATGCCTCGAGATCTTTATACATTTTTCTTCTATTTCTTTTTTTATCTCGAAAATTTTGGCATTCAAATACAAAATTTGTTGGACAAGTCTATCCCTATACACACATCTTTTCATCATCTTCACGCCACTTTCATTGTGCTAGCTTCGAAATTCTTCACCAAGTCTTTTAGAACAAGGGTAGGAACTCTACACTAGGCTAAGTGTTTAGATATAATGTGGTAATGAAAGAAAGGCTAAACGTGGGCTCAAAGGGGTTAATCTAGGGGTGTCGCAACTCGTGCGCACAATGGGACACAAGGCCATTTGGTTTAAGTGGTGGTAACCTAATTTGCCTTTAATCATATCCAAAATCAGAGCATATATCAACTTAAAAGCGTTGTAAATCTACATGAGTAAGTTCTAGTAATCTCTAGTTCATTAAAATCTATGGCAAGTAATTAGATGAAGCATGTTTTGTTTTTGAGACACCATATGCACGAAATTCACTCTCAAATGAAGTAGTGTAGGCTCAAAAACTCACTTTAAGGTTTGTATGATTTAAAACTTATTCTAACATTCGAAATCTGTACCATGTTTAATCAAACCATATCCACTACATGTTATGACAATCAAAATATCTCACTTATCACACGAAAACAGTTTTGTGCGTATTCATCGCCATATGTATTCTTTTTCGGTCCATTTTCATCATAGACTAACTAAGGGCATCCTAAAAATGAAAAAAGACTCTTTAAAAACCTTAAGCTAAATAGAAAGACATAAAATAATTTTTTTTTAGGGCATCATCCGCCGGAAAGTTCCATTGTCCGCCCGGTTTTATGATTTTAAGACTCAAATAAAGTTGTAAACCCCTCCCCCACACTTAAACTCTACATTGTCCTCAATGTATTTAAGGGAATCATAGAATTTCGTATGAAGGGAGAGACCCACGAAAATTTTTAGCTAAGGAAAGTAAATAAGCAATGAAATTAAAAAGATAAGGGAGGAGAGAACAAATCCTTGGCGATTTCCTCCATTGGGTTGCCTCCCAAGAAGCGCTTGTTTTTTAACGTCTTACAGCCTAGACGTGATAGTTCTTCATGTTGTGTTTGACGGAATTGGGTCCTCAAGCCGTGAATCTTCAATGATGTCTTAGTGTTGTTGAGCTGCCTCTTCCACCATATCCATTGAAAATATGGCATGTACACTTGCCGCGGGAACCTTCATGGCATCTAATATGTTGAATTCGATCTTTTCTCCATCAATCTCCATGGAAAACGTTCCCTCAAACACATCTATCTTCGTTCTTGCAGTCCTCATGAAAGGTCGTCCAAGAAGCAATGGCGTGGTATTCAAAGGACTCTCCTCCATGTCAACAATGTAAAAATCCGCTGGAAAAATCAGGTTGTTGACTTGCACAAGAACATCTTCAACGTATCCCCTAGGATACTTATGCGAACGGTCGGCTAGCTGAATGATGACGTTATCTTGTTTGAGCTCGCCTAAATCCATGGATGCATATAAGTAATAAGGCATTACGTTAATGGATGCACCAAGGTTTAGCATAACATCTTCGAATTTGTTGTCACCAATCACGCAAGGAACAGAAAAGCTCCCCGGATCCTTCAATTTGGGGGGTAACCGACGCTGTAAAACCGCTGAGACGGTTGCATTCACCTTCACAACCTCCTTCGCTCTCGTTTGCCTCCTTTGGGTGCATAAATCTTTGAGAAATTTTGCATAGATAGGCACTTGCTTTATGCACTCGATCAAGGGCAGATTTACTTGCACCTTCCGAAAGATGTCCAAAATGTCTTCGTATTGATCATCTTTCTTAGATTTCGTCAACCTATGTGGGAATGGTGCACGAGCAAACGAAGCATTAGTATTAACCAAACTTGAAGGGATAGAGTTAATACCTTTGTTTGGGGCAGATTGTGATGATGAGGGTTGTGCCTTAGTGGCGTGAGGAGCCACATTCTTCTCGGCTTCTTTAGTAGTCGGATCTTCTTCTAAGTCTTCCTCCTCAAAATAGTGTTAGTATCAAAATAATATACAAGTAATGCAAGACACTAACCAAAAACGTTGAAAATTAAAAGAAAGCAATAAAAACACACAAAATCACACCAAAACAAATCACACGAAGAAAAACAAACCAAAAACACACCAAAAACACACAAAAGCTGTAAAACACTAAGTTAAGACACTTCAAGAATTGTAAACGTGAATGCAAGGCTTTAGACTCCCTAAAATGAATGCAAAGTTTATAGAATAAGTTAAGACTCAATTTACACGTTTTCTGCAAAATTAGGCATATTTACAATGCAAAGATTTAGAAACATATATAGTAATGCAAGCACATAACGTTTCATTCAAATTCATGCTCAAAACACTTAAATCGTCATTCAAATGCATTAAACAAGAGCCTAAGTGAAAAATGACGTGAATGCATAAGAGAAAAACGTTAGAACCTGCAGAAAACACACAAAGTTACGTGTTAAATACATGATGCAACGTGACCATACGTTTGGCCTCATGCCCCTAACTTCACTTAGGTTAGGGTACCCGGTGATGAAATCCGAGTATCACAAAGCCGCCGGCAGGTTATGCAAGCTAAATGCAACGTGGTTAATTCTTTACAAGTTAAAAGGCACACGAAATTTACAAGTAATATGCACAAGTATTTTGTTCATTGAGTTTCGCCCTCAATTTAAAGAGAATACGTTCATTTAGCCTTTAGGTCTTTCATTGGACGTGCGACCCGCGCGATAAAATGTACATTCTCAATCAATCGGCCTTGGTTCAATCGAAAAACATGGCCAGTTGGGGATAGAGATAACGCGAGAGGCAGGACTAATTTCGACGATGCATCCCGAGGCTTACCGATCATGGTAAGTAGATTTAGTCCTTGTCTTCTTTGGGCAACTTTAATAAGCTTGGCCAGTTGGCAAGAGAGACCACGAGAGGCAGGACCGATTTGAGATCTCGGATCCAGAACCCGTCATAGAAACCGTCACCTTCTAGACACCAAGTTACCAAAGATTTCTTACTAAAAGACAAGTATTCATCCACTCACCGGATCATTGGTATATACTCCATTGATGCAAGTCTTTCTTAGATCCAGAACCTGTCACCAGTCATAACCCGTTCTAGACACCATGTCCGACATTCAGCCAAAATCTCGAGAAAGACATTCCCTCAAGTTCTTGTAGACTCCGCCCTCAACCTCATGTCCATAACTTCACTTAGGTTATGGTGTGCGGTGATGAAATCCACACATCACGAGGGGTTAAGGAGATAAACAAGAAAAAGAGGCGCCATCTATTCCAATGAGTGAGACTTAATCGCCCAAACTTGCGTACTCAATGTAAATCGAAGACTTCCTTTAATATGTACCTATTTACATGGCTGCAAAAACAAAAAGTTAGAATGGAACGTATTATGAACATGTATAAAAAATTTCGACACTTTACATATACATATACTTATTTACACAAATTCACATATTTACAAGCATAAACACACAATTCTTTACAATCCCCGGCAACGGCGCCAAAATTGATACAACGCATTTGCAACCATTAAATAAACACTTAACAATCAACAAAAACGCATAAACAATTAAAACCCTTTGGTGTAGATGTAGCATTGGTAAATAGGGTATCGTTCTTAACCGGGGATTGAGGGTGCATGCATATTTACGCTATGGTTTGAAAGGGGGGTTTAAAAGGTTTGTTTATTATCTACGAAATAAAGACAAGAACATGGCATAGCAAACAAATCGTGGCTTCTTAGTTCTAACATGTTTAAACTCATAGACAAGCAAAACAAACAAGAACATAGAATCCTAGACATGCTTACTAAAACCGAAAATAAAGTTTAATTACATATATACATGTTGATCATCTCATCATACTCACCTCATTCCTTTATAACCTAGTCATATTTTATGCAACCTATTAAAAATCTAAGTCTTTACTATGTTGTTCATGTATTTCTCGAATGACAATGTTTTCGAACCAAGAACGCTCGCATTCTAGACACATCATAACTTAAACCAAGAACGCTCGCATTTAAGTTAAGCATTAAGCATAGAAAACACATGCATAACAAAGAACTCATATTCGAAATAAATCACAAAAACATGACAGAATTATAGAACCAAAAACTCTTATTTAAACTCTTCCTTAAAAATCAATCGTTAATACAAGAAGAGAAAAGAAGGGGACATGTTACACATTTTGGTCGTGAACGCAGTTGCAAAATATGTAGATGGCCTTCTAGTGGATGGAGAAAAACCTTCGGAACGCCTAAGTTCTTCTTATGGAGGACGTCGGTGTGTGGAGTGTGGGGAGCTTCGGCTTCTTGATGAATTCTTGATCTTGGAGGAGACAAAGTGTTTAAGGACAGGTACTCGGCTGTATGGTGAGAGATGATTGAGAATGAGTCGAGCTCCCCAATTTATAGAAGAATATTAGGATTTTTCCTACCAAAATAAGACTTTCCTTATGTACCCGGGTAAATCTGACAGTCTGTCTTCAAACGCGATTTCCCGGAGTTTCAGATCTTGGAAAATTCTGATTCTTGTTTCATTAGAAAGCTTATTCAAAGGGCTATAAAATCCATATAAGGAACGCCATATTTGGAATTGAATTGGATTTACTACGGATTTTAGAAGTTAAGTGATCTGGCTGCCCTGTTTTCTTCTTCTTCAAGGAAAAGGAAATCTTCATATCTTCAAATCTTGCCTTCCTTATTCCCTAATAATTCTTGGCCGAATCTATCATATTCTTGCACATATTTTGGCCCTCAAATCAGGTCTGAAAATTCATATAATATCTCCCAAAATTCGTCCATTATATGCTCCATATATTCCGCCATATTTGCTCTCTCCTGGGTCGCGCGGGAGAAATGTCTTCATCTTTTTGTGCACCATATTGGTATCCATTTCATTTGGCATTTGGTTTCCAATTCTTGACACCATATGGGAATGCATTTTAGTAACCATTTGAAGACCATTCCTCGGACCATTTCTTCTCCGGAATTGAGAACTTCCTCCTTAATACGCTTTTAGCTCCAAAACTCCTCCTTTATTATTTTCTCCTTTATTTCTACCTAAAAGCATAAAGTAAATTAGAAACATATTTATTAAGCATAAAACAAAGTTAAATGTAGAGAGAATTGCGTTAAGAATCAAGTATGAAATGCGTTGATCAGTGCACATATATAAAATCATATCACTAATGTATATACATAAGTCAGATATAGATATATGAACTTGATATGAGCATACACTTAACATAAATTATAATTAACATGCATTCTTTAAATTGAAAATAGAAACACACCAAAGATCAAACCAAGCAAATGTAGCAAATAAAAATATAAGATAAAAATATATGTCACACTTAGTACAAAAATATATATTATAATATACATATCAAGGTATCATTCTTAGTTACCGAAACATTTGTAAAGTTCATAAACGAACTCTAATTTTCTCTCGAAGTGCATTCACCACTTCAAATACTATTGCCATAATTTTCTCCTTGGAGTTAAAATCCCTTTGTTGGTTCTTGAGAATACGGCAACATTTCATGATGTGACCACGTTTTTTACAATAGAAGCAATTCATTATCTTCTTGTTTGAAGTTTGACTTGAATGATCCTTATTCCATCGAATCTATCCTTTTTTATTCTCATGGTTTTTTTTGAATTGATTAGATTCACCAACAATCAAATCATTATTAATAGAAAAAGAATCATCAATTTTCTCATCAACGCATCAACTTTTTATTATATGAAAAAAGTCGTTCAACCTTTTGTAGGTAATTTTGTATTCCTCTTCAAACTGAAGATGATGACCAAATTATTCTATGGTCAAGCCTTCCAACTTATTTATCATACTTCTTTTGAAGTCTTTCCATGAAGATGAAAGCTTCTTTATAATAATAAGAAATACTGATGAGTGAATCCATATGCATATCATGTTGAGTGAGCAAATGAAGTATATGAATGATTTCACGATATTGCTCAATGATAGATCTTGTATCTACCATTTCATATTTAAAAAAAAATTAGAAATGAGAAAGGCCTTACTTGTAGGATCCGTAGAAATGTACTGCTCTTCCAATGCGCCCCATAATTCCTTTGATGTCTCCTTGTTTTTGAAGTGAGAAACTAATTCATCACTCAGAGAATTGTATATGTAGTACTTACATTGTTCGTCATCTTGATCTCATTTGTCTCATAGTTGTTTCATGGATCAGATGCCGTCTTCAATTTCTTCGGGTCTTCATGTTGTTAGCACGTAAACTATCTTTAGGCATGTAAGCATGATGTGAATCTTCTTTCGTCATTTTCAGAAATATTCTCCATCAAATCGATCAAGCTTCATTGTAGAAAATTTACTTTTGTTTTTCTTCGAAGTTGTCATTGCAAAAGTAAAGTCTAAAGATTATTGGAAAATTTCTGTTTGTGGGTATGAGAAGAGAAGGAAAAACGCTTCAAAGACATGTAAAGGTTTACGCTTTCCTTTAGAGTTTATTTGCCCCACTACTTAGTGTACAAGGGGGAATAATCAAATAAACTTTTAGGATACAATGAAGTCTAGCAACTTGTTATTTGTTGATCGTCAGTTTGCACTAAAGAAGATCAACCCAACACTTAATCGAAGGTTTTACAAGAGACTCAAGGTTACTAAAAACTATTTCTGCTAAATAATAGTTTCTAGATTTTCTATCTTAAAAACTAGTGAATAATAGGGAACTTGAGAGAAGAGAATAAACTTTTGATTATGTTAATCTGCAGAGAATCACTCCTATTTATAGAAGTGATTATGCATTTTCACCTTGAAAGATTGCATCTTTCTGGTTATCTTCCAATGGACATGCCTCTCCAGTAAGAGTTGCATCTATTTAGTTTATTTCCAATGGACATATCTGTTTACTACGAATTGTATCTATTTAATTTTCTATTAAACATGTTTGTTAGTTTTAAACAAATAAACATTTTGCTCTCTTTGTTTTATATTGTTGAAAATTATTTTAATCAGCCAACCGACAGGTTGCGTCAGGAGACCATGAGATTGATTAATTTGTTCGATGATGGAGTATGTTACGTGTAACTGGCTGGCAGCTCCTTATTCAAAGTTTGAACATGTAGACGTACGACACCACTACGAAACAAGCTAGCTTATTAACTCTTCCACATGAAGAGATACATAGATCATCTATCATTTTGATCGATCACCATGGAAATATCCTAGATTCCTAGTAGGACTAGGAAAGTCTAGGACTAGGAACAAGAGTTGGGAATCTGAGGCTTCAGGTTTAGGGAGAGGCCGTAGTATAAACTAGGATTAGCTAGCAACAAACTAAGCAACCCTCAATAACCATACATGATATCAAGAACAGTTATATATGACATTCTAACCCTATGATAACTTTCTTATTTTATATTTCAGATATGGTCCTCGCTCAAAATGAAATTCTAAATATAGCATAGGGACTTTGCTAAAACAGAAAAATGACGAGGAAGGTAAATTTTCGATCGTGAAATATCTGGTAAGATTAAACAGGAAAAAGAACATCTGGAACCAAAGGTGTCACCCTTACCATGAAATCCGAATAAAAAATAGATGCATTAATGTTTGGTGAAAACATTTTTGACCCGTTCCTTTATTTACTCTGTGAATCATGATGATCGATCTTACTGTTAATCAGTGATCGTTGAAATAGTTGGTTTGCATAATGCCACTTCTTCAACTAGTAGTGGCGGCGCCACTGAAGCTCATACACAGCAACTCATTCATCAAGAACAACAAACCGACCTCCTTCTCCATCAATCATCCCCATTATCGTTGTTACTCATCATCTTTATGCGGTCACATTGTTCATGACGACCAGAGATCAAGAGTATGCCATGGTCATAAAAAATTTGATTCCGTAGTTACTGCTGGTGCTGTTTCAAAGTCACAATCAGAGATTAATACCGACGGAAATTTTCTCCGTGCAACCAGACTTTCTAAACAATGGGATGCTTTTCATCGCTTTTGCCGTCCTCATACTGTAATCGGCACTGTGAGTATAAATATATCTGCATTGAGATTTTACCATTACGTTTTGTTAGAATATTGGAATGTCGTTTGGTAATTAAGTTCAGAACAATGCCATTTTATGTTGTTAATTGCAGGTTATAGGTATATTATCAGTCAGTCTTCTTCCATTAGAACAAGTTGGCGATTTGTCTCCTGCATTTTTCCTAGGATTATTGAAGGTATAAGTAGACTGCTGTATATACAAGTACTACTGCTTACACATGTTTTAACAATATTTGTCTGAATTGATCAAATGGTAGGCATTGGTTCCCTCCGTGTTGATGAACATTTATGTAGTTGGCTTGAATCAAGTGTATGATGTCGAAATAGACAAGGTACTGATATCTTCAAAGAGACTGTCTCTATATGTACGTGGTGTTGAATATATTGGTGTCTTGTTTATATGTTGGATCTCTTAGGTTAACAAACCTGAGCTCCCACTAGCCTCTGGTGAATTCTCCATGGGAACTGGGATCGCAATCGTTTCTTCAGTTTTGCTGATGGTAACTAGACTTTCCTAGATTTCTTCATCAATCTATAGTTAAGAGTGATGTGACTAAGTAACTGTTTGGTACATTTTTCAGAGTTTTGCTATGGGAGTCATGTTTAAATCTCCACCTCTATTCTCTGCTCTCGCCATTAGCTTTCTGCTAGGAAGTGCTTATTCGATGGAGGTAACCTACTAGTTCCTACTGCCAATTCAGTCAGTTTATGGCTTTATGAAAAATCGGTTATCTGTTGATAAGTTTTGGTTTCTGTGACCATCTGTTGAGTAGCTTCCGCTGCTCAGGTGGAAGAGACATGCATTTCTTGCTGCTACTTGCATCCTAGTTGTGAGAGCTATCGTCGTCCAGCTAGCGTTCTATGTGCACATCCAGGTACACATCATTTCTCTGGCTGCAGCTGCCTGCATGATCTATTACAAATTCATAAGTATTCATGAAGTCATATATGCCATGGATATATTATGTTTGCAGAAGTATGTGCTTGGTAGAGAAATTGCAGTTTCAAGACCCTTGGTGTTTGCTGTGGTTTTCATGTGCGTCTTCTCCGCTGTTATTGCATTGTTCAAGGTTAGGACAGAATTGAAGCTATACATACATGTAGATACATCGAGTTAATGTTATATCGTTCGACATCTTGATTTTGATTAGCATGCAGGATATACCTGATGTAGATGGTGATAGAGATTTTGGCATCCAATCGTTCAGTGTCAGCCTTGGGCAAGAAAAGGTCACTAGATTTCACTTTCATGACCCCTCACTAGTACTATAATGTAAATTGTAAGATGAATGTTGGCTTATGCTTAACTTCTCAACATACTAGGTATATTGGGTTTGTGTAAATATGCTATTACTGGCATATGGGGCTGCAGTTGTGATGGGAGCTTCTTCTTCTTTCCTACCAAGCAAGCTTCTCACTGTAAGTGTTCCTGTGAACTCGTCTAGATCATCATACTAGCTCACTCCAGATCCTATCTCTACTAGCAGATTTTGCTGCAATTTGCGCTGGTCACTAATTGACCCTGAGTTTTGCAACAGATAATAGGCCATAGTGCACTGGCTTCCCTTCTGTGGCTTCGAGCTCGATCAACAGATATATCCAATAAAGCCTCCCTGACATCTTTCTACATGTTCATTTGGAAGGTTTATCCGCTTCACCGGTTTCTTGTCCTATTGGTTATACATATAAGCGTTTAAGTTTAACAAATTGTTAATATTTGCAGCTGTTCTATGCCGAGTATTTACTCATTCCATTTGTACGCTGATAAGAAGAGTTGTGCTTCATATAAGCTGCTGCTTCCTCATATCATGCATCTCAGGCCACAGAGCAAATGGTCATGAATAGCAGCAACTTCATTGACTCTGTAAAAACTAAATTTTGTAGGAAGTTATTGTTTCTTCATTTACAATTATGACTGTAAGTGTAGGTTTTGCACCTGGAACATTTGTCCATTACCACCATTTCATGCAGCCCTTAACTTCTGCCTTTATATACATGAAAAGAAAATTACTCTATCTGATTGAATGCCCTCTCGGTTGTTGAATAGTACATCAGTAAGAAAGAGAACAAGGGATCCATGGCTAAGATTAGTCTCTGTTGACTAAGATTTCCTGCTATACCTAGGAAACCATTCACACATTTCCTTTTGTCCGGATGGCTTCATTAGTTCCATCTAAATCCACATTATACAATTTGCGTCAAAGAAAATAATGGGCTACCATGCTAATATATTGGGCCTTGAGTAGAGACTTCAACAGAGGATATTATAGTTTGGGCTTACTACATCACTAATGACAATTATAATCTTTTATATATAATAAATCCTCCAAAAAGTGCGAAGTGTTCTTAGACCATCTCCTACTATGAGAGATTCTATACCTTAAACTGAGTTTTGATGAATAATTTCATCTCCAATGGTACAAAATAGAGATCTTATACCTCACATGGGAGAGTTGAGTCTATACCTTAAAATAGATCTCAAAATAAGACTCATTATAAGGTATAAGAGTCAACTTATTTGTGGGTCATGTGGGATAAAAAAATCAAAAAAGAAACGAGAGAATATAATATTATGAATTTTAAAGTATAAGGCATGAGGTATGGTATGGTTGAAGATGAATATAGTTCATATCATTTTGAGGTATAAGTCATTCTCATTTTGAGGTATAAGATCTAGATGATTGGACATGAGAAGATCTTAAATGAATAGTAGTTTTTCATGATATTATAATAAGGTATGAGATTTTAATTGTCAGGGAGATGCTCTTAAGGTTCATGTTGTTTTTCTCTCTAGCTTCACTCTGAGAGTCACCGCAGGCAGAGCACGAGAAGAAGAAGATCACCATGGTCGTTTCTATGTTTATCTATATTCTGATGCGGCATTGTTTTCCGTTATAGTTGAAAGTGATTGTCTTTATGGGATTTGAGTTATGAAATTTTAATCTGAATCTGATACACACAGCTTTCTCACAAGAGCTTCATGGTCAAGAAGAAGCTTGGGAAGAAGATGAGGCAGAACTGTTGTAGTTCGTATTTGTTTTTTGTGTGTGATTAGGTACAATGCTAAACGCGCAGACACTGGCGTCGCACCAAGGTTGGGTTCTGAGGTGTTTCTGTCCCAATTCTCAACTTTTTCACTTAAAAATGTTCTCAGGGATAGCAGAGTTGTGAACTATCTCGATTCACAGATATACGAGTAAATGTAAAAATGATAAGTAAAGAATAACACCATGATGTTTTTCTTTAACGAAGAAACCCTACAACCAGGGAGAAAAATTGCGTGCCCCTAACTCTTGAGGGACAAACATTTCCACTATGAACAACACTCATTTACAAGAGTCTTGCACTCTGGGGATACATAACCCGTATGCTATCATGACCAGTCTCACTATTAGTTCTATAGAGCTACACTCTTTCTTGTGTCTAAGTGCTTACAAATGAAAGGATTTCAGAAGCCTCATCTTAAGAACTTAACTACCAACAAACTAATTCTTCATAAGCAGCTTCTCGGGTTGAGCATATCCATACTAATCTCAATGGAATGCACAATGCATATGAGTTTTGATATACTCTAAGTCTTACATATAGTAGAAGGGAAAGCTTAAAGAGAAATGGTGAAGATAGAGAAGATTAGAAAGAAACCTGAAAGAATAACTCACTCAACCAACCATCTAACTAAGGAAGCCCTAGTCCTTATATAGATGATATATCCAAGTACTACGGGAACCCATGCAAAAACCCAGCAGCCCTGTTGATAGTCGCATATTTATGCGTCTATATGATATTTAATTTGTTCCATATATTTAGTTTATTGTTATTAATTGAGTGAATTAATTATGTTTATTTATTTTTAGGTATTTTGGAGATTAATGAAGAAAAGGAGGTCAAATAATATATTTTAAGAGTTATTGTGGAAGAGGAGGACTTACGGAGTGAATGAATTCTAATTTGAGAAGAATACTAGATGCCCATGTGATATATATTTGGAGTGACCTTGGCGATGAGCTTATATATACATTTACATTAAAAGAGCTTGGCGAACAATTAAAGATCAAAAGAAGTGGTGTTTGACTTGGACTTTGGGAAGAACTCCATTTGGAATTAGAGACGTACTGGTGCACGTGATCTTGCTAGGTTAAGTACTTAATTATGTTGCATGCATATATATATATATATGGCAAGTGGGCTGAAAAGCTGGGCACTTACGGTGGCTTGGTGAGAGAAGAGAGAGAGAGTAAGAAGAAAAGACAAAAAAGAGGAGAAAAGGAGAATAAAGAAAGAAGAGGAAGTGGAAGAAAAAGAGGAGCTGCACTGCGAGTCTGTGATCCCGACGGGGATCAAGAGTTTATTTCTTCTCCTTCTTTTATTCATCTTTCATGAATTCTTCAATGTTATTATTTAAAACTATGTGTAGCTAAATTTCCATTGTTAGGGGCTGATTGAAGCCCTAGATATGCTTACGATTTTGAACCCCTTTTGATTCTATTAATTATTTGGATGGGTTTTGTTTCACTGTTTTCTCACCGTATGTTTTCTATGTTCATGTTTCTTTGAGTGCACGCTTAGATGCATGGCTTAGGATCTATAGTCTTGATTATGTATATGACCACCTTATCATTGTATATTCTCTAGAGACAAACATGAATTTGTGTGAAATAAACCTTAGTGATGAAAGGGTGACCGCCTTATCAACCCTTGAAGCTCTGTTATTCTTCAAACATTCTTAGAACATAATGACTTCAGTTCTCTAGGCTTACATCACCATATGTATAAGTCGGTTAAGTGAGGATCAAGATCGAGCGGATTGTCCCTCCCTCTTTCATGCCAAGTAAGAGAGTGTAATACACAAGATGACTTAACCAAAGCTCTTGTGTGGAGAATATTCATTCATGGTTAGTTCAATTATATTGGGGAGGTCGTAAGTATGTTTAGGGTGGAGAGAAGTTCTTAACATTCATATCTCATTGGTTAAATACAACAATTTACTTTCTGCAATTTACTGATTTCTGCATTAGCTATAACTTAGCCGATTTATTTCGGTAACCAAATCAACTCAGAATACCCTCAAATTTTATGTGGCAGTCCGCCACTATGTCTATATTATTGTGTTCAAATTTCGTAGTATTTGAGTCTGTCTATCTTAGGCTCGCGTTGTCATTAGTGTACTGTAGTCGAGTCTGTCAGCATAGTAGTTTGTTAGGATTTAGTTTCACCAATTCCTCGTGTTTGATAACCCCTATTTATCTTGCTACATTGATATATCCAGGTTGTGAATATGGTATCTTTGAGAGGTGTTTACCCACCTTGTCAAATTTTGGCGCCGTTGCCGGGGAATTGCTTAATTCTAAGTCCTAATAGAGTCTTTAATTTTCAGTTTTGTTTTCTTTTCTTTTCTTTTGAGTCTTACTGTTTTTTCTGTGTGCAAGAGCATTGTGTATGCGTACTAGGCACACAAGAAGTGCTGAATCATTATTACTTGATCCAAAGATTGAACGCTCAGCAAGGCAAAACAGGAAACAGCAGGGACAACGGTCCATGAACGTGATCAGTGGTGGTCAGCCTGAGCAAGACATACATTCTGATACAAGATCTGAATTTGAGGAAGAATAGAGTATTCCAACACCACCACCATCACCAAAAAGAATGGCAAATGCAACCAAGCTAAGAGAGTCCTTTATACCTGGCACAAGTGCAGCAGATTCACCGATCGTACTACCAGAGAATCTGGGGGCTTATTCTATTCCCCCATCACTTATATCGAATCTGCCACACTTCAGAGGAACACCTTCTGAAGACCCTCAGGACCATCTCAATGAGTTTACAGCATTGTGCAGAATCCAGAGATCGACTAATATGGAAGAGGATATTGTGAAACTCCTCTTGTTTTCGTTCTATTTGAAGGAGCAAGCAAAAGCATGGTATAATTCTTTAGCTCCTTTATCTATGGACACATGGGAGAAGATGTGCTCTGCATTTATGAAAGAGTTCTACTCTGCTTCTCGCACTAGTCCAAAATGTCTAGATCAAGAGAGATGAACGGGTTAGGAATGTAGGGCTGCACATGAAGGCTGAAAGGAAACAACACACAAACCAAGAAAAACGTGCAACTGTTGCCCACACAAGTGCAGACACGAAGTGACAAGAGTGTGTGCAGTACCGGAAGAAACCAGTGGGCAAAAGCCTTCCTTGCATGAAACACCGGTTCAAGACGGAGATAAGAAAGATTGCTACCACACACTCAAGGAAGAGACTACACCAAAGAAAAGCAGAAGCACTTTTCCAGAAACCAAGGTAACCAGCCCATGCACAGAGGTCAACACGAAAACCCAGTTTTGAAAAAGCAGTTCCGCAAACCCGAGAAGAAATGTCAACGGATTTGAGTAACGAACACGTTTTGAGTGACAAACTATCTAAATCAATTTGAGAAGTAAGTCAACGATTATAGCTGTCCTAAAGAACCTTTTTCCAACTGGAGGGAAGTTTTGAAAACGAGCCACTGGAAGATTTGAAAACGAGCCACTAGCGGCTATATGAATTAGGGCAAACCAGACAGTCCTGGGATAGGTGGCAAGAATGTCATCCTCATTGAAAAATATCATGATATGCACATGTATGAACTATCTGATTGTTATTGAGATTGGTAGAGCCTTCATTTCAATTTTCTTCACTTGTGTACACTAATCATTCAAGTAAGGTGAGTTTTGTCTTCAATAAAAATTGCCAACCAACAATATTCCTTGAGCATGTTTCAGTTTTTTTGATAGATTATTGGGATCACATGTCACGTTTTCGTACGTTGTTTATTTACATATGTAAGAACTCATAAGAGTCACTCAGGTTTATCGATATATGTTTCTTTAACAAAAGTGGTGTTGTTTCCGGTGAATTAGCTTTTCCTTTATGAAATTCGATTCCGAGGAATATCTATGTATCTGAATGAATGCTGCTTCTGAATGTTTATGATCTCTGATCCATCCGAGATGGTAATTCTATGTTTGTAGTATCTTCACCACCCTTGGTTTATGATAGAAGTAAGCTTTATAGATGAGTTACTTTCATGTCGAGGTTGGACGTCATTACAATTTGGGTCATTCATATTAGGCGTGTTAGCTTCCTTGGCTACACGCACGTTATATTGAGCTCGAATTGTGAGAACCGCAGCTAGTTTACATTGTGCTACCTCCATCCATAATGTGCTATTAATCCTATTATTCTCTCATTTTGTCATTTTCGTTTACTTGAGACGTCAAGCTTCATAGTTGATACAACAAACTTCGGATGACGGATGAAACGAGAGAAACCAAACTATGACCCATGGTTTTGAGTTTTGTCTATGTAATACTCTAGTAGACGCACCGGTATTCAAAATGAAGTTGGTTAGTACCAAACCATCCCAATCGAGAAAATAAAGAAATGGGCCTCCATTGGTCAGCCCACTTTAATTTATTGACATCTGCATACACCATGCATTGTCGGCTCCACGCAAATCAGATTACCCAAAAGTCCACTACCAATAAATCAAGGGTTCCTTCAAAACAACGAGCTGCCACTGCTGCTGAGATGGTAGTGCAGTATAAGAGACATACGGAAGATCGATCACCCATTCACCGCTGAGCCTTAGCTGAGTGAATTAGTTGTTCACTTCGTTTTCATCGCCCTCTCTACTCTTTGATCACTTTTTAGTTCTTCATTTTTCTGACAACAAGATCACGTGTTTGGTTTTCGGCTTCGGAACTCAAGAATTGTGAGATGGCTTCAACCATGTTGTCTTTAGCTTCTGTTTCTCCTTCAGCTTCCCTCTCCATCAACGAGTCGTCTCTCAAGGTAGTAATCTATTTTTCACTATTTCTCATTTCATTTCACAAAATCACAATCATGGTTTTGATTTTGATTATCAACAGCGAAACGTCAAGCTTGGTTCATTGGAAAGAAGCAATCTTTTCGTAAAGACAGAGGTATGTGCAGCTTAGAGTTATCTATTCTTGAAACTGGTTTGCTTGCAACTTGCAAGCATGAGTTTAATGTCTTTCAGTCTTTTGGTCGAGTGTCTATGGTCGCTACTGCCAAGACTTCTCGATTTGATGGTGTCACCATGGCCCCACCTGATCCGATTCTCGGAGTTTCTGAAGCTTTCAAAGCTAGCACAAATGAGATGAAGCTCAATCTTGGAGTCGGGGCTTATAGGACTGAAGAGCTTCAGCCGTATGTGCTTAATGTTGTTAAGAAGGTCAGACCTCTATCTTGAATGAATGAAATAAAGTTATCTCACTGATGAGTGATTCTTAAAGTACATTGACTTACATTGAAATACAATTTTTATAATGTAGGCAGAGAATCTTATGCTTCAGAAGGGGGAAAACAAAGAGGTAAATTAACTTGACACTTCGAATGAATTAATTGAAGTTTTATCGAGTTGTTTTTACTAAGTGCGATTGATTTGCATTCTGTAGTACCTCCCAATTGAAGGTTTGGCGGCATTCAATAAAGCAACTGCAGAGTTATTATTTGGAGCAGACAACTCGGTAATTAAGGAGCAGAGGGTACGTGAGAAATCAGAAATCTTGCATTTTGATATTCACTGATTGCCCGTATTGTTGTTGTAAGTGTTGAGTTTGGTTTTCTTGAAGGTGGCAACTGTTCAAGGTCTGTCAGGAACTGGATCTCTTCGTCTTGGTGTGGCATTTATAGAACGATATTTTCCTGGGGCAAAAGCTTTAATATCGTCTCCTACATGGGGTCTGTATTCTTACTTCTATATCATTACTCGCATTGTTTATCTCAAAATTATTAATTTGACGTGGGTAACAAAAATGTGTTGCAGGCAATCACAAGAATATTTTTAACGATGCTGGAGTTCCATGGTCTGAGTACCAGTACTATGATCCAAAAACAGTTGGGTTGGACTTTGAGGGGATGATATCAGACATAAAGGTAACATATGTTTCCCCCTCACTGCTCTTGAGCTTTAAATTTTGAAATTCTTCTTCTGATTGAACACCTTCTGGATCTTGTGATGACATTTGTATTCAGACCTAATATGGGTATACTATATAATTTGTATTCGATTCCAGGCTGCACCTGAAGGTTCTTTTGTGTTGCTTCATGGCTGTGCTCACAACCCTACTGGCATAGATCCAACCCCTGAACAATGGGAAAAAATTGCTGATGTCATTCAAGAGAAAAACCATATTCCCTTTTTTGATGTTGCATACCAGGTAAACACTACTGGTTGAAGGGAATCTGTAGTTATTTATTTTAGAATTGCTAATATTGACACTTCAGAATGATACATTTGATATTTCATTGTGCCTACATAGATTATTAATGTATGTAACATTCATTTTTGATAATGCTATTAATCTTTGTGGTGTCGTAAAGTTTCTACTGAAGTGGGAAACTTATAAGGAGTTGTACGATTTTGATATCTGAACTTTGTGAATATGCTTTAGGGATTTGCTAGTGGAAGCCTGGATGCTGATGCTGCGTCTGTCAGATTGTTTGCTGCGCGAGGTATGGAGCTTCTGGTTGCTCAGTCATACAGCAAAAACCTTGGTCTCTATGCAGAAAGAATTGGAGCAATCAATGTTGTCTTGACCTCAGCTGATACGGCAGCAAGGTGCGTATGAAGAATACTACACCTTTGTCTTCTCGTATATGATTTCCATCATGTGTATAAGATTAGAATTACTACATTGGGCGTTGGCTAAAATTTGAAGGCATGGGTTCATTTTTTATGTTCAAGTCTGTTGAAACACAAGCAGAGCTTTGGCTTTTTATGCCTTATCTTATTAAATGGTGATGGAATACCATATCTGATGTGATCATACCCAAAGTTTTTAGGGATTGAATGATAATAGCTTTATGTATACAGGGTAAAGAGCCAACTGAAGAGGCTTGCTCGACCTATGTACTCGAACCCTCCTATTCATGGGGCAAAGATTGTGGCCAATATTGTTGGAGATCCTACTCTTTTCGGAGAATGGAAAGCAGAGATGGAAATGATGGCGGGAAGAATAAAGAATGTGAGGCAAAAACTTTACGATAGCCTGTGTGCAAAAGATAAGAGTGGAAAGGATTGGTCATTTATACTGAAGCAAATTGGCATGTTTTCATTCACAGGCTTGAACAAAACTCAGGTAATTGCTCAGTTCTCCGCTAATTATAGCCAACAATCTACATCTTTCACAGAATCTATCCTAGTGTAGGCGAAACTGATTGTCATAAATTGCTATCTAGAGTGATGCACCAATACTCTTCCTTCTTTTAATATGTCTTGTACATGATTTCCTTGCTACATAAGAACCCTCTCCATCATATCATGTCTGCATTAAGTCCATGAATTCGCTAAAGTATCCATATCGGGTTTAGATTAAATTGTGATCTCTTTCTTTTCCTTTTTGCCTGGTCAGACCGAGAATATGACGAACAAATGGCATGTATACATGACAAAGGATGGAAGAATATCCCTGGCCGGATTGAATTTGGCCAAGTGTGAATACCTTTCAGATGCCATCATTGACTCGTACCACAATGTTAGTTGAAGACCATTCGCTAGCTGCTGTACAAGTTTGAAGCATAAGCTTAGAAATTTTGGGTGCGCCTATTATTGAAACAGTTGTTACTATTACTTCATTTGATCTTGCCGAGTTTTGTAAGATCTTATGAGTTTGTAGAAAGCAGAGAGGAGCCTCTTCAGACAAGAATCTTGTAATAATAATGTTCCCATGAGGTGCAACATAACTAAACAATAGAACATTTCTGTAATAAAAGAACATATCCATTGCTGTACAATGTTCAGTTTTGTATTAAAAGGAAGAACAAAACACAAAACTCTAGCCTATGCCCACGAAAAGTTCGTCGTGTTAAGTGTCCTTATCTATGGGTAGTCTTTTGTGTTGTTGGATGACCTATGTCCACGAACATATTGTGGGCTAAGTCTTCATTCACTGAGCCCAATAATACCAAAACCAAGCCCAAGCATGAAGTAAGAACTATAAGAACCGGATACAGAACTGTTCAGGGAAGTAAGAAGCAGCTTCGACTCTCCTGTCTCCATTGACACAGAACACAAGCCGTTGAATCTCTGAAACATCAGGTACGTTTACTTTGACTTCTTCAGATTTTTTCAACTTCTGTCATCAGCTAGATTAGAGATGGGACTAGAAAATATGAATCGTTTTCCTTTGCTTCAGTTGCAAAAGACATGAACACACTTTGAACACTTGGCTAGTTGGCTTTGAATTCACTGCAGGCACGGTTTCCGAGAAGGCGGAAACTTCAGATATATATATATATATATATATATATATATATATATATATAACAATGCCCAAAGAGCCTTTCTTTTGCTTAAAATGGCCATGGGATGTGAATCAAAATCCGCAGAGTAATAACAATACTCCTAATGTTTGCACATTTGAGACCCCTTGGCTATTCAAATCTATGCAAAGTCTCGGCTCCATTGCGTTCAGCTTTGTCCATTCAGTTTCCAAGTCGCCGTCTTCGTTTGTTAGTCAATTTAAGCCATTGCAGCAGTCGGATGCAAGAACAAACCAGAATAAGAGATCAGTGTCGAAAACAATCTTGAGTCCTGAAGAGCAAGGGGAGGCCGAGCATAGAGCATTTGCGTCCGCATTGGCAAGTGCAAAGGAGGCTATAATGATTGAGTTTTACTCACCTAAATGCAGGCTCTGCAATTCATTACTCAATTCGGTAGTGGAGGTTGAGCGTAGGAACTCGGACTGGCTTAACATTGTTATGGCAGACGCAGAGAATGAGAAATGGCTTCCCGAGGTAACCCTGCATTCTTATTTAAGATTCTGCATCCTAGTATCTGCATCTGTTGTTTTTAGGTTCTGATTAGTTTGTCTAACAGAACTAACTGTAGAATTTGCTCGCCGTTATTCTAGTTTTGTGGGAGAAGTGCAATGCCTTGGAAGCTTAGTATATATATTGTCAATGAAATGCATTGGACATCACATTGAGCATGCTAGACTACTTGGTATCCTGGCTCGGTGGAGTCACTCGCCCTTTATGTTGGAAAACATTTATACTGAATACATCGAGGATGGTGCTTGGTGGATGATATAGATTTGGGTTAGAAACTTAGAATTAATTATGCTGCTACTTCATGTGTTATATATATATATATATATATATATATATGCATTACCTTTTGGAGTCTGAGGTGTTGAACTGGATAGAGCATGAGAGTTGCTGATCTTGACTCATTCTGATAGTAGTTGGGATAAATATGATTTTTTGTTCATGGTGCTTCTTCTTTCTAAATTCTAATGTTCTTTTCCATTTGGTTTCGAGTACTTGAAGAATGGTTCTTCACTTTAACCTTTAACTCAATGTTCAGTTCTACTTGGTGTCAAGGAATTGAGTTTTCTGTTGTTGTCAATGCAGATGCTTCATTATGACATTAGATATGTACCTTGCTTTGTATTACTGGACAAGAAGGGGAGGGCACTTGCAAAGACTGGTATTCCAAATAGTCGACTACATGTATTAGCAGGTCTCTCTCATCTTCTCAAGATGAAGCGTCCTATCGGCAGGTCAAGCTGAATCGACATTAAACACTAGAACCAGTCATCTGGATTAGTTTTGCTTTGTTCCTAGACAAAGTAGTATCACATTCCTAGACTTATTTCCATTAAAATGCAAGGGATTTGCAAATAGTTTCCCAATTTTGTTCAGAGATGAACTAAATAGTGTGTGATTCTCTCTTTGTAGCATGACTTGAGAAATTGCCTGTCCGATAATACTCATGCGGATATCTTTATGTAAGTTTGACCGGCATGTGAGTTGTACAATACGATAAAATGCATGTCAAGAAAGAAGGGTTTACTTCTGATTACTGAACTTGATGAATTGGCAACTTATGTACAATGATTAGTCTGTTCTGCCTAGAAAAGCTTGTCCCAGTCGAGAAGTAATATTTTCAGAACTTGGAAGAGTCCTTAGATTTCCAGTATCCGACATATAAAAGTGATTGTAATTGATTCTAGGAACCAAATCTGCTAGATGAGGAAAGTGTCCTACTTTAGTTTGAAGGAGAGCACCTGCAAAAACAGAAGCAAGCAGTAAACCACTGGTTAGACGCAATTTTAACAGTCAGATCAAATTAAGCACAACCGTTGGAAGGAGAAACTTACTCTAAGGAGGAAGGCAATGCAATCATCAAACTGTTTCTCAATACGTTCAACTTCCATTTCACATTTGGCCTTGATTGCAGAAACAGCTCCACCACTGAATGTCAGCTGTGTAGAATAGAAGTCCAATGCTAATCCCAAAATGTTGTTTATCCTGGATGCAATGAGAGCCCACTGATGCAAAACAGATGATACAACACAATTCAGCTTTCGTCTTCGCAATGAGGATTTTATTCCATTTTTTATCTTTCTAATGACAATAAATGTGCTCATACGCTCTGAAACAAGATTTAACCAACCAGCTTATCTGGGACTACAAAGCACTGCCGCCGAATTGACAGCAAGTATGATCCATGTACTTCTATGACTTCATCAAGAGAACTTGCGGCTGCCATACCTTCGCAAAGCTCACGCCATGCATTGTGATACACCTGCTTACAAAGAACTAGCTAGTGATCTAATCCCTTATGATCTTGTTAGAAGCGAATACACAACAACACAATACACATAATGGAAAGGTTGCAAAATGTATGTTTAAGGAGGAAGCAAAAGAACAGGGAAAAAAACAAGACTTACTCTGTCCATCACATACTGGTGAAAGGCATCAACGAAATGGAGAAGTTTCTGCTCCACTAACCAATGACATTTGTAGTTGTTTGCAGCATTGCCTCTACCCTGATGAGAAAACAGTGAACATCAAAGTTGCCAGGACAATATTGGCTTCCAAACCACATGTGTCTTGTGGTTCAGGAAGAACAAAACTACATTGTACTTGTATGCTAGAAAAAGCTAACCTTCCACATCCATCTTCAAGCTTTGTCCAATACAAATTTTGCTCACTTGACCTTAAGCAAGAAACCCATGACCTGCAGAAAATCAAACCCGTGACTTTAGAAGAACAGCTCTAGTGGTCGGGGCAGTACCCAGTTGGTAATCACACTGTCTTCCAATGACATTATACCCATTACCAATCAAACTACCGATTTCCTAGGAAGGAGAGAGGGATACAAAAGTTAGACGATAAAAGTAAACCATGTTATGAACTTGCTTGGTTATATTTCTTGATTGCTTCTGCATTTGCAATAAGTTCAAGTGGCCAAGAGACTTGACAATCATAGCATACAAACATTTAGAGTGGTTGCAACAGGATATATGATGAAAAGACTGATATGGCCACCAGGAGTCTACCTTGTAGGTAAACTGTAGTAGATCAAGTCCATCCATCCCAAAGGTGTGTGCACAACTTTTGCGAGGAGTTGAGGGAAGGAAAGCCATACTAGGCTGCTCATTGCCATTCAAATCTTGATTTTTGGTGAGGGATACAACCAATGAATCCAGAACACTTAGTAGCACTCCATCAGCAGAATTTCTGATAGATTCCTGCAGTGAATATGAACAGAGAACACTACGTTATATGAAAGAAGCAAAGGCAGGTTGGCCACCTTTAGCACAATCTAAAACAGTTCATAGTCTATCCAACAATAAGCTGTGAGGGCTTCTACAGAAGCAAATTGGATGTTTCAATTTCTCAACATTTTCAGCTGGTAAGTAACCATACCTGCAATATAGTGTTCAACTCGAAATCGCCGTCCCATGTTTCTCCTTTATCCAGTTTATTGAAAATTACAGTCAAGAAGTGCTGTAGTAGATCACCTAAAGATAGCAAGGACAAGCAAAGATGTCAACATTCCTGATAAGCATGTTGATAGACCAGGATAATACAGATCCAATATATATGATGATACCTGACCCTAACAAGTAAATGGCACGCAACACTGCCAGTTCATCCATCAACTTCCAATCATTCATCAATTTTGACAATATATGCCTGCCAATACAATCCACCTACAATACAAAATATTTTCAAATCACCACATCATACTAACCACACAACTACAAGGTCAAGTTAGGTCAAGAGGCTTGAGCTGTTCACCTGCTTCTGAATGTATACAGTAAGACATTCCTGCACTATAGCCACAGGCAGTGGAGTAGTTCTTGGTTCAAAATATTGAATCCAAGTAAGAACTCTTGATGGAAGAGTGCAATTTTTCTGGACAGGTAAGAGCTCCGACATGCGAAGATCATCCTGTTTTGAAGAAAAACAATCAAAAAAACACATAAGGAATGCTATATCATATGCTCATATACCATCCATCAGCAATACCTGGAAAGAAGGAAGAAGCGTGGGGAAAGGAAACAACATTCGTAACATTTCTGAGTCGTCTTGCGAACGAAGATGTTCAGATTCACCAAATCGAAAACCAAATGCATAGTTGGTTCCTTTGGCTGAAAAAGTCGATCCAATTTCCCCGCCAAATATTACCTTTCGTAGACCTTCATCATTTAAAGGGGGCACACTAAAATTTCTAGATAAGTTCAAGGTTTTCCATGCTTCTCCATTCTCAGAGAGTATCTTTTGGCAGACTGTTGTAACTGGATTTTCTTGGCAGGAGGATCTCGAAAGGGGGGACTTGTTTACAGAACCAGACTTGATTTCAATCAATCTTTTCTCCATCAGCGTATCAGCCAAGAACTTACACCAAATCTTTTCTGAGCAATTTACTGACTCAATCACACCATCATCACTTTCTACTTTTTGTTTACTTGCGATACACTGGAAAATATGATCGCCATGTCCTACAAGTCCTGCTAATGACACGCAAAACACTTCGGACAAAGTTAAACCTGCAATGCTCTCCCCACGGTCAACACCTTTATTCGTACTGCCAAAACCTTCAATCCCACAGTAATTTCCTTCACCCGAAGAAGTCATAGGAATATGCCGGATCAACTGTAGTGACTTTCCAGCTGAAACGATCGACTTAGCTATTTCCTTAATAAACAGCGAACACGAGATGGATTCCCTTTGACCTCCCTTCTTGTCATTTATAACAGATGCACGGCCACTGGTACCAGATGGGGCAGAGCACCCAACCTCTAAGGTTTGACTTTGTGCTTGCCTCAATAGATAGCTCTTCTCCCAGAAGTCAGCTTTATCAACTGAAACTGCTCTATTAGCATAGAAGAACATCAGTAAGCATAGGAACGCCCAGGAAATCATTCTCCAAGGATGTATCACACACACACATACACAAACACATAGAGTTTTGAAAATTAACAATTACCTCCTCATAGGGATCATCAAGTGTTCCTTCAAAAAGTCAAGAATCAAGACCCTCAATGTAGGGCAATATACTTCCAATAAATAAATGAAGTACCATCTGGTAATCTTCGTCCTGAAATAAAGGCAACTTCTAAATCAGGACTGCAGAACCAGGTGAAAGATCATAAACTAGAAAACATGACATTGAAACAAAAGACAAAGTCACAACCTCACCACCGCGGAGTAGGCACACTTGATCTAGTTTATTGTAAAGATAGTCAAGGACATGAAGACTCAGCTCCACAGAAGAAAGAGAAGAACTCGGCTCAAAATACACTTGGGGGATAGCATCATGCACTATTTGCAACACCGACTCCGCACCTGTGCATAGACTAACATCAATGAACCATCATCAGTGATATCCATAGCATAAAAACACCAAGACAAAACTGTAAAATAATCAGTTATCAACATCACTAATAAGCCTTTTGAGCTATACTGCTAACAAACCTAGATAAAGAACGGGCCAATCCCAACAATGTAGGAGTCCTCCCATCGTCATTTTTGCTTATCCTCACTTCCTCCTTTAAAGCCACATCGCGCCACCTCTATCCAACCCGAAACAAAACAACATAAATAACAAACGCAACTTAAAAAAAATCACATGAAATTCCATTACATTACCTTGAGCCAGGCCGAAACAGAAAAAGTAAAAGCTCGCACAGTAGGCGGCACAGATTTCTCGAATTTTTTCACAAGAATTTCAATCAGTTGCAAGCATGTCGCCGCGTAAACAAACTGACTCACAATTCCGTGAAGACTTGTATGTGAGAGGTGACTAACATAAACACTAGTCTGAACTCGAAAACAGTTTCCATTATTATCCCAGTGAAAACTTGAGCTAGAATAACCTTGCAACGTTTGCAACACACTCCGAACCTTCAATTTAATTAAACAGACACAAACATAATTACATAATCCGAAGCTTAATTGAAATTAAAACAAACATAATTACAATAAACGCAAGGATGAGGAGGAGAGACTATTACGACGTGAAGTTCGTCGGTTTTGGATGAGGAAATCGGCGCAGCGAAGTGGATGCCATCGGATAAATCTCCGTGGATCTTGTTGATTAAGGCTTGTGGAGCTTGCGCGTTTCCTGCATCTGTGGAATTTATCAAAGGATTGATGAAATTTGGAACGGAATTTGAAGAGTTGCGAGTAGTAGAGAAGAGTGAAATGGAGTGAGGTTACTGTAGCAGAGAGGCTTGCCCATGGAGTAGAATCGACGGAGGGTTTGGGCTTCGACGAGTGTCTCACCACCGCGATCGATTATTGTTTGAAAGTAGAAGAAGATGATGGGATTTTGAATTGAGATAGCCTTTCAGCACGAAATTTTCGTCGTCGAAAGTCACTTTATTTTAGTTCTGTTTTCAATCATAGGCTTTCAGCTTAGGAAATTATCCCGCCCTTTGTTTTTAGATTTTTTATGAATAGGAATTATAAAACTATACAGTATTTTCGTTGATCAAGATCAGTTTTTAATTATCTGGACGCAGATCAAACGGCCTCACAGTCGATCAGTACTCTTTCGTCAATAGAAAAACCAACATTTTTCGTATTCAAACAAGACATTTTGAACAAGCTGATTGGAAGAGCAAGAACTAGGCCTGGGCATTTGGATCCGGAACCCGCATATCCGACCCGATCCGATCCGAAAGTGGACGGATCCGTTCGGTTTTAAGAGAGAAAAATCAATAATAGTGTAGACCCGAACCGTTCATATATAGACGGTTTACATGCGCGGGTTGCAAATATTTGAACTTCAAAACCCGATACGATCCGTTCAATCCATTAAAATACCACATGTCTTTATATTAGTGGTTTGTGATGTACTTGATTATAAGCTCAGATATATATATATATATATATATATCAACTTTAGCTAAAAAAACCCTACATCTTTAACTCTCTCCCGCAGCCAAAGCCCAAAGCTAGCTATCGAACACTCTCTCTCTTTTTCTCATCCCATGTCCTAAAATCATGATTATCAAAACTTCATCCTATGTCCTAAAATCCTCAATTGATTGAATCGATATTCATCTCCTACCACCCAATCAAAATCCTAGCAATTTTCAATCCTTCAAATTAGCCTTGAATCAAAACCCCAATTTCAAAAGTAGAGAACCCGAGAACCCGAGAACCCGATCCGAAACCGTTCGAGTTGGATTCTTAATGGGTTGAAGCTTTAAATTGCATAACCCGATCCGTTCTTATGTGTTTTGGTATTTGATTCGGGTTCGTCCTTTTTTGGGCCAACCCGATCCGTGCCCAGGCCTAGCAAGAACCACGAGGGACTTTCTTCGGAGAGAGAGCCGATACAAATGAATATGACTACACCCTTGTATCAGTTCTATGTGAATAAATATGTATGTGCCCATTTTTATCTAATTTCCTCCTCCTATAGAATACAGATATCTTTGCTCATTAAGCTAACTAGTTGTCAGATCAGTCATCTCCTCTCAAGTTTGTTGTTAGCAGAAAATTCTCAACTTGATCATGGGTGTAAAAACAGCTGCTCCCCAATTCTAAATCCCACCGTGTGCCGATAAAATGTGCCAAATGGTAAATATCTCAAATCAGCTGCATCATACCATTTTTTCATCCAGAACCATCAACCATCTAATTCATATATTTCTGAGGTTCTGGACGTCCACCTCATCATGTCTAAATCGGAGGAGCAAAACACTCGAGAGAAGAAATGTCGAAAATGTTATCCAACAAGGATAAAATGATGCTCAGGAGTCCATGACACTTCAGTTAGAAGTGCGCGGTGAGACCAACATTCGACGAATTTTGTTCTTGATTTGGTCCTTTGGGAATTTATCCTACAAACAATGCAATATATCACATTTAGCAGTCATTGGATGCTTTGTTATCTATTTGGTGCTTTCTTTCTGAAATGTACTTTGTAGAGTAGATTTAGGAAAAAAAGAGAGGAAGAGAAAGTTCTTTACCATTATGTTTACCAGAGAGAAGGCCCGAGTGTAGGACGAGACATTTTGATCATTCGAATTTTGTACAAAAGGATGATCAAGTAGCTTCTTAGCTGATGGCCTCTCTGCAGGGTTCCTACGGAAGCACAAACTAAGGAACTCTTTTCCCTCTGCGGATAATGCTTCTGGTATATCCGGGGATTTGTTCAAAACCTTAAACATAGCTTGAGGCTAAAACATATAACAATAGATGTAAGAAAACAACAAAGATATATGCACAGACAGATTAAGCTACACATCAAGTAACAAGTTTTAGTACGTACTCCTTCAAATTCACTCCAAGGCGGTTTTCCGTTGAACATCTCAATGATGGTACAACCCAAGCTCCATATATCAACAGCCAAAGCAAGATTAGGATCGGAGTCATTCTTTATCACAGCCATTATGACCTGCACAACAACCCGTAAGGCATCTTCCAAGTACAGTATGAACAGCCATCTACAAATGTAGTTAACAGCAATGTGATTACCTCAGGAGCCATCCAGTATGGACTGCCCTTCAAGGAAAGACTGAATGAATGCGCACTAAGCTGAAATGCAAAAGAATGGTGTACATGAAATGGAATGTAATATAAGTATAAAACAATCCCTGCTACAATAGAAGGCGTCACTCTTTTTTTTCTTTACCATTACATAAGTTTAATTTGGACTAAATCAAACATGTGGTAGTATATACTATAAATGAAGTATGAATTTAAGGAGATTGATTACTCACATGTTTTGCCATCCCAAAATCAGCAAGTTTAACAACACCTGACGCATCCACTAGTAAATTTGCACCTTTTATATCCCTATCAAAATCATCAAAACTCCACTCAATAAAGAGCCAGTTTAAGACAAGACCTGCAACAAGGATCTGCAAACTTTCTATTCCCATTTTAACTGGAAAAATGTGAGGATTATATAAGATTGACAACTGTCTAAACTGCTCTGAGAGAACAGCCACTTCCGAAAAGGTTGAACTATCTCGTTCTAGTTAAGTTACAATCTACGGACAAGCATTATTGTCACCTGTGAATTGTCTTGGTGTCATGCAGAAAAGCCAACCCAGAGAGGATGTGTCGTGTAAAATTCCGAACTACAGATTCTGACATAGTTCCGATATGCTCTTGGACATATTTATTTATCGATCCGGGATGAACATACTCTAAATAGATGTAGAAGTGATCATCAATCTGCACAGTCATAAACAACGTTTTCTTATTAGAATCTGTGCAAACAATTTCTTTGATAAATTTGAACTTAAAGACAAGATACGCACCACTTCACTACCATAATACTGCACTATATTTGGATGCTTTAGTGTACCAAGAACTTTAATTTCCTGCGACAAGTAATTCGTAAGAACAGTTGTAGAGCAAATCATGAAGTCAATAAGGTATTCCTAACAGAACAACTGAGCATAACTCCATTGTAATTTCAGCACATTTCTGCATCTATCTCAACAGTCATCACTGGCAAGCATAAACTGGAATTCTTAGATAGCAATGCTGCATAATCTAAAGTTTCTTACTTGATCCATTAAAAGTAAATAATGAGCATCCCATTCCTTTCCTAAAACTTATTACAACAGATGCGTGGTAGATAGCAATATGTAACTCCTCTGTCTTAAACAAAGGAAAAAGGCTCAAGAAAACACACCTGCTCTAATTGCTTTATACATTCAGCAGATTTAGGATCATCAGGAATGAGATCAACTTCTTTCATTGCACACAACGCCCCGGTCTCTCTGTAAACCAAGTACAACAACTCAACACGAGAAATCAACAAAAGTACATACAAAAAAAATGAAAATGAAGACTAGTAGACCTGTTAGTTGCTATATAAACACTGCCAAAGGTACCCCGTCCAATAAGTTTCCCCTTCTGCCATTGACCAGTTTTCATCGACGAAGTTAGGCCTCCATTCTGTCCTACACTCTGAGGCATCACAACCGACGGCAGCTGCTGTGCTGACACCAACGTGGCGGCGGCAGCAGCAGCTGCTCCCGGAGGCAGAGGCAGAGGGTGAGCATTGGCAATACTATCATTAGGACTAAACAGCGGACTCCGCGGCGGCGTTGGGCTGTGTAGTGGAGAATGATTCGGACTAAGTAGTGCAGGCTTGTTGTTGTTGTTGGGTGACAACAACACTGTCCCCCCCTGATACTGATTGAAAAACGGAAACGGATCGTTAACGTTTGATCTCCGTGGACTCACTGCAGGACTTGACAAAACACTCGTTGGTGCACTCTTGCTTCCCAAGTTGAAATTGTCGTCTCTAAACTTCGCCTCCGGCGAGATCACCGTTCCGAATCCCATTCCCATTCCGTTGTTGTTGTTGTGATTGGTGGAACCACCGTTGGCTAAGGTAGGGACTCCCACATGTGAATAATATGAAAGCAAGATATCAACAGTGTTTGCTCTTTGTGGACTGATCGGTTGATGATGATTATAACGACATGAGCTACCATTATTCAGTGGAGCACTACCATTATTATTATTATTCCTCGTCCTAGATTGAACATTCAACCCCAGCTTGAAATCAAAACCTCCGCCGCCGCCGCCGCCGCCGCCGGAGGAAGTGTTCAGCTCTTGCAAACGAGCCTTGCAAGGCTTCGCTGAAGTTGTTGCGGCCGCAATATTCCTGCTTCATTTTTGGTCAACATCGTTAAACCGGAAATGAACTCAAAAACTTTTGAACATCTGAATTGTTGTAATGATTAAAAAAAACGAGAAGGGTTGAATTTACCTAGCGAAGACTGGGCCGAAGAAGTTGAAGTTGTTATTGTTTTGCTCTTTAGCGACGGATTTGTCGTCCGCGGCGGCGGAAGGTCTGTTGCGGTGGATCGTTTCCGGAAGCGGCAGGGGCTGAGGCAGAGCCGAAGAGCACGACTTTCGCGCCGTCGGGTCGGGGACCCGGGAGTTCGGGTTGGACTCGGCAGCCGGGAAGCGCGAGCTGTTGTTGTTGTTTCGGGTGGTGGAGGAATATTCCGGCGAAGTAGGGGAAGAGCGAGACTTCTCCGGGAGAGCGTAGGAGTCGAGGTCGTGGCTGCTGAGGTAACGTAGCTTCCTCTGGCGCGTGAGCCGCCGTGGACTCTTGACGTCGCTGCCGCTTCTGTTGATTGTCTCGGGTCTCCAAGAAGTAGAAGAGAAGGGAAAAGAAGGAAAGTGTTTATGAGGTGAAGAAGAAGAAGAAGAAGAAGAAGAAGAAGAAGAAGAAGAAGAAGAAGAAGGAGGCATTGGGTGGTGGTTGATAAATGAAGGAGAATAAGAAGAAGAAGAAGACGGTGGAGCTGGTAGGTGGTGGAAGCTAGTGGCGGTGGTGGTGGAGTTGTTTTTGTCGAAGCCGTCGGTTGAAAATGTCAGAATAATACCTCCTATATCGAGATGACTCATCATCGACGAAACAGCTCCGTTGTTTCTTATTGCTTTGATTTTTTTCCTTCTTATTTTAAATTCCCCGATCGGCTTGGTTTACTTTACTAGTTTAATCCCATCAATAATTCAAACATGTTGAATCATTGTGGTCTTTACTGGCTTGGATTGAAAGACGCTAAGCTAGAGCCCAGAAAACTGCGAGACTGACATCGTCGTCATCTATGAGCTCTGAGCGTAACGGTGATGATAGAGTCGAAGTCAGCGACTCATGACCAAAATGGCGTGTATCTATCTCTCTAGTCTCGTAGACTGATACTGTGTGTGTATTGTTGTTGTTGCTGACTTGCTGTGTGCTTACAATGTCAATGCACGAGACGACCTTCTGCTACTTCGTTTTTATTTTTTCATTTTATACTAGCATTTCTACACCTGCGTGCGCATGTGAAAACCGTCACGCTCGCGTGTGCGAATTATCGTTGTATTTATTGAGTTTATGCAAATTTACTGTTTTATGAAATGTACAACTTTGTGTTTCAATCATGACACTCTCAATTGTATTAAAATGGAAAGAAAAACACACTAAAATAAACTATTACATACTTATATGTTCATAGTCGCATTTAAAACTCCAACGCTAGCATCTAGAAGGGTCAAGGATATGACTTGTATTTGAACTTGAATAACATTGTTTGTATGAAAAAAAAATTAGAAAAGCTACTAAAAGAATAAAATTTAGAAAAGTTACTAAGAGAATAAAAGTTAACGGGATATAATGCAACAAAATACATTAAAATAGTTCATAACTAAACATAAAATAGTATAAATTCTTTATCTCTTCCTTAAAAAAGTTCACCAGCGTACTTCATTCGCTTGCCTAGCAAGCTAGAGTATGAAGAAGCTATCCAAATTAAGGCACGCATGCATTATTTAACTGATATAAAAGTGAATGAAGTGAAATAAATTTAGTGAAAGTAACATAAAATGATCAATTAAATGACAAATTAAATTAAACAGGAGATGTCGAGAAACTGTGCCTATACCAAACCATGAGGTTATGTCTCCTTCTCTCCTCCATCACCAGACCTAAAACTACTTTGTTGCATTCTCCCGTCCCCCGCCCGGTGTTCCGTTGCCGTCATGTCCAAATTCTAACACAAATTAAATCAAATCAAGCAACAAAACCTCTATTGGCAAAGTTAGCAAACCACGTACATTTGTTAACCTCCCTATAACAAATGATTAACTTGTATGAGACTCCCGACCCTCTTGTGTTATTGACTAATATTACATCTTTGATATTTTTAAGTAACGTACTGCTGACTCACCAAAAATGGCCCCGTTAAGCTGTAGGACTAAATAATACAACAATTGTCTAATAATGCAATGTGGAAGGACAATAATTAATAAATGGGGATGGGCATAGAGAACGTTCAAATACTACTCGTTCCTCTACTTCAATATTATTCTCCCCAAGCATCCATGGAAGTTATAGTAAAAGTATTGAAATCAATGTAAAGAGAGAAACTTCAACCTTGTAGGCTGGTAGCCTGTTGCATACTGTGACGATGATCGAAGGAAAAGAACTTCGGGTTTTTGTATTACTTCACAACTATATACACATGGTGCACGCGATTTCATTAATAAATTGTGTAATTCATATTCCAAATTACCTTTTTGTCAAGGTAAATTGTAAGG
The DNA here is from genome assembly GCA_946800695.1 of Geum urbanum. Lineage (NCBI taxonomy): Eukaryota > Viridiplantae > Streptophyta > Magnoliopsida > Rosales > Rosaceae > Geum > Geum urbanum. The sequence goes on along the minus strand of OX327007.1, from coordinate 57,821,309 downwards.
TCTACAAAATTTCATATATCTACATGTACTTACAGGACTACAATGACCACATATGTTGAGATACCTCTCCCATATGCATTTGAAAGAATCAACTTTTTATTCTTTTCTTTGTGACTTAGTCCCTGTGAATTGAGTCGCTCCTACTTTTGCCTGAAATGAATATTGAAAATAAATCGAAGGAACCATAATTCCCCAAATATACATAACTTTTGTAAGGTATAACTAAAACAAACCAAATTGAACAAACAGAACAAAATCAATGAGATAATATTGAACACGTACTCAGTAAGAAATAAGCAAATATTACCCATTACCTGTGGACACAAACCTTAAACTGATAAAGTCGGGCAAGTGGACATTGGTATGCGTTTTGTTCTCGTCAAGTCTCATCTTTGTGACTCTGTGTGATTTAAAATTGAGAATTGATGCGGGCGTTATGATTATAACTGATGCAGGCTAGGAAGAAGATCAAACTGCAAGTCAGTTAGCGAAATACTTTTCTGCCTTTGAGTTCAGTTTTTAATTTATTACTCATGTAGGAATCGAAAGATAAATATAGGTATTTTGAATGTTTAACCTTAAACACTATTCGCATAATTAATTGAGATTTCGAAAAATAAACATAAATATAAAAATGAATAGTAAAATTAAGGAAATAAAGATTAGAACTACAAGGCGTACGTGGTAATTTTTTTTTTTATTCTTTTACTAGAGAGATTTTTCTTCTTCTTTTTTAGTAGAGAGACTTTGTCAAATATAGCAATAGAAGGGTGGACCAAGGCGGAACTGGATCGGAGTCATCGAACTTGATAGAAAATGGTATTATTATTTTTACTAAGCTAGCAGGTCTAGTCTTGTTGATAGCGTGTTAACTGATGATGACTGCGTATTCTCATCTGCTCCTTAATTACCACAATAATGGATTTTAACTTTGCAAAATTATGATCTGCATTGGTGCATCTAGCTAAAATTAGCTATTTCGTGTATAGATGTGTTAAAGTGGTCCATACTTTTATCTTTTATATTTAATTTTAGTTTTAGGTTAAATATTTTGTCTTTTGTGATTTATACGATGTATGAATTGAATCGGAGATTGTATTTGTTTGCTCTTAATTCACTAATGAATTGGATTGACTTTTGGGAATGTACTTTACATTAACACATTGAATTAGTTCTATTTCATCATGCATCGGCATATTAATGTACCATGTTTTCACTTTTTACATTTAGTTTAGCTTTGACATTTAGTTTCACTTATCATTAAATTGGCATTAACATCAATTTGTTACAAGCAGCTCAATAATTCATCTATTTGAGTCCTTGTCAATGTCAACTCCCATGCATTGAGGAATGTTCTCGGTCAATTTTTTCTTTAATCCTTATTTTCTTCATCTTTTCGTCTACATTATAATGTATATGAAGTGTGGAAGTCAGTTTTGACCACCCTAAGTTGGGGAAAGATGAGTTTGACAGGTCTGATTCAGGATGAAATCCGATAAGGCAGAAAATGGGTATGGGCTTAGATGACTAGGATTTTTATTAAAGAAGCGAATTATTTAGAAGTTTTTGGAACGTTGTAGAGGCTTCTGGACTATTCGATGGCATGACAATCCCAATGCAAGATTAGACCTCGAGGGGCGATACAGTCCGACCTCGGGGGTTACACGATCAGACCTCGGGGGATTGATGGAATCCACGAGGGAAGATGAAAGATTTGTACGAATCCTAAGGGAATTATGTCAAAGGGCTTGTGGTAATCTGAGAACATGATTAGCCCTGGATAAAGAGATCTATTCCTTAATGGACTCCTCTTATCCGAAAGTACGTAGTCATATTCTTATATGGACTATGTGTTGGAACTTTGTGGGACTTTAGTCCCACATGGAAGATGTATAAGGACTTCTACCCTTAATAAGGGATACCCCATGTAAGGTATTAAATGGAAGTGGGCTTGGTGAGGGAATTTCTATGGACTTCATGGAAAATTCCCTTGGGCTCCTAGTGGGCTATAGGGCTCCTAGTGGGCTATGAAGATTATTTTATAATCAAAGACTGAGCATTGGGCCTTGGGGCTCTTGGGCTCTGGGGACTTAGTTAAAATCAGTATACGTTTTGAATACTGATCCTTTTTACGTAAAGACGTAATTGTTCATCGAACAAAGACGACGTTCTGCCGAAACGGAACAAAGACGACCTTTTGTTCAAAACTCCGAACAGGCGTCATTCGTCTATAAAAGAAGCTTGAAGGATCAACATCAAACCACTGAAAATTCGAAATACATCTTCCTTACTATCAAGAAAAAAACACATATTGAAGTTCGAGATAGAATTCAAGGGAATCTGCAACACCTTGAATTTGAGAGTTGTATCCTGGGAGACAGACGTCAAGACGATTCCACAAGCAGAAGTGCAGGGACGAATTTCTGTCTTAGGACATTGCGTTAAGCAAGCCTCTCTCAAGAAACAAGTTAGTGAATTCAAATTGTTTTCTCTGTTTTGATCTCATACTTCATCCGAAGCATTCAATTCAAATTTAATTCTCTGCTATTTAGTTTCATTAAATTACATTATAGTAATAATTACTGTGATTCATAGCTCGATCCATACTTATAATACATATTTTATAACAATCTAAGACAGAAATTAAATTCGCTTTTGTTGCCATTGCTTGAAATCAACCCCTTTGAACTTCTCAGGTTTCTCAACATACGAGTTGCTTTTCACCACATTCACAGTTTGATCCATTGACGAAAAATTTCAAGTTGGTGCAATGATTGAAAAGCTTCCTCCATCCTGGAAAGATTTCAAGCATGACTTGAAACACATGACTGAAGAATTGTCGGTGGAAAAACTGGTGTTAAAGCTTCGAGTTGAAGAAGGCAATAGACAGAATGAAAAGAATGATGCTCCTTCTTATGAAGCCAAGGCAAACATTGTAGAAGGAGAGTCTTCTAAATCCAAGTCTAATTCCCAGAATAAAAACAAGGGAAAAGAAGGCAAGAAGAATAGTTCTTATGCTCCAAAACAGAAGCAATTCAAGACCAAAGCTGCTTGTTGGGTTTGTGGAAAACCAGGCCATAAGGCACAGGTTTGTCGCTATAGGAAGGACCAATCCGATGCTGGAAACCATGCTAACAAAAATCAGGCTAATGTGGCCATTGACTCTGATTTTGTTGGTGTGATTTGTGAAGTTAATATGGTCTTTGATACTAAAGAATGGTGGATTGACACTGGTGCTACAAGGCATATATGTTTTGACAGGAATCTGTTTGTCACCTACCAACCAATTGAAGGCGAAAATCTGTTCATGGGAAATGCTTCTACATCGGCTGTCAAAGGGAAAGGCAAGGTTTTGCTGAAACTTACTTCTGGAAAAACTTTGGCTCTTCTTGATGTGCTGCATGTTCCTAAAATTCGAAAGAATTTAGTTTCTGGCCCTATTTTGAGCAACAAAGGCTTCAAACTTGTATTTGAATCTGATAAATGTGTAATCACCAAAGGTGGTGAATATGTAGGAAAATGCTATCTGGCAAATGGTCTTTTTAAACTAAGTGTATTGCCAAACGATGTTTCTATTAATATAAATAATGCTTCTACTTACTTGCTTGAGTCTATTGATTTATGGCATGAAAGATTAGGCCATGTGAATTACCAATCTATAAAAAGGATGGTGAATTCGGGATTAATACCCAAATGTAATCCAAGCTCTATGGAAACACATAGATGTGAAATTTGTACTGAATCCAAGTTTGCAAAACAACCAATGAGATCGGTAGAAAGATCAACTGAAGTATTAGGATTAATACACACTGATCTTTGTGACTTTAAGTCAACTCCTTCAAAAGGAGGGAAAAATAGATGATTGTAGCAAATATTGTTATGTATACTTAATACAAACAAAAGATGAGGCTTTGGACATGTTCAAAGCATACAAAGCTGAAGTAGAGAATCAACTTGACAAGAAAATCAAGATTATTAGATCTGATAGAGGAGGAGAATATGAATCAAATGCTTTTTTAGAATTTTGTACCTCTCATGGAATTGTTCATCAAACGACGACACCTTATACTCCACAACAAAATGGAGTTGCTGAACGTAAAAATAGAACGTTCAGAGAAATGATTAATTCCATGATAAACAGTTCTGGAGTTCCTCAAAATCTGTGGGGTGATGCTCTACTTGCTGCAAATAAAGTCTTAAATCGAATTCCTCATAAAAAGTCCTATAAAACTCCTTATGAGGTATGGAAAGGAAAAATCCCTTCTTATAAAAAGTTGAAAGTGTGGGGTTGTCTTGCTAAAGTCAGAGTTCCTTTACCAAAAAGAGTTAAACTTGGACCAAAAATAATAGATTGTGTATTTATTGGCTATGCTGATAATAGTGCAGCATATAAATTTTTGGTTTTTAAATCAGAAATCAGTGACATTCATGTGAACATTTATATGGAAAGTGATGAGGCTGAATTCTTCGAGAATATATTTCCTTATAGAGAAAGAAATATCATCACCAACAAAAGAGTACGTGATGTCAGTAATATAGATCAAGCATCCTCATCTTGAGTTCAGGAGGAAGAAGACACTGAACCAAGGAGAAGCAAAAGAATGAGAGTCCCTAAAGACTTTGGACCTGACTATTTGGCCTTTGTAACAGAAGAAGAACCTCAAACCTATAAAACTGCTATGGAATCTTCTGAAGTACCTTATTGGAAGGAGGCTATTCAAAGTGAAATTGAATCCATTATGCAGAACAATACATGGGAATTGGTTGATTTGCCTCCTGGAAATAAACCAATTGGACATAAGTGGATTTTCAAAAGGAAAATGAGACCGGATGGTACCATAGATAAATATAAGGCTCGTTTGGTAGCAAAAGGGTATCGTCAAAAGGAAGGGCTTGATTATTTTGACACCTATTCACCAGTAACTCGAATAACGTCTATAAGAACGTTAATAGCAATAGCTGTTGTCTACAATTTGGAAATACACCAAATGGATGTAAAAACAGCCTTTTTAAATGGTGAATTAGATGAAGAAATATATATGGATCAACCCGAAGGTTTCATTTTAAAAGGGCAAGAACACAAGGTTTGCAAGTTAGTTAAGTTTTTGTATGGGCTTAAACAAGCACCAAAACAATGGCACGAAAAGTTTGATCATACTATGTTATCACATGGATATAAAATTAATGGATGTGATAAATGTGTATATATCAAACAATTCAAAGATGCGTTTGTTATCATTTGCTTGTATGTGGACGATATGTTGATAATGGGAACAAACAAGGATGTGATTAATTCTACAAAGAAGATGTTGAACTCTTCCTTTAATATGAAAGACATGGGAATAGCAGATGTCATCCTTGGAGTACAAATTTTACGAAATGACCTTGGTTATGTACGTACTCAATCCCATTATATCGAAAAAGTGTTGCGGAAATTTGGACATTATGACTGTAAACCAGTTGTAACTCCATTTGATCCGAATATCCACCTTATGAAGAATAAAGGTGAGAGTGTGTCACAATTAAAATATACTCAAATATTAGGAAGCTTGATGTACATCATGAATTGTACAAGACCCGACTTGGCTTATACAATAAGCCGACTAAGCAGGTACTCAAGCAATCCTGGAAAAGAACATTGGAATGCTTTAGTTAGAGTATTCAAATACTTAAAGCATACGATGGAGTATGGCTTGCACTACACGAGATATCCTCCAATATTGGAAGGATATTGTGATGCAAATTGGATTTCAATGAACACAGACAGTAAGTCTACAAGTGGATATGTATTTACACTTGGCGGAGCTGCCGTATCATGGAAATCAACCAAACAAACAGTGACAACACGATCAACCATGGAAGCAGAATTCGTTGCCTTAGATAAAGCTGCTGAAGAAGCATAATGGCTTCGAAATTTCTTGGAAGATATTCCTTCGTGGCCTAAACCTGTAACTGCTATTTGTATTCATTGTGATAGCATGGCCGCACTCATAAGAGTGAAAAATAAAATCTATAATGGCAAGTCCAGGCATATTCGAAGAAGGCATGAAACGATTAAAGACTTGCTCAAAAATGGTATTATATCTATTGATTATGTGAAGTCAAATGAGAACATAGCCGACCCTTTGACTAAAGGGCTATCTAAGGAGCAAGTCATATATACATCGAGGGGAATGGGTTTAAAGCCAATTCAATGAGTCATAACTTGGCGGAAACCTAACCTAGCTGATTGGAGATCCCATGGTCTAGGTTCAATAGGCAAACTGGTTAAGGAAGACTCAAGGTAGCAAACACACACACATGCTCATTCCTATGATGAACGAAGTGTGTTTTCCTGTAAGTTGTCTAGGGTGAATATTATTCTTAATGATACTAATATCTTACTAAAGAGGAATATAGCAGGATATTCTCAAAATTGGTATCACCTATATGAGAGTGATGTGGGTCGCATCTATGAGAGTTATATGGCTATACTCTCTAGCGCTCTCATGAAGTCGGGAATTGTCCAGGACCAAAATGGACACAAACGAATGAACTGAAATGTGTTATATTCGATATCTGTGACACTTGTTGTCTCAGTTTACTACTCAAAGAAAATAGTTCAAGACTTAAGTTCACTACCTTGCATAGTAAATCCGATAAGTGCTCACTACGGATGGTTCAAGTCCAAAAGACACCTCTCTGGACAAGTATCGATTATTTCATTTTCTCTTGAATATAAAACTCTTATTTTCTATTCAAATGTGGGGTATTATTGGAGTTTGAATAGAAAATGTGGGGTATTGTTGGAACTTTGTGGGACTTTAGTCCCACATGGAAGATGTATAAGGACTCCTACCCTTAATAAGGGATACCCCATGTAATGTATTAAATGGAAGTGGGCTTGGGTGAGGGAATTTCTATGGGCTTCATGGAAAATTCCCTTGGGCTCCTAATGGGTTATAAGGCTCCTAGTGGGCTATGAAGATTATTTTATAATCAAAGACTGGGCCTTGGGCCTTGGGGCTCATGGGCTCTGGGGACTTAGTTAAAATCAGTATACGTTTTGAATACTGATCCTTTTTACATAAAGACGTAATTGTTCATCGAACAAAGACGACGTTCTGCCCAAACGGAACAAAGACGACCTTTTGTTCAAAACTCTGAACAGGCGTCATTCGTCTATAAAAGAAGCTTGAAGGATCAGCATCAAACCACTGAAAATTCGAAATACATCTTCCTTACTATCAAGAGAAAAACACATATTGAAGTTCGAGATAGAATTCAAGGGAATCTGCAACACCTTGAATTTGAGAGTTGTATCCTGGGTGACAGACGTCAAGACGATTCCACAAGCAGAAGTGTAGGGACGAATTTCTGTCTTAGGACATTGCGTTAAGCAAGCCTCTCTCAAGAAACAAGTTAGTGAATTCAAATTGTTTTCTCTGTTTTGATCTCATACTTCATCCGAAGCATTCAATTCGAATTTAATTCTCTGTTATTTAGTTTCATTAAATTACGTTATAGTAATAATTACTGTGATTCATAGCTTGATCCATACTTATAATACATATTTTATAACACTATGTCTAGACCTAATACAATCCCTATATATAGACCATCCTGGCATGGTCTGAGGTAACGTGACTCAACCCAACTTAGTTCTTGATTCTCGAGACAAATTCTGACTTAGACATCGGAGGGTCTAAGTACGGTACCACACCATGCTCCAACTTGTTTTGTAGGTTCACGAGGATCCAAGCTAGAGGGAGACGAAATCTGCTCTCACAAATTGGTGTTTTCATTGAGAGCAGAACCCTAGGCTAACTCTCGTGAACGGAGAAACATGGAAGAGAACATCGATATGAGTAAACAACATGATAAGGAAGTAACCCCTTCCGGAGGGAGCAACCAGACCACCCCCACCACCAGGGCATCCAAGTACAGTAGTACCGTTTTGCATCAGGTCCTACTAAGGAACCTTGTAAACGAGGGCCACTTGAGTGAAGAGGAAGCTTCCCAACCGGAGAATGAAGAGGCCAGGGGATGGAGGTCCAAGGTCGATCAAGACCTCCATCGGGCCGAAGAGCGGTACACGAACCCTAGACTCAATGTGACTATGCTACAACAGTCAACAGAAGGGGTCGCCAAGAGCACGAATGAGCTGGTTGGCACCGTCGTGGCCATCGAGTCTACTTTGGCGGATCTAGTGGGCCTTTTGAAGAAATAAAAGCTGGTCCTACCCGACCCACCCGCAAAGGAAAGACAGAAAGCTCCCACGACTGAGCAGAACGAACAAGAGGAACCAACCCCTCAATCCGCCATGAGTGTGGAGGCCTCCTGGGTAACAGCCCTTAGGAACGTGATGGAAAAGTTCATGGAGACACAACGCGCTCACAACATCAGAACCAACCAAGAAACTAAGGGGCTGAGAAAATAAGAGCTATCTAAGAAGGAGCCCAAAGCTGAACAGAGGGCCCGGAGGATGTCCCAAAACCCTCTAGTTCAGTTCATCCAAGACGTTGAACCTTTTAAGGAATGGAGTCACCCCCGATTCAATAGATACTCGGGGCACTCGGACCCGTATCAACATGTGAGGAATTACTAGTCAGCCATGACAACTAGCCAGTCGAACAAGGCCTGGATGTGTAAGATGTTTCAGGCGAGATAGAAAACCACGCGCTACAGTGGTACGAGACCCTCCCTCCCGGGTCAATCGAGGATTGAAGAGGTTTGAAGTTAGCGTTCTTCAAAAGGTATGAGAGCAATGCAGAAGGGGTCAAGGATGGGACATACCTTACATCCCTCAAGATGAAACAGGGAGAATCCCTAAGAGATTGGGTTACGAGGTTTATGAGGGAATACGCCATGGTCAATTGCAAGGACGATACCGTCGCCGCCACGGCATTCATCAATGGGTTGGATATGGACTCGGAGCTGGCCAACAAGCTGATCAAGAAGATAACCAAGAACCTGGCTACGGTCTATCATGAGGCACTGGACTACGTTGCTTGGAGGACGTAAGGACCTACAGCAAGGGTTCTCCAACGGAGAAAGTGTCGGGAGGTAACAGTAGTACGAGGAGGAACACAAACACCAACAGCTCGAGCCAGGGGAGGAACAACTATGAAAGTAAGAGGAAGGCCCCAGAGCACTAACTCAGAGGAAAGTTATTTGTTCCTCCTACGATGATACTGATCACGACCATACTCTACCACATCAAGAACGAGTCATGACTCAAAAGGCCACCACCCATGACCAGTAAGAACGACTCAAGGGACTTCTGCGCCTACCACAAGCCCAATGGACATAAGACGATCAATTGTGGGGTCCTCAAGTGGCACTTCGTGGAGCTGGTGGATCAAAGATACTGCTGGGAATACCTGACCGAGGAGTATAGGAAAAAGCTTAAAGATTCGTTGAAGCCGCAATGTAATGGCAAGCGTCAAAGGAACAATGAGACCTTTCCACCACCATCTAAGAGCCAAGAGGAGAAGTACCATATGCTGAACTGTATCCTCCAGGCCACAGAGTATCCAGAAGACATCAACTTCCCCAGCTTGAATTACATCATGTCGGAAGCAGAAGAGCTGGGAGCAACCCTGAAAGAAAAAGAACACGCGACCAAAAGGCTCAAAGGTGGGGGACAAATATGCTTGAATTCTCAGATGCAGACCTCCCGGAGGAGGAGAAAGATCATGAAGATGCTATGGTCGTTAACATCTGAATGGCACACATGACAGTGTCTAGGGTTTTAGTCTACAACAAAGCAGCTGTAAATGTCATCTTCAAGGATGCAGTGGAACGAATGGCCTGATAGGTGCAATCCAGAACCATCGTATGACCCTCATGGGGTTTGAGGGATCAAGAGTAAGGACCTTGGGGATCATCCCCCTTTAGGTCAGAACTCCCCTCACCAACCCAACCACATGGTTTGCAGTGGTTGATGCTTCTTTCCCCCATAATGCGATATTGGGAAGGCCGTGGCTTCACCGGATGAGAGCGGTGACATCAACATACCACTAAGTCCTGAAGTATCCGACCCCAATAGGCCCTATCGTAATCAAGGGGGACAGATCTGCTACAAGGTTATGTACGATGCTTTCCACTAAGGACATGAAAAAGGAAACAATGGGGAAAGTCGAGTGCGCGGTCACCCCAGCCCCCCAAGCATAGCAATCATAGGACGGGGTCAAGAATGCACGATCGACCAGCTTGATATTGATCTCGACCCCCAAGAGCTTCCTTTCAAGGAAAAGGCATAGGAGGATGTGATCCTCAAACCATTTGACCATGAAAAACCTAATCGACGTGCACAGATTAGGTCTGGGTTGAGTGGAGCCAAACGCAAGAGCCTTATGGACCTGCTGAGAGAGTGTAAAGACATGTTTACGTGGTCGGTTAGGGACATGCCGGGAATAGACAAGATGGTGATTGAGCATCAACTCTACGTGGACCCCGGGGAGAAGTCTGTAGCATAGAAGAACCTTCGCTGCCGAGCATAACAAGATAATCATGTAGGAGGTGGAAAAATTACTTGCAGAAGGGTTCGTCAAGGAAATCCCACACTCAGAATAGTTCCAACGTGGTCCTCGTCAAGAAGAAGAATGGGAAACTCAGGGTCTTTGTTGACTTTACGGACCTTAACAAGGCCTGTCCCAAGGAAGGTTTCCCCTGCCCAAGATAGACCAGCTGGTAGACTCCACTGCAGAACATGGACTCCTCAGCTTCATGGACGCTTACAGTGATTATAATCAGATTAAGATGGTCGAGGACGATCGTGCAAAAATGGCGTTTGTGACAGAAAATAGGGTCTATGCCTATGAAGTGATGCCTTTTGGCCTGAATGTGGGAGCGACATACCAAAAGTTGGTATAAAAGGTGTTCAAGCCCCTGATTAGAGATACTATGGAGGTTACGTGGACAATATGCTAGTCAAGTGCAAGAGAAGGCAGGATCACGTGTCTAACCTAAGGGGATGCTTTGACCTCCTACGAAAGCATGGGATGAAGCTGAACCTTGAAAAATGCATTTTCGGTGTGGGGTCTGGAAAGTTTTTGGGAAATTTGGTGACTCCGCGTGGAATGAAAGTAAACCTTGACCAGGTAGCAGCAATTGTCAAGATGAAGTCCCCATTTATGGTTAAGGAGATACAGAGCTTGAATGGAAAGTTAGCGGCTTTGAGCAGATTTCTGTCTAGGTCAACAGACAAGTACAAACCATTCTTTGAGGCCCTCAAGAAGACTAAGGGGGAACTATGGATGAAATATTTTGAAAAGGCGTTCCAAGCCTTCAAGCATTACCTTGTCTCTCCCCCCATCCTAAGCAAGCTCGTGGTGGGGGAGGACTTGTACTTGGCTGTCTCAGAGGTGGCAGTGAGCGAAGCCGTGATCCGAGAAGATACTGGGGGTGGGGGGGGGGGGAGGCAACTAACCATATACTACATGTCTAAAGCTCTTCTCGACCCAGAGACTCGTTATCCCAAGCTGGAAAGGTTGACATTAGCTTTCATTACGTCCTTACACAAGCTCCGACCATACTTCTAAGCCTTCAGGATAGTCGTCATGACTGAGTACCCGTTAAGAATGATCTTGCACACCCTAGACTCCTCCAGTAGGATAACCAAGTGGACTATCAAATTAGCACAACATGATGTCGAATATTAGCCTCAAACAGTAATGAAGGGACATGCTCTGGTGAACTTCCTAGCTGAGTTTACAACGCCGGAACCGGAAGTACAAGAGAGAGAAAAAAGGGATGAGGAAGCAAACGAGCAAAGGGTCGACCACTGGACTCTATATACAGATGAGTCTTCAAAAGATAAAGGAGCAGGAGTAGGATTGATGCTTAAGACCCCAAATGGGACGATCATAGAATAAGCCTTGAGCTTAGGGTGGAAGGCCACCAACAACGGAGCTGAGTACGAGGCACTCTTAGGATTGAGGCTAGCACAAGAGCTCAATGTGAAGAAGATATAGGTATTCTGTGACTCCCAACTGATTGCAAACTAGGTTCTTGGAGAATACGCAGCTCATCACGCATCCATGGAGTCAGTTTGAAGAGTTCTCCATCATGCAGCTCCTCAGGTCGGAGAACACGCACGCTGACACTTTAGCAAACCTAACCTCTATTATCAACTACCAGCTCAAAAGGACAATCCATGTGGAGCATTTTCCCTGCCCAAGTATGGATGAGGAAGAGGCGGTGACGGTGATGCCAGTATAGCTAGGATCCTTCTGGATGGATGAGATAACAAATTGCATAGAAACGGGGGCCCTACCAGAGGGACATGTGGAAACCAGAAGGGTTGTTCGACAGACAGCAAGGTACAACATTAGGGATTGGAAATTGTATGGATGATCCTTCAATGGGTCAGATCAGCTAGCGGTACATCCAAGCCAGGTCAGAGCTATCATGCAGGAGCTACACTCGGGAATATGTGGCATGCACATTGGGGATAGAAACCTCGTGGTCAGATGCTTAACCGAGTGATACTATTGGCCTACGATGAAGACGACTGTATAAAGTACGCCAGTGCTTGTGAGGACTATCAAAGACATGCTCCTCAACCACCCCTACACTTAGAAGAGTTGTAACTGGTCTTAGTCCTATGTGCCTTTGCATAGTGGGGGTTAGACATAATAGAAGGATTCCCAACCAGAGTTGGGGGTGGGCAAAAGAAGTATCTCCTCGTCGCCACAGATTATCACTCCAAGTGGATCGAAGCTGAGGCTCTATCGAAGATAAGGGGAATAGAGGTAAAGAACTTCATTTGGAAGTTTATCATATGCAGGTTTGGGATCCCCACAAGCGATTGTAGTAAAAAATGGCCCTCAATTCAACTGCCAGAAGGTTAGGGTCTACTGTGCTGAGCATGAGATTAAGATTAGGCTCTCTACTTCGAGGTACCTTCAGAGTAATGGACAAGCAGAGGCTTCAAACAAGACAATCCTTCAAGGTTTAAAGAGAAGGTTGGATCAGTTGACAAAGGGGCAATGAGTATCCCAACTACCAAACGTACTCTAGGCGTACAGAACGATCAAAAGGAAGTCCACTAGGGAGACTCCCTTTGCCTTAGTATACAGAACATAAGCAGTCATTCCTATCAACCACAATATTCCCAACCTCAAGCTTGCAACATGAATAGTAGAGATTAATATAGAGAGCTTGAGGTATGAGCTTGAGGCACAAGCTTGATTTTCTGGAAGAACGTAAGGAACAAGCTCAGATCAGGGTGACCTCTTACCAGCAGAAGTTAAAGACTTATTATGGCATGAAGGTTCGACCTAGAGTTTTAATCCCAGGTACCATGGTCTTGCGTAAGGTGTTCAAAAATACCAAGGTGCAAGGGGAGGGAAAACTAGGGGCAAACTGGGAAGGACCCTACAAGATTGTTGGAGAGGGCTACAACAGGTTATACGAGCTAGAGAATTCAAGAACAGGAGCCTTGATTGATAAATGATGGAATGCTCTTTACTTGAAAGAATATCGCTCTGAGCAGAGCTGAAGGCCTGAGAACAGGAGATAACAAGCGTCTAGAAGGGGCACGTGCTCTTCCTAACTAGCTTAGCTTTTAATTAGATGATTGTACAAGTTGGCAGATTTAACGAGGCGTGTTAGATACTTCCTTGCTTATTCGATAAACAGTGTACGATTCATATGATTTATACGATCATTCGATCTGTCGTATATTGTAGTCTTTGCAAGATATTGAGTTTGTGTAAAAAAGTCTTATGGTTCGATATGTTCGATTAAGAGGAGCTTAACGCCCAGGAAAGGCACGGAGCTCGAGTGGGACATACGACGTTGCTTCCCATGGGAAGGACCTTCACCCTGCGAGCTAACTAACTTTTCCAAAGGTAAGGCATCCTAAGGGAATGATTTTAGGGAATCAAAGAGGACGCTCATGGATAGACCAAAACACTCATAGAAAAATCTCACTAGAGTTTAAAGTAATCTTGGGTTAGTAAGGCCTCGGGGTTAGATTCGATGAAGTCAGATCGTATGTGGTTAGATTAATGAATACCTTATAGGGTGGCTCAGTCATATCCTGTAACTTTGGGCATCTAATTCCCAAGCATTTACACCTGGTGGCGCCTTAGGGATAAGCCAAAGTTGATTAGTGAAGAGAATGTGGACCCCAACACGACACTGCAAACAAGTCCCCTGGGAGGAACCTAAGATGGGGGGCAGTTCTGATGTGGTCTATTTGATAGCATCAGAAGCCCTAGAAAGGTAAAACGACACCAAATAAGTTAAAGACTTGGTTATGGAAAAAGATCTAGAGAACGGTGGTCTTTGTACAGAGCTGGGGCTAAGCATGTAAACCCCTTGATGGGGAGGCAGTCTCAAAATTGCGAGCACCTTCCATAAGACCTTAAAGTTATCAAGGCTCTCCTTAAGCCTCTTTTGAGAGTAATAACTTGGAAAATTAGGGATTTGAGAGTTGCATTAAGGCCACAGACACTCAGAGGCAAATCCCCTAGCTTTGATGAGAAAGCGAAAAAGTGTGAACGAAAACAAAACATGAACAGTTAAGTATGATATTCATAGCCACCCTTGGCACAAGTTATTTGAACTCGAGGCTCAGGACAGGGTTAGCAAAACAGATAAGTTGCAAGGTTAGATATTGTTTGATAAGGAGGTCTCAAACTATTACATAAAATACACCCCAAAAGACAGGCATGGGGCTTCACACTGACTCGGTCTTAGATGCAATGGAAGGGTTATAAGCATGGATGAGCTATTTGTGTTCGTGTTCCCAGTCCACCCTTTGGGATTCGAGTTGGAACCCATGAGATTCTCCAAGTCAGACTTAAGGGCATTCACCTCATTCTCATGCAATGAGCACTCATCTTCGAGGGCCCTCTCCTTCTGGCTAATGAGGCGGTAGGCACGGGCTTGGGCATCCCAGAGCTTGGTAATCTCTCCCTCAAGCTCATCATCTTTGGAGGCTGATTCCTTGCCTTTCTTCTCATCCTCTACAACCCTTCTGTTTTCCTCATGAGCTGTGGTGTGGAGATGACCTAGGGTGGTAGTGAGAGTAATGGAATTCTGAAACAAGGTTAAAACGATATGTTGGATAAGGAATAAAAAAGAACAATTTGAAGGATCATGCAAGATGAGATATGAAAGATTACTTTGTAGAGAAAAGTCCAGGAAAGCGTCATTAGGTCCTAGTTTTCCAGAGACCCAAGGTCCTCAGCATCCTGCTCGAGCATCATCAAGGTCAGGGAGGAACACATTACGTTTGCACGAGCCAGACCAGAGTAGAATTGAAAAGGGACGTGATTCCCTACCCGGGGGAGCACAGAGCCCTCCCCAAGGGCCTCAACCTCCTCTTCAGTCAGATCACGAGGGGGTTGGACAATGTAGCCCTGGTCTGGCTGTGCCTTCTTAAAGTAGACTCGGGGGAGCTCGGGGTCAACACCATCTATCAACTCCCCGAGAGAACTTGTACAAGCAAGGATACAATATTTATACATATCTAGCAAATGCAGCAACACACATTCTATATATTCCAAGATAGTAGATCGTGTTTGAATTCAAAACATGGGCACAATATCAAAACGATTCACCTAGGGAGAAGCCAGATGAAGGTAAACTTACCTAGGGAGAAGCCAACAGGCTTGGGAGACGCTGGCTCAGAAACAAAGGGTTGAGGTGATGCAGATGCAGTAGATTTAAGCTTCTTCTTAGGAGGAGACGGTGGTGGAAGATCTTCTCTAGGAGAAGGAAGGACTTCAGCAGCAGTAACAGGTACGGTGGGGTGGGGGACTTGTTTGAGCTCCTTGGCCGGGGTCGTAGCTTGGACCTTGTCCTTCTCAAGCTTTGAGGTCTTCACGAGCTTCCTATTCTTAGGCTTAGAGGCCTCCCCCTGCTCAGTTAGAGTGTGGACATTAGAGGGCTTGAAGGTGGAACCTCTGCCAGCCTTGTGGACCTAAGGGACTCGGGGAACCTTTGTCAGCTCCTGACGATCCTCATGTTGGAGAGGCTCGATGCCCTCCAGACCTCCTGAACAGAGACACTCTTTTCTCCACAACCACCTGCACTTACGGTACTTGGAGGGAATGGCAAGGGCGTCGTCCACGAGCTCGTGACTGGAGAGTTCTTTTAGTAGTTTGGAGATACGGTTGATGGCAGTAGGGACCTTGGAACTAGCTTCTTTACCGAACTTCTCCCAATCCCCAAAGACATGAATGAGGGGTCGACCAGCAAGGAATCTTTGATGTACATGATCCATTGAGAGAGGTATAACTGATTTGGTAGAGTGGGCTTGTCTTGGAAGAGCACTCTGAACTTCGATAGCCTGTGCTGTCTTACTTTAATACTGTTACCAATTAGGCCAGGCTTCCCTTGGGTTCCTTTGGAATTAGGCCCAAACTTGTGTTGGGTCTGGTTTTGTTTGAGATTAAGATATGGTATCCATAAGATCTTCTGGTGGGCCGTGCTCCTTGGGCCGTAGTTATCTGCAAATGATTTTAATTTCGTGCAAAAGTAAGTGCGAGTGGGATAGATATTGCTTATCGTCCCATTTTAGCGCTACGTCATGGATACCGGTTACTTGATCAGGGCTACCAGTCACTTGGTTACATTTTATTTTTTTGAGCTTATTGTTGAATAGGTTATTTGGACTAGCCAAACTTTGTTTCTCTAGTCTAGACTACGGCTTCTTGTCTGTTGTTTGCTCTTGCTAAGGGTAGTCGTATATTGTAGTCTGTTCTCATCCTTGTTATCAATGAGAAGTGACGTCTCACGTGTTTCCCTGAAAAAAAAAAAAGAATGCATCACTATATAATAGCCATAAAAACCTAAACTGGATAACCCTAAAGCCCATTAATTGAGTAAAACAACGGATGATGCTTGTGGGTAAATTGAGGAACAAAAGCCCAAAGAAAACTAGGAAGAGACTAATTTGAAGCCCAAAAAAAAGCCCTCTCTCTCTCTCTCGATCTCTCTCTCTCTCAGAAGAGCAAAGTTGCTCGAGAGACTCAGATTGTGGGGAACCAACTATTCAGAACAATTCCCCGCCAAAATTAGCCACGCGCCGCCTCCAAACCCCAACTCGAATCGATGATCAGATCACCACCGTCCATTTCATTACATGAGAGCCATTCGTCTTATGTCCTCGTTAAACAAACCAAGCCCCTCTTCCTCCGCCGCCGCCGTCAGCGCTAGGTTTTCCACGTCATGCTCCGATGAAAAAGTCGTCGTCGGCGGCAGCGAAGTGTATCAGCAAAAACTCAAGTTCCAGCGGCCCACCACAATCAAATGGCGACACAGTCTCTGTCAGCTCAACTCGGCCAGCTTCATTGGCTCGGTGCTCCGCCCCCTTCGGCTCATCAACACCGCCGCACCTGGCGGTGGTCGTTTTGGCCTTCACACCGTACTCAGTGTCAGAAACTCTCCCCAGTCCGAAACCAATTTTCGGTCAGTCTGTCAAATTCTGCTCTATGATTTTTGGGCGCAATAAGACACTATTAGTTTCCTATTAATTGTTATATTCTTACCCAATTGTTTATCAGTTTCGCATTGAATTTCATTGTAGAAAGTGTCGTGTTTATAATCTTGACAGGATACTACTGAAGATGTGGGATGAGATGGCAATGTTGTCTTCCAAACATTTGAAGCCAAATGACTTTATTTATGTTTCTGGGCATCTAGGTTCTTACACTAACAAGGATCCGAATGGGAACCTCAGATTATATCACGAGGTATCATTTTTAACTCCGTAACCCTTTCAAGAATGTACTGAGTGTTGTTTTTAATTTTCGAAATTTGTTCTTAGTTGGTAGTGAAGGAGTTGAATTACATTGCACGACATGGACAAGGGCCAACACCTGAAAATCATGAGGAATCACGATCAGATGGAGGTACCGTCATTACTATGTTATGTTACAAATTCTAGAACAAGAAAAGCGACAATGTCTTATACACTGTTTTATTGCTTTATTGCTGTGTGATTGGTATTGTGTATTCTTGTGTTTTACACGAAAACTGTTTGTATCTTTGTTAGGTGAAACTGGTTTGGAAAGGTATAGAGAGCGCCTTCACTTATGGCAATTATATTTTGCCAATCCGTATGATTGGTGGGATAACAGGAATTCAAAGTTGAATTCAAGACAGCCAGATTTTAAGCACAAGGATACTGGTGAAGCTCTCTGGCTGAGTCCAAATGATCCTCCATGGATAAAAACAGAAATCCATCGGCTTGACTTGAGAATGGCAGAACAAGACGAGCGCCGACATTCAGGTTATTCTCGTGGTATCTCCAAGTGGGAATACGATGAGTAGGTGTGAGCTGTAAAGTAACGGGTTGTGGTATTGGAGCTATATACTACAGGAGTTTATAGGCTTGCATTTCCTGGAAACAAGACAAAGAGGTGGGAAGCAGTTATATAAGAGGACATTGTATAAGCATGGAAGTGCAGAGGAAAATGGAAAGGGGCATGTGGGTCATTCAGAAGCTGTGTTTCTGCTTTCGCATAAGTTCTGTATACATTTGTTACTTGATAGGAAGAATCTTAACCATTAAATCCCTAAAAGCTTTTATTCACAGTCCAAGTCTATATACTAGGAGCTATTTGACTGAAACTAGTAGTAGATTAGTAGAGAGGAGTCGAGTGACTTGAATCCATTATCCATACCAAAGGTTCTTATAGACTATAGTGATCAAGTACTATAGGGTTGATTCATTCAAAGTTTTTGAAGTTTAATGTATTTATCACTGGTTTTGAAAAAGCTTTATGAGGAGATTTTTTTTTTTCATGTGAAATTGGGATATGCAGAGTTGTGGTGCTTTGCAGTATACAAAGTATTTTCGAGGGGAGAGGTAGGTTTGCCAGTCATGGATATGGTTAGATTAGATTGTAATGCAGAATTGAGGTAGCTATTTTGCACAAAAAGCAAAGAGAGACTTCCATCTTTTGACCAGGTAGAGTACAATTAGTGGGGCAAGACTCCGAGATTGATTTTGATCTTTTCAGGGCCAAAACATGTATGTACGACTTAGTAGGACCCTTGGGGTGTGTGATTGCCTAAGCCTTAAAATGAGCCGGCATTTTAACTAGTAGTCGTCCTGGATTGAGTTTGCTCTAAATAAATGCCCTGCTCTGGTGCGGTGACTCACTTAAGTGATTCTGAATTCATACTATAGATTTGGATTCCCCTTTGAATTGATGGACAAATGAGAAGACGGTCATTTCATTGGTCAATTAGAAGTTTAGAACCAACCATTGTACAGTGCAAGAAAAAGAAACATTTGTGTCCACCGTTGACAATGTAGGCATGTAGCAGCCCACTTAGATCGCCTTCCAATTAGTCCCAAGACCACACTTGTCCGAGGAAAGGACGGCTCTAATAAGCCATCATTGGCTTGCATTAAGAATTTCGTTGGTAATTTCAACAATTCCGTTAAGACTGCGGCTATTTACACCTCATTTTTTGTTCTTTACACCTCACGAAAATATTTCAGATAATGTAAACTGCTTAACTCATCCAATGTATTTACAAAAATACCTATTGAGGTGTACCTACTAAAAAAAAAATACAACTTACTTATACACCTCAAGTTTGACCCAATGTTTCTACGTTTATTAGTTGGTATTATCGAGATTGAAAAAAAAAAGGTTTCTTTACCACATACTTTCTTTGATTTAGTCCACGCTCAATCCCTCTCTTCATGTTCCGATGAGAACAAAAGTGGCATGTATACACCACATTATTCTGTCTCCTAATTTAATCTTCATCATCTCACCTCTTAAGCTTCTATGATATCGATTCTTCATTTCGCTGCATTATCTCTATAGTGCCTGCTCTTGGAGTCTTGGAAAATGATCACACACTCAAAACCATAGTCGATATCTCTCGGCCTCCATCAACCCTTGCCATGTTCCTAATTTAGATCAATTAAATGGTTGATACCGCGCTTAAGCAACTCATGCTAAGGGAACTTGCCCATCATAGGCCGGCAGAGGACTGCAAAAAAGAATTCAGAAATCGACAATATTGGAAC
The DNA here is from genome assembly GCA_946800695.1 of Geum urbanum. Taxonomy (NCBI): domain Eukaryota; kingdom Viridiplantae; phylum Streptophyta; class Magnoliopsida; order Rosales; family Rosaceae; genus Geum; species Geum urbanum. Next base: position 57,801,316 of record OX327007.1, on the reverse strand, counting down.
CTTTTGGTGAGGTTCATTATAATTCATTGCTCATGGGGTTGTACTAGGGGAAATCGAGAACTCGAGACAAGAGAGCCAGTAAAAGAATGACATGAATATATTAGCAATGAAAACATTGATTTTGAAGAATACAGAAGATTAAAATTCAAAACCTGCCAAACTCATTCCTCAGAAGTTTCTCACTCTAAAGAAGAGAATTGCACATGAAGATATGGTTATTAAATCGAATGAGATCACTTCTTTAATAAGAACGTTTTATGTAAATTGTGTTAAAGATAAAATTGTAATTCAATAATATAAATAATACGAGATGTAAATAATAAAATATAGGATATGAACAGCTTTACGATAAATCAACTCTAATATTCACGTCTAGTTTTATGCACGTCTACCTCTACCTTGTAAATATTCCTTGTTCTAACATAAACACATCCATTGCGTTACTTCTTTTTGGCAAAATCCATTGAGCTAATTCTACTATTTATCTAATTCTAATAAATTAAGTGGGATTTATTCATATTTCTTCTCATACATATTAATTAAGTGGAGATGTCACGAGTCATAGCGTCAGAGGTTATATAATAGAGCTCATTATAGAGCGAGAACTCAAAAACAAAGTAACGAAGTAAACGAACAACTCAGCATCGTCTACAAGAAGAAAAAAAACAGAGTATACACCCAGCCATGGCAGTGACAGACTTCTTCGTCGGAGAGATCGTAACAGAGCTTCTAAAGAACCTAATCTCCATATCCAAGAAGTCATGGCAATTCAAAGACATAGCCAACGGCCTCAAGTCCACCATAGACGAGCTCCTCCCGATCATCCAAGAAATCAAATACTCCGGCGTCGAGGTCACACCTCACCGCCAGTTCCAGCTCGACGCCCTGTCGGAGACTCTCCGACAAGGCCACGAGCTGGCTCACAAGGTCCTCGCTTCGTCTCGATACAACATTTACAAGAACCTCCAGTACGGCCGGAAGATGGAGAAGATCGAAAGGACCGTCGCCAAGTTCATACAGGGCCCATTGCAGGCCCATATATTGGCCGACGTCCACCATATACGGTTCGAGACGACCGAGCGCTTCGACCGCCTCGAGGGATCCAGCCGCCGCATCGAACAGAGCATCGAGCAGCGACTCGGTTCCTTGAAGATTGGCACTTGCGGCGTGTCGTGGATGGAGGAGGCGGTGAGGCACGTGGAGGAGGAGAAGTGGGAGTTTACTAGTAGAAGTGAGTTGGTTTTGGGGTTGAGTTTTGGATTGAAGAAAGTCAAGGAGATGGTGATTGGGAGAGAAGACCTGAACGTGGTCGGAATTTGTGGGATTGGTGGCTCCGGAAAGACAACTTTCGCTAAAGAGCTCATCAAGGATGATCATGTTCGATGTAAGAAAAATTATGACTGAGTAGTAAGTTGTAATCTTATCAACCAGTAACTAACTGGACTCTGTTTCTTTTTTGCAGCCTACTTTGGTGAGAAGATTCTGTTCCTTACGGTGTCACAGTCTCCGGACATAGAGGATTTGAAGGCCAAGATATTGGGATTCGTGATGGGAAATCAAGTACTGAGTCCCAACTCTGTGATTCCTCAATGCAACTTTCATTTTGAATGGAGAAACCCGACGAAGACATTGGTGGTTTTGGACGATGTTTGGTCACTTCCAACGCTTCAGCCCTTACTCTTTCAAATCCCCGGATGCAAAATACTTGTGGTTTCACGTTTCAAGTTTCCGAGTGTTGTGAAAGCCACGTATGAGGTGGAGTTGCTGGAGGAAAATGAAGCAGTGTCTCTGTTCTGCCACTCTGCTTTTGGCCAAAATTCTATTCCTTTTTCTGCTGATAAGAAATTAGTCAAGCAGGTACCTTAGCTTCTTTGTAATTTCTTACTTGTGGAACAGTATGTGTGTTGTGTAGCATTGCTGATGATTTTGTTCAACTTTGGTTAGATTGTTGATGAATGTAAGGGTCTTCCTTTGGCTCTGAAAGTGATCGGGTCATCTTTACGGGACCAGCCTGAAATGATGTGGAAGAACGCGAGCAAAAGGTTGTCACGGGGAGAAAGTATTAGCGAGGCTCATGAGAGTGAGTTGCTGGAACGAATGGCCATCAGCGTGAAATGGTTAACTCCGAAAGTGAGGGAATGTTTTCTGGATTTGGGTGCGTTTCCAGAAGACAAGAAGATCCCTCTGGATGTTCTTATCAACATGTGGGTTGAAATCCATGATAATGTTGATGAAGAACAAGCTTTTGCTATTCTCAATGAGCTTTCCGACAAGAACCTTGTCACCCTGGTGACAGATGCAAGGTGTATATAAATATTCATCTCTCATTTCTGCTAACTAAGACTTGGATTTAGTAATTTTTTGAGAATCAGAGTTGTGTTTAAACATTTTTTTTGTTTGTACTCATTTGGCAGAGATAATGGAGACGGTAGCTATGATATCTCAGTAACACAACATGATATGTTGAGAGACCTTGCTCTTCATTTGAGTAATCGTGGCTCCGAAAATGAACTTAGTCGACTACTCATGCCCAAGAGAGAAGAACTTCCGAGAGAATGGGAGAGGCATTCAGATGAGCCATTTCAAGCGCGAATTGTTTCCATCCATACAGGTACTACAATGATGTCATCATATTATAGTGATCAATCTTAGGTTACTCAATATGTTTCCACATTGTGCTTGAACTTAACCAAATACTCCACATGCTATATGAATAGGTGAAATGACAGAGATGGAATGGTTTGAGATGCGGTTCCCCAAGGCCGAAGTGCTCATCTTGAATTTCGCCTCAAACGAGTACTTCTTACCTCCATTCATTTGGAACATGCCAAAATTGAAGGCTTTGATCTTGATCAACTACGGTGCATCCAACGCAGTCCTCCATGGTTGTTCTGTCTTGTCGAATTTGGGAAACTTGAGAAGCCTCTGGCTTGAAAAAGTTTCAGTTCCTCAGATTTTAAATGCCTCCTTCCCTTGCAGAAGATTACGAAAGATTTCATTGATCTTATGTAAGATTGGTAACAGCCTCGATCAAGCAGTGTTTCCTCGGCTCTTGGAACTCACAATAGATCATTGTGAAGACTTATATGTGCTACCTTCTAGCATCTGTGAGATGCGTTTGCTCAAGAATCTCAGCATAACCAACTGTCACTACCTATGGCAACTGCCACCAGATTTGAGTAAGTTGAAATATCTACAAATCCTAAGGCTATACGCATGTCCATCACTGCCGAAACTCCCTCCTGACATCTGCGAGCTCATTTGCTTGAAATATCTTAACATTTCGCAATGTTGTGGCTTGAGGGATCTTCCCATGAACATTGGCAACTTGTCAAGTTTGGAGAAGATTGACATGAGGGAATGTTCACAGATCGGGACTCTTCCAAACTCTACAGCAGCTTTGCACTCTCTTGGTCGTGTAGTTTGTGATGAAGAGATTTCTTGGTTCTGGAACAAGGCACTGCCAGACGTCCATGTTCAAGTTGCAGAGAAACGCTTCGATCTCGACTGGCTTGATGAGTGAACAAACTCACAATTTGCTGTGTGAATAATAGTTAGCTTAATGTAAATAGTTGATCTGTACATGTACTAGTTCTAGCTAGCACATGTAGTTCTGTAATTTTCCAGTTACTCTCATTCAACAAAAAAATTCTTGACCATCTCTAAAGCAACTGATGTTAATTGAAGGCGACCAGGGAGCAATAGAGACACCTTCAAAAATCAAAAACAAACTCTGCATGTGAAAAAGTCAGGATCAACATTTAGTTTGGAATGAAGCCAAAAAGTTAGGACATGTAATTTGGAACTGCATTTGATAAATACTTATCCTATACGTTGCAGTGTTTGTCAAAGACACGATAATGGATTAGAAGAAGAAAAATTAGAGTAATTATTGGGCCAATGCGCAAGGAAACAAAAGAGAGAAAACGTGTGAGTTACAGAGATGAGATATCGGATGTCGACTGCTTAATATTTAGTCAAATCCAGCCTTGGTTTTGGTTTTCAGTGACTCTTACTCCAAAGTCGCCTTAAGCTTTGGAGTTTTCACATTCTTTGGTCTTCAGATACATTATTCATTCATGAATTCCCAGTCATAGACAGCTCAGATAGAACGCACGTTTTCTCTCTTCATGTTTTGTTGTTATAGTTGCTTACAAAAGTTTGGAGACCGAGGATGTGATGGAGTTTGATCGGTAGTGACAGTTCACCATCACATTTTAACTTGTATGCAGTATATCCAACATTGATCAGATCAAACAATAGGAAGTCTTTCATCATCTATCAAAATAGTGGATATATTTTAACAAGCTTAAAGCCTCAACCATTGATACAAGAACTGAAAACATACATATCTGCTGACAAGTGTATATACATATAAGCAAACAAAGGAATCTGCTGATAAGTGTATATACATACATACGAGCAGGCAGTGAGTTTGTTCATAGCCATCTGGTGGGCATATACTCGTTTATTCAAAGAGGTAAACTATAAAATTCTGTATTTCTAGGTTCTCCGTTCCTCTTCTGGAAGGGTCTCCACCATACAATTCCTCTGTCATTAACAGCAGACTTGGCGTCGAGAGTGTTATCAAGAACTATCCCAACGATCATTGCCACTGTCGGGCTTGATGAGAAGATTGTATTCAACCAATCGTCAAACTGCACCCAAGAAAATGAAATGTAATTCATTCCATATGTGAAAATAAAATGTAACTCATTCAGACGAGTCTCGGACTCTCACTGTTTTGACTATGTGACTTACCCATATACCATCTGTTCTAACTGGCCCGACACCATCTGCAGTTGTGGTCGTGATAAAATATTGAGGTATTGATATCCCAAGAAACAGGGAAAGGCCCAATACATACATGTTTCTCAAGGAATTGTTATTCACAAACTGGGTGAATGAGATTCCAACGGCAGCTGCAAATATACAAGAAACGAGGATGAATTGTCACAGGCTTAGCATGTGAATTACCAAAACAACGTATAAACGGTATCAGCCTATATGTATAGCTTACCAACAATGCCAAATAAAACGCAGTATATCGCGGCAAAGATTGGCAAGGGAATAGAAGCAAAGAAAGCACCAAATTTTCCTGAGAGACAGAATTAACATGCTCAGACACAACATGGCATAATTAGTACAACTTTTACCAAAATTTGGAATGATAGGAAGTAACAAACCAAATATAGAGAAGAAGAACATGAAACCAGCTGATATCTGCACAACTCTTCTGCTCCCTATGTGTGTCAACCCAAGGAGGCCAACATTTTCTCTGTTTCATCATAGTGACGGAAAATCAAGAGGTAAGGAAAAGAAAGAGAAGGGTCACACATTTCCAGAAAATACCAAAACTAACAGAAGTATATGCTTTTCTTTTTCTTCTTTAGGGTAGAAGTGTAGGTTCAGCAAACAAGGACGCCGATACATGAGATCATAAACTTAGGTAAAGATATTCCATAAGGGTTTCTTACACATTTATCTGACACATGCTGGATTGTTTCTAAAGTGCCTGAGATAAAAGAAAAAAACACACACAAGTGGCTGCAGTGGCGCTACTCTTTCGAGGAAAAGGCAACATATACTTACACAGATGCAGTGGAACCAACAGGAGCACGGAATAGTCCTTCAAGGAACATGCCAAACCCTGTATTTGAACATATAGAACTATATTAATTAATCAGTTGGTAATAAAAGGCAGTTGTCTGAGCACTTAGAGCGCATCAACAGATGGAGAGTAAGGATGATAAATGAAGAAAGATTATGCATGAACATTTGAAACTAGACCTGAAGGCCAATGCTGCGGCTCAAGACATGTGCTGTGGGGGGGGGGGGGGGGGGGGGGGGGGGGGGGGGGGGGGGGGGGGGGTTGCACCTGAAAGTCGTGCTGGCCGCAATAAATGTTCCAGTAGACTGCCACAGAATACATTGCTAACTTCATCAGAAATCTAGATTATGATATACTTATAGACCTAGACCATAACACTACTGCCAACATCAGATTTGTAGCTAAACTTCTTTAGATCAAAGATTGAACCTCTGCAGATGCAACTATCGTTGCTCCCATCATCCCGAAGACATGCTTCCCACTATCCTTTATTGGGAAGAGAAAAGATATATATCATTCAGTCATGAATATTTTTAGGGAAACTAATTTTTGAATTTAAATTTGCAAGCATATAGTTTCAACATCTGCACATACCAAGGAGCAGATGTGATAAGGTAAGAGTGATCTGTACGGCAACTTTGTTTAGTCTGCTCCCCAACATTGTTAAAAGCGCCAGCCTCAGTGAGGATAGCGGCAAAGGACCATACAAGCCCAATACAGATGAGCAAAGCAAATCTCTCAAGTACAGCATGGGTACTAGGAATAAAGCGCTTAAGATACTGTACAAACAATGTGCAGCCTTGTCATACTTGCAAACAATGACATGTACATTTGTACAAGATTGGCAGATTGGATAAGATTATCTACCTGTTGGCTAATGACCAGCAGAATCAGCATAGGCAAGCCAAGCTCCACACAGTTAGCAAGCTGCATTGAACGTGTAAGTGTGAGACTGGTTTTGACAATAGTGTATGAAATATCATGAAAGAAATTGAGCGTCTAATCAGAGACATTACAAGTGGAAATCCCCTCCCAAAAAGACCAAGACCAACCACACAGACCATGGGCACGATCCCAACGGGGCTAAAGGATCTGGTATAGAAGACCACAGAATTAGCATAATAACATAATGCAGTACGGTGACCAATAGCTAACACATACAATCTAAAGATTATGAATACATACTTTGTAATACTTCCCCATGCTGTACTAAAGCCAAGGAAGATGTTGATGAAGGAAGTAACAATGAGGGATCCTTGGATCGTTCTCATTGTAGTCTCAAACCTCTGTATTCATTGTAAACATCAAGCTACTTTGTTTCCAAACTTCAAAATGAGATTGCAACATAATTTAAGCAAGGTAACATACATCATGTTCGCTGTTAAAAGTCCTGTTAGAGTAATCGTTGATGATTGATGACACTGGCAGCATAAAAGCAAACGAAGCATTCATTGCCGTCGGAAGCCTTGACCCAAGAAACGTCTGAATCAATGTGTTTATTGCCGACATGAAAAGCAACGTTTGAATCACCCGAGCTTTATCACCCTGTCCAAAGGAAGAACATTAACATCAAAGCTAAGTGTTTGATATCCCTAATGGTAGGCTAGGCTACTATTAATCAAAATTCATGACAAGTAAATGATGTAATATTTGTGGTTGAGATTACTTGCATGATCCCCACCCATTCTAGGCACAAGATTACTGCAAATCAAAACTATAGATCCCAGCATGACAATATAGTGCTGTAAGCAAGTCTCCGCTGCAATTTCCACTCAATTATAGGCATTTTGTAACAGTTCAGAAGGATTGAAACAATGTGTATAATAAGATTCTTAAATGATTCCAACTTTCAAGCTACATCAGCTAAACCTGGAAAACCAAATCAATAATGAAATACTACAAAGAAAAACAGGGAAATACTATCAAGCATTTGAACATAGGTAAATAGATTAGAGGGAGCTGCAAAATTGGTAAGGAAATTAAAGGCCCTAAAAAGAAATATCAAAAGCAAAACGATTCCATGCAGCTAATTAAAAAACTAAAAGGGAACTACTAAAAGAATCAACCTTCTAACCCCAAATTCAGAATATTCAAAATGAATATGAGAAAGATATGAAAATTTAGATGAACAGTAAGAAAAAACAGAAAGAGAGTGTAGAAAAGATGTTTTGGCTGAATAATAAATTGCATTCATTTTGGAGTAATATATACAGATTACCTACTGTACGTCTTGTGGTTCACCAACAAGTCAGGAAACCAGTAGGCAAGACATCTATTACAATTACAACTCAATCAAAGATTGATGCAGACTATCCTACCAAAATAAAATCTATACAGTAGTTAATACAGAATATTCTTACATATCAAGACAACTAAAATTGATTATGAGATACTTTCCAACACTCCCCCTCAAGGTGGAGAGTGTATATCAATAAGTCCCAACTTGCTTATGAGTTGTCTGAACTTCTCTTTACCCAGAGCTTTTGTAAACACATCTGCCAACTGCTGTGAAGAAGTTACAAAACGAGTAGCAACTTCACCTTTAACAATTTTGTCCCGAATAAAATGGCAATCCATCTCAATATGTCTAGTTCTCTCATGAAACATTGGATTCTTAGCAATGTGCAAAGCAGCTTGATTATCACAATGTAAAACAGCAGGACTTGAAATAGGCATATGCAAATCTGTTAACAAATAACGCAACCAAGTAAGCTCACAACAAGTACCTGTCATTGCTCTGTATTCTGCTTCTGCACTTGACAATGATACAGTCTTTTGTCTCTTGGTCCTCCATGAAATTAAAGAATCACCAAGAAAGATACAATAACCAGTAGTAGACCAGCGGGTAATTGGACATCCCGCCCAATCAGAATCACAGAAAGCCTTCAGGTTTAGGGAAGTATTGGCATGGACAAGTAAACCTTGACCAGGAGATGATTTTAAGTAACGAACAACTCGAAGAGCAGCAGTCATATGTTCTAAGCGAGGTTCATGCATAAACCTGCTTAAAATGTGGACTGAGTATGTAATGTCGGGTCTGGTGATGGTCAAGTAAATCAGTCAGCCAACAAGACGCCGATATGCACCAGCATCTTTGAGTAATTCTCCTTTGTTTGAAAGCTTGGACTCCTCCGTGGGTAACTCGACCGGCTTAGCACCCAAATAGCCACTATCTTTAATGATCTCCAAAGCATATTTGCGTTGAGAAATGTAAATCCCTTTCTTGGAACGAGCTATTTCAATACCAAGAAAGAAATTAAGGTCACCAAGGTCCTTGATACGGAAACGAGTATGGAGGAATCGCTTCAGAGAATTAATGGATTCTATATTGTTCCCTGTTATCAGAATGTCATCTACATAGATCAACAGAACAATAAGAGATGTACCATGCTTGCAGACAAACAAGGAATAGTCAGCTTTGGATTGAGAGAAGCCGGCTGCAAGGATTGCCTCTGTAAATTTGGAAAACCATTGACGAGAGGCCTGTTTCAGTCCGTATAATGACTTGTGGAAGCGACACACTAGATTCTCCCCCTGTCGCCGTAGTCCAGGAGGAGGAGACATGTAAATCTCTTCCAATAAATCACCATTCCAAAAAGCATTGTTGACATCTAGTTGGTGTAAGGGCCAATCCAGACTCGCAGCAATAGCAAGAAGAAAACGAACAGTGATCATCTTGGCAGTAAGAGAAAAAGTGTCGTGATAGTCAATACCTGTAGTCTGAGTGAATCCCCGAGCAACAAGGTGAGCCTTATAGCGCTCGACAGAACCGTCAGCCTTACGCTTGACTCGATATACCCAATTACAGCTGATGGGGGGTTTGCAAGGGGGCAAAGGAACTAAACTCCATGTGTGATTAGCAATAAGAGCTTGAAGCTCAAAATTCATAGCTTCCTGCCATTTAGGATCGGCTGCTGCAATCTCATAAGAAGTCGGTTCTACATCACGACTAATATGGGCAACATAATGTAGATGAGCAGAAGAATATCGATCATAGGAAAGGTAGTGACATAGTGGATACTTGGTACCTGGTGTGGAGAAAGACGAGGCCGAGGACAATTGGGATGGTGGCAGAATCACCTGCGAGCAGACGTAGTCCTTGAGGTGAACGTTGGCTTCGCGAGTGCGCTGAGATCGATGTAGGGGTTCAACGGGAACGATCGGTAAAGGGTCAGGTTGGATCACATCAACGGGTGGCTTCTCTGGAGGAACATCTGGTAGAGGAGGGGAAATGAGAGGAACTGGAGTGTCGGGGTCAAAGGGAGGAGATGAGGGAGGAAGAACAAGAGGAGGGGATGGCGCCGAGACTGGCCCCAGAGGCGCAGGGCGGCGAACATAGAACTTGAGGATGGGGGGTGGAGGCGGATTGGGTGGTGGGGAAGGCGGCAAAGGATTGGGTGGCAGAGGAGACGGAGGCGAGGTAGACGGGGAAGTCTGCAGGAGTTCCGAATTTGGGAAAGGAGAAGAATGTATGGAATGAGGGCTGGAGAATGGGTCAGAGTCAAAAGGAAGAGGAATGGACTGGCCAGTTGGGGTGGGTTCGGATGGGCCTGAGGCTGGTAAATGGTGAAACTTGTCTTCAAGAAAAATCACATCTCGATTAGTGAAGATCTTTTTAGTTTCAATGTCGTAGAGTTTGTAAGCTTTCTGCCCTATGGGATAACCCAAAAAAAATGCATTTTGTGGCACGAGGAGAAAATTTTGAAGATGGATTAGGAACTTTTGCGAAAGCAACGCACCCAAAAACTCGCATCCGAGAATAGTCAGGAAGTGTGTGATGAAGAATTTCAAATGGGGTTTTCTTGTGAAGTAACAAAGTGGGGAGTCGATTGATTAAGTAAACAGCAGTGAGGATACACTCTCCCCAAAATATAATGGCTAGATGTGCTTGAAAACGAAGGGCACGAGCGGTTTCAAGGATATGTCGATGTTTGCGCTCAACAACGCCATTTTGTTGTGGCGTATAGACACAAGAACGTTGAAAAAGAACACCTTCATCAAGGAAGAAATTTTGTAATGACATGAATTCAGCCCCATTATCTGAACGAAGTTGTTGCACTTTTGTGTTGAACTGGGTGTTGACATAATGAAAGAAACGATGAAGTAAAGATTGCGTTTCACTCTTGTGTCGCATTAAGAAAATCCATGTAAATCGGGAAAAATCATCCACAATAGTCAAGAAATAGTGAGCACCAGAAAGAGAAGGGTTTTTATAACTCCCCCAAATATCACAATTAATAAGAGAAAAATATTTTGAAGTTGAAATTGAACTAGAAGGGAAAGGTTGGCGAGTTAGTTTCGCCAATGGATAAATGTCACACTTATGACTAGAATCAAAAACACAACTGAGAGATTTATTAGCTAAAAATTATAAAAGAGCAGAGGAAATGTAGCAAAGGCGTCGATGCCAAAGATCAGAGGATATGATGAGATTGCAAGAGAAGTGAAATGAAGGAGAAGTCGAAGCCAACGCCACAAGGTAGTAGAGGTCACCACGTCGCTTACCCACACCAATCATCGTCCTCGTAGCCAAGTCCTGTAAAATGCACCAAGATGGAAAAAATGTCACTGAACAATGTAAATCATCGGTTGTCTTGCCAACAGACATAAGATCAACTCTAAAACTTGGTACACACAGTACATCATTCAATTGAAAAGAATCACTAAAACGAATTGATCCTGTCATAGTAATTCCAGCTGTGTCTCCACTAGGTAACGAAAAAGGTGCCAAATGAGAATGTTTAGCGTTTGTTAATGATGTAGGAGAAGAAGTGATATGGTGAGTTGCTCCAGAGTCAAGTATCCAACGATTTGGAGCAACAGGTAACAAACCTGTAGCATATTCAGATGCAGAAGCAGCATTGGCTTGAGGAGCCTGTGATGTAGGAATCAATGCAGTAATTACTTGAGTGTACTGATCCTCAGTAATGTCAGGAATCATCTTCTGTAGTTCCTTAAATGTTGGGGTAGCATCAACATGATTAGCACCAGGATTTCCTTGGCGTCTCCTTGTAGAATTGACTGGTTTAGGACCTTTGTAGAGATGATGACCAGAAGGGTATCCATGCTTCTTATGACAAGTGGCTTTAGTATGATAATCCTTGTCATAATAAGTACAGTGTTTGATTGGGGCATGAGGGCGAAAATTGTTTCCTTGGGTGCTGCCTTGATTTTCATGTATCTGAGGTGGCGATCTGTAGTTGCTGCGCACCGCTATAGCTGCGGTATTGGACTGCAGAAGAAGAGAAGAACCAAGTTCCCGCTGTGTTTCTTCTTGAACAATGGAAGCATATGCTTGTCTTACCGAAGGCAAATGATTCATCAACAAAATCTGTCCACGAGTAGTAGCATAAGATTCATTTAAGCCCATAAGGAATTGCATCAACTTACTGCGATCATTTTGAGCTCCACAGGTGCAGGTGACTGTGTTGTGCGAAGCAAGATCGTCCCAAAGGCTCTTCAATTTTGTATAGTATGCTGCAATGGATAGTTGACCATGTTCAATACGATAAATGTCTTTTTGAACTTGAAATATGCGAGGGGCGTTGCCCAACGCAAATCTCTCTCGAAGATCTTTCCATACAACATATGGTGTAGCACAGCAGAGAACTGAATCAGTAAGCTCAGGTTCGAGAACGTTGAGAATCCATGAGAGCACCATGTCATTGCACCTCTGCCATAGTGCATGCTCATCTGGTTCCAGGGCAGTAGAGGGCTCTTGGATTTTGTTGGTGATAAAGCTAATTTTGTTTTTAGCACTCAAAGAGATACGCATAGCGCGACACCAAGAAGTATAATTGTCACAAGTCAATTTCTTGGAAACTAAGAGCAAACCAGGATGGTCTGAATGGTGAAGAAAAAAAGGATTCGCAGATTCATTTGAGGAGGATGAACTGCCATTGTTGTTGTTGGAGGAGGATAAGAGATCATCTCCAGCCATGGAAGGATATATGAAAGCAAAAAAGCTTAAGGCTGCAAATATTGCAGAGAAAAAAGAGTCAGGTTGTTATGCCTGCTCTGATACCATGTAGAAAAGATGTTTTGGCTGAATAATAAATTGCATTCATTCTGGAGTAATATATACAGATTACCTACTGTACATCTTGTGGTTCACCAACAAGTCAGGAAACCTACTAGGCAAGACATCTATTACAATTACAACTCAATCAAAGATTGATACAAACTATCCTACCAAAATAAAATCTATACAGTAGTTAATACAGAATATTCTTACATATCAAGATAACTAAAATTGATTATGAGATACTTTCCAACAGAGAGAGAGACTAACGCCAAGAGGGATTGGAGTGGATGCAATACTGAAGCTGGTGAAGTTGCTCTGCCGGAACCCATTGGGGACCCTTTGCTGCTTCGAGCGGCAGTTGTTGTTGTAGTGGTGGAGCCATCAGAGGTGTCGGAGTGTGGTGGTGATGCCCTGTTTCCACCATGTCTCTCTCTCTCTCTCTCTCTCTCTTCAAACTTGTGAATTCTCTAAAGCCTAATTCTTTGTTATTGTTGTTGCCTCAAACACTTACACTATAAGAAGTTGTAACTCAACGACTTGATGAGATGAACTAGAAAAGTCACCTCTGAACTTGTTTAGAAAAGTAGAGGTCTCTACTCGTATGTTTCCAAGCTACGAAGGAAAGCCAGTACAAAAACTTAGATATTTCTCATAGTTGTTAATTTATGGGCAGAAGCTCCATATGAATTTATCATCGATCAAAGTAACATAGAATTCAGAGAGAGAGAGAGAGAGAGAGAGAGAGAGAAGTAGCTCATGGGGGGAAGTTTGGATTACGTTATGGGATTGTCGTCTTCCGAGGAGCATAACCCATTAGAGTACTTTATGGCATAAGAGTTATGACATAAAGAGCTAGAGCATCCGTACTTGTTTGAAAAATTTTATTGGCCAAAATTTTTTGTCACTATTTATTAAATAAAATATTTTATTCATGTTTTTTCATAGTAATACTAAAAAAAATATGAATTTTTATTATTATTCATCAATTATAAAAACTTATTTTGTAATGTGTTGTTTGTTATGTTTTAATGTAATATGTTTGAAGTTCAACATAAATAAATAAAGTGTATTTTTATTTCTTAAAATTTAATTTACATAATGACATACCAAACATAGATTTATTATTAAGACAAACTAAACTAATCAATAAAATGAAGGTTGCGGGGGCAATAACAATTTGTGAAGCCTGCATCGCCAACTTCTTCCTTATCGTCATCCACTTGTTTAAGGATTTCCGTTTTTCTCTTCATGAAGTACTTCTTTGAATTTGGGGTCATAACCTCAAAATTTATTGTCATGATCTTTGTTTCTTCTTCTTGTGCTCTCAAACGGTAGTTTTTCTCATTGAACATTCGTCGCTTTTCTTCATTTGCCTTTTGCCAATCGGCAAACATTTTTTGATTAGCCGCAATGCTCTTAAAAGCCTCATCTCCAACCTCATTCGTAGGTGTCATGGATTTCTTTCTCCTTCTTTTTACTTCTTTGGCCGCATTCACTCCTTGAGGTCTAGACAGACTTGAGGTACCTCCAAGGTTACTTTGTGGTGTCGGAATCACATCATCCTCACTCAAGTTCACACTAGGAGGCAATTCACTAACGGGAGGAGTAGCTTCGAAGTTGGAATGGTAAGAAGGTGAAGTGCTAGTTTCGACGACTCTAAAAGTAGGATGATCCTTGACCGCTTCCCAATACTCAAAGTGCGTAAACTCCTTATGTTTTTTTCCCACATAATGTGTTTGAGCTTTCCTTAACTACAAAAAAAATTAATGAATTAATATGCCACAATAATATCAAATAAGACACACTCCACATTTTATATTTCATAAAATTTATTAAATTGAGAGGACCAACATAAATAAATCCTTACCTCATCTTGCAAATTTTCGCTAGATTCCGGATTCCTTCTTGCGTATGCAAGCGCCGCTTTCCATTATGTCAAGTTTGACTTCAACTTAGCAAAATAGGAGGTAAATGCATTTTGGGTCCTAGCCTCCTCCCCCTCTTCACCTTAACCCATCACCCAATTTTTTTGGTAATCGACATAGATTTTTTTCTACAATTTGTCGACCTTTTGTTTGTTGTCGGAGATAGGGCACACGCTTTGATGATAATATGATACGCACAATTGTACATCTTCGGAAATAAGCCAATTGGTAGACATTTTTTGCAAAACATAAAAAGATTGAGAGAAGAAGGAGAGAAGAGAGGGAGAATGATGATAAATTTGTTGTGCACAAATTGGTATGAGGTGTTTAGAAAAATGAAGATAGTATTTATAGAAAAATATTATGGGGATATTAGAAATTTTTTGGGATTTTTTTCCTTCTAGCCGTTCTGTAATTTTCAGAATGCCAGAGAGTCGTTGTCTTTGAATTAAAGCCGTCCGATTCAATTTCTGATTCAAAATGGACGACCCACCCAGATGCACTTAGCCGTTGGAGAGGCGCTGGCCGACAACCCTGCCACATGGCGGGCTATCATTGGATGGTAAATGGAGGGTTAAAAAAATTACTTTTTAACGTACACACACCAAATTGAAAATAAAGGGACGCACTCTGGCGTCACCCACGTGCGTGGGCTCCGCCAGGGGAAGCTTCCTCTCGCGATATCGATTTGGGAACGCCGGAGAGAAATTTCTCTCCGTCAACTGTCGGTCGTCAAGATTCCTCCGCATCATTGCACGCTTCTTTCTCCCAAGAATTCCTATTTCTGGTGGGACCCGCAAGGAATTCCTCCAATTTCCTTCACCGATGCAGATGCTTTAACAAATCTCTTCGAGGAACTTCCACTCATGTACATCCTCATTTCCCGAATTGACACTTAATTTGGTGATAATAACCGTCATGCCACTCACATCTGTTCATCTAGGGACTGAGGATTATTCCATTGCACAGAGCATCTCTATCTTTTTCGGCTTTTTTTGGCTTTTCATTTTGATGTTGTGGTACTAGTACTACCAATTGGATATTTTGTTTTTATTTTTCCTTTTTTTTCATTTTCTTTTCTTTTCCAATTTTCATTGCTAATGAAATTATAGGTATATTAGTAAAATAGATCTCTTTAATCAAGATATTAAAATAATCAGGTCTAAAATCTATGTGATTAAAGAGAATGTGATTACTTCACATTAAAGAAAATGTAATCACGTCAACACATTCTTTTCGACACATTCTTGATGTGATGATAAAGAGAAGGCAAAAATCATCAAATAGTCACTCAACATTGGTGAATTTGACACTTTAATCACTTAATTTTTAAAAATATAACTTTGGTCACTTAAGTACGGTTTGGCGAAATCAATGTTAAAAAAGGCGCTAGGCGATATTAGGTGATGGAGTTACTGCCTAACACCTAGCTTAGAGATTACTCAGATTCTAGGCGGAGTATTATAATTATATTTATAATTAATTATATAATTATTTAGTATATTATAAATAGATGTAATATGAATAATATATACCAAAATAATCATGAAATGACATTAGAATACATTGTCTTCAAGTTCTCTAACTTAAATTCTTATGGACTCTACAAGACTATCATCTCCAATCCGAAGTAAGTCAAAATACTAAAATGCGAAGGTTTAAGTTTTGTCTGTTTTGAATTAGGCGGCCGCCTAGGCGTTGACTAAGCGGAAGGGGGTCTAGGGGAAAACTTATGCGTTTTTGTTGTTTTAAGACCTGATTACACTTTGGTCACTCAACTTTAGGATGCCTTTTCAAACAGTAGATGAAATATACACTTTGGTCACTCAACTTTTAAAAGTATAGCTTAGGTCACTCATTTTTGTGAGGTAAGAAGAGTGACCGAAGTTGTATTTTCAAAAGTTGAGTGATTAAAATGTACTTTTCGCCAAACTTGAATGACTAAAGTTATAGTTTTAAAAATTAAGTGACTAAAATATCTTTCTTTCTTTTTGAACTGAAATAAAGGCTTCTATTCATGAGAATCAAGCAGTACAACTAGCAGCCACAATGACTTCAAGCAAAGAAGGGGTCTCCCCAAACCAAACTACATTACAATTGGAAATCAAAGAGAATTTGGCCATATTATGAACCAAGCTATTTGCCTCCCTATATAGATGTGATAAGGAGCAATAAGGGATCCGCAACAACAACTCGGAGACATTCTCCAGTACCCGGCTGACCTCAGAGTGGTCCTCTAATCGCCGGTTAACAGTATTAACCAGCGAGAGACAGTCGGTATATACCTGAACATCGTGGATATTCTAATTAATTGCATACCTGAGAGCCTCCCTCAGTGCCAAAGCTTCGATCATGACTACCGTTTGTACATGGTACACCGAGCATGCCAAACCTCCAAGAACCCTGCCTGTACTGATGCGTGGGATGGACTCGACTCTTCTCTTTGTATCCTCATCAGACGCACCATCAACATTGATGTTAAAGAAGTTAGACAGTGGTGGAATCCACTTCCTAATTACCCTAGAGCACTTACTCTGCTTCTTCTTCTCGTAAACCGACCAAATTGTAGCAAATTGGACCTTGATTGCAAAACTTAGTTACACGGGGTCTTTCTTCTTTCCTGTCCAAAGTTGACTGTTCCTCTCTTTCGAAACTGTCCAGGAGATCAATAGTAGCAAAACAAAGTCTGGGGCCGCAAGTTTCGAGCTGCAAAGGGAGATCCAGTCGCACAAAGACATTTGGGATAGATGATCGAGGGAGTTTCCTACACAAATCAGGAAACTGATTTAAAACTGCCATCGTATAAGGACATCTTCGAGTAACATGTACTGCATCGTCCAACTCACAGCTACGCATGAGGCATCCATTTGTAATCGGGACACGTCGTTGAACGAGATTGGAGACTGTAGGAAGTATCCCGCAGCAGACCCGCCACATATGTAGCTTTACTTTGCGTGGAGATGGGGAGAACTAGAGAGTTTTCCAATTATTCGGAGTGGCCGAGCTACTGGAGGTATCAAAAGAGGAGCCGACGGCAAGCTTATACCCTGTTTTGGTTGAAATGAAACCTTTTTTGTCGTAATGCCAAATCCACCGATCTTCACTAGCCCTAGCACTTAATGAGATGCTTTGGATGATTTCACGGTCCTCTGGATTGAACCACTGTTGCAGCCGCTCCATGTTCCAAACTCTAGAGTCAAGGATCAAATCTGAAACTCTCGAGTCACGAGGAGCCTGGAAGCCATAGGGTTTGAAGTTATTTGGCATCGGTCATAAAGGATCCTAGTTGAAGTCTCGGAGCTGATCTGCCTCCTCAGTCCTATTGTAATATTTCTCTGGTTGAAGAAATGGTCCTCCAACAAGAGGAGACCGAACCTTTAACTTCCACTGCAAGAAACTCATAATTGGGATAATACCTGGCTTTATAAAGACGAGCTAAGATCGAGTTCGGGTACTTGAGAAGCCGCCAACCCTGTTTGGCCAAGAGTGCGAGATTGTGAGCGTGTAAGTCACGAAAGCCCTTTCCTCCTTCTTCCTTAAACATGCAGAGGTTTTTCCAAGACATCCAATGTATCTTTCAGTTTTCTGCTGAGCTCCCCCACCAAAATCGAGCACACATTTAGTGAAGAGTATCACATAGAGATTGAGGTAGTAAGAAGCAATTCATCGAGTAAGTAGGCAATGACTGAGCCACAACCCTAATTAAAATATCTCTACGACCACCGCCTAACATTTTACCCTGTCATCCTTCCAGCTTTTTTACTAAGTTTCTCTCGGATAAAAGCAAAGGTCTCAATTCTCTTTCTTCCAACGTAGGTGGGTCTCAGCTTCTTAATAAAAATACTTATTTGATTAAACTTGAGTGACATTTTAAATTTTATGCCAAGGTGAAGTAATCACACTCTTTAATCATATATATATATTTTAGACCTGATTACTTTTAATATCTTGATTAAAGAGATCTATTTTGCTGATATACTTATAATTTCATTAGCAATGACAAATGTGTCATTCCCCGGACTTATTCTTTTATATATTTCATAGAGGAAATTTAATTTACTTCAGTAATTTGAACAGCAAAATTTTCTCTTAGCTCTCGTCAATCGTCATAGATCAACCGACAATATGAGAAGAGTCTCTTGATCGATGATTAGGCTTGGTGAAACATCTAGTTATAACCTAACCCATTTATCCTTTTCAGATTGCCATTGAGCAATTTGTTTCTACCGAATTACGCGCGGGAACGTAATCTGGCAGAAGCAAGTACGAGTACTCCTCCTCCTTGTTGTATGTCCGAACGCTGAGGCTGTTCGGATGGACGGGCGCTTCTTCTCCTTTCGGGCGAACGTGTGGGCGCGTGTTCGGGTGCGGCTATTCGGCTACGGCTGTTAGAAGAATACAACAACAAACGGGCGGTCAGGGGTCTAGACGGGGTGGCCCGCCTTCAACGCTCCGATGCCTAAGTCAGATGATGTATTGGATATAACAGTCAAGCGAACGTTCGTGTGGAGTATGTGGTGGAGTCAATTTGAATTAATTGAATGTCCTTACCTGCAATAAATACCTTACATATATAGGTGGTTGAGTTTGCTGCTTACTTTGTGCTCTTCGATGTGGGATAACCTGCATTTGCTGTAATGTGATTCGTGCATTCGGGCGTGCGCCCCACGGGCGCGTGAGCGCTCGGATGGGGTCGGTCTGATAAACGAAGTTGAAGCCTTCCTGGTAGTCTTTCGAGTGGTCTGGTAGGTGTCGACTACCTGCTTAAGTGGATAAGTATATTTAATCGGACAACTAATGCTATACAAACAAGTCCCCAAGTCAAAGAGAACTTTCTTGACTGGGGAGTTGAAAGAGGGTTCGTGTTATTAAATAGAAATACTTATCCGATTGAGCAGTGGTGCGTGGTCCTGTGACCCCCAAGTCCCCCAACTCTCCGATCAAGGAAGGGCTCGCATGACGGAGTGGGTACATGGGCGGCCGATCGTGTACCTATTCGTGCCGTCCTGTACTTATGGGCCCGGCGTCCAAAACGAGTTTCTATTTGGAGCCGCGCGCCCGTGGAGTGTTGCCTGGTAAAACATGAATAGGGGAAATCATAGACAGTTTATGCAAAATGTGTGAATGTATGGTATGATGTATGGTATGATGCGTGAATGTATGCGAATGTTTTTCGTGACACAAGCGTTGGGATGCCGCTGTGCACCGCGCACGTCAACGGGGATGCCGTCGCGTACGGTGTAGCGTCAACGGAGTGATCAAGACCGCGACGTACAATTAACGCGTACAGAGTGATCTACGCATTTTAGGCGTATTAATTAATGTGTTTTCTCTACATTTTTACTTTGATAATTGCTTAGTTTTATTAGTTTTAACTTATTTTGTTAAATTCAGGTGTTGACCAAAAGAGACGGAGTAAAGGAGTCTACAAGCACGCAAAACGCAATAAATCCGGAGAAGAAATAGTCCGAGGAATGGTCTTCAAATGGTTACTAAAATGCATTCCCATATGGTGTCAAGAATTGGAAACCAAATGCCAAATGAAATGGATACCAAAATGGTGGACAAAAAGATGAAGACATTTCTCCTGCGCGACCCAGGAAAGAGCAAATATGGCGGAATATATGAAGCATATAATGGACGAATTTTTGAAGGATATTCCATGAAGAAAAATACTTTATTTGAGGGCCAAAATATGTGCAAGAATATGGTATATTCGGCAAAGAAGTATTGGGGAATAAGGAATGCAAAATTTGAAGATATAAAGATTTCCTTTTCCTTGAAGAAGAAGAAAACTGGGCAGTCAGGTCACTCAACTTCTAAAATCCGTAGTAAATTCAATTCAACTCCAAATATGGCGTTCATTATATGGATTTTATAGCCCTTTGAATAAGCTTTCCAATGAAACAAGAATCGGAATTTTCTGAGCTCTAGAACTCCCGGAAAAGACGTTTCAAGACAGGCTGGCAGTTCTACCCGAGTACACTAGGAAAACCTAGTTTGGAGAGGAAAGTTGGAATTCTTCACCTATAAATACAAGAGCTCGGCCTCAAAGCAAATCATCACCTATCTTATGCTCTCAAGCTGCCAAAATCCTCAAACATTCTCCACCACAAAGATCTCCAGAGCCAAGGTCGACTACACCATCACCACCTCCTAAAAACCGACACCAACTCCATCAAAGGGTCGTCTTGCTCTTGAAGTTTGCAGTGCTGTTCACGGAACTAAAAGTGTAACATGAACTCTTTACTCCGTAGTTTCCTTTGTCTCTGTATTTATTTGTGTAAAAACTCGGTGAATGAATGTCTATTTTGGTTTTATACACTTTATAAATTCCATACGTGTTCCATGTGTTTATGAATCTTAGTTTCTTTTATGTGTTATGTGTTGGGCATAAAGCTTCGGTGGGTAGAGGTTAGGATCACTAAGATGTTTGCAGTGCTGTTCACGGAATATGTTAGTCCCTACTTTTATCAAATCGATGATTTAGTTAAGGTGTTTATATGCTGTTCATTGCACTTTGATTAAAAGATAAAGAAAACCATAACATGTAATTGGAATTAAGGTTTGTAAATTTCGAAGATGATGGGAGGATTAGAGCTGTATAATCTGCATGTGGGTAGGATGGGATGATCACTTGTATATAATTAATTAGGTTTTCTTTTTTGTCGAAAACATGGTATGTGTTTTTGGGTCTTCTATGTGTTTGCTTGTCTATGAGTCAATGCATGTTAGAGTCCTAGGATTATATGATATGTTTGAAACGTTTTTAGTAAATAAATTAGGTAATTAAACAACTCTTTTATACCCCCATTTTTACTACACAAGAATTGCATGCACCCTTCAATCCCCGGTTTAGAACGATACCCTACTTATCAATGCTACATCTACACAAAAAGGGTTTAAATTGCATATGGTTGAATTATGTGTTAAGTGTCTACTTTGTGTTAATATTTGATGCATGTTTCCGTCGTATCACAGAGGGGACGGACCCCGTACCCGTGCCGTTCTTCGGTCTTAGTGCGTGCAAAGAGGGGACGGACCGCACGCCCCTGCCATCCGAGTCGGCTTTTCGATCATTAACGTTGCGCTCACACTGAGGGGCAAAACCCCACGCCCGTGCCGCCCATCAGCTTAGCACCCTCAGAGAGGGGACGGACCTCATGCCTCCGTTATGACAGCCGACTTGCTCTTCGATCGTGTAACGGTGCGCTCACGGAGGGGACGGACCCCACACCCGTGCCGCCCATCGGTCTCAGCGCGCGCAAAGAGGGGGCGGACCCCATGCCTCTGCCGCCTGACCCGGCTTGCTGTCTAACGTTTACGTGTACGGAGAGGAAGAACCCCTTGCCCGTACGGCGTAAGTTCTTCATTCGGCGCGCGCCCGGAAAGGGAACTCAGGCGTTCAACCTCTTTTCGGGGTGCCCGAATGGTGTTGTACTAACCTGATGGTCTTGCGGGCGCATGGGCGTGCAGGTGCTAAGCGCGCCAGTCTGAAAGGCGTGACGTGACCTGCCTTGGGTGGGGTGATTCTGTCTGACGAGGTGTTCTTTGAGGTGACATTCTTTTTGACTGCTCCTCGGGAACTGTTTTTGCCATAAATTCAGCCGTCGCCATTAATGCCGGCGTGCCCTGGCATTAAATGCTGATGTCGTCATAACTGCTCGAAGGGCAGGCGTCACGCGCGTGGGAGCGTGGGAGTGGTGTATGGGTGCCACGTGTCGGGCTGTTGGAGACCATGCTAGGGTTTGAAATCGAGGCGGGAAGCTGAAGAGTTGGCGCGGTTACTTAGGAGGGTAAGTAAACCACCCCGAGCCACGTGTCACAATCCGACGGTGGACACGCGAAAAATGGACGGCTGGCGTTCGTTCGCGTGTTCTGTCTGATCAGTATAAATAGGGCTCCCTGGTCTCTGTCTTCTTCAGCACTCTCAAACTTTTGCCGAAACGCTGCCGGAATCTCCTCTGCAACCTGTTTCCCGTTTCTTCTTCATACGTGCTCTCTTGCCGGAATACGTGGTCGACGTGCAACCTCAGCCCTACAAACTTTCAACTTGGTGAGGCTCTCGTTCCTGGTTCTCCTTTGTTTTGGTTCTGCTTTTGTTTTTGTTTATGTGTTTTTGTTCTTTTTCTGGGTTCTGAACTCAAGAACAGGGTGTGTTCTTGAGTGGGGTGGGATTGATTCTTTTCTGGGTTATTTTTGTGGGTTTTTTGGTGTTTCTGTCTGGGAATTTTTTTGGCTAAGTGTGGGTTTGCGCGTGCGTGCGTCTAGGGATGGAGCCGATAGAGGTGTCAAGCGGGCAATCGCGCGAACGCATATATATAGAGGGGGTGGGGTGGATTAGTTGTGGGTCGAGTGGGTCGAGTACGTCGTCTTACGAGTCCGCGTTGAGTGTGACGCCTCTGCGCTGCATTCCTAATACTTCTCCCATGGTGCAGTCGATGGATCCCAAGCAGGCGCGCGTCAACGCAGGATTGGAAAGCTCGTCGGGGTCGTCGGGCGGGTATTCGGGTGGTTCTGACCCATGGGGAGAGGAGAGGGCGCAGGGGGAGGATTCCGTTCCTCAGTTCGCAGAAGGCGGACCCGTTCACTGGGTGTTTCCTGATGGGACGCCAGTTCAAGAGCCGGAGCGCGCGCCGTCCGTTTCGGAGATGGCCAGGTGGGCGCGTAACTACCACATCCCGAGTTCAGTGCGCCTGCGGATACCTGGCAAGGGCGACATGTTCACCTGCCCACTGCCCAGCCATGTCTGCCTGAGTGAGTTCCACCTCAAGGCCGGGATCAAGCTGCCACTGCATCCGTTCTTCCAGTACATGCTGGCGTTGCTGAGGATCTATCTTGGCCAATGCGGGCCCACGCTCACCCGCACGCTCGTGGCCATGTTCAACATCTTCCGGGTGTGCGGAATGGATCAACCGACGCGGGCGGAGTTCCTCCATTTCTTCCGTCTGCGTTACTCCACGCGTCAGAGGGACTCGGGGACCTTCACAGTGGAGCCTCGTGTGAAGTGGTGGTTGGTGGACCCGCCGAGCTCCTCAACGTCCTGGCGCACGATCAATTGCTTGGTGGGTGGTGATTGGGAGTTGGGCGCCTTTCCGCCCGAGTATGCCGCCAACGCCGACCAGATCGATCGAGTCCCCCAAGCCTTCCATCAACTAGATACGAACGAGTATCCGCGCACGCCCACTGAAGAGGTCCGGATCGCTCGCCTGAAGTTCGTGTTCGACCCGGCGCCCGAGTCGAGGTATTTCTGGGCCGCCTATCACTGGGATCTTATCTAGCACACGCGCCTTGCCAAGCCGCCTGGTCCGTGGGTCGTAGTTTGTTGCTAGGAGTAGGAGTATATCTTTTTTTTGACCAACTGCTCTTCTGTCGCTGACCTTTCGTTTGTTTGTTTTGCAGCTAAGATGACGAAGTCCAAGGCCACAGACAAGGATGAAGCGCTCAAGCGCCGTCTGGCCGCTCTGCGGGAAACTGCCGCCAAAGTTCGTAAGGTGGCGGATGACGGGCGATGTGGGCTCGTGCTGGGGGAGGCCACTCAACCAAAGCTCCTCATTCCCAACGTTGCTAACTTTGCCCAGCCCATACAGGCGGATGCTCCCCGTCCGCCCCCGGGTAATGCTGCTGGATCTAAGGCGCAGGCGCGGGCGGAACGCGAGCAACAACACCGTGAGAAGCGCCAGGAGAATCGTGACCAGCGCCGGTTCGTTCAGGATGATCTGCGGGACAGGCGGGAGACTTATCGTACGCCCCAGTCATCGGCTCGTACTCCTGCTACTCCCCAATCGTCCAGCCGTCCGCCAAGTCCCCCGCGGGTGACCAGGCAGGGGGGGAGTGCTGAACCTCCCTTGAAGCGTTCGAAGATGGACCCGCTTGCCTTCTGTGCGCCATTGACGCAGGCCATCAAGCTTGGTGTGAAGTCCGTCAATGGGCTGATACCGCAGGCGGCGGCTGATGGTCTAGATGAGATGGACAGGGCGTTCAATCTCTGTATGGTAATGCAGCATAAGATGTACTTGGCGCGCGAGCGCTTCGCCAACGAGCGGTACTCGAAGGAGGTGCAGGAGGAGATGCGCAAGCTCACTGAAGAAAACAAGCGGCTCAAGTATGATCAGGCCAAGTATGAGGAGCTGGCGGATCGCCTGCGACGCGAAGTCCAGGCGGCGACGGAGCGAGCCCGGGAGGTGTCGGAGCGAGAGGCGCTGCACAAGGCCGAGCGTGACACTGCTCTGGCTGCCCTGGAGGAGGCGAAGGTCAAGACAGCCAATCGGGTGGCGGAGATGGAATCCCGCCTGATGGAGGCCGAGCTCCGGGCGTGGATAGATGAGCGCGTCCATCAGGCCCAAGCGGATGCGGTTGCCATCTTCAAGAATTTTTTGGAGTTCAAGGAGTTGGTGGCCGCTGAGGCCGATATCCAGGTGGCGGAGTTCCAGGGGGTGGTAGCGCCCTTCCTGGACTTGGAGCGTTATAATGATTTCCTGGAGGAGCAGGCGAATGGGGCGTCCGTTCAACAGAGCAAGGAGCCAGTTGTGGAGCAGGCTGAGGTGGCGGCGACCAAGGAAGTGGCGGGCGGAGCCGATGGAGCAGTAGAGTAGCTTTTCTTTTTCCTTTTTTTTTTTTTTGTAATGGAGTAGTAACTTTTGTAATCGGGCCTTTGTGCCTTTGATTCCCGCCAGTTGTCTTTTGTAATCGGGCGAATTAATGAAGTTTCTTTTCTTTCCGTTCATGTGCCTTGTCTTTTTATGAATTTTGTTTGGCATCTTTTGAGTAACTCACGCGGACGCGCGCTTGCTCTTTAACTGGAATTTGACCAAGTATTACAGCTTTGCGAGTAGCCTATCCCCAGTCCCCCGAGTACATGGGAGGGCGGGGTAAGGACAAACAGACGCGACAAATAATTGTTACACTTAAAGAAAAATGAAAGTACAATCTGGCAAGTTTAATGGAAGTACTTCCTCAAGTGCTGGATGTTCCACGGGTGGCGCAGTCGCTGACCCTGCATGTCCCTGAGGTAGAAAGTGTTGTCACTTATCACCTCGTCAACGGCGTACGGGCCTTCCCACAATGGGCGAAGCGCCTTCACCTTCTGCTGGATCGCCTTCATCACCCAGTCCCCCAGTTGGATTGGGCGAGCCCGTATGCGCTGATTGTACAATCGGGCGATCCTTTGCTTATTCGCGGCGTTGTGGAGGTGCACCGTGTCTCTTCGTTCCTCTAGTAGATCGTTGTTGAGTCGCAGCCCCTCATTGTTCATGCGTGGATCGTACCTCTCGATCTGTGGGCTCTGATGGGTAATCTCCAGGGGTAGCACAGCTTCTATTCCGAACGTCAGGCTGAACGGGGTTTCGCCTGTGGCTGCGTTGGCGGTTGTTCGGATGGACCATAGAATCTCTGGAATGACCTCGGGTCAGCGCCCGTAACCCGCATCCCCAGGTTCAATATCTTCAGTTTTTCTCTTGATGCCAGACTTGATGATTTTGTTCGCTGCTTCCACCTGTCCGTTCGTCTGGGGGTGCACTGGCGACGCGATAATGAGGTCCGTTCCTTGGCGCTTGCAGAAAGCTACGAGCCTGGGGTTGTTGAACTGTGGCCCGTTGTCCGTGATGATGCTGATCGGCGTCCCATAACGACAGAAGAGGAAACGCCAGAGGAAACGCTCCACATTCTCCGTGGTGATCTTCGCCATCGGCTGGGCTTCGATGAACTTCGTGTGGTAGTCGATGATGACGATCAGATATCTATACTGCCCCTTCGACTTCGGAAGCTCTCCGATCAGGTCCAGTCCCCACTGTGCGAATGGAACGGGCGACAGGAGGATGGACAGTGGGACAGCGGGCGTGTGGTGATGGTGTGCGTGCAGTTGGCACTGGTGACACTTGTTCGTCAATGCCGTGGAGTCCGCATGGATGGTGGGCCACCAGAAGCTAGATCGAAGGGCCTTGTGTGTGAGCGACATGGCGCCCGCATGATGGCTGCACGTGCCCAAATGGATCTCCTTCAAGATCGAGTTGCCCTTCGTTGGGGTGACTCACTTGAGGCTCGCCCAAGTCCTCCCTTGTCGATACAGAGCCCCGTCCCGCACGCTGAAGTTGGCCGTCCGTGCGACGATGGTTCTGGCCTCCCGCTTATCCTCTGGTAGCTCTCCCCTTGTCTTGTAGGCAATGAGCACGTCCATGTAGCTATGCTCGTGCGGTTCGATTTCCAGGACCTGCTCCACTCCTGAGATGCTCGGTCGTCGCAGCACTTCGACGATGCGCTGTCCTGGCCCCGTGTGTACGGGCGCCGTGGCCAATCGGGCCAACTTGTCTGCTTTTGTGTTGAACCCTCGGTGTATATGGTTGATGTTGACGTATTTGAATCCCTTGATCAGCGTCTGCACATGCTTTAGATAGGCGATCATGGACTCCCCATTCGCTTGGAATTCTCCTCCGACCTGGCTCACCACCAACTGTGAGTCACTGAATATGTTGAGGTCGGGCGCCTCTGAGTTTTTGGCCAGTTGCAGGCCCGCAATGAGCGCCTCGTACTCGACCTCGTTGTTGGTCGTCTTGAATTCGAACTTGAGGGCGTACTCCGCGTTTACTCCTCCTGGCCCGGTCAAGATGATCCCGGCGCCGCTCACCTTCTTTGTGAATGAACCGTCGACGTAGAGGTTCCACTCCGACATCGGTCGCTCTTTGACCTCCGGTTTGTCAGATGCCTCTACTGTCGGGTCGTCGGGCGTTCGGACCGGCGCCCCTTCTGCCTCCGTGTATTCGGCAATAAAGTCCGCCACGGCCTGTCCCTTGATTGCCGTGCGGGGTTTATACTGGAGGTCGAATTCACTGAGTTCAATGGCCCACTTCGCCAGGCGACTGCTGTGGTCGGGCGATTGGAGTATCTGGCGCAAGGGTACATTGGTGAGGATGTGGATGTCGTGCGCCTGGAAGTATGGCCTCAGCCGTCGGGCGGCGGTTACGAGCGTGAGCGCCATCTTCTCGATCGTCGGATATCGGGTTTCGGTGCCAGTCATGCCCTTCCCTGAGAAGAAAACGGGCAACTCCGTGCAGTCCTCCCTGCGGACGAGGGCAGAACTGACGGCCATGTGGGAAGCGGCCAGGTAGAGGTACAAAACTTCCCCTTGGACGGGTCTGGAGAGGAGCGGAATGGACGCCAAGTATTCCTTGATTTGGAGGAAGGATTCCTCACACTCGGGCGCCCATACAACCTCGCGCTTGTTCGTCGTTCGTAGGGCTTTGAAGAACGGGGCACATCTGTCCGAGTAGCGCGAGATTAATTGGTTCAGGGATGCGAGCTTTCCCGTGAGGCTCTGCAGGTCCACCCTCTTGACGGGCGGCTTCATGTCGATGATCGCTTTTACTTTGGCGGGCGCGGCTTCGATCCCCCGCTGGCTGACAATATACCCCAGGAATTTGCTGTTGGTGACCCCGAACGTGCATTTGGCGGGGTTTAACCTCATGCCGTTCTTGATAAGGACGTCGAGCACAGTCCCCAAGTTCTGGACGTGGTCGACCACCTGAACGCTCTTCACCAGTATGTCATCCACGTACACGTCCACAATGCTGCCAATCAGGCCATGAAACATCTCATTCATGAGCCTCTGGTACGTGGAGCCAGCGTTCTTCAACCCGAACGGCATGACGACGTAGCAATACAGGCCCTTGTCCGTGACAAACGTCGTCGCCTCCTGGTCTTCGAGATCCA
Organism: Geum urbanum; assembly: GCA_946800695.1. Taxonomy (NCBI): domain Eukaryota; kingdom Viridiplantae; phylum Streptophyta; class Magnoliopsida; order Rosales; family Rosaceae; genus Geum; species Geum urbanum. The sequence continues at coordinate 57,773,052 of OX327007.1, read as the reverse complement.
TGAAGATCTGGTTGTAGCCTGAGTACGCATCCATCATCGACATGAGCTCGTGTCCCGCTGTCGCATCCACCAGCTGGTCGATCCTCGGCAGCGGGAAGCTGTCATTTGGGCACACTTTGTTGAGATCACTGTAATCGATGCACATCCTCCACTTCTTGTTGCTCTTCTGCACCATTACAACGTTGGAAATCCACTTTGGATAATCCACCTTCTGGATGAACCCGATGCCCAGTAATCGGTCCACCTCCTCATACATCGCCACGTAATGCTCCGCCTTATACGCCCGCCTCTTCTGCTTCACTGCCCGGGCGCTGGTGCTGACGCTCAACTGATGGGATATGATGTTCGTGTTGATCCGGGGCATGTCTTTGTATGACCATGCGAACACATCCTGCTTCTCTTTCAGCAGTGCGATCAGCCGCTCGGCTATCGCGGGAGCCAGCGATGCTCCGATTTGGACTGTTCTCTCCGGGTGTTCGGAGGATAGCTGGATTGTCCTCAGCTCTTCGCGCTCGGGGACGGGCGTCACGGCCATCAGCCAGTCGCGCGGGTCGTCGGGTACTTCTGATCCTGGCGCGGGTTCCATGGCGAGGACCTCATGCTTGTCCCGGGGTTTCGCTGCCTCCTCGCTGTTGTATCCCCGGACGTATCCGACTCCGTGCTCGGTTGGGAATCGTCCCAAGAGCATGTGTCCCGCGATGATCATTTTCAACTTGCAAATCGCTGGCCTCCCGATTATGGCGTTGTAGGGGGAGGGGTGTCCATGACTATGAAGTCTGTCTGGACCTCACTGTGCGGGGAGTCGGACGCGCCAATTCCGACCCGGATGCTGTCACTCCCGATTGGATACGACGTCTCGCCCGTGAAGCTGGCGACGCACTCGTGATCCTACGTCATCTTACGCGCGGGCCTTCCGAGCGCCGTGTACGCGTCAAAGTAGATCACGTTCACGGACGCCCCACTGTCGATCAGCACCCTCTTCATAAGGAATCGGTCGATGATCGCGTCGATCACGAACGGCAGGGTGCTATCCTTCGGGCTTATCTCCTCGTCTTCCGCCGTGAAGCTAATGGCGGGCGCCTCCTTCCTTCCCACCTTGGGCGCTCTCCCCGACCCGATCACCAGTACCTTTCTGCTCGAGCGATCGGGCGACGACGTTCCCTCCTTGCGCTTGCCCCCGGATATCGTACTGATAGTCCCACGGGTCCCAGTGTTCGCCTCGCGCTGTCGTCCTTCCGCCCTGGGAGGGGTGATCCGATCGTCCCTCATGTCCTCGAGGGCCTTCTTTAACATGAGGCAGCTGTTGGTGTGGTGGGTGGCGGCGTTGTGGTATTCGCACCAAATGCTCGGGATTCGACCGACCGGGGCCATTGCGACCGTCATGTTGTTCGGTGGCAGAAATGGTGCCGGTGCAGGCGGAGCAGTTGATCGTTTGACTGCTGGTCGACCGCGCAGACCTCCTGTCCTGCCGGTCGATAGCGCGGTGCTGGCGGTAGACGGGCATCCTGCTACGCCGGCCCCCTCGCCTGGTTGTAGCGGTTGCCCTGGTAGTTGCGGAAGGATGGTCTCTGGTGATTCTGCCTCTGCGCGTCCCAGTTCCTCTTGTGTCCCCCGGCTGGCTCCCCTCCGTCGTCCGAGGGTCGTCGCGGCTGGGCATTCTCCTCCGGTCTATTGGTGCTAGACTCGGAGGCGGATCTGTACACTCGCGTCTCCACCAACGCCTTCTGTACGACCAGGTCCATGATCTCGTCGTAGTCGAGATGCTCCTTCCTTACCAGCTTCTCTACGAACGGGGTGGCGAGCAAATTATCCATCAGGGCTACCTTGGCCACCCGCTTATCAAGGTCCCTGCATGTACTCGCGAGCGTCCTCCACCGATTGATGTAGCTCAACAGGCTCTCGTCCATCCCCTGGCGGATCTTGAGGAGAATACCCGTGGTGTTGTATTTGCCTTGGAGCCGGTAGCGCTTCTGGAAGCTCTCCTCCAGCTCGAGGAACGAATGTATGGAGCCTGGCGGGATCTCGTAGAACCAGCTTCGCGCTTCCTCCACCAGCGTTTCCTGAAACAGGAAACATAGGGTTGGATCTGAATACCGGGTTTCGTCCGTGGTGGATCGAAACTCGTCCACGTGCGCGCGGGGATCTCCGCTCCCATCGAACCGAGCGATCTTCGTCGTCTTCGCATGGGGGTCTCTTCCCCTCTCCAGTATGTGCGCTGAGAACGGGCTGACCCGGGGGGTGAACGTCCCGCCCTGTCCGGCCAGCTTGTCCTTGCGTAAGCGCGAGACCTCCTCCGCCAGTTCCTCCATCCTCCGGAGGATCAGTGTGTTGTTTGCCAAGGGCGTCGATTCCTCCACCGGTGAGGGCGCTCGGGTCGCCCGGGCGCTGGTCCCGCTGAACGGGTGTTGCCCTTCGCTGGTGGTCTCCTGGGTCCCCTCGTGCTGCCCCAGTTGCTGGCTGACGAGCGCGTCCAACCGCTCTTCCAACCTCTGACGGATTTGGCGCTCATCTGCCCTCTCGAGCGCCGCCTCCCGTAATTCTTGGACCAGACTGTTGACGCGTTCCTCGCCATCATTCATGTCGATTGCTAATACATACCGCCCCTGCGAGTCTAGCGGCGTCTCCCCGTCGGGCGTGTCGCTGTCGTTAGTCACCGGGTTGAGCATGTGGACTTTTGGTTTTTGTGGTGTTTATACGAGGTTTACAATTTGTAAGTTTACCACAGACGGCGCTAACTGTTTCTACCGAATTACGCGCGGTGACGTAATCTGGCAGAAGCAAGTACGAGTACTCCTCCTCCTTGTTGTATGTCCGAACGCTGGGGCTGTTCGGATGGGCGGGCGCTTCTTCTCCTTTCGGGCGAAAGTGTGGGCGCGTGTTCGGGTGCGGCTGTTCGGCTACGGCTGTTAGAAGAATACAACAACAAACAGGCGGTCAGGGGTCGAGACGGGGTGACCCGCCTTCAACGCTCTGATGCCTAAGTCAGATGATGTATTGGATATAACAGTCAAGCGAACGTGCGTGTGGAGTATGTGGTGGAGTCAATTTGAATTAATTGAATGTCTTTACCTGCAATAAATACCTTACATATATAGGTGGTTGAGTTTGTTGCTTACTTTGTGCTCTTCGATGTGGGATAACCTGCATTTGCTGTAATGTGATTCGTGCATTCGGGCGTGCGCCCCACGGGCGCGTGAGCGCTCGGATGGGGTCGGTCTGATGAACGAAGTTGAAGCCTTCCTGGTGGTCTTTCGAGTGGTCTGATAGGTGTCGACTACCTGCTTAAGTGGATAAATATATTTAATCGGACAACTAATGCTATACAAACACAATTCACTTTGAAGGCACAGCCGTTGAATACTAAACCTCATTAGTCATTTTCTCATTAGTACTAAACCTCACTAAAATCTTCTCATGGCATCATCGTAATATCACAGCACCATGATGCCTAAATACGAGAATGGCCCATTTAATGGTGAGTCACTAAGTAACTAAGCATTTTATAATAGTGATTTTAAATTTCGCGCCAGCCACGTGAACTCACGCGGTCCGTCAGAACGAGGTAAGCAGTTGCTCATGTTACTACACATAGCTTACTATATAAAAAACGTCGGCTACTTGAACAAAAATCAAACAAATACATACATTACATACATGGCTTTACTAAGTCCAGTGAGAGTGACTGTGAAGCATGTCGGTTCCAGACCATACATGTTTCTACCGAATTTCGCGAGAGACTTTTAGTAGAAGATCGAATGGAACTATTTCAGGTGATCTAGACTATCGTGCGTATGTCGTCCTTTACCTGTTGTTAAGAATAATACACCAAACGAGTGTTAGGAGTCTTAACGGGGTGTTTTCGTCTTCGACTCTTCGACGCTCTAATTAGAATGTATGAAGTGTAACAATGATATTGGTAGAGTAACGGGCGTACCTTGTATCTCATAAATGTGTTGCTTATATTTCTGGTTGAGTATGAAGTCTTTTGTTGTTTCTTTGATGTGGGATCCTGTTTCTTATTCATTTGCCTGTCCTGGTACTTTCTGTTTGTCGTATCGAACATGTGGACGTTCGGATGATGTTGTTTCATTGTTTAAAGTCGAAGCCTGTATTACTATCTTGCGTTTGGTCTAAGCTGTGTTGACCCGTTTGTAGTGATTACGTGTGCGTAATTGTGTGATACGGGATCACGCACTAACAAGTCCCCCAAGTCCCCAAGTCAAGGGAATCAGCTCTTGATTGGGGAGTTGTAAAGTTTTTTCCCGGTTGCGCACATGTGATCACTCGGGGAGGGATCTGCGCCACGATACCCTCAAGTCCCCCAACTCTTCGATAAAAAGCTGGTTCGGGGTCAGATGTTGAATGTGTGTGTCGTGGGGCTATCTGTTTGGATTCTAAAACTTGATGTTGCTGTTTGGAGTCTCTTAAGTGGCGACAAGTGGTGTTGCTACTCGTGCAACGATAGTGCGAACGTTGTTGTTGTTCGACTATCGGGGTGGACTCCGAAACTTGATGTTGCTATTTGGAGCCACTTAAGTGGCAACAAGTGATGTTGCTACTCGTGCCACGATAGTGTGAACGTTGTTGCTGTTCGACTATCGGGGTGAATTCCAAAACATGATGTTGCTATTTGGAGCCGCTTACGTGGCGACAAGTGATGTTGCTACTCGTGCCAGGATAGTGTGAACGTTGTTGCTCTTTGACTATCGGGGTGGACTCTGAAACTTGATGTTGCTGTTTGGAGCCGCTTATGTGGCGACAAGTGATGTTGCTACTTGTGCCACGATAGTGCGAACGTTGTTGCTGTTCGACTATCGGGGTGGACTCCGAAATTTGATATTGCTGTTTGGAGCCGCTTACGTGGCGACAAGTGATGTTGCTACTCGTGCCACGATAGTGCGAACGTTGTTGTTGTTCGACTATCGGGGTGGACTCCGAAACTTGATGTTGCGGTTTGGAGCTGCTTATATGGCGACAAGTGATGTTGCTACTCGTGCCACGATAGTGCGAACGTTGTTGCTGTTCGACTATCGGGGTGGACTCCGAAACATGATGTTGCTATTTTCGAAGTGAGTCCCCCTTGTCTTTTCGCATTCTGACATTTTCGACTTCGTAACGGTTACCTGTAATTTGACATGCCTATATGTCAGACGTTTTGACAGCTGTTTGCTGCATGTGTGACGTGTGGCTCGCCAAATTCGAAGTGGTAGGGTAATTAATTTTGGCGGGAGCGCGTGGGCGCGTGAGACAGGTGTCGCAATCCTGCGGTTGGAAGTGCTGAAAATAAACGATAGGCGTTCGCCTTGGGTTAGTTTCGCTGCCTATAAATAGTCTTTCTTTCACCTTCACTTTTTTTTACACATTCGTGCTCAACTGAAACTCTGCCAAAACATTTATTGCGAAGCTTTTGTACTCGATTTGGAGCTTTTTATTCTCGTGAATCTTCTTGTTGTCTTGTAAAGGTAATTGCTTGTTCCTTTCCTTCGCTTCAAAACGTGTGGTGTTTTGTGTTGCTTTGGTACGTTTATGTATGTTTTGTAACTGTTTTTGTGGTACTGTTTGTGGTAAATTTCTGGAATTGTGGTATTTTTTCTTTCTATTTGTGGGCTGTGTTTGGCTAGTTTAGGTACTGCATTGTTTGGTGATTAATAGTATCTATGGGTGTTTTGCTGTTTTCTGGGCTTTTTCTGGGTATGTAAGGAAGAACAGTATTATTCTTGAGGTTTTTGTTGCTTTTGGGGTTTTTGATCTATTTTGGGTGTTTACGAAATCTTGGGATCTGTTTGTGCTGTTTGAAGAACTGGGTTGGTGACATACTCCATGCGTTCTTCGTTTGGCTTATTCTCCCGTTTGATTTTCTCTTAGGATAATGGAACTGGTAGCCGTTTCCAGCGATGAGTCCCTTCCGCAAACCCCTAGGTTCCGTATAGGGTCACACGGTCCTGCCCATAGTGTTTCGGACTCCACGTTCGATAGCGTACTGAGCATCTCCCCACTGTCCGTTAACGCTAGTGGTGCTTTACATAGGTCATGCGTCCCGAATATGCAGTAGAGCGAATCAGTGATTGTACGGTCTAAACAACAAGGTGTTTCGATGCTGCCGAGCGGTGAGGCATCAACCTCTTCTTCCGGGGGCTCACATGGTTACCTTATCCTACCCCGCGGTGGATGGGCGACAGGGGATGCTCTCCCCGTACTCCCTCAAGGAGGGCCCGTGCTTTGGCGTCTCACAAATGGCCAAGTGGTTTAAGAGCCGGAGGGGTCTCCGTCCATTCGCGAGATCGAGCGGTGGTACCGGGACTACCATATCCCTTGAACGGTAAAGCTGAGGGCCTTCCGTCAAGGTGAGTCATTCCCACGTCCCCTCGCGGTTACGTGTGCGTGAGCGAGTTTCAGCTCAAGGCAGGGTTGAAGCTTCCCCTCCACCCGTTCTTTTATTATGCGCTCGCCATTTTCAACATCACGTTAGGCCAGTATGGGCCGAAGTTGCCGCGTGTGCTGATCGCTTTCCATAATATCTGGAAGCTCAGTGGGCTGCAGTTCCCCACCCATATGGATATCGATCACTTCTTCCGTTTGAAGTACTCCCCGCTTATGAAGTATAAGGGAACAATAACGGTGGAGCCCCGAACGAAGTGGTGGTTAACGGAGCCCCCTTCCTCTTCTACTGCCTGGCGCCGGTATCACTGCTTTGTCAATAGTGAGTGGGAGTTCGATAAGCCTGATGGTGTGCTATCGCGTGGACGTGATCAGATTCATCGAGTCCCGGAGTCCTTCCAACCGTTAGGTGTAGTGTTGTATTGCTGGCTATCGACGTTTGCTCGCTTCTGTTGTTTCACATTCGTGCTTGCTAATGCCTTGTGTTTCTTTTAGATCAACGATCATACCCCTTCACCCGTTTAGAGGAAAGGCATTTAGCCCGTATTAAGTTCGCCTTCGATCCTCACCCGAACGCAAGGAAAATTTGGGTGGCCAACCACTGGGAGCTGGTCGAATGCTATGGTCTTTCACGCCCCCCTGGTACGTTCATTTCTCCATTTACTGTGTTTATTTGTTTTGTTTTTGTAGGTTTTGGACTGACTTGTTTCCTTCTATGTTGTTGCAGCGAAAATGAAGAAGTCCCGTTCCTCGGCCAAGCAAGATACCGCCTACCAGTGTATGCTGATGCTGATGGAGAGGGCTCGTCAGACCTGTATGGTCGTGGATGATGGAAACAACCATCTTCTTCAGGGCGACACTCCCTAACCCGTACTGCACACCCCGGACTGCAATCAGTACCTTGATCCGGTACCGGAGGTCGACGAAGAGGTGGAAGCCGTGGGCGCGGCTATCGAAGCCTCGACCGTGCTGGGCGCCACTCCCAAGGACCGAGTCGAAGAAGCCACCCTTGACACCTGTCAAGGGGAAGAGGGTGAGTAAGCCCGAAAAAACCGTCTCTGTCAGGAGAAGGAAGTTCGCAACAAGGAGCACTGCGAGCGTCAAATCGACCGTGGCGACAAACATCAAAGTGAAGGTCAGCCGTGCTCCGGCTCTCGGAGCAAGTCCCACTCTTCTAACACGGGCTCCTCCAAGAGTTCGTTCGAGCTCTGTCCCCTCCGCCATACTGGAGATGCGGGGGTGCCCACGCCTGGGTTTTTAGTGATGAGGCCAGATGATCGAGGGGCATCCAAGCGTCCATTCAAACGCGTCAGGGGTCCATCCACCGAGGCTTCTCCGGGCGTGACCGTTGTTGTGGTGGGCAAAACAGCCCTATCCTCGGAGTTCCTTGTTCGCATCCAGAGCTCCATGGGTGCGAGCATAGAATCTTTGCAGAAGTGGCGTTAACCGGGCGTGACTCCTAGCGAGTCTCTAAACGCAGCGTTTGGCACCTGCACCCAGCTCCAGCACCAGCTCTTCCTCATCAATGGCCTTGAAGGGTGGATGTTGCAAACAACCGCACTGTCAAAGGCAAAAGTCGAGAGAAGGCGACTAAATGCCGAGGTGGACAAGATGCAGAAGGCTCTAACCAGGTCCACGAACATAGCCAACCACAATGGTGAGGCCGATGCCGGGGATGGGGCCAACTAATTATGTACTTTTGCTTTCTTGCTTTGTAGTTTTTTTTTTTGCGCCTGCGTGCGTTTTGTTGAACTATGTATTAACTTTCTTTTGGGAAATATATCCAAGTGCCTTTGTTTCGCTTACATTATGTTTGAATGCGTTTGATGTATATTAACTTTCATTCACTGGCTAAAAACTAAACGTGCGAGTGTACTCATACAAAAAGCTCAATAAACATTAGATGCAAGCGCATTAGTGCCAATCAAACGCAGGCAGTTGAATACTTAGTGGAAATATTTTCTCAAGTGTTGTGTGTTCCAGGGGTTGCCTATCCTTCTTCCAAACATGTCCTTGATGTAGAACGTGCCCAGGCTTACGACTGCGTCGATGACGTATGGACCTTCCCATGACAGGCATAAACTCTTTGGCTTTGTTTGGATTGCCTTCATGACCCAGTCCCCTAGTTGAAGCGGGCGCTCCCTGACACGTTGGTTGAATAGTCGAGTGATGCGCTGCTTGTTGACGGTGTTGTGGAGATGTGTCGTATCTCGTTTTTCTTCAAGGAGGTCATTGTCGAGTCGTAGTCCGTCTCCATTTGTGGTAGGGTCATATCTTTTGATTCTTGGGCTTGTGTATGTGAGCTCAAGTGGTAGTATGGCCTCCGTTCCGAATGTGAGACTAAACAAGATTTCTCCAGTTGCTGCAGTTACGGTCGTTCGGATTGACCATAGTATCTCGGGGAGGAGTGTGGGCCATCGTCCGTACCAGGTCTCCCCTTTCTCAATGAGTTCGATTTTCTTCTTGATTCCCTCCTTGATGATTTTGTTTGTTGATTCTACCTGTCCGTTTTTCTGGGGGTGTGCTGGTGATGCGAATACCAGATTTGTGCCTTATCTTCTGTAGAATGCTTTGAGCTCCTCGTTGTGGAATTGCGGCCCGTTATCCGTTATGATATTGAGTGGGGTGCCATAACGACAGTAGAGAAAACGCCACAGGAATCTCTTCACCTTTTCGGTTGTGATCTTGACCATCGGTTTGGCCTCGATAAACTTGGTGTGGTAGTCAATAATGACGATGATGTAGCGATACTGGCCTTTGGATTTTGGAAGTTCTCCGATGAGATCGAGTCCCTACTGTGCAAATGAGACTAGAGAAGTAAGGATCGATAGGGGAACCGCAGGCGTATGGTTCTTGTGTACGTATAGCTGGCATTGGTGGCAGGTCGTAGTAATTGCGGTTGCGTCATCATGGATGGTAGGCCACCAAAATCCACTTCGGAGTGCCTTCTGTGCGATGGATCGTGCTCCTGTGTGGTGGCCACATACGCCCGAATGGATTTCCCTTAGTATCATATCGCCCTGCTCTGGTATGACGCATTTGAGGTTGACCCACGTCTTCCCTTGTCTATACAGGTTGTTATGTCGGATGTTAAAGTTAACTGCTTTGGCTATGATGTTTCACGCTTATGTCCGATCTGCTGGGAGTTCGCCATTTGTTTTGTATTTGACGATGGGGTTCATCCAACTGGCCACGTGTGGCTCGATCGCAAAGATCTCTTCTAATGTTTTCGTGATGCTTGGTCTTTTTAGGACTTCAACTACTCGTTGCCCCGACTCCATTTGTATGGGTGATGTTGTTAAACAGGCGAGTGCGTCTGCCTTTGTGTTTCTTCCCCTGAGGATGTGGTTGATGTTGAAAAACTTAAACTTGCTTAGCATCGTGTGGACGTGACCGAGATATGCTGTCATTGTATCGCCCTTTGTTTTGAAGTCACCCCGGATTTGGCTGACGACCAGTTATGAGTCGCTAAAGATATTGGTGCTTGGGGCTTCTGAGTTTCGGGCTAGTTGCAGTCCAACAATGAGTGCTTCGTATTCTACCCGGTAAGGATGATTACAGCCCCACTAGTGTTCTTGGTGCACAATCCGTCCACGTAGAGGTTCCATGGTGATTCGGGTTTTGGGGGTTCTTCCTCGGGTATGTTTGTGCTAACGGATGGCATGCCATTGAGGGTAGACTGTGTTGTGTCCTCGGCCTCGATGTACTCGGCTATGAAGTCTGTGACAGCCTGACCCTTTATTGTTGTCCGGAGGGTATAATGGATGTCGTATTCGCTCAGCTCGACAACCCACTTTGCTAAACGACCGCAATGATCGAGTGATTGCATTACTTGTCATAATGGAATGTTCATGAGGATGTGGATGATGTGGGCCTGGAAGTACAGCCTGAGTCGCCTTGCTGCTGTTATGAGTGCGAGTGTCACCTTCTTGATTGTTGGGTAACGGGTCTCGGGTGGTGTCATTACCCTTCCAGCAAAAAAGACTGGCAGTTCCGAATTAGTTTCCCTCCAAACCATGGCGGAACTAACAGCCATTAGAGAAGCAGATATGTATAGATATAAGGTTTCTACCTTTACGGGCCTGGATAAGAGAGGGATTAAGGCCATGTATTGCTTGATGGATGTGAATGCAGCTTCACAGTCGGTTGTCCAAATGACGTTTCGTTTGTTTGTTGTTCGGAGGTCCTTGAAGAATGGAGCGCACTTGTCGGAGTAGCGAGAGATGAAGCGATTGAGGGATGCTAGTTTTCCCGTTAGGCTTTGGAGTTCAGCCTTGGTCGTGGGGGGTTGCATGTCTAGTATGGCTTTGACCTTCATTGTTGAGGCCTTGATGCCCCCCTTGCTGATGATGTATCCGAGAAACTTGTTTGTTGTTACACCGAATGTGTACTTAGCTAAGTTCAATCGCATGCTGTTCTTGATCAGGAGCTCGAGTACGGTTAATAGGTGTTCAGGGTGGTCCATTGCCTTGGTGCTTTTGACCAGTATGTCGTCAATGTAGACCTCGACGATTTTGCCCATTAGCCTGTCAAATATAATGTTCATCAATCTTTGGTAGGTAGAGCCTGTGTTCTTGACGCCGAACGGCATGACAACGTAACAGTAGAGCCCCTTGTCCGTTGTGAAGCAAGTGGCCTTTTGGTCTTCATGATTCATTAGAATTTGGTTATACCTTGAATATGCATCCATCATGGATAGCAATTTGTGTCCGGCGATGGCGTCCACCAGCTGATCGATCCTGGGCAACGGAAAGCTGTCTTTCAGGCAGGCCTTGTTCAGATTGCTGTAATCTACGCACATGCGCCAAGATCCGTTGTGCTTCTTGACCATGAAGGCGTTGGAGATCCATTTCGGATAGTCGACCTTTCAGATGAAACCAATTCTCTGCAGTCCGTCTACCTCCGCGTGCATAGCCGTGTATCATTCCTAGTCATACGTCCGTCGTTTCTGCTTCATTAGTTTAGCGATTGGGTTGATACTGAGTTTGTGTGAGATGATTCTTAGGGCAATTCCGGGTATGTCCGTGTAAGACCATTCGAACACCTGCTGGCAGTCCGATAGGACCTGAACCAGTCGGGCTGCTATGTCAGGTTCTAGCTGTGCACCGATGTGGATCGTGCGCTCTGGGTGGTCGCTGGATGGGTGTATCGTGTGTAGCCCTTCTCGTTCCGTGGCGGGTCGGATAGTGTTGAGTCCATCTCATGGGTCATCATGTTGTTGTTCTTTGGAAGATCCCTCTGCCCCCGCGAGTACCTACAATCGTGTGCTGTCTTTGTCTGGTCGTGCAATCTTTTCCACGAAATCGTACCCTCTGGCCGTGCTGATTCCGTAGTCCATCGGGAATTTTTCCAGGAGCATATGACTCGCGATAATCAGCCTTAGCTTCGAGATGCATGGTCGTCTAAGAATCATGTTGTAGGACGTGCGAATGTCTACGATGACGAAGTCCATTCTGACCTCGTTCTGGGGGGGTTCCCAGCGTCTCGATGCCGAATCACATATAGTCGTTGCCTAGAAGGTAGGTGGTTTCGCTTGAGAAGCTGGCAATGCTCTCTTGGTCCTGTGTAATCTTGCATCTCGGGCGTTTGAGCCCTTCGTATGCCTCCCGGAAGATGATGTTGACGGAGGCCCCATTGTCGATGAGGATACACTTGACCAAATATCGATCCACCATTCCGTCAATGACGAATGGGATTGTGTTGTTCTAGTTGCCTTCTTCTTCATTGTAAGAGAAATTAATTGGAGGCCAGTCCTTCCTGCCTGCCTTTGGCGAATTTTCGGGGTGTACTGTGAATACATCCCTTGGGTGTGATTCTTCTAGTTTGCGTAGGCACTCGGGCTTCCACTTCCCTGCCGAGATGTTTTTGATGGTACCCCTCGTTTGTATGTTAGCGATTTGTCATTCGGCGTTCGGTTTTTGGAGGATTAGCGTTCCCTCCGTGTGCAGCCGTTCGATTTCCCTTGCTAGGATTTCAAAGTCATTGGTGTTGTGGGTGTTCGAATCATGATACATGCACCACGTTTCTCTATTATTCCTCATGTGGGAGATACCGAGTGCCCTCGGCATTGGTGGGCAGATTTGGCGTTTATTTTGCTTGGGCACCTCCTCGTTCGTGGCCTGGGTAATTGAGAAGATCGTGCAGCATTGGTAGGGATCTCTGGGTGGTTGCGGGTTCTATCAGGGTAGTGATTCCCGTCTGTATTGTGCTTGCCGGTACTGTTTGTTGTTTTTATGTTCGCGGTAGTGACTCTCGAGTTTGCGGGATGTTAATTCGGGCTGTGTTTTTGGTTGTGGGCTTTGGCTATATGGGGGGTGGTGGGCGATTGTGTGTGTAGGGTAATTTCAAGGGTGGGGCTGGGTTCGGACCTTGTGTCCCGTATACATGGGTTTCTACTAGCGCCTTTTGGAGGATCAGGTCGATGACCTCGTCATACCTGAGGTGGTCCTTTCTGACCAACTTCTCCACGAACGGGGTTCCCGTCAGGTTCTCCAGTAACGCCATTTTTGCCACGTTCTTGTCGAGGTTCCTGCACATGTTCACAAGGGCTCTCCATTGATTGATGAAGTTGGATAGGTTTTCGTTGTCCCCTTGATGGATCTTCAGGAGCGTGCTGGCAGTGTTGTACTTACCCTGCAGCCGGTACCGTTTATGGAAGCACTCCATTAGCTCCTCGAACGAGTGGATGGATCCTGTGGGCACCACGTAGAACTAGTTTCGTGCTTCTTCGGTCAGTGTTTCTTGGAACAGGAAATAGAGGGTTGCGTTCGAATACCGGGTACCTGCGGTGACGGATTGATATTTTTCGATGTGTGTTTGTGGGTCTTCCCTCCCGTTGAACCTACCGATCTTGACTGTTTTGGAATACGGGTCCCTGCCCTGTGCTATGATATCGTCCGACAATGGGCTTACGCGGGGAGTGTACATCCCTTTTGGCCTAGTGTGCGTATTTTTCTTGAGTGATGTGATTTCGGGCTCCATTTCTTCTATCCGTCGAAGCATGGTATCCTCGATTGTCACAACTGGTACATCGTCATCGTATTCTTGTATTCTTTCGGGCGGTGGAGGTGGTCCTGGAAGTTGGTTGTTTCGCAGTCCCCATGGTGGGTTGATTCTGATGACTTGCATGCCCGCCCTTGGTTCCTTTATCGGTCCTGGCTCATCGTGTTGGGTCTCCTGGCTTCATATGAATGCGTCAAGTCGTTCCTCCAATCGTTGTCAGGCTTGGAGTTCTTGATCTCTTTCAGTTCTTGCCGTTTGGAGTTCCTTCACGAGGTGGGCTGCCGCTTCATCCTCCGTTAAGTCGTTGATGCTGCTGATCGTGTCTACTGGTGTCTCTCTTGTCTTCCGGCTTTCGAGTGTGATGTGTTCTGCCGCCATTTATGTTGCCGGGTTTTGTTTTTGGGCTCTCTCTTTTTTATGGGTTTGTACGTGGTTTACGATTGCTCGCTTCCCACAGACGGCGCCAATTGTTTCTACCGAATTCCATGAGGGACTTTTAGTAGAAGATAGGATGGAGCTATTTCAGGTGATCTAGATCGCGTGTATGTCTTCATTTACCTGCTATTAAGAATAATACACCAAATGGGCATTAGGAGTCTTGACGGGGTGTTCCCGTCTTCGACTCTCCAACGCTCTAGTTAGAATGTATGAAGTGTAACAGTGGTATTGGTAGAGTAACGGGCATACCTTGTATCTTATAGATGTGTTGCTTATATTGCTGGTTGAGTATGGAGTATTTTGTTATTTCTTCAATGTGGGATCCTGTCTCTTGTTCATTTGCATGTCCTGGTACTTTCTGTTTGTCATACCTAACGCGTGGACATTCGAATGTTGTTGTTTCGTTGTTTAAAGTCGAAGCCTGTATTGTTGTCTTGCATTTGGTCTAAATTGTGTTGACCCGTTTGTATTGATTATGTGTGCGGTAATTGTGTGATACGGGATCACGCACTAACAATACACGCCACACAAACAAAGCACATTCCGATCCAGACTCAGTGATTTAAGAATTTAAACTCGGATCGCAAACATGTGCCTGTAAATGAAGCTCTATAAACATTGGTTCTCTAGTCATAGGACAAAAAAAATTGAAGGGAGAATTCAATAATCTTATTCAATTCAATTCTAGTATTTTAATAAAAAAAGATATTTACATTCCTATTAGAAAAAGATATTTACATTCATGTTACATCTATAAAACTTTAATTCTAATTTACAAAAGAATATTCACAATAATACTTTCCAACACTCTCTCTCAAGTTGGTGCATAGATGTCAATCATGCCTAACTTGTCAACACATCCTGCAAATGCATGGTGTGACAACCCCTTTGTGAGTACATCAGTCAATTGTTCTCTAAAAGCTACAAAGGGAAAACGTATATTCTTCTCATCAAGATGATCCCTGATAAAATGTCTATCAATCTCCACATGCTTGGTTCGATCATGTTGTACAAGATTATGAGCAATTTCAATTGCGGTTATGTTGTCACAATGAAGATCCATGGCCTTATGGAGCTTGAAACGTAGCTCCTTCAATACAAATGGAATTCACACACTTCATTTTTCATTCCTCGGTATTTAGCTTCAGCACTGAAACAGGCAATCACATTAAGCTTCTTACTGCGCCATGTTATTAAACTCTCACCAATAAATTTGAAGTACCTAGATGTAGACACCCTATTTGTTTTGTCACCAACCTAATCTGCATCAGAATATCCTGTGCAACAAAACTCACAATCCTTAGAAAACAATAGACCTTTTCCAGGTGAAGACTTCAAGTACCTGAGTATTCACATCACAGCTTCCATATGCTCTTTACTAAGATTATGCATGAACTGACTGACACCACTTACAGCATACACAATATCAAAACGAGTATGTGACAAATAAATTAACCTCCTTACTAATCTTTGATACCTGCATTTGTTTGTTGGAACCTGTCCATGCCACAATTCCAGTTTGTGAGTCATCTCAATGGGCGTATGAGCAGGTTTACAATCAAACATTCCGGTCTCAGTAAGAAGATCAAGTACATACTTTTGTTGTGACAATGTGATTCCCACCTTCGATTTTACAACTTCAATTCCCAAGAAATATGTCAGTGGACCCAAATCCTTCATCTCAAATTCTTGGGACAAACGCTTCTTCAAATCTTCCATTTCAGCTGGATCATCACCTATAACAACCATGTCACATACATATACAATCATAGCAGTTATCTTACCACCCTTACGTTTAATGAACAAGGTATGATCAGAGTTGCTCTATCGATACCTAAACTTCCTCATGGCTCCAGAAAATGTCCTAAACCAAGCTCAACAAGATTGCTTCAATTCATACAATGACTTCTTCAATCTGCAGACTTTTCCAACATCACATGGCTTACAGTTAACATCTGGAGGAATATCCATGTACACCTCTTCCTCCAAATCTCTATTCAAGAAATCAATCATCACATCGAGTTAGTGCAATGGCAAGTCGTGTCTAGTTGTTAAAGCTACGAGGATGCATACAGTGCTGGTCTTTCTACTGAGGTGAATGTCTCTTGATAATTTACTCCATATCGTTGAGTGTAGCCTTTTACAACTAGACGAGTTTTATACCGATCAATGTTTCCATCTACCTTCAGCTTTACTACATATACCCATCTATATACAATTGTTTTCTTTTCAGGTGGGGCAAGAACAAGCTCCCACGTTCCATTCTTTTGTAGAGCTTTCAATTCTTCATTCATAGCTTTCTTCCACTTTGAATCCTCCAAGGCATCCTGCATATTACTGAGAATAGATACTGTAGATAATTGATTAACAACAAGGGCATGTGATCCAGACAACCTATGGTGAGATACAAATCTGGCAATAAGATATTTGGCTTTGACTTCCATAGTTGACTCATGTTGCTTCTTAGGAACCCCCTTTGTTTCTCATTGAGACCTCCTTGGAGCAACCTCTACAGTGCATGATTTAATATTATCAGTACATACCTCATGTTAGGCATTCTGAGAAGACTTTTTGGTTGATGGAGTAGAAGGGGACTTCATCAGATACAATTTCAGAAGAAGGTTGAACTACTTGTGACGCTCCAGCTTCAGGTCCAGTCTTCGATGGATCGAAAATATCCTTTGATCCATCGAAGGTGTCTCTCCGGTCCATTTTAGGTGCAAGCTTTGATGCATCGAGAATACCCTTCGATGGATCGAAGGGCGTTCCCTGGTTTATCTCATCTCCAGATTTTGATGGATCGAGAATGTCCTTCGATCCATCGAAGGATGTTCCCTGGTTTGTTCTTTGTGAATCTTTCGATGGATCGAGAGTTTCCTTCGATCCATCAAAGGAGGCTCTCGGGTCATCTTTTTAATTTTCAGAATTTTCAGTAACTTCAAATCTTCTTTCCAACTTCTCTAATTCTTCAAATTTCGGTATGTTCAGATGATTTCCTTCGCATATACTTCTCTCCCCCTGAAGGGATGACTATGAAGCTCCCCCTGAGTAATATGATTCAGATTCACGAAAGGAGACATCCAATGAAACATGCATCTTGTCATGGAGCGGGTCATAACAACGATAACCTTATTGGAACTCAGCATACCCAACAAAAATACACTTCACAACACATGGATCAAACTTGCCTCTAAGTTGTTTGTTGATATGAACATACACAGTACACCCAAAAACTCTTGGCTCTAAATTCGGCAATGATGGTCAATTCAGCAACTGATGGAACTTCTGATAAGGATTTTGAAACTCGATCACAGGGGAAGGAGTGCGATTAATCAAGTATGCAGCAGAACGAACAGCTTCTCCCCATAAGTTTGGTTTCACATTCATGCCAAAAAGAGAGGCCCGGACAACTTCCATTAGTTGCCTATTCTTTCTTTCAACTAATCCATTTTGTTGAGGAGTATATGCAATTGAAGTCTGGTGTCAAATTCCATGAGAGATTAAGAATGCAGACATCTCACCATTCACATATTCACTACCATTATCGGATTAAAATACCATGATTTACTGTTGATACTGGGTTGTCACCATCGCATGAAATTCAGTGAATCTAGAATACACTTCATTCTTGTGCTTCATTAAGGAGACCCAAGTCATCCTAGTACATTCATCAATAAAAGTAAAAAAAAAAAATACCAAAAGTCAAAGCGAGTAGAAATTTGTGCAGGACCCCTAACATCAGAGTGAATTTTTATAAAAAGGACAAAATATTTGAATAAACTTGGCGAATAAGTACTACGGTGACTCTTGGAAAATTCACATGTTTCACACTGAAATTCTGAGGTATTCACACACAAAAAAGTTGAGGTTGAAGCTTCTGCATATATTGAAAATTCAAATGACTAAGACGACGGTGCCATAATCACATATCTTCCATATAGCTTTATCCAAACCGGTGGTATTATTTATATGTCCTGGTGATTTCAATTGTTGTGCTCCACTGCTTGTCAAATCAAGATAATATAAATTTCCCCATTCGAACACTATAACCAAGAATTTTTCTAATCACAAGATCTTGAAAGATACAAAAATCTAGATAGAAAGTGACAGAACATCCAAGCGCCGCAGTTATCTGACTAACTGATAGAAAGTTATAAGCAAGAGAGAAAACAACAAGAATAGAATTAATTGACAGATTATCAGATATCTTGACAGAACCTTCACCAATAACAGGAGATGGAGAGCCATCAGCAGTAGACACAACATGTTGAGGGGATGGATTAATGGTTTGTATCAATGATCTAGATAGAATTCGAAAATAATGCAGAAAAGGATGATGCATTACTCCTCACACCCGATTCAACTATATGAGAAGATGCAATTGATGATCCAAGCGACATCTTCATATTTCAAATAGTAAGATTTTCAAGATTCAAGATTTTAAGAGTATACTTCAAGATTATGAGTTTTCAAATTCAAGAATTCGAATTCATCAATTCAAAGATTTTAAATGCAATGGAAGAAATAATTTAATTGATAATTGATAATTTCAATTCAAGGCTTTTCGAATTCTAAAAATTTAACTCTAATATCAAATAAAAAAAATTCAAGAAAAATTTGATAACCTTATTCATCCCAATTTTAAAATTAATAAAAATATACAAATAATATTTTAATAAAAAAAATATTTTTATTTTTATTACACCTATAGAACTTTAATTTTAAAGTTAATTCTAATTTACAAAAAAGTATTCACAATAATACTTTCC
Source organism: Geum urbanum (assembly GCA_946800695.1). NCBI lineage: Eukaryota > Viridiplantae > Streptophyta > Magnoliopsida > Rosales > Rosaceae > Geum > Geum urbanum. Next base: position 57,754,465 of record OX327007.1, on the reverse strand, counting down.
CCCAATATATAAATAGTTTTTCAAAACTAGAAACTGTACTCCAGTAGAGTACAAGAGAGTGATAACATGTTAATCATTCTACGAGGGGATTGAGCACATGGCCGACGAAGAGCACAGTGCCGGTCATTTCCTCCTTGACGAGGAAGAGGAATGGGTGATCGGCTACAAAGTCTCTGGTCGTAAGCAGACCCCTCAACTTTATAACACCAGCTGAGGCAGCTGCAGCTTCTGTACCTTCTTCATTTACTTCAATGAACGACTTGTGGAATATGCTGGAAACGTATAGGTTCTGACCCACAGGTGAGTCCACCATCTCTGTCAAACCTCCTTCGCCACCAAAAGGCAAGACCAATCCCAAACCCTTCAGTAAACTGGAAGCTTCAAACCCGAAAGATATCTTGAATTTCGGCAATTTGAAATCCCCCACTTCGACTTGCTGATTGGGCAGATGGCGATCCAAGAACCCTGAACCAGAACCAACTTTCTCAATCAAAGCAGGTAGGCCGTCTTTTGCATCAGGAAGAAAGATGTGCATAGAGAAGCGCCGCTTGTCCTCCCCTTGTTTGTATGGAAGCCCCAAAACTTTGAAGTCCTCATAAGCACTTAAAAACTGCTTCTTCTTGCTAGTCATAAACGGCGCCTTAACTCTACTCCCGTCAAGAAGGTGGAAGTCAGACTCTTTCGTGAACGATGCTTCAAACCTTTCGCTCCAAGCTCCCTTGAAGTACAATGCATTCGCAAACACCAGCCTTGTCGAAGAATCAATCGACCCAACAGGAAGAACCTCTTTAATTAGGCCACTAGTCTCCTTCTCCGCCCACAAATTCACTCCAGCAGCCACTTCAGCAGCCTTGATCAACAAATTAAACAGCCACACACTATCAACATACTTAAGTATCACCACAACATCTACCTCAAATAGCATACTATTAGATTATTTTCGCATACCCACATTATTGAAACACTAAACTACAGTTCCTAGCTTACTACAAATATCTAATCAGCAATCAAAAAAATCATAAAATTGGGCATTAACAACTCATCATCTATGTATATTCCATTGAAACATGTTTAAGCATAAAGATAGCGTACTTTGGTTTGGAAATCAACTTGATTAAGAGCAGCCTTGTAAGCAGTATCAACAACCTCCTTGAAAATTGGGTTAAGTTTGAGAGGCTTATCAACCCAGATACTATTAGCAAATGACAACTTTGGCCCTCCGGTGGGGGACCCATCGGTGAATATGACGGCGACGAGCTCGGAGGCGAAGGAGTTGAGGTCGCCGGCGAAGCTAGACTTGAGGAAAGAGAGGAGCTGCTCCTGTGTGGGACCCTTTGAGCCAGCAGCGATCAGGCTGAGCACCACGTGGATTGAAAGCGGCGAGTAGACCACGTTCTTGTCTTTGGCTTCGGTTTTAAGCAGTAGCTGCTTCGTGATCCCCAGAGCCACGTCGGTCTGGTTCGCGATCGATGCTCTTAGATCCATTGACAACGTTGTTGGTCGGTCTGGTCTGGTCTGGTCTAATTGAAGCAATTGGCTTTTAGTTGTGTTTGGTGAGTTAATCGAGATGAACAAAGATTGAAGATTGAGGTGAGGCGGGGTGGTCGGTGTCGGTCGTCGGATGAGAATGAATCAAAACTGACGAGAATAAGAGAGTGAAAGCTCTACAACTTCGTCGTTCACACTACTTTTCAGTAATGGGCTAAAATGCTCTCTGCTTCGCCAGTGGGCTTATACCTGGCCGGTCCATACTTGTTTATTTGTTAGATTACTAGAGTTGTTTGTCTGTTCCAATTTGTTGTGAAACTTGTGGGCTTCTTATCACATGACGCAACAAAATTACAGGTCATGGATTTTTGGACTAGCCCAATACCTAGCAAAGGGTTTTTTTGTAAGTGAGATTATGCAAGCCCATGACTCCATGAGGATTATGAGTGCAAATATGTCTACTGAACCAGTAACCAACCGTGAAGTGTACCAATAGTGTGCGTGCGGCACATAAGTGTATGAGACACTTACAATGTATAATCTCAATTACATTGAACTCAAATGAATAGTATATGAGAGAAATTAGATTATAAATTATTTCTTTATATATTTGTGTCAGATCGGAACTCGGCCCCAAGTATGAGAGAAATAACTCATGGGTTCTAGGCAACATAAGAAAAATGGTTACATTTACATGTATAATTCTATACTTGGGCCTAATTTTTGGGCTTCTTTGCCTTGGGCGCTCTAGGCACGGACCCTCTGGACATATATCCAGAACTGAGCCTGATTTGTGTTTCGCGCATTGTAGAATTATTCATTAGTCGTGTATTTTATATTTAATCAGTCCTAGATAAATATTAAGATGTGAAGAAGATTATGCTATTATCTTGAGTTGTATTTTGTTACCAACTTAAATTTACCTCTGAAGGGTACGTTTTGAGCCCAAGTCTAAGTTAGTCTCAAATTATTAATGGACTCTTTAATAATGTAGTTCTTGTTTGTTTTGGGGGTTGGGATCAAACAAACCGGGAACTAAGAATCACCAATCATAATTCCATGCAAATTGGAGCTTGGAACAATTCGTTTATTCTAATGATCGATCAAATTAAGAAAGAAATTAACAAAGAAGGAACACACCCCCCCCCCCCGCAAGAGTACTCAGCTTAATTAGCTAGCTACTTTCATGAAGGAGAGACATAAACTACGTACTAAATTAAACAATTAAACAGCGCGCTCATATACATTATATCTAGCGCTTAATTAGCTAGCTACTTTCATGAAGGAGAGACATAAACTACGTACTAAATTAAACAATTAAACAGCGCGCTCATATACATTATATCTAGCTAGCTTTGATGTGTCCCCTTTAACCAATCTACTTAATTAACTTATAGATTTGACTCTATTCTACAAGCTTTGTCTCCATCCATCTGTGCTCGATCAACTGATCGAATCTCTTGACTAAATTCTGTTAGATATATAGCTTGCTTTCATGATTATTGAGGCATTTTCCGGGATTATTTTGATCATTCTTTTCCTGATAGCTAGCTAGATGATATATGTACATAAATTAACTAATGCATGCATGGTGGTATTCGTCTATATAATAGTATTGAGATAGTGAGAGGTGTTATAAAGAAACGAAATGATTGAAGAGAAAATCTTTGAAATAAGGGACACCCCTGAAATAATGCCAAGATGCTACATGCATGATTCTCTATTTTGTTAGCTAGGTAGTATAAATATAAATAATCATATCAGTTCTTCTATGGATTGTGTGACTCGTGTCTATATATGTAGAGCTAGACATTGGGGTTCAATACGAAATGTACACAAACTAACACAAGTACAATAAGTGCGTCAGTGCAAACAGTGACTGCCAGCTTGTTCGAACATTAGCTCAAGAAAGCTGAGAAGCAAACCTTCTGTATATTTCAGCTCGATCGATCGCTTGTCGCTGAAGAACTTAGTTCCTCTCCTCGATCGGTTAGGAAAGCACTCAGCACAATGGTAAGTCTTCTCGGTTAGTTCTCTCTCAAATGTAATCTCATAACTCTATATTGAAAGCTCAGCAAGAGCTTGAAGAAACAACAATGGAAGAGAGAGAGAATACAGATATGAACATGATAAAAGTGTGATATATGAACTGTGTTGATAGTACAACAGACAAGAGTACAGCAGCTTATATCAGTAAGCTAAAAATGCAGAATTTAGACACGTGCTGTGTAGCTATAGGTGACTAGAGTACAGTGTGCAACAGCTAAGCACAGTAGCTAACTACTCTTAACCATTACAACTGAAAACTAACCCTAATCAGTAAGCTATACTATGGTTAACACCCCCCCCCCCCCCCTCAGCTGGATGATGAAGTGCCATCATCAAGTTGTGACAGAAATGAGAGTGAAGAGGTGAACACAAGCCTTTTGTGAATAAATCAGCAAGTTGATCACTGGAGGGAACAAACTGTAATGTAATGTGTCCTGCCTTGACTTGATCTCGAGTGAAATGTATGTCAACTTCAATGTGTTTAAGCTTGCTATGATGAACCGGGTTAGTTGCTAATGCAAGAGCAGATATATTGTCACAGTAAAGTGTAGGGGAAGAGGTCAGATTAACATGGAGATCACGAAGGAGATGAGACAACCACATGAGTTCAGAAGTTGTGTCTGCCATACTTCTGTATTCTGCCTCAGTTGATGAGCGAGATACAGCATGTTGTTTCTTGCTACACCACGAAATGGGACATGAATTGAGGAGTATAACAAAGCCTATTCGTACCAATTATACTGCTGGAACAATTGATGAATTCAAGGTGATCTTACAAGCTACAGAGGTTGATTTGGAAGAAGATGATGAAGACTCACATACTATGCCTCTTTCTGCTATGATAGCTGCAAACTCTCATCGTTCTGCATCCACTAATGTGTCTGTGTGCAGTACTCAATCTCAGTATGCTCCTTCATCTGTGGTGTCACAGCCTCACTCCCCTCCTGGATTTGCTTTTCCTAGCAATACTCTTAATGAGTCTGTAATCTCTGCTACAATTGCAGGGTTCTTTGCTAGTCGTGGCAATGGAGGAAATGGAAGCAACAGAGGCTTTAACAGTGGTGGTAGAGGCTATGGCAGGACCAACAATAGCAGGGGATATGGAGGAGGTAATAATGCCTCTTATAATGGAGGAACTCAGTACAACAATAGCAACAATATCAGAAACAATGTATCTACTGGTGTGCTTGGACCTACTCCATCCTCATCTCAATGTCAGCTATGTGGGAGGTCAGGTCATCTTGCTAAAACCTGCAACTTGTTTCAGAAAATGCAGCAGAATCAGGCCTACAAGGGGATGTGTACCTTTTGTAATGGTGACAGTCACACAGTGGAGAACTGCTACTATATCAAAGGATTTCCTGGACAAAATACCTACAGCTACAACACTGCTGATGGAGACAACAATACAACTCAAATGGAGGCTACCATTGGAAGAGTTGTTCATGCTATGATGGCATCACAACAGTCATCTCAAACCTCTCAGTATTTTCCTCAAGCTATGCATGCTGCAACTGTTCCTGTACCCCAAGCTATGGTGGCTTCAAACACTTTGACTCCACCATTCTGGCTTGCTGACTCTGGTGCCTCAAATCATATGACAAGTGAACCTCAGCTTCTGCAGAATGTTGCTCCATACAGTGGTGATCAATCAGTCCAGATTAGAAATGGAGAGCAGCTAAACATTACACATATGGGTAACACATTGTTAGGAAGCCTAAAGCTTAACAATGTTCTTCTAATTCCTCAACTTGTTGCACATCTACTATCTATATATCAACTATGCAAAGATAATAATTGCAGGATATGGTTTGATGAATTTGTTTGTGTTATACAGGACAAGGTACTGGGCAAGGTTCTCTACCAAGGGCAATGTGAGCAAGGGCTGTATCCAATTCCGTTTGATCTTCCTTCTCTCAAAACAATACCTCAAAGTATACAGCATAAATATAATAACACTGCTGCAACATCTCAGCATTCTGCAATAACTCAAGCTTCCAGTCTTGCTTCATCTCTTTCTGTTCCTACTGCATTTTTGGGAATATGTGTGCATACCTCTCTGTGGCACAGGAGATTGGGACATCCCAGCAATGAGATCACTACCAGAATGCTGCAAAAAGGGAACATTCAAGTTGCAAATGATGTAGTCAGCTCATTGTGTGAAGATTGTTTAGCTGGAAAGTTTCAAAAACTTCCTTTTCCTATTTCTGAGTCTAGAAGTCTACAACCTTTTGAGATCATACATTCTGATGTATGGGGTCCCTCTCCCTTTATATCCATTGATGGTTGTAAGTACTTTGTACTGTTTGTAGATGATTTTTACAGATATACATGGATTTTTCCTATGAAACAGAAAAGTGAAGTGTTTACATATTTTCAGACCATGTGTGCCTATGCTGAGAATCAATTTTCTAAATCAGTTAAAATTCTGCACAGTGATGGAGGTGGTGAATATACTAGTAATGCTTTCAAAATGTATCTGAATAGTAAAGGAATTGTTCATCACTTATCCTGTCTCTACACTCCTCAACATAATGGAATATCAGAAAGGAAAAACAGGCACATCAGGGAGACTGCTGTTACACTGTTACACACTGCCTCAATGCCTCAAAAATTTTGGTATCATGCCATTGCTATGGCTACCTATCTCATTAATAGGATGCCCTCACCTGTTACATTTATGGAATCACCTTTTGAGAAGCTATATAACAAGTCACCATCCCTGGAAGTACTACGTGTATTTGGCTGTGCTTGCTTCCCACTCATGGCTCCCTATAATCAGCATAAGTTGCAACCTAAAACAGTCAAGTGTGTTTTTCTAGGATTTGCTGCAGGATATAAAGGGTACATATGCTATCATACTGTAAGCAGGAAGTTCATTATATCCAGACTTGTATTTTTTGATGAACTTCAATTTCCTTATGTAATCAGGAATAATAGTGAGACTGGTCAACCTGCTGTACGAAATCAATCTGACACTTCTGATCACTCAACATCAATACACCCTTGCTCCACAGCTGCTCTATCAAGTCCCTTGGTACCCTTACCTTGTCCTTCACAGTCAAATATTCATCAGTCAGGTACTTCTTCTAATCCTAATAATGTCACTATTTCTGCATCTTGTGTTCCTGCAGTCTCTTCTCATACATGTTCTGAGCCCATATCCAGTCCTCATGAGACTTCTGCTGAATCACCTTGGTCCTCTCCTTATGAGACTATCATTGAATCTCATTCAAATTTGTTTCATGATGACTATCATACCTGTGTTGCTTTTGATGAAAACAATGGTACTATGGATTTATCTGCCCAACCTGGAGTAGGAATATTTGTTATGTTAAACTGCTCTCCATCTCGTCCTACAAGTCAAGTGTCAGAAGCAAATATTTTTCATCCTGTAGCTGGCCTCACAAGTGAAAATCTCTCTGATACCATGAAAGCTCAGCAAGAGCTTGAAGAAACAACAATGGAGGAGAGAGAGAGAATACAGATCTGAACATGATAAAAGTGTGATATATGAGCTGTGTTGATAGTACAACACACAAGAGTACAGCAGCTTATATCAGTAAGCTAGAAATGCAGAATTTAGACACGTGCTGTGTAGCTATAGGTGACTAGAGTACAGTGTGCAACAGCTAAGCACAGTAGCTAACTACTCTTAACCATTACAACTGAAAACTAACCCTGATCAGTAAGCTATACTATGGTTAACATATATATATATATATATATATATATCTCTATATCTGTGTATCTTCTCTTCTATATATCTCATACAAGCGTTGCTCTCTCTATTCCATATTTCCAGATTTACAAGCTAGATATGTGTGGTGCCAATATATATAAGCACACACAGACACACGAGCTATTTTCTCTGACGTGTGTTTTGATAAAGCATTCGTTATTCTTATTGAAATTTATAGTCGGCGGAAATTAGATTTTATCATTTGTGAATTTTAGTGTTTGAAGTGCTTCATGTAAAAATTTAATTATGACAGAATTTTAATTTTTTATGAGTAATTTGAAGAAATTGTAGAATGACACCTATTTTTGAGAGAATTGAAACAAAGAATTCAAATTCCTCTAATTTTAAAAAAATAAAAATCATAAAATTCTCAAAAAATTAACTTATCAAAACACATAAATTTAATCGATAAAATTTTGAATTCTTGGAATTTAATTAAATTATAAGGATTTCATTCTTATCCGAACACACCATAACAGATACATGTGAGAGCTAATCCAGGTCATACACGTGCTATTTATTCATTACTGACTTAACAATTTCTAACAACCTTCTAACACTATGGTCGATCAAACATTTCAGCACATCGTCGAAACTGAACCTAAGAAGGAAGCACGCCGGGGAGGGAGTCGTACAGTACTTTTCGTTTATGGTGAGACTATATATAGTCCTGATCATTACTCAAGCTTGGCTTCAATATTGTATGTGCTATACAGCAACTGAGGGACTCGAAAACATGGCATGGATAGCACATGCTATGAGCCTTTTAACTTACTTCAATGGATTCATGAACTTAAGCATGACAAAGACGTCCGCCACCACTCTCACCAACTTCTTAGGGACTGCATTCCTTCTCACTCTAGTTGGTGGTTACATCTCTGATACCTACTGGTCACGTTTCAAAACTTGTCTCATCTTCATACTCATTGAATTGTTGGTACGTCAATTTAATTTTAGATTCCAAAAGGATGACATTTATATTCGTACGTATTTTTCGATCAATTATATATCAAAATGATACATAATTAGTAAAAAATGGTACGTTAATTATACGTTAAAAATATATACGTGTATAATTTGAAAGTTTTATATGAATAAAATTTGTAAAAATTTGTATATAATTTTTTTAGATGAAGAGTTCCAGGGAACTCCAATAAAAATAATAATAATAATAAATTATTGAAAAAAAAACGTAAAAAATTTGCGAATAATTCGGACGAGTTAAAAAACCACATTTTTTTTTCCGAATCTTTCAAATAATTCGGGAAACGAATATTCTTTTCTTCGTAAATTCGTCAATTCGCGAATTTACAAGAGAATGATATGATTTGCAGGGATATGTCCTCTTAATTACTATACAAGCACATTTTCCCCATTTGAGACCAAGTCCGTGCAAGTTAGACGTTGCAAAACCTCAATGCGAGGCAGCAGACACAAGCCAACTTGCTCTTCTCTACACTACACTGGACTCTACCTAATTGCATTCGGCACCAGCGGTGTTAAATCTGCCTTACCGGCTTTGGGAGCTGACCAATTCGATATCAAAAACCCTAAGCAGGCAGCTCAATTGTCAAGTTCTTTAACTGGTTCGTGTTCAGCCTCACCGTCGGTGCTATATTTGGCGTCACTTTCGTGGTTTGGATAAGTTCCAACAATGGATGGGACTTGGCCTTTGCGGTGTGCACAGTGACAGTCCTCTTTGCACTCATATCTCTATGTATGGGCAAGTCATTCTACCGCAACAATAAGATCAATCAAAAGAGAAGCCCCCTCCTAAGTTTACTGCAGGTATATATACATTAACATGGTGCATGCTAGGGTGTCAGGTGTTTTATAATGCTCTGGACTATCAAAATTCCTTAATTTTGAAACGTTGGATCACTTTATTTCTTCAAAAGTTGGAACCGCAGAAGTGATCTAACACTCTAAAATTGGGGAGTATTTTGTACTCTGAAACACTATAGAATTTTAATTTCACTATGATGTTCGGAGTGTACGTCTTTCTTTGATCCACGAAAATTCTTACTTGACTATATATATAATTATGTTCTTTGATCCAGGTTTTTGTAGCTGCAATCCGAAACCGAAAGCTTCCGATTCCAGAGAGAACAGATGAGTTACATGAGATCCATGACAAAGAAGGAGGAGAAGGGCATGAAATCCTTCAGAGAACAGATCAATTCAGGTATATTTTTTTTTAGTACATATATTACGTACAAACATGCATGCCTACTAGTGCGTACTCGAGCTAGGTACATATATTACGTATAAACGTACATGCCTGCGCATGCATGCACTGCTAGTACGTACTCGAGCTAGGTCAAATATATATAATACATACCACATTCTTTATGTTTCAGATTCTTGGACCGGGCAGCAGTTTGTTGTGATTCTTCTACAGAGGGCTCACTAAAATCTAGAGAAGGACCATGGAGCCTATGCACAGTGACACAAGTCGAAGAACTAAAGCTCCTACTACGCCTGCTCCCAATCATACTCAGCACTGTCTTCATGAATACATGCTTGGCACAACTCCAGACTTTGTCAATCCAACAAAGCATGACCATGGATACACACATCTTAGGGTTCAAATGCCAGGGTCATCATTCCTCTGCTCTTCATGTTGTTCTTCATCCCAATCTACGACCGTCTCTTCGTCCCACTCGTCCGAAAACTCACCGGAATCCCCACCGGGATCCGCCACCTCCAGCGCATTGCAGTCGGGCTCTTCCTCACCTCGATATCCATGGCGGTCGCCAGAGCGGTGGAGACTCGCCGCAAGTCCGTGGCCCTACAACACAACATGGTGGACTCCAGAGATGATCGAGGCGCTGCCGATGAGTGTGTTCTGGCTAGGGTTTCTGTAGTTGAAACATGAAAGAAAACAGATTGCGTAGGCAGGAAAGTAAATAGAAACAGAAGGATTTTGTGCAGTCAAGTTCACCGCTTTTCTCATGCATTTGTCCTTTATTTAAAATAGTAAAACAAAACAACAACAACAAAAAACTACAATTGTGGAGATCATGCAACGTGCTACTACAACGTTCGTGCCCACGAATTCAACCGCCTGACAAACACCTGAAGACTCGGTCAGGAATAAACCTCCAGACCTATTCTAGCTATTGTCTAAAATTAACCTTTGACTAAGAGCAGCTGCACCGCGAGCAGGAGGAGCAGCTCGAGCAGCTCGATTTCGGCGTGCCGGGCAGCACGAGCAAGCAGGAAATCGACGTGCACCGGGGACGAGCAGCTGCGGCGACCGATCGTTGACGGAGGGGACGAGCAGCTGCACGAGCAGCTGCTGCTCGTTCTGTTGCTCGAGCAGGTGATGACGTCATCCACGCGCGTGGGTGACGTCATCAAGTGGTTATTTTTTTCACCGTGGCGCGTGTAATGCACGCGCCAATAAAAGTAAAAAAAAAATTTACCGGACCAATGGGATGCTGACACGTGGCAGCCCAGATTAAAAAAAAAGTAACGGTCAGATTGATCTGGACCGTCCATTTCAAATCAAAAAATATGATCGGACGGTCCAGATTCAACCGAAACGGTAACCTGATTTTTTTTTTTCTGATTTTTCTGATTTTTCTGCCATTTTGCAAAATAACCCCTAAAAAATTGCAAAAAAATCCCTAAAAATTCTAAAAAATTGCAAATAACACCCTAGTATTTTTCTATAAATACTACATCAATTTCATTCACATCTCACACAAATTTATCCTCTCCTTCCTCTTCTCCTTCTTCCTCCTCACAAATTCATCCTCTCCTTCCTCTTCTCCTTCATCCTCCTCACAAAATGTCCAATTGGCTTGCTTCCGAAGATTTGCAACTTTGTATTTCTTATTGTCGCATTAGCGTTTGCCCAATTACCGGCAACTCGCAAAAGTCCGACAAATTGTGGGAAAAAGTCTATGCCGATTATAAGGAAAATTGGGAGCTTGCGCATGGTGAATCAAGGCCGGAGCCTAGGACCCAAACCGCGGTTTCTTCTCGTTTTACAAAGTTGAAGCCGAGTTTTAGAACTTGGGGTGCCGCTCTTGCATATGCACGAAGGAATGTACAATCCGGAGAAAATTTGCAAGATGAGGTAAGTGTTAATAATTTCCTCGTAAAGCTCATCTATTACATTTATTTTAATCAATGTTGACATCTCCATTTCATAGATATTATTTTGACATACAAATTTTTGGCACCTTAGATAAGAAAAGCTCAATCATGGTACGTGGCACAAAAAAAAAACAGTTTACCAAGTTTGATTGTTGGGAAGTGATGAAAAACCATCCAAATTTTCGGGCCGTCGAACCTACTATACCACCTCCTTCATATTCCAACTCCGCAACCACTCCTCCTTTTACCTCAATGCCTCCCCCCGTCGACGTGGAGGATGATGAAGTCATTCCAACACCACAAAGTAATGAAGAAGAAGTGTACTCTAGTCCGGTTAGACCAATCGGAGTGAAGGCGGCCAAGGAAGCCAAAAGAAAGGGGAAAAGAGCATGCTCATCTTCAAATGAGGTAAGAGATGAGGTTTTGAAAAGCATGATGGAAAATCAAAGAATGCATCTCGCCGGGCAAAAAGAAACTGATGCCACGGAACTAGCTTTGTACCAAAAACAACTCGCCCTTAAGGAGAAGGACTACAAATTGAGGGCCGAAGCGGAGGATTCAAGGATAATGGCAATGGATACGGATGCTATGACCCCAAAATCGAAGAGGTATTTTTCGAAGAAAAAAGAGAGTATCCTAAAGAAATTGGAGGAAGAGGAAGGAGATGGTAGCGATGAAACATTTTCAAATTGTTATCGCCCACTGTTTCAGTAGTTTGGTATTTTTTTTTCCATTATGAAATTATGTACTTTTAATTTCCAATAATTCTAGGGTTTGATTGAAATTATGTACTTTAAATTTCCAAGTAATAAAAACGCACTTTTCTTATTCCATCAAAGCTCACGCACAGTACAACAACACATAATGACTTAAAATCAAACACACATCACTCAAACAACTAAAAGGAAAAACAAATAAAGCAAACATGTTGCAAACCAGGTTAATTAAAATTACACACCCACATTATTTAAAGTCGTTCGCCGGTCTCTAGATACCAGTTGTACTTAACTAAGTCATTTTGCAACTCTCCATGGATGTACGCAGATTGGAGATCTACAACACGGTCGGCAAATCGTTATTCATTTTGTGCATCCCTTCCAATAGGCTCAAAAGGAATACGATTACCTTGTTCATCTACTGGCCCATCATAAACATTGAAAGCAGTTGATGGGTTTTGAAGATCTTCTTCTTCCAACTCCTCGAACTCCTCCTCCACAAATTCTTCTTCGACAATCATGTTATGCATTATAATGCAAGCCAACATGATGCTCTTCAATGTCGATTGGTGATGACACCTAGCTGCATGCCGAATAATTCCCCAACGAGATTGTAAAATTCCAAAGCACCTCTCTACATCTTTGCGGTATGCCTCTTGTTTCTTGGCAAAGAGTTTCTGTGGAAGCTCTTGGGGATTGGAGATTGTTTTCACAAACGAGGAGTACCTGGGATATATACCGTCAGCTAGATAGTAAGTATTGTGGTAAGTCATACCGTTGACTTTATAGGTCGCACTCGGACTGTTTCCGGCAATGAGCGAATCAAATATGTCTGATTGGTGGAGCACGTTGATGTCATTTTGTGATCCGGGTACCCCAAAGAAGCTGTGCCATATCCACGTGTCATATGAGGCCACCGCCTCTAAAATAATAGTTGGACGCTTCTTTCGGCCCGAGAATGCTCATTGCCAAGCTGTGGGGCAGTTCTTCCACTCCCAGTGCATTCAGTCAATGCTTCCGATCATACCAGGAAATCCGCGATGCCTTGCTCTCTTTAGAAGTCGGGATAAGTCTGTGGCATTTGGAGCGCGGAGATAGAGGTCACCGTAAAGCTCGTAGATATGCATACACCACTTCTTCATGCATTGTAGTGTTGTGGATTCACCCATCCTTGTTATTTCAGCACACTGATCTGCGGCTGCGCCGTACGCCAACATACGAAGAGCGCCTGTCATCTTTTGTTGTTGAAGAAGTCCAACCAATCCGACGGCGTCAGCTCTTTGGTGCCAAAATTGGTCGTGGTTGCAGAGATCCGTCATTATACGGTTGAATAAATTGGTACTCATTCGATACCTTCGACGAAAGGCTTGTTCGTTGAAGACGGGGCGTTCGATGAAGTAATCCTCCATCAGATTATGTCCCCTTGACTCCCTCATTCTTTCTTCATTTGGTCGGCGGCGAGGTGGTTCGTCATCGAACATTGCATCGACCACGACCGCTTCAGTGATGAAATTGTTAGCAATTTCGGCATTTCGCCGACGTTGCTGTCGCCTCCTCCGGAAAAAATTCTCAAAACTAAAAGGATTCATCTTATCGGAATGTGGAATATATGGTTGGTTTTGGTGTGAATGAACGATGAGCACCGATCAACAAATATATAGCCGAGGGTAGATGAAGTGATTAGATAAGCTGATGACACGTGTCGGCTTTCAATTGGTCGGAAATCTCTCCGAGAATCTTATATAATTATTAGAGCCGATCATGAATAGTGGACATGACACGTGTTGCCTGGGGATTGGTTGAAAATCTTATCGGAAATATTGTACAATTATTTACCCGATAACCTTTTGTCGGCGTGACACGTGTCAACTCGTCATTCGTCGAAAATCTTACCCGAAATCTTATTCAATTATTCATACACGACAAATTTAATTTATGTCAAATTTAAAAAAATTAAAATTTAATTTAATTTAATTATTCATACACGACAAGTTTATGGATTGGTTGAAAAAAAAAAAATCAAATTTTGTTTATGAACAGTAATAGCACGTGCTATTTTTTGACACCGCTGCGCGAAAAACAGCTTCTGCACCTCCTATTCGATGAACAGTGACTGCTCCACCTCAAATAGTGTCTGCTCCTCCTCAAATTGCTCCTCCTATTCGATTTTACCCATGCGGGTGCTCTAAGAGTAGAACTTACTACAGTAATATTGCAGTACACGAGCTTAACTAACAGTTTCAGTATGCCATATGTGGGGCCGGAGAGATGTTCACGTTAGTGGGGCCGTTGAAGTTTTTCTACGCCGAGAGCGCGGCGGGGATGAAGTCACTAGGGACAGCAATGTCGTGGTGTTCGATTGCGTTTGGATATTTCTTGAGCTCGGTGGTGGTGGAGGTTGTGAACAAACTGAGCGGACGGTGGTTGGCGAGTAATAATCTCAATAGAGACACCAACTACTTCAATTGGTTGCTGTCGGGGTTGAGTGTCATGAATCTTGGGGCGTATGCGATGTGTGCATGGTGCTATAAGTACAGAAAGGTTGAAGTAGTGACGGTCATGAAGTAGTTATCGGCGTTCGTACCTTTACGTTGGTTTAGTGTGTTGTGTTATTGGCTTATTGGCTTATTGGCTTATTGGAAATTTAGATGAATACCACCGATTACAATTGGCAAGGGATTAGAAAAGTTTTAATTTTTCTTTGACAAGGCGGTTTAACACCTCTCAAAGATACCCTATTCACAACCTGGATATATCAATGTAGTAAGATAAATAGGGGTTATCGAGCTCGATGAATTGGTGAAACTAAATCCTAACAAACTACTATGCTGACAGACTCGACTACAGAACACTAATGGTCATCGAACCTAAGCTAGACAGACTCAAATGCAGCGAGATTTTGACACAATAAACTAGACACAGTGGTGGACTAACACACAAAATTTGAGGGTATTCGGAGTTGATTTGGTCACCGAAATAAATCGGCTAAGCTACAGCTAATGCAGAAATCAGTAAATTGCAGAAAATAAATTGTTGAAAGTAAATTGTTGTAGATAACTAATGAGATATGAATGTTAAGAACTTCTTTCCACCTTAGACATACTTACGACCTCCCCAATATAATTGAACCAACCATGGATGAATACTCTCCACACAAGAGCTTTGGTTAAGACATCTTATGTATTACACTCTCTTACTTGGCATGAAAGAGGGAGGGACAATCCGCTCGATCTTGATCCTCACTTAACCGACTTATACATATGGTGATGTAAGCCAAGAGAACTGAAGTCATTACGTTCTAAGAATGTTTGAAGAATAACATAGCTTCAAGGGTTGATAAGGTGGTCACCCTTTCATCACTAAGGCTTGTTTCACACAAATTCATGTTTGTCTCTAGAGAATATGCAATGATAAGGTGGTCATATACATAATCAAGACTATAGATCCTAAGCCATGCATCTAAGCGTGCACTCAAAGAAACATGAACATAGAAAACATACGGTGAGTAAACAGTGAAACAAAACTCATCCAAATAATTAATAGAATCAAAAGGGGTTCAAAATCGTAAGCATATCTAGGGCTTCAATCAGCCCCTAACAATGAAAATTTAGCTACTCATAGTTATAAATAAGAACATCAAAGAATTCATAAAAAGATAGACAAAAGATGGAGAAGGAAGAACTCTTGGCGATGTCGAGATCGAACTAGCTTTCATGCATGCGAGATTCTTCTTCTCCCTTAGCTCTGTTTTGTCTTTTCTTCTTAACCCTCCAGCCGTACGTAACTTGTTCTCCTCTCTAGCGTACGTCCTTTTTCCAGCCCCTCACTTGCTATATATATATGTTTAGGCTGATTAACCTAGCAAGTGGAGCACGTGCTAGCACAGTCCACATTGTACTTGGACTCCTTCTTAATCTCAAGTTGCAAATATAATATAAATATCCACATGCAACCCTTCTCCTTGCTAAGCCCACAATTCCTTATGCCAGCGAACTTCCTCTATTTATTTCTCTCTCCAACTTTGCTCGCCAAGCACCAACATACGTAATCACCTCGCCAAGGTATAGATGATTGCAGTCATTAAACCCATCGAACTTGCATATATTCCCTCGCCAGACAGTTCCTCGCTAAGAAACTTCCAAAACATATTATTTAATCTCCTTTTCTCCATTAATCCCCAAAACACCTAAAAACAAATAAACATAATTAATTCACTCGATTAATGACAATAAACTAAATATAGGGAACAAATTAAATACCAAATAGATGCATAAATATGCAACTATCAAAATACCCCACACTTAGACATTGCTAGTCCTCGAGCAATACACTAAACTAAGACTCTAAAAAGACTCAAAGACTCTAACTACATAACTCTAACACCCTTAACAAATTGTCTCAGCAATCTTCCACAATTGTAACACCAAGATAAGTGTGACTTCAAACGTATACCGTAAAATTTCGAAAGTTAATTTCAATGCATGACACACATGTAATATGTAGGACGAAGACATAATCATGGTGAATGTAAAGCTGTAGCATGCAACAAACTTGTCAAGATTCAACCTCACTGGTATATGCTCTCAAAAGTGTTTCTCTCAAAATATGTCTAAGGTATTCACTCAACTCAATTACTTGCCAAATGGACCACACCATAAGCTTACACTTGTGACAAATCTCCACAGATCAAAGGCTGCCATCTTGAGGATCAAAAGGACTTCATGGGTTGTAATGGGGCTTGGCTCATAGGTTAAAGAATAAATGGATAAGGAATTCAAATATGATTCTAGAACCCAGTAGAGCACCAAATAAGAGACTTCTTCAAACTTTACAACCATGAACTTTCTCATTTTTGTGGCCGAATTTCATCTTGTTGGGCCTTCACATCATTGTTTTCATCAACAGTTAACTCGAGTATCATCACAATTTTTTCTTTTTCTTTTCATTTGTTTTCTCTCTTTTTTTTTTCTTTTTTTTTTGAAACACTAACTTGATACCCCACACTTATTTCTTTGCATCACTTTTCGGCATTGTCGTCGTCTTCACATACCTGTCTCATGTATAGCTCTACCAAGTCCTAGAACAAGGATAAAGATATAACTATTCTAAGATTTAAGGTCAGAGATATGTGGGTGATGACATAAAGTTTAAACATGTAGGCTCAAAGTGGTTAACTAAGAAGTGCACATCTTGTGTACACAAAATTAGGACACAGGCTTCATATGGCTATGGTGGTGTCCCCTAAATGCCTTTATTACTTCCTCAATCAAAACAAGTATTGACTATAAGCTTTGAAAAGCACAAGAGCAAGTTCTAGTAATATCTAGAGTCCATTAACTTAATCTGTGGCAAGCAATTGACACTCAATAAAGAAAGCATGTGTAATCACATATAGGCTCAATCGCTCACAGGTTAAATGAATCTCAACAAAGTTTAAGCATGCCAAAAATCTGTACCATGTTAACTTTTTCTACATCCACTACACATTCGCATATGCATCATATATCAAGATTAACCAAAGAAACTTAAATATCATGATCATCTTTTAGTCACAATTACGGAAGATATAATCACATCATGGACTAGTTAAGGGCACCTAAAGACACAAAATAAAAGACTCTTTTTATGTTTCTCTTGACACTTTTTACTTTTGTATTTGATTTTTAAAATAAGACACTAAAATACCCAAGGAAAACAAAGAAAAACTCAAAAATATCAACATCAGGCGAGCAGCTCGCCAGACACAGTGTAGCAAGCAACACATCTCGCTTGAATTTTAAAAAATTAATCACTAATCTTAATAGGCTGAAATTTTGGAACAACAAACTAGAGACATTTAAAAACACACCCTCAAAATTTCAGAAAATTACGAGCCCTATAGCTATGTCAAATAAATTATACAAAACAGCAAACTGTTTGCTCGCCAGACTAATCACGCGAACAAAGTGTAGCGAGGCTCGCTAGGATTTTACAAAATTAGTCATACATCGAAATGAGCTGAAATTTCGTGAGCACTAGCTAGACTCATTTAAAAATCTGCCCTCAAAATTTCAGAAAATTACGAGACCCCTAGCTATCGAAGATGAATGACGCGAACAGGTTATTGCACAGTACCGAGAACTGTTGCTCGCTTGACTCAGCTCCACTTCGCCAGAATTTTACAGAATTAATGACAGAGTGGAATGAGCTGAAATTTAGAGAGAATAAACTCGACACATTTACATACATTCCCTAAAAATTTCAAAAATTTACGAGACCTCAAACTATGTCAAAAAATTGACACGAAACAGCATACTGTACAGTATCGAACTAAGGAAAAATTTTATACATAGACGCTAAGGATATGATATAAACCCCACCCCACACTTGAAATTTGCATTGTCCTCAATGTAAAACAAAACAAAAATATACAATACATCAAACAAGCATGGAATGACACACATAACACATCACAAATCACACTAAACCTGGAGAAAAATAAAGCAAAGGAGAAAGATAGAGAGTTTAAGAATTTCAAATCTGGTTTTCCACGCTCTCCATCAACATGGGTTGCCTCCCAAGTAGCGCTAAGTTTAACGTCTTCAGCCAGACAGGCACACCAATTTCAATCCTCTGGTGTAGGATCTTGAAGAGGAATCTCTTCCACGTCTCGCACTTGAGACGGCTCAAAGAATGGCTTGAGTCTATGTCCGTTCACCTTAAATGTGCTGCCGTCTCTTGGATTCAGAACTTCAACTGCACCATGAGCAAACACATTACGGACAATAAAAGGACCAGTCCATCTGGATCGTAAGTTACCTGGAAACAACTTCAGCCGCGAGTTGAATAACAACACTTTTTGCCCATTGACAAAAGTTTTTTCCTTGATCATGTTGTCATGAAATATTTTTGTCTTCTCCTTGTAAATGCGGCTAGATTCATAGGCATTATTTCGAATCTCAGCAAGTTCATTCAGTTGTGATCTACGCATTTTAGGCGTATTAATTAATGTGTTTTCTCTACATTTTTACTTTGATAATTGCTTAGTTTTATTAGTTTTAACTTATTTTGTTAAATTCAGGTGTTGACCAAAAGAGACGGAGTAAAGGAGTCTACAAGCACGCAAAACGCAATAAATCCGGAGAAGAAATAGTCCGAGGAATGGTCTTCAAATGGTTACTAAAATACATTCCCATATGGTGTCAAGAATTGGAAACCAAATGCCAAATAAAATGGATACCAAAATGGTGGACAAAAAGATGAAGACATTTCTCCTGCGCGACCCAGGAAAGAGCAAATATGGCGGAATATATGGAGCATATAATGGACGAATTTTTGAAGGATATTCCATGAAGAAAAATACTTTATTTGAGGGCCAAAATATGTGCAAGAATATGGTATATTCGGCCAAGAAGTATTGAGGAATAAGGAATGCAAGATTTGAAGATATAAAGATTTCCTTTTCCTTGAAGAAGAAGAAAACTGGGCAGTCAGGTCACTCAACTTCTAAAATCCGTAGTAAATTCAATTCAACTCCAAATATGGCGTTCATTATATGGATTTTATAGCCCTTTGAATAAGCTTTCCAATGAAACAAGAATCGGAATTTTCTGAGCTCTAGATCTCCCGGAAAAGACGTTTCAAGACAGGCTGGCAATTCTGCCCGAGTACACTAGGAAAACCTAGTTTGGAAAGGAAAGTTGGAATTCTTCACCTATAAATACAAGAGCTCGACTCAAAGCAAAGACATCACTTATTCTATAGCCTATGCTCTGCCAAATACTCTCCTCCTCCCCACAAATTAAGCCGACATCCTCAAGAAGCCAACTACGCCATCAAACCGCCGCATCTCTTCTTCCACCGACGCATAGGGGATTCCGAACGTCATCCACCAAAGAAGTCTAGTTCTCTTGAGTATCCATAGGGGATTCCGAAGATATAAAAGTGTAACAATGACCTCTTTACTCCGTAGTCTCTTTTTGTTCATGAAACTTGTTTGTGTGTTTTGGATGATTGTATTTCGGTTTTATTACATACGTAAATTTCAATAACTTTTCCATGTGTTCCTTATTCTAGATTTCAATTTGCATGAAGTTAATTGGTTCTTAATGCTTTGGTTTTGATTTAGGGGATTCCTAGTCTAGATCAATGGTGTTTAGGGGATGCCTAGCACAAAATATGAATTATGCATGTTTAATCGAAATTTAGGGTTATGGGATTTCGGTAGTGTTGTTATTTGCATGTGTTAATAAATGAGTTAGATTATGGATTAAGTTGATCACTTGTATATAATTAATTAGGTTTTCTTTTTGTTTCAAACATGGTATGTGTTTTTGGGTCTTCTATGTGTTTGCTTGTCTATGAGTCAATGCATGTTAGAGTCCTAGGATTATGTGCTATGTTTGAGACGTTTTTAGTAAATAAACTAGGTAATTAAAAACAACTCTTTTATACCCCCCTTTTTACTACACAAGAATTGCATGCACCCTTCAATCCCCGGTTTAGAACGATCCCTACTTGCTCAAAATACTACATCTATAGGGTTTTAAATTGTATATGGTTGAATTATGTGTTAAGTGTTTATTTGATGCATGTTTCCGTCATATCAAGTTGCAACTTCCTATGAACACCAGCATCATCGATATCAAAATTGAATCGTTTCACTGCCCAATATGCCTTGTGTTCAAGCTCTACTGGAAGGTGGCATCATTTTCCATAAACCATCCGATAGGGAGACATTCCAATCGGCGTTTTGAAAGCTGTTCTGTAAGCCCACAATGCTTCATCCAAGCGTTGGCTCCAATCCTTCCTTGATGGTCCAACAGTCTTCTCCAAAATTTGCTTGATCTGCCGGTTAGACACTTCTACTTGCCCGCTCGTCTGAGGGTGATAAGGTGTTGCCACCTTATGATGCACATGAAACTTTTTGAGCAACGCTGCAAATGACTTGTTGCAAAAGTGAGAACCGCCATCACTTATTATGTACCTGGGGGTGCCAAATCTCACAAAAAGTGATTTTAAGAACTTCAAAACAACAGCAGCATCGTTAGTACGAGTGGCTACTGCCTCCACCCACTTTGAAACATAATCAACTGCAAGTAGAATGTAATTATTCTGAAAAGAGCTAGGAAAAGGACCCATAAAGTCAATACCCCACACATCAAAAATCTCAACCACTAAAATTGGGTGCTGGGGAATTTGATCCTTAGGACCTAAGTTACCTGTCAGTTGGCATCGAGCACATGATTTATGAAACTTATGTGCATCACCAAACAATGTTGGCCAGAAGAATCCACTCTCAAGTACTTTCATTGCAGTCTTCTTTCCAGCAAAATGACCTCCTGCTACATGTGAGTGACAAAAAGATAGAATGGAATGAAATTCAGTTTCAGGCACACACCTTCTTATCAGCAAATCTGGACAATGTTTCCACAGATACGGCTCATCCCACACATAGTACTTAGCTTCCTTGACAAGCTTGTCCTTCTGCGCTCTGGTGAAGTCTGGTGGAATATATCTACTTACCTTGTAGTTAACAATATCAGCATACCAGGGCTCTACAGCTTGAACAATAAAGAGTTGTTCATCTGGAAAGCTATCTCTGAGAGGAAGGGTGTCTTCTTCTGCGTTGGGACCATGGGTGAGTCTACTCAAGTGGTCGGCCACCACATTTTCAGTGCCCTTCTTGTCTTTGATCTCAATATCAAACTCCTGAAGTAAGAGCATCCATCGAATCAACCTAGGCTTGGCATCCTGTTTAGTCATCAAATATCTCAAAGCAGCATGGTCAGAAAATATGATAACTTTAGTTCCTAACAAGTAAGACCTAAACTTTTCAAGAGCAAAAACCACTGCTAAGAGCTCCTTTTCTGTAGTTGAGTAATTCAACTGTGCATCATTTAAAGTACGGGAGGCATAATAGATGACATGTGGGAGTCTTTGTGGTCGTTGGCCAAGAACAGCGCCAACAACATAGTTTGAAGCATCACACATGAGCTCAAATGGTAGACTCCAATCCGGTGCTTGAATGATGAGAGCTGTAGTGAGCAACTCCTTGAGCTTATTGAATGCTTGCAAGCACTCATCGGTGAAGTTGAAAGCTACATCTTTCTGGAGCAATGCACATAATGGTCTGGATATCTTGGAGAAATCCTTGATAAACCTGCGATAAAATCCTGCATGTCCAAGAAAAGATCTCACCTCCTTCACAGTGGAAGGAGGGGGTAAGGTACGCACAATATCAACCTTAGCTTTATCAACCTCTATACCTCTAGCTGAAATAACATGTCCCAAAACTATACCCTGTTCCACCATAAAGTGGCATTTTTCCCAATTAAGTACAAGGTTAGTTTCTACACAACGCTCTAAAACCATAGCTGGATTATGAAGACATGAGTCAAAAGAATCACCGAAAACATAGAAATCATCCATAAATACCTCGATGATCTTTTCAACCATGTCTGAGAAAATGCTTACCATGCACCTCTGAAATGTGGCAGGTGCGTTGCATAAACCAAATGGCATCCTCCTATAAGCAAAAGTGTCATAGGGACATGTGAAGGTGGTCTTCTTTTGATCATCCTTATGTATGGCTATCTGGTTGTATCCTGAATAACCATCTAAGAAACAATAATATTCATGACCTGCCAGCCTTTCCAACATCTGATCAATGAATGGAAGCGGAAAGTGATCTTTTCTTGTGGTGGCATTGAGCTTGCGGTAGTCAATACACACTCTCCATCCCGTTTGGACTCTTTGAGGCACCAACACGTTCTCATCATTCTTTACCATTGTGATTCCTGAACGTTTGGGCACAACCTGCACAGGACTAATCCATTTGCTGTCAGAAATAGTATAAATGATACATGCGTCTCGAAGCTTGATGACTTCTTTCTTGACAACTTCCATCATGGGAGGATTGAGACGACGTTGAGCCTCCCTTGTTGGTTTAGCTCCCTCCTCCAGATGGATCCTGTGGGTACACAATGTTGGGCAGATGCCCTTGATATCGGCTACTGTCCATCCAATGGCGGCCTTGTACTCCCTAAGTACATTCAGTAATTTCTCCTCTTGTAACGTTGAGAGCTTGGAAGAGATGATGACTGGAAGTGTATCATCCTCCCCTAAGAAAGCATACTTCAAATGCTCGGGTAGAAGTTTAAGCTCTAATGTGGGTGCTACCTGTATAGACGGAACAAGAACGTCATATGAAATTGGAAGAGAAATGAGTTTAGAATATTTACCTTTCATAATTGGCAGGGATTCAAGTGTTTCTTCCATAGCATAATACCCCTCTTCCATTTCAAGATCCTCAGCTGAAGCTATCTCAAAAATAGGTTCAACTTTGTTCTCCTCGCTAAGCTTCAGTCCTTCCTCTCCAAGCTTTAGACCTGGAACATCTTCTTTTCCGGATACCTCTATGACCTTCCTCAAATGATCCTCCTCCAATGAATAGTGAATGAATTCCTGCACAAAACTCTCAAAAGTGTCCATTGAACAACATGAATAAGCATCATCACTATTCGGATGTTTGAGAGCTTCATAAATATTGAAGTGGATTTTCTCCTCAGCTACTTCCATACTCAATGATCCATCAAAACAATCTATCTTTGTACGCGTTGTTCTCAAGAATGGTCTCCCAAGAATCAATGGTATTTCTGATGGCATTGGCTCATACTCCATCTCCAGCACAAAGAAATCTGCTGGGAATATCAAATCTCCCACCTGCACCAAAACATCCTCAATAATACCTTGAGGGTAACAGTTAGACCGATCAGCAAGTTTAATGGTGACACCTGTGGGAATAAGTTCTCCCATTTTCAACCTGTTATAAGCAGTGTATGGCATCAAATTAATGGAAGCACCTAGATCAAGTAAAGCACCCGCAAACCTGTGATCACCAATGGTACATGGGATCGTAAAGCGTCCTGGATCACCTAACTTAGGTGGGAGCTTTCTTTGAAGCACTGCAGATACTCTCTCTCCCAACGCCACAGTCTCAGTTCCATTGAATTTTTTCTTTGTTGTGCACAAGTCTTTCAGGAACTTTGCATACTGTGGTATCTGCTTGATCACATCCAACAACGGGATGTTTACTCCTACCTTTCTGAACACATCCAAGATCTCCTTCTCCTTTTCAACCTACACCTGTTTCTTCAACCTGCTAGGAAAGGGTAATTTAGGAATAATGGGAGGAGAAGGAGTAGAGGATACCTGACCTGATTTTTGATTTGTCAGTTCTTCTGTTTCAGGTGCATTTTCGATGGCTCGAATTGGGGTTCCTGCAGAATCTTCTGACGGCTTGTCCAATGGCTTGTAAGGGACAAGTTGTTCAAGAACGGGCTCCTCCCATTTTCTCTTTGTTAACTCGGGCAGTTCTTCCAACACCTTCCCACTCTTCAAGGTCATCGCATGAGCTTCATATTTTGTGTTGGGATTTGGAAGAGTGTTGCTGGGAAGACTTCCTTCTTTGACTTGAGCAAGTGTTTGCTGAATTTGACTCACCTGTCGCTCAAGCAAGTCAATTGCCTTTCCTTGCTGCAGAGTTGTAGCTTTGATATCTTGGCGAAAGACACTACTCTCCTCTCGCTCCTTCTTGTTGTCAAACATCATTTGTTGCATCATGGCCTCCAAGGTAGAATTTCCTGATGATGTTTGAGCTTGAGCTTGTTGTTGCTGAGGCATACGCCTTTGGCCAAACTGCTGCCCATCTTCTGTAGGCTGCCTCTGCTGAAATCCAGGTGGAACAATAGGAGGATTGAGCACATTGTTGCTCCTATAGCTCAAAAGATCTCTATTTCCACCATATGTGTTGGGTTGTCTCTGGAAGTAATTTGCTTCTTCCTCTTGATCAACCTCTTCATCTGCTCTGAACTTGGGACAATATTCTGCTAAATGGCTGGTAGCTGAACATAAAGTGCACACAACCTGAGCTGCAGCAACTGTTGTCTTCTTACTCACTTTCAAACTACTAGCTATCAGAGCAATGTCATTCTCCATAGAGCTCAATCTTTTTTCCATGGCTCCATCGATTGCAACTGCATTGAGAGACCTTCTACTTGCTCCCATGGATCTATCCCTTGACTGAAATTGCCTTGAATTTTCTGCTTGGTTTTCAACAACTTCCTTGGCTTCTGTTCCAGTCATATTCCACCAATTTCCCCCACAAGCTGAATCAAGCTTTGACCTGTTAAAAGAATCAAGTCCTTCATAGAAGAACTCCATTTGAGTGTTGATGTCAAACTTATGGTGAGGGCATTGTCGAAGAAGACTCTTAAACTGGCTCCAGGCTTCATGTAATTCATCACTGTCTTTCTGCCTGAATGTGCTAATTTGCTTCTTCAAGTTCTTGGTGCGAGAAGCAGAGTAGAACTCTTTCATAAATGCAGAACACATCTTCTCCCATGTGTCCATAGATAAAGGAGCTAAAGAATTATACCATGCTTTTGCTTGCTCCTTCAAAGAGAACGAAAACAAGAGGAGTTTTACAGTATCCTCTTCCACATTAGTCGATCTCTGGATTCTGCACAATGCTGTAAATTCATTGAGATGGTCCTGAGGGTCTTCAGAAGGCGTTCCTCTGAAGTGTGGCAGATTCGATATAAGTGATGGGGGAATAGAATAAGCCCCCAGATTCTCTGGCAGTACGATCGGTGAATCTGCTGCACCTGTGCCCGGTATAAAGGACTCTCTCAGCTTGGTTGCATTTGCCATTCTTTTTGGTGATGGTGGTGGTGTCGGAATACTCTGTTCTTCCTCAAACTCAGACCCTGTATCAGAATGTATTTCTTGCTCAGGCTGACCACCACTGTTCACGTTCATGGACCGTTGTCCCTGCTGCTTCCTGGTTTGCCTTGCTGAGCGTTCAATCTCTGGATCAAGTAATAATGGCTTAGTGCTTCTTGTGTTCCTAGTACGCATACACAATGCTCCTGCACACAGAAGAGACAGTAAGACTCAAAAGAAAAAGAAAACAAAACAAAACAAAACTGAAAATTAAAGACTCTATTAGGACTTAGAATTAAGCAATTCCCCGGCAACGGCGCCAAAATTTGACAAGGCGGTTTAACACCTCTCAAAGATACCCTATTCACAACCTGGATATATCAATGTAGTAAGATAAATAGGGGTTATCGAACTCGAGGAATTGGTGAAACTAAATCCTAACAAACTACTATGCTGACAGACTCGACTACAGAACACTAATGGTCATCGAACCTAAGCTAGACAGACTCAAATGCAGCGAGATTTTGACACAATAAACTAAACACAGTGGTGGACTAACACACAAAATTTGAGGGTATTCGGAGTTGATTTGGTCACCGAAATAAATCGGCTAAGCTACAGCTAATGCAGAAATCAGTAAATTGCAGAAAATAAATTGTTGAAAGTAAATTGTTGTAGATAACTAATGAGATATGAATGTTAAGAACTTCTTTCCACCCTAGACATACTTACGACCTCCCCAATATAATTGAACCAACCATGGATGAATACTCTCCACACAAGAGCTTTGGTTAAGACATCTTATGTATTACACTCTCTTACTTGGCATGAAAGAGGGAGGGACAATCCGCTCGATCTTGATCCTCACTTAACCGACTTATACATATGGTGATGTAAGCCTAGAGAACTGAAGTCATTACGTTCTAAGAATGTTTGAAGAATAACATAGCTTCAAGGGTTGATAAGGTGGTCACCCTTTCATCACTAAGGCTTGTTTCACACAAATTCATGTTTGTCTCTAGAGAATATGCAATGATAAGGTGGTCATATACATAATCAAGACTATAGATCCTAAGCCATGCATCTAAGCGTGCACTCAAAGAAACATGAACATAGAAAACATACGGTGAGTAAACAGTGAAACAAAACTCATCCAAATAATTAATAGAATCAAAAGGGGTTCAAAATCGTAAGCATATCTAGGGCTTCAATCAGCCCCTAACAATGAAAATTTAGCTACTCATAGTTATAAATAAGAACATCAAAGAATTCATAAAAAGATAGACAAAAGATGGAGAAGGAAGAACTCTTGGCGATGTCGAGATCGAACTAGCTTTCATGCATGCGAGATTCTTCTTCTCCCTTAGCTCTGTTTTGTCTTTTCTTCTTAATCCTCCAGCCGTACGTAACTTGTTCTCCTCTCTAGCGTACGTCCTTTTTCCAGCCCCCCACTTGCTATATATATATATGTTTAGGCTGATTAACCTAGCAAGTGGAGCACGTGCTAGCACAGTCCACATTGTACTTGGACTCCTTCTTAATCTCAAGTTGCAAATATAATATAAATATCCACATGCAACCCTTCTCCTTGCTAAGCCCACAATTCCTTATGCCAGCGAACTTCCTCTATTTCTCTCTCCAACTTTGCTCGCCAAGCACCAACGTACGTAATCACCTCGCCAAGGCATAGATGATTGCAGTCATTAAACCCATCGAACTTGCATATATTCCCTCGCCAGACAGTTCCTCGCTAAGAAACTTCCAAAACATATTATTTAATCTCCTTTTCTCCATTAATCCCCAAAACACCTAAAAACAAATAAACATAATTAATTCACTCGATTAATGACAATAAACTAAATATAGGGAACAAATTAAATACCAAATAGATGCATAAATATGCAACTATCATTCTTACACCTCGAAATCAATTTTGTAGTGAATCACGCTTTAAAATCTTATTTTGAAAGTTAGCAAATTTAAAGAAATTCAATTCAAAAATATATGTTGTTCGCGAAACAAACTTTGTTGTTGACAAATTGTCTGATTATGGATATAACCTCTAGCATCTCCATATGTGGGATTACTCCTTATCTTATGCTGTCAACTTTGTTGCCTCCTTATCTTATGCTGTCAACTTTGTTGCCGCATTTGATCAATCTGGTGCAGGGTATACTCTAGGGATCCTCCAGTTCCCTTTTGTTTTTGCTCAAATTTGTATGAAAAGACAAACTAACAAAAACCTTATTTTGATTGTAATATATAGTGACTACTATAATCCTATTTCCATTTCCTTCTTGAATATTGGTTTATGACTTTCTGTCGTCTCTACTTGGGTCTAAAACAATAGATGTTGGGGTCAAGAGTCTTTGCTCAGTCTCTCCCTCTCACTCTCACTCTCACAATGAATATGCTTGGAAGTTGGAAGAGCCCAAGTTGTATCAGCTCATGTTATTGATATATATATAGGAGGTATATATATACAACACATGCAGCCTACAATATTGATCGTATGCAAACCGTCCTACATGATCTCCTGACGAGAGGACGTTGCTACTTATTTCTTTTACATTGAAATTTCTACTACTATAATTTATTGTAGTTCACATGAAGAGTAAATTAAGGTGGGTAGAAGACTTTTATGTTCTTGTCAATATACAATCGTTGACTGATACGCGACTTTGCAACCATTAAATTATCACTTAACAATCAACAAAAACGCATAAACAATTAAAACCCTTTGGTGTAGATGTAGCATTGGTAAATAGGGTATCGTTCTTAACCGGGGATTGAGGGTGCATGCATATTTACGCTATGGTTTGAAAGAGGGGTTTAAAAGGTTTGTTTATTATCTACGAAATAAAGACAAGAACATGGCATAGCAAACAAATCGTGGATTCTTAGTTCTAACATGTTTAAACTCATAGACAAGCAAAACAAACAAGAACATAGAATCCTAAACATGCTTACTAAAACCGAAAATAAAGTTTAATTACATATATACACGTTGATCATCTCATCATACTCACCTCATTCCTTTATAACCTAGTCATATTTTATGCAACCTATTAAAAATCTAAGTCTTTACTATGTTGTTCATGTATTTCTCGAATGACAATGTTTTCGATCCAAGAACGCTCGCATTCTAGACACATCATAACTTAAACCAAGAACGCTCGCATTTAAGTTAAGCATTAAGCATAGAAAACACATGCATAACAAAGAACTCATATTCGAAATAAATCACAAAAACATGACAGAATTATAGAACCAAAAACTCTTATTTAAACTCTTCCTTAAAAATCAATCGTTCATACAAGAAGAGAAAAGAAGGGGACATGTTACACATTTTGGTCGTGAACGCAGTTGCAAAATATGTAGATGGCCTTCTAGTGGATGGAGAAAAACCTTCTGAACGCCTAAGTTCTTCTTATGGAGGACGTCGGTGTGTGGAGTGTGGGGAGCTTCGGCTTCTTGATGAATTCTTGATCTTGGAGGAGACAAAGTGTTTAAGGATAGGTACTCGGCTGTATGGTGAGAGATGATTGAGAATGAGTCGAGCTCCCCAATTTATAGAAGAAGATTAGGATTTTTCCTACCAA
Source organism: Geum urbanum (assembly GCA_946800695.1). Lineage (NCBI taxonomy): Eukaryota > Viridiplantae > Streptophyta > Magnoliopsida > Rosales > Rosaceae > Geum > Geum urbanum. The sequence goes on along the minus strand of OX327007.1, from coordinate 57,725,057 downwards.
AATAAGACTCTCCTTATGTACCCGGGTAAATCTGACAGTCTGTCTTCAAACGCGTTTTCCCGGAGTTTCAGATCTTAGAAAATTCTGATTCTTGTTTCATTAGAAAGCTTATTCAAAGGGCTATAAAATCCATATAAGGAACGCCATATTTGGAATTGAATTGGATTTACTACGGATTTTAGAAGTTAAGTGATCTGGCTGCCCTGTTTTCTTCTTCTTCAAGGAAAAGGAAATCTTCATATCTTCAAATCTTGCCTTCCTTATTCCCTAATAATTCTTGGCCGAATTTATCATATTCTTGCACATATTTTGGCCCTCAAATCAGGTCTGAAAATTCATATAATATCTCCCAAAATTCGTCCATTATATGCTCCATATATTCCGCCATATTTGCTCTCTCCTGGGTCGCGCGGGAGAAATGTCTTCATCTTTTTGTGCACCATATTGGTATCCATTTCATTTGGCATTTGGTTTCCAATTCTTGACACCATATGGGAATGCATTTTAGTAACCATTTGAAGACCATTCCTCGGACCATTTCTTCTCCGAAATTAGGAACTTCCTCCTTAGCACGCTTTTAGCTCCAAATCGCCTCCTTTATTATTTTCTCCTTTATTTCTACCTAAAAGCATAAAGTAAGTAAGAAATGATAGTACTAAGGTAAAAACAAAGCTAAATGTAAAGAGAAAGACGTTAAGAATCAAGCATAAAATGCGTAGATCATTGACACAAGAAGCTAGCATTACTTTCAACAATAGAGCTCACAAATTAAGATGCTAGTGAGGAAAAAGCCGAATAGGGAGTCCTTGGGTAGGAGCTGCAAGTGGGTTCATCACCATTTTCTCTTCAGGGAATACCTTCTCCCACTTAAATCTTGTGACAAGGTTGTGTATGAATGTTAATATCACCAATCGAGCATATTCTTTTTCGGGACACATTCGAGGTCCACCTCCGAATGGAACATACGAGTAAGGAGGTGGTTCGTGCCCTTCAAATCTTGACGGAATAAACTGATCTGGATCTGGAAAGTATGCTCGGTTCTTATGTGTGGCAAATACATTCCAATGCAACTGCAACATCACTATTGGGGAAGAGATTCGAGGCGACGAAGCTTCATGGTCGCCTCGGATCATTTTTTTCGTTGCCTAGATTTTATGTGACCAACTCTTCGTCGCCTCGCCGCGTCGCTTCAGTTTGATCCCTTCACTATTGGGGCGACAAAGATTGAAAAACTACATCGCTTCATTTTATTTGAAGCGACAAAAACAATCTTCGTCGCTTCGATTTTGTGCCGCGAAGATATAAGTGTCGCTTCAGTTGAAAATGAGGCGACGAAGATTGAGCAATCTTCGTCGCTTCAGTTGAAAATGAGGCGACGAAGATTGAGCAATCTTCGTCACTTCAGTTGAAAATGAGGCGACGAAGATTGAGCAATCTTCGTCACTTCAATTGAAAATGAGGCGACGAAGATTGAGCAATCTTCGTCACCTCATTGAGTGAAAGAAAAAAAATAATTAAATATTAACGTACCAAGTCACGACAGTTCACAATTTAAAAGCACAATAACTCATTCAACCACAAATCAAGTTATATAGAAAAATATGCCATAAATCAAATCGTACACAGTTTATACAAAGCCTAGATACTATTATTCGATTCACACAGTAGACTCATGCTCGGGGACGGCGATGCGGCTCGATTACGTGCCAGGAGGTGGTGGAGGAGCTTGATGACTCCCAACCTGGAATGATCGCATTAAGGCCTCCATTTGTTGAACCCTTTGGGCGAGGTCATTATAATCCTCTCTGGCTTTGCGCGCCTCCTCACTCGATCTGTGCGCCTCCTCTCTGGCTTCAGCGACCTCCCTTTTCAGGGATTGGGTTTCCTCTACTCGGGGCCCTCCTCTCGATTTGGGGTCGCGTGTGAGAGCGCGCCCCACCCCTGTCACGTCGAACAAGAACAAATAAATATGTTTGAATAGTACACAAAAATGGAGCAAAACGTAAATCGAGATAAACGACGGTAGTTTTTTAGAGTATTACCTCTTATAGAGGTCCCGGGCCTTGAACCCACATCTTCCTCTATGATATTTATTTGTGTATCAAGAGAAAGAGGAAGGTTTTGGGAAACCGCATCGCCGTCAATTTCACCCACTGCACTATCTTGTTGCGACTAGACTTCGTCGAGTCTTCGCTTCACTGCCGCCTGCTTAATTAAAATATATTAAATAAATAATATTACAATAGGGTAAACAAAAATAATTATAATAACGTAACGTAACATATTTTCGCTTACCACTTTCTCAGCCGCATTCTTGTCTAGCTGGTATACGTTAATCCAAGTCTGGACGGCCGGCGCTCTATGACCCTCCTTCTCCAACACCTCGCTTCGGTATGAGAGGGCGAGGGATCCCGAATGGTGGTTGAGCTGCTGCTCCTTGTTCTTATTTCGGTTTCCTCGATTCCGTTCGCACAATTTCTGCCACACAAAATAATCATTTTAAAATAAGAATAGATAAACATGTATATTTTTAAATTGTTGACTACCAAAACTGTGCGGATAGTTTATGAAGCTCGCCAAGTAAGCAGGGTCTTCGAAGTGGGCTTTTAACCACGCCCAATTGTCTTCCCTCCCCAGGAACTCGGCCGGAGTCTCCTGGCTGACGTGGAGATAATGCTGATGGCAATCATGCTTCCAATCCTTGTAGATTGTTTGCGCCGTCGCATCAATAAAGTTCCACATCTCCACATCAGTCGCCGGGATGTTATAGTTCGTCTAGCACAAAATATTTAAAATTCGTTATGTAAAAGTTATATTTACATAAACCGTAAAGTAACAAAGTAAGCTAAGCGCTGTAAGTATACCTCAATACTTGTATTGACGCTATCGCGGTGCAAATCGCTAAGTCCCAAAAAGCTAGGTGCAAGCATTGGAACTTTTCCGCGTATGATGCTACCGATGTCTCTGGACATCAGACTTCTAAACTCCCTCGTCGCAGGTCCCTGATGCCTCGTAGAGTAAGCCACTTGTAGTCGCTTATTGTTGTTCATCCAGACGAGGTACTCAGTCTTCGTCCCGACAACGACCCCGCGTTGTATCGTCGTCGGGTTTCCGGTTGCCATGTCCACCATGTCGGGGAGTTTGGTCTTCTTGCACCGGATGCTGAGGGCGGGAGGGCGCCCTGAGGCCGTAGTGGCGTCGCTGTCATCCACTGGTGGAATCGCGTCCTCAAGGTATGGGGCGGGCGTTGAACCCCTAAACCCTCCGAATGATGTATCGTTAAGGTCCCGGATTGTCCCGTGGGGCAGCCCGACCCGGAAAGCCCCTCTCTGCTGAATGGTTGCCATGCCGCCGCCTCCGCAACTGCCGCCGCTACTGCCGCTGCCGCCGCAGCTTCACGAGGCTGGAGCGCCGCTTTCCTCTTTTGGTGACTTGTAGTTCCGGGAGCCATTTTGTAAAAACATTAAGAAAATATCAGTGCTTGTAACAAAACTACATCTACATCAAATGAGGAAGAAAACAGCTGGAGGATATCAGTAACTATCCTAATGAGTTAGGTCTACTGCATCTTTTATCCTTTTTCATTTCCTAACATGAGTTTATTTGACAAAAGTGGACTCGAAGTTCATTCAGACATTTAATCAAACACATGGAATGCACCATTTTTCATAACAACACAATTCTTATGGTTGACGGTTATATATTGATAAGAAGATATTCTTAACAACAACGATAGATAAGAAGATATTCTTGCACAATGATGGTGTTAAACTGTAATTAAAACTTTCCCAACCCCATAATGTATTTAACAGTATGGATGCACAAGCAACAGAAAACCAAAATGGAAGTGCTAATTTCTTAACATGAGCTTATTTGATATGAACCTGATAAAGGAACAACATGAGCCTTCTCCTACTATTAATTACGTCTTTCTAACCAGCTGATGACACACACAGAAAGCGCAATGATAGTTACACATTAATTCTTGGCACATCATATCTAACTCTTAAGCAAATAGTGCAACACAGGTCTGACAGCTTTTGTGAGCCAATTCATTATACAAATGAAAAATAAAACTCTTTAAATTTTAACTAAAACTTCTCATGAAACCACTGGCTAGTCTACAGTATTCAATATAATGTTGATTAATTAGCAATAAGTACGTATATATGTGAGGATCAAGTTGTGGTTGTTTCGTTTGTAGGAGGATGGCCAAGTGCACCAGATGATCCTTATGCTTGGGGATACTGCTTTATCAGGGAACAGAACCAAGCTAGTGGTCAGTATTACGGCCGAGGACCTATCCAACTGACTAAGTGAGTTCCTCTTTTAATTTGTACCAAATACCAAATGAGACCCACATATGATAGCTAGTTAGTGATCGAATATATATAATGGCATGCATGTCACTAAATGAACACACACACATATATAACTTGATCTCTTGAAATTGACTCGTTCATATCGTACATTGTTTAGCAAATACAACTACGATCAAGCGGGTAGAGCAATTAAAGTGGACCTAGTGAGCATATAAATCTAACAATGGTAAATCTACAATGGTAAATCTTATTAAGAAATAAGAACACATGATATTCGGTAATTCATTTTAAGCTAAATGGCAAATAGCAAACCTTGTAAACCAAATCGATTCGGGAAGATTGAGGGAGGGAGAGAGGGGGAGGGGGGGGGGAGGGAGCGGGAGGGAGGGAGGGAGGGAGAGAGAGAGAGAGAGAGAGAGGGAGGGAGGGAGGGAGAGAGAGAGGGAGAGAGAGAGAGAGAGGCATACCTTGAGTCTTACAGATTCGGGAACAACCTGATTTGGGAATGTAGGGTTTTGATGGAGGGGAGGGAGGGGGTTTAGGGTAGAGGTGGAGGGGAGGGAGGGGGATTAAGGGTTTAGGAGGAGGGGATTTTGTGTTTTGGGGTTTTAGGGTTTTGGGGGCGTTGAGAATGGCTGTGGGTTGAAGAGAAAGAAAGTGAACAAGAACAAAGAAGAACGAAACTGTGATCTGCAATTATACTTGTTTTGAGGTGACGAAGATTCAATCTTGGTCGCTTCAACACATTGAAGCGACGAAGAATGCAATCTTCGTCGCTTCAACACAATGACGCGACCAAATTTAATTCTTCGTCGCTTCATTCTGTTGAAGCGACCAAAATTGCATTCTTTGTCGCTTCATTCTGTTGAACCGACCAAGATTGCATTCTTCGTCGCTTCAACAGAATGAAGCGACCAAATAAAATTTAATTTTTCGTCGCTTCAACACAATGAAGCGACCAAATTTAATTCTTCGTCGCTTCATTCTGTTGAAGCGACCAATATTGCATTCTTCGTCGCTTTAATGTGTTCAAGCGACTAAGATTGCATTCTTCGTCGCCTCATTGTCTATTAACCCTAACCGAGGCGACGAACTTTGACATCTTGGTCGCCTCATTTTGTGTTTTTTTACAAATTCACAAATTTGAAACTTTTCAAATACATAATGTATGTTTTAATGAAAATACAATGTCTAGTTTTCAAATTCATAATAATATTAGTTTAGTCCTCGTCTGTTTCCTCGTCCTCGTCCTCATCCTCGTCCTCGTTCTCGTACTCGTCTTCGTCTTCGTCCTTGTCCTCGTCCTCGTCATCTTCTCCTTCTTCATCCAAAAGTAGTTAAAAATCTTGGTAAAATTGTATCACCGTGGGAGTGTCCTCTTGGTAAGGCTCGAATATATGATCTCCTGTACGCGATATGTTTTCATCTATGGCAAGTACGTCAGCGCTGTAGACATTACGGTGCGACATTTCTTGTACTACCTTCCAAGTACCACCGACTTTTGGATCGTCCACGTAGAATACTTGTTTTGCTTTGGTTTCAATTATGAAGGGTGAATCCTCATAGTAACTGTTGTTTGTATCCACTGATATCAGTCTATGATCTGTTATAACAGTGTCAAGATCTTCCTCGTCGTCGGAGTTGTGCCATGTGCACTTAAACAACACCACTGGCATACGGCCTGCATATAATACTTCAACCACGTAGTTAACATGGCCGTAGAACTTGGATGAACCCATGTCTATCATGACACCGCAGTTTTGAGTCATGGTTCTTTGATCTCTATCAAACGAGGTGAACTTGACACCGTTCACATAACACGACTTATAAACCCGGAATTGCTGAGGTCGAAGAGATAATGACTTTATTCCTGCAACCAAGCTCGGGTCCTTGTTTTTTTCCTTAAGGGACACCTGAGAGATAAGTGTTAGATAAGTGAAAGATAAGTGTTATAAACCCTCAAAGAACCTTACAATCATTAATAGTTGGATGTACCCATGTTAACAACCATCGAAGAAAACTCCTCCGACGACGAAGATCGTCGAAATCTTCACCATTTTTAGCCTTGAACCTTCTGAGATGTTCTTCTAGGTAAGGTTTGACTTCGTCTGTTTCCACCAAGACTTGCCAGTGAGCCTCAGCAGTTTCTGCCTCAGTCAACCTGAACTGGCAACGAGTCTCGATAATATCTGGTCTTACTAAGAGTGAAACACAGCTGATATTCCACTCTGGGGAAGTGTCGATATCTTCGTGGTCCATCCGTCTGAGATAAGACTTACAATATGTCACTGACTCATGTACGAAATACTGTTCAGCAATACTACCTTCCGGGTAACGTGTATTCCTCATTGACTTTTTATATTTTCCTAATTGCCTGCAAAAACACATAGAGGGTTAGTACAATATTTTCCTAATTACCGACATATTACATAACGAACATAATATTAGCAATGAAAAACTTTTTATCTTTCAATTGGATACATCCATGTATAGTGTACTGGACCTGTAAGGAATACTTGTTCGGGCAGATGAACCATGAGATCAACCATAGATGTAAAAAATTGTGGAAGAAAAATGAGCTCCAAATTGCAGAGAATCATCACTATCTCAGTTGTCATGTCACGCACAACCTCCTTCTTAAACTCCCTACTGCATAGTTGACGAAACCAATTTGACAGTGCTATCAATGGCTTCACAACGTTTTCTGGCTGGAACCCTCTGATAACCACTGGAAGAAGACGTTGAAGCAATACATGGCAATCATGCGTCTTCAATCCATAAAACCCTGACGGGGAACTTACTTTCACCTTACTTCTCAAACTACCTGCATAACCAAGAGGATACTTAACATCCCTGAACCACTGGAACACATCTTCTAGATCATCCTTTTTAACTAAAAAGGGTGCGCCCTCCCCTCGTCACCCGCTCTTTGCCACTGGTTTTTTCGCACATTCCTCTTCTTCAAAGCAGCGCGAGCTTTTGGACCATCCTTAGACTTCTTATCAATCGCAAAAATGGTTCTAAGGATGTTGTCACACACATTTTTTTTAATGTACATGACATCTAAGCAATGTCTGATCTTCAATGATGACCAATAAGGCAGCTTCCAAAATATGCTTTCGTGAGTCCAACACTGTCTGTTATTCGGATTATACGGCACCTTAAAGTCGTCATGTTGGCTAAGAATAGGGTAAACGTGTGACCTAACGTCCTCCAAAATTTCATCTCCACTCTTCTGATAAGGTCTTCCGCCAAACTCCACCTTCCCATTAAATGCCTTACTCAATCGCCAAGGGTGGTTTTGGTGGAGCCATTTTCGATGACCTTCATAAACTATCCTTCCACATATATGCTCTGAAGTTAGCTCATCTAGACAAATTGGACATGCCTTGTACCCTTTCACAGTTGACCCCGCAAGCATCCCTAAACCTGGAAAGTCGCTAATAGTCCACATTACCGCTACCTTCATCAAGAATACCTCATTGTCTACTCGATCAAAAGTATGGACTCCAACGACCCATAAATGTATTAGCTCCTCGATCATCGGCTCAATGAGTACACTAAGGCACTTTCCGGGAGATTTAGGGTCTGGAATCAACACTGATAACATGTTATATTCCTTCTTCATGCACATTGACGGTGGTAGATTGTACAGCATCACAACAACGGGCCATGTACTATGCAAAGCGCCCATTGTTCCGAATGGATTGAAACCGTCTGTTGCAACTCCAAGGCGTACATTCCTGTAGTCCCGTGCGAAACCTGGAAAAGTTCTGTCAAAATGTTGAAACGCTTCTCCATCAACTGGGTGGCTGAGGCTACCAGCCACGCATATTCGCTCCCCCAGCCATCGCATATGCTTGGCAGTGTGTGGGGACATAAACAAACGCTTCAACCTTGGTGTTAGAGGGAAGTTACGAATTATTTTTTTGGGAATATCATTCGTATGTGGCTTATATCTTTCAGAAAAACACACTGGACAAATCCTCTCGTTTACAAGCGCCCCCCTGAACAACACACAGTTAAACTCACACGCATCAATTCTTTCGTAACCGAGTGAAAGATCACTCAAGATTTTTTTTATTCTCGAGTATGAACAGGGGAATGTGTGCCCTTTAGGAAGAAGTTTATTAATGTAAATACATAAAGAGTCAACACTTGTGTCCGACCATCCATTTTCATTTTTCATTTCCATTGCATCTAATATGGCACTCAAAACAGTTTCCTCACTGCATTCATATAATGGGGTCAGTAACTCCTTCAATAATCTATCGTACTTTTCATAATCATCGTCTACCATGTCATTGAAGTTCATGCGAGAATTATCTTCCACTAATTGTTGGGGTGCATCTGCATGGTATCCAGGATAATACGGATATGCATCATGTAGAATCTCCAACTGCGGGTTCACTGAAGGACCGGCACCACTCGAAGGACCGACTCTGTCTTGAAGCCACTGCCTTCGTTGACTGAGCATTGCCGGTTCACTAGAAACTTCCCCGTGAAGGTGCCAGACAGTATAATCTGGACTCAAACCACTATGTGACAAGTGATGATACATGGTATCCATAGTAACCTTGAATGGACCGTTCTTACAACGTTTGCACGGGCAGAAGTGATAATCGGCTCCATTACTATGTAGTCGGGCAAAATTCATAAACTCGAATATGCATGTGATGTACCTTGGATCAACATGAGGATATGTCATCCAAGTTTTGTCTGGGTGTCCTTCCATGTTTCCTGTCAACATAAACAATCAATATGAACAAAGTTACCACGCCACAGTTACGATTCAACCAAAACCCCACACTTCTTCGCCTTATGCCTCCGGGTTGGGTCCTATCCCCTTCAGGGGAACACGACATTTGTCAACCCTCTTGCACCCATGCGTTTCAGCTCCAGTTTAGGAAAATTTCGGTAGCATCTCCCTACAGTTCCCCGAGTGCACACATATCTAAACAACATAATTTGCACTCGGGGAACATTGAAAGGAGACACTGTTGAAACCATATCCCAAAACTGAAACTGAAATCACATGAATAGAAAAAGGATCAACAAAGTCGTGTTCACCTAATTGTCCAAAAATGGGACAATTCGAGAATCAACAACTCAACTCGATCAACTAGATGAGTTGTTGATTCTCAAACGGGAGTTCTAAGTTGATAAATACCACAATTATATATAACCATACGCTCGATTTCATGATAAACACTAATAACACTACTAATTAAGGCTCGAATACACCTAATATACACTAATCATCAATAAATTTCACTAAATTTAACCAAATTTCAAACATTATTCATGAACCCATAACATGATTTATCACAATTCAATGATTCAAACACTAAAACTACAACATAAAACCAAATTCAATTCAACTTCAAAAATTTCACATCAACTTCATTTTCACTTCTAATCATCAATAAATTTCACTAAATTTAACCAAATTTTAAACATTATTCATGAACCCATAACATGATTTATCACAATTCAATGATTCAAACACTAAAACTGCAACATAACACCAAATTCAATTCAACTTCTAAAATTTCACAAAAACTTCATTTTCACTTCTAAATTAACATATTATGGTCATAAAGAGGGTTAAAGAGATACAAATCAAACTAACCTTACTCAAGAATCAAATGAATGGCAAGAACAACCTTCTTTCTCAATTTCCTAAAATTTCTCCCAAAATCGCACAAGAACAGCTCCAGAACGCGAATGAACTGTTTTTCTAAAAATTTTAACTTTATGAACGGTTTGACTTTAAGAAGAATACCAGATTCAGATTTTAAAAAAAACGAGGTGACGAAGATTGGTCAATCTTCATCACCTCGATTTTCTTCGAGGCGACCAAACTAATTTTCGTCGCTTCGAATGTAAAAAGTGGTCGCCTCATATTATTGAAGCGACCAAGATCAATCTTCGTCGCCTCAATATGTTGAAGCGACGTAATTAATATCTGAGGCAACCAAAAAATTTATTTTCGTCGCTCCAAAGCTCTCCTCCAGTAGTGTATGCATATGAATGAGAAACTGAAATTAAAGTAAGTAGTTGATAACTTGATATATGTTAGCGAGATTATGATAAAATTATATATATATATGTATGTATGTATGTACGTACGTACGTGCCTTCATTCCATTCGGAATTAGATAACCTTCGTAGAGGAAGTCGGCTTTGGCCTCCCTAAAAGTTCCGCTACTTGGTGGCTGCAATCGTAATACTTCACACGCTACATTCCATGAATATTTCATCTTTTGTATGTCTTCCCAGTTGAGCAACTCATTTGCTAGTTTTGAATTTGCAATCTCCATTTGCTCTGCAATTTTCATTTCTAATTAGCTGACGCATATATTATAATTATTTCCAAGCGTATGTCACATGTTGACAATGTACATTAGAGTATTTTAATTATTTAGTCAGTCAGTTCGGTATAGATGAAGAAAATATCAATAGGTACTCAAGACTTTGAATAATTCTCTTCGGTATAGATGAAGAAAATATTAATAGGTACTAAAGACTTTGAATAATACTCGTTAAACGTAATTGTCCTCTAGCTAGGTTGAGGATAAGATAGAGAAGCACGTACACATTAAAAATGAAAACCAACAAAAAAGTAAAGAATGAAGACTAATTATACATGATGTTTGACGTAAGCAAAAGAAGAAAGATTAATATATATTATACATAGTCAACTATTTATAGAGTAGTATAAAGATGATAAAAAAAATGTCCCTCGCTCTGCCTTTCCCTCTGGATCTCTAGGGTTTGGTTAGCGGCGGGAGATTACTTTCGAGGCCAGTGTGTTTTCCTCACTACCAGCAGCATCTCCCAGATGCCCTCTCGTGTGGCGGCTCGGCATTCTCTCTGTTGGCCTTTCAAGACTGTTTTCGAGCGTGGTGCATATTCCTTCTTGAATCGGTGGTCTATTGTTGCTGGAGGAGTTTCAGGTAGGCGTTCCCTAACAGTGCGTCTAGTATGGGACTGTGGTGGCATCAATCTCGCGGGGGCGGTAGGCAGAGTCTCCGGTCTTAGTCGACCACGTTTGCTACTGTCGGCTGCGGTATCTTCTAGGTCGGACTTGGTTGTATGGCAAGTTCGTATGTTGTGGTTTCAAGAGAGGTAGTGCGATCCTCCAGTGGTACGTCTAGTGTCGTGGACTTTGTCTACATCGGACGATCGTTTATTGCTGTAGGTTCGTCGCGGCACTACTTTGGTGCGATACAACTCCTCCCAAAATAATTATGGGCCTATGGTTTCTGCTTGGCCCAAACCCTTGTCACCAATCCTGCTTGGGCTTGGTCTAACTCTTTGTATAGAGTTGAGTTTGGTGATAGATTCTGGTCTGATATGGATCAAGATCTTGGATCTAAGTGGCTGGAATTTGAATAGTGAGATACCGGTCCTTGTGATATCTCAATAGGTAGTATAGTAAGTTAGACGAACATTACTTAGGTTTATCCGTATTGGTGTTCGTTTTGTTCACGTGGCAATTCTCCAGTTACTTTTGTGCTTCATTTTTAGTATAATATTTGTGAGCTAGTGTAAGTATTATCTCTAGGTTAGCTTAGCAATAGCCTTTTCTCTCGTACTCTATGAATGTCTACTGTGAAACATTATTTACTGTATTGTATCCATCAATATTCAAATTTGGTTTCATGAGATCTTGTTTCCTTTGCACAACTATACTTTGCAGCTCCTTCTCCATCTGCTTGACTGCTTTGATGGCTCTCCTAAAATTTGTGCCTGGAAAATCTATTGGCATTGAAACGATCCCAACAGATATATGTCTCATGTGTTTCTCCATCTTGGCAACCACTTGGGGATCCTCAATGTTTAGGAAGATTTTGCAAGATAGTGTGAAGGTATACATCTTTGCCAGTGAGTGAACTTTGATCACTTTTGAGGAAGATGAGAAGGTCGACCACCAATGCGCATCGAGATGTTGTTTGGTGACCTTATCGATGGTGTAGACATAGCTTTGGAAAGCAGCAGGCCTAAGAAATGGAGCTAGATCGTTGCGTATGTGAATGGTCTCTGCATTGAAGTTCTTTTTGATGAAGTTGGGGAACAATTTATCGAAGGAAGATGGCCACCAGCTTTTCACTAGTTTGTTCTCATTTGAAAAAGGAATTTGTTTCCTGCAGTCAAAGGAGTTAGGATTTCATAATGAGGGAGGTTAATTTTTTTTGCAAATAAGTTTACTAATATTTTTGGAGTTAGGTATACAATTTTAGGGGAGGTTAAGTTTTAAAATTCAAAATTTTATACTAAAAATTAGGCCCGGAACTTTGGAACCGGGAACCACAAAACCGATTTGAATCGAATCGGAACCGGACGATTCGATTCGATTCTAAAATTTTAGAGCATATATTTTGTCAAGAACCGAACCGTATTCTGACAGTTCGATTCGATTCCGGTTCCTCGTCTGTATTTACAAGGAACCGTCGAGAACCGTACATAGTCTATATTTTAACTAAATATTAGAATTATATATCATTATATCATTACATATGAAATATTTGTTATTTTGTTTGTCACTCAAATCATCAAGTTGCTAATCATGGGTAATATATTGGGTATGTTATTTATTATTTTGTTTATGTCACTCAAATGACTTATTTGGTGACTATCAGATCATGAGCCAACCATGTTTTATGAAGTGGTATGATATTTTTATTTAATTATATCACTCAACACAAGAACTATGAAATATATTTGTATGTTAATATTAATAAGTTAATGTATTATGATGAGTATAGACTCATATATAGTAGAAACAACAATCACAAATTATAATTTGGTTCCAAATTGAGGAACCGTGAAATCGTGGAACCAAATCGGTTCCTGAACCGGTTCAGTTCCTGAACCGGTTTGGTTCCAATCTGTTTTACCTTTTAAATATAAGGAACCGAACCGTATATAAATCAAACGGTTCGGTTGCGGTTCCTGAAAATTATAAGTGGAACTGAACCGTTCTCAAGTCTACTAAAAATTAAGTTACAAATAATATTTTTTCAAACTTTAAGAGAGAGAGGGTTATAACCCTCCGTATCCCGTGTGTAGCTACGCTCTTACCAGCAACTGTGCACAACATGGCCATAGGTTCGCCGAGCAATGACGTCTTGAACACCTTGCATGAATTGTCGACTACTGTTTTTGTTTTTGTTGATGATGAAGATGATGCAGACGAAGAGGAGTATTTGTTTCTTCTATCATTTACGAACTTCTCAGGAACACCGTTTCTGGCTGTGCGTAGATACTCGAGAGTTTCTCCTATGATCAGCCAACCTGAGCTTCCTGGTGGCAGCGGATAAGCCGATACTTTTTCGTTATGTTTAGTCTTATTACAAAAGACCAAGTAGTACAGAGAAGCAAAAAGAAGTATCACAGAGAGAATGAGAGTAAAATTGTCCATATTGATCTGGCCTATTGGCCTAATGGATGAAATGATGCGGATCAAGGGGCTAGCTAGTTTTAAATGAAGCCGAGGCAAACTGCAAAGCAAGCAAGCTAGGAGTTTTATAAGTGGCCACTGGCCAGTCATTAACGCTTAATTAACCAAACAAATGAGGGTTAGTCAATCAAAGTGCACATGGTCAAAATGTCAATCGCGCAAATTAGTCAAATTTCCATGCAAATAATTAATGCATCCTAGATGATGATCGATGAGTCCATTTTCTATGTAAGAACAAATCTCTATTAATTAAGAGAGACGAGACCTTTTTCACAGTTACAAAGTTACAAAGTTAAACATTCGAAATTCTTATTTTTGCCTTCCTGTTATATGTGTTTAACCCACAGAAGATCAGGAACTGCGTACGGTTTGTACAAAACTACACACCCTAGTATGTATAAAATACATTCTTTATAAAACAGTAGCTAAACTCTACTATGTATGTACAATTTTAATCAGTTTTTAAACAATATGATTATTAAGTGTTCATCGTCTTATGCATTCCACAATGACGAAGACAGCCATGGCGACGGAGAGAAGCTACGACGACCTCCCGGAAGACATTATACAACATATCTTGTTGAAGTTGGCCATGAAGCCGTTAATGGTATGCCGTTGTGTTTCAACTTTCAACACAGTGGCTTCGTATTATTGCTGATCGAGGCTTCAGTATTTAGGAATGCTGGATTGTGGTTGCCCTATAAATGAATATGACGTGGGTAAGTCTTGGACCAAGTTTGCTTTGAACTTGTCCAATCCACCGGAGTGGGTAATTTTGAGGTCTCCTGTTGTGGAAGGTAGAAACACCCACTTGATCGATCAGCATTGATTTCAAACAAGATGGTACTGACAATATAATATTTTTGATGTCTTACAAAAATATTAACAGTTCAAGTCTCAAGAGGAAGAGGAGAAGTCTGAAATGATCAAAACATGCGCGCGCCACATTCTTGCCGGTCTGTTACTCGTCCCCATATATACCATACTCTCAGTTCCAATGTTTAAACATGCATTATGTGATAAGTAGTGTTGTTTGTTAGCTGTATGAAATATGAAACTACTCAGATCACTTGTGGTTGCCACATGGTCAATATTGTATATTGTGGAAACTTCAGATGCATGGACATCTTCATTTTTCAGTACTTACTGTTCTAATGATCTCGATTCATCCTGCTGTTTTATACAGCTTGAGATTACCGTATGTGATGATGCGGTGACTTTCATTTAGTTGATGATTCAATTTGTTCAAGTGATCAACATGCCTTTTTCTTTTGTGGGTTCTAATTTTCCAAATATATGTGACCTTTGCATTTCTAACTTTGCATTACACTTATATTTCCATAATCTTCCTGTTTAATTTTGTTTTAGTTCCTTCTGTGTTCACATTCTTAATGCAATTGAATTTTGCAGTACTTTTCATGATAAAAAAGAAGGGTGATTTCTCTTGTGAGCAATTCAGTGCAAGTTCAAGTCAGAATGTTACCAGAGATTGCTGGGAGGAGAGGCATACAACACAGAAGCCAGCTGCATAATTCATTTCAGTTCTCCTTATGCTCCAACTCTCTTAACTTTCTAGTTTTGGATTCATTTCATTTTAATTTAGCAATTTCAGACATGAATGTTGGATCCTTAATTTGTTTATTTGGCATCACAACTTCTTTAAGGGAAATTCCCCAAAATTACAAAACAGCTTCTCCTAAAGCTATTTATATAAAACTAGATTTAGGTTAATTAACCCAGCCCAAAATATGTGTATCACGTGGAGATAAAAAGAAATAAAAAGAAAGAGAAGTACTCATGCATGAAGCTTAGTTCGATCCCGATATCGACAAGAGTTCTTCTTTCTCCATCCTTTAATTTATTTTTCATGAATTCTTTGATATTTTTATTGTGACTTTTAGTAGCTAAATTTTCATTGTTAATGGGCTGCTTGAAGCCCTGTACATGAAGTCTTTTTAATGCATACACTTTAACCTAGTGTTGCATATTCTTTGAATGAGCTTTCTTTCTCTGCATGAATTTCTTCCACCGCTGAATGATTCACCGTATGAATTCTTGTATGTTTGCTTTGGTGGCCAACTTAGTCACTACCGGATTAAGACACATTGCCGGCGACTTTCCGTCGCCGGCCTTGTATTTTTTTCCAGAAATAGCCCGCCGGTATTAACATTGCCGGCGACGGCGTTTCACGTCGCCGGTAATGTCTTGACATCACCGGCGACTCAAGTCGCCGGCAATGTCAGCGTCGCCGTGGCCGGAATGTGAGACATTGCCGGCGACTTAGGTCCATGTCGCCGGCAATGTCTGGAAAAATTTTAAAAAAAAAACGCGGTTCTGGATTGGGCCCAATTCCAGAACCTGCATTGAAAGACATAAACCGTACAATCATACAAGTTCAACAGTACACATAAATGTCCAACGTACAGTACAAATAGCAACGACGATACGAAAATTAACTGCAACTACACGTCAGGGTCGAGGAGCTTGCGGGTTAGGGTCGAAGTAATCCATGTACTCATTTGAACTCCAGTGGCTAGCCTGGTCTTGCTGTGGCGGTGACTGGTGCGGTGGTGGTGGTGGATAACTGGGGAACATAGGGACCGGGGGAGGTGTGGGGAACGGTTGTCCGGTAGTCTGAGCCTCGTACATGGTCTGCATCCATGTGTACATCTGTGTCTGCTACTGGACCATGTGTTGGTACTCGGCATCTCTGATTGCCTGCTGCTCGGCTATCTGCCTCTTTTGCTTCTCCAACTCCCTCCGCATCCTCTAAAGCTCCGCTGCGAGGTTACGACTAGAAGCTGAACTTCTTGACCCGGTAGAGTATTCTGAAGTGCTCTTCAATACTCCTTCGCCCGCCGAGCCCATTCCCTTACAGTAGTAGGTATTCTTTCCAGTCCCGCACGCTTTTGCCATGATCTGAGCCGCTATAGGGCGATCAAGCGGATCGATCTGAGAGGCATACTGGGTGACTTCTTCCTCGGAGCAGTCAGGATGGTTAGTCCGAGCTATATTCATGGTCACTTCTGCGGTCGCCTCCTCCACTCTCGCCTAATTGAAAAGCGAAAATGAATAACGTATTAGCTAACAAAATAAATTAATATCGAAAAATAGTTTTATTAACACATGGAGAGGCGAAAGACTTACCGCTTCTTCAGGGCACTGCGGATAGAACTTCTGATGAATATACACCAACGGGTTCACTTCTTGTTGTTGCTGCGCCTTAGTCGACCAACCCAAATAGTTGAGTGAACCTGCATGATGGGCCCTGGTGTTTTTCAATCTATTCGCCCGGTTCGTCTTCGAAATCGCCTTGTTTGATAAACATATGAAAAAAAATTAGTAACTAACTATTCAATGTGATACGATACATTAGGCTTGTAAGATATATTCAGGATGCATACCTGAGCTTTGGGGTGCTCGAAGTGGGCTATCAGCCACAGCCACTCGTACTCCCTAAACCAAAATTCGTTAGGGGTAGAACCTCGGCCTAGCTCCTTGTATACAGTATAATGGGAAGAAAGTTCGTTCTTCCACTCTTTATACCTATATTAACACCAGGAAAAAAAGTTAGAGATATTAAAACACTTGATAAACAAAAATCTAACTCGATATATACTCAAATAACTCGAAGCACATCACCTCATATGTAGTTGACGCTCTACCCACGTGTGAATAAGAACTTCATCCACGTCAAACCACACCTGCAATATGAATATATAAACGGTAAAATTATATATTTATTCGGACTTAATTAATAAATGTAAAATTTACGTAATGAAAATACGATTTAACTCACACTTAGTGCATTATGCACTTGCATCTTCACGTAGATAGGCACAGATTCCCAATCTGGCCAAAGCATTGGGACCTTGTCCCGCACGATCGCCCCGGCCATGCTGACATATTTTCGCGTGGTGTCAAATGCCTCGATCACCTCGCCATCCTAATTGGCCCTTATGGGTGTTTTCCTTCCCCCGGTGGCCTGCTCAAGTCTTTTCCCGGTGCAGGTGCCTCTAGCCCATTTCCGTTTTCTAGTCCCATTAACGAAATTGCCTAATAATACAATGTCAGCAAATTGATATCATTAATTGAACCTATCGTAAGTCTTTAGTAATAATTAAGTAATCAATCTGATGTTAAATAAAATTTACCTGCATCGTCCGTTTGTTGGTTGGTGCACCTCACACTCCAAAGATACACGGGGTCGAACGAGATGAAGTTGTACGCTTCCTCCACGCTCAGGAACTTCGGCCGTCCTTCAACATAAATAGGCATCCCCCTATGATCGAATTCAGGGATCACAGGAATCTCGTCGGGTAGGAAGAGACCGGACGGCGGAGATAGACGAGGCCTGGACGATGAGGCGCCAGCACCACCATCTATCTCAGATGATTCCCGTGAAACGGGAGTAGGCACCGGGTGAATAGGGGGCATTCGGATTGAGGGAGTTTCTGATGCCCCCGTTGACTGTCGGTCGTCTGAGGGTCTGCTGACGGAGGGACGTCTGCTGACTGAGCGTCTGCTGACTGAGGGTCGAGGAGGCTCCACTTCCGGTTGCACTGCTGTGAATCGTGCAGCTTCCTCCTCAGCTCGCGCATCTAGCAAGGCTCTCGTGTGAGCATTCATCATTGGCCCATTGCGCGTGTTGCTAACTGCGGCTGAGGACGAAGCTTGACTACTGCTCCCTCCACTATTTCGGGAACCTCTCCGAAGCCAATTTGCCGCAAAACCTCCTGGACACTGTAATAGTCATGGATTCGGTTCTATAACAAATCGAAACCGGAACCAAATGTAACCGGAACCGGGCGGAACCGGAACCGTTTGAACCCGGAACCGTTTGGAACTGGAACCGTTTGGTTTCAAACGGTTCCGGTTACAAACAGTTCCGGTTCCAAACGGTTCCGGTTCCACGCGGTTCCGGTTTAAAACCGTTCTGGTTCCAAACCGTTCCGATTTCCGATTTTTCACCTTAATTTATACGTTAAATTAACAACTATATCACCTTAATCCTAACACGTTAAATTCCGATTCCGATTTTTCACCTATTATACGTTAAATTAACAACTATATCACCTAACTTAACATATATACATACATCATTTCCGGCTTTAAATTTTCCACATATATATATATATATACATCACATATACACTTTGTATACATCATGCATCTCAATTTCACCTAATTTTCACATATATATATACATCACATATTATTCCAAATCACCCTAGCTAATTAATTTTTCACATTTTTCAAACATACATATATATATACATTGCATATAAATTAATTAATTTTTCACATATATACATCACATATATTTCTCCTTCACCCCACAATTATCCACATTAATTTGCCACATTTTTCAAACATACCTTAATTACATTTTCCAAATATTTTCCACATGCATACATACATCCCACAATTATCAAAAATTAATTAATCAAGCTAATTAAAATGCATAAAAATAAAATGTGGATTGAGAGAGAGAGAGAGGGAGAGAGAGAGAGAGGGAGAGAGAGTGAGCTTGCATCTGCCATGGTGGAGAGAGGGGTGACTTTCCGGCGACGGAGGTGAGGGGAGGAGGAAGAGGAGGAGGGGAGGAGAGGAAATAGATATTTGAGGTTATTTTTTTCGGAGAGGGGAGAAGGGAGAGGAGGTCAGGGGAGGGGAGAGGGGAGGAGAGGAAGAGAGGATTGAGGAGAGGGAGATGAGGAATTTGATTGAGATGAAGAGAGAGGTGTTTTAGGGTTTGAGAGGGAAGAGAGATGAGAGAGATGTGAAGAAATGGGGAGCAGCTCGAGCTGCCCTGGAAATACCGCCACCATTGCCGGCGAGTTACGTGGTAACTCGTTGGTAATGACATTACCAACGAGGTAAGTCGTGGGTAATGTCATTATTTCCCGAAGATTATCCGATCGACCTATTTCCGACCAATTTCCGACTAAATAATTTCCGACCAATTTCCGACTAAATAATTTCCGACTACAATTTCCCGACTACAATTTCCAACTACAATTTCCGACTACAATTTCCCGAAGATTATCCGATCGACCTATTTCCGACCAATTTCCGACCAATTTCCGACTAAATAATTTCCGACCAATTTCCGACCATATATAACTACAATTTCCGACTACAATTTACGACTAGAATTTCCGACTACAATTTACGACTACAATTTTCGACTACAATTTCTGACTACAATTTCCGACTAGAATTTCCGACTATAATTAAAATACGTACATCATTAACGTACTAAGGATGATAATCGTAATCATCTTCATCACTTGAGTCTGACTCGGTTTCATAGGTAACCTCTGACAATATGTGCCGCTCCTCCTCACTAGAATCAGCGTCAACTTCATATGCATTAACATCGAGAAGTTATGCTCCAGTAATTCGAACGACGCTCCCAGATCTCACATTATTAAGGCGAATCGTAGATGATTCCGAAATGTCAAAAGCGTTCAGCTCTTGGTATGCAGTAGCTTCCTCATCATCTGCGGTCTCACCAAGTGTGGCAGCACTGTATATGTTTCTATGAGCAACATGGTTAACCACCTTCCACGGGACTTTGTGAAGAAGATCGTCAAGGTAAAACACTTGTTTTACTGATGAGGCAAGAATGAAAGGGTCATCTTCATACCAGCTAGTAGCAGTATTCACCGAAAATGTTCCGTGCTGATCGGTCCTTGTGTTCTCCGGGCTAGTATCAAACCATCTACACTTGAACAAGTGCACTTTCATGCGGTTCCCATAAATTAGTTCAACAACTGAATGAAGGACACCGTAATAGTCAACGCCATCCTGCCCACCATGGACCATCACCCCACAATTCTGTGTTTTCAGTCGGTCGTCTCGATTTTCACATATAAATTTCACGCCATTGACCTGACACATCGAGTAAACTTTTGAAGCTATCGGTTTCATCGCCAGGACCCTCAATTCGTTTGACCACTCTGGGCAACCATCATTTGCTACATGGTTCATCTGAAAACGATAAGAAACCACACAAGAAATTATGAACATAGAAACCACAAAACCACGTACGTACACACATGCTATATAAGGAAAATGGCAATAAAAAATAGACATATACCCTTACCCATTGACCAAAGTAGTTTGCAAACGTCATGTTGTGGTAATCAACATTTTCGACAATAGCAAGGCAGTGAAGATGATAGTTTTTCCAATATTGTACTTCTTCACAGTTAATCAGTACCGACCAGTGGGCAATGGCTACCTCATTTCCATCCAACTTGTACGACTTTGGCAAGCTTCCCTGTACTACCACGTCATTGGAGATGATAGAAAGGTTGAACTGGGGTTCATCTATCGGCATCTGTTGTTGGGGGTCCTCAAGCGCTCCCAAATACACTTTGGTGTACGTTACACACTCGTGCACAACATATGCTTCAGCGATACACCCTTCAGGTGCATATTTATTCTTCACATAGTCCTTGTAGACTCCAAATTGTCTACAAGTTAACAAGTGCATGTTAACTAAGGTAAAAATAAGAATTTACATATAAAAACAGAGGCAAACCAAATGTATGAATCATTTGTACCTTTTCATGGGATACATCCAAGTGTAGTGTACGGGACCGGTAAGCAACAATTGTTCGGGAAGATGGATCATTAGGTGAGGCATGATGTCGAAAAAATTTGGCGGAAATATCCTCTCAAGCTTGCACATGATAAAAATGATGTCATCTTGCATCTCCCTGAGATCTGATTTTTTAACTTCCCTGGTGCATAACTTCTGAAAGAATCTTGACAAGGCCACCAACGGCTCCACCACCTCTTTGGGCAGGTACCCTCGAATGAAAATAGGGAAAAGGCGTTGAAGCAGTACATGGCAGTCATGACTCTTTAATCCGTACATCTTATTGTCCCGGAAGTTAACACACCTGCTTATATTTCCTGCATAGCCATAAGGATACCTACATATATATATATATAGTCATAGGCAACAATTATATTTCTCGCATATAACCATATATAAGTAAAAATTTAAGGCCAATTTACTGCATAGCCATAAGAATATATACCTGACATTACTCAGCCACCGAAAAATTTCATGCTTATGTTTCGGCTTTACGGTGTAAGGAGCTTGTGGCATTTTTCTCTTATCATCTCTTAACCACAAATGTTTCCGCAGTCCCATAGCTTTCAGATCAATGCGTGCCTTAGGGATGTCTTTAGTTTTCCCCTCCAATTTAAGAATTGTGCCCACCACACTTTCACACACATTCTTCTCTATGTGCGTGACATCTAGGTAGTGTCTGATAGGCAACCTGGGCCAGTAGGGGAGTTCCCAGAATATGCTCTTGTGTGTCCAAAACTTATACATTTCGGGCTTGTCTGGAATTGACGCCACTATGTCAGGATGATTGCTCAGCTGGCCAAAATCATATTCATTCAACACTTCCAAAATTTATTCCCCTGTCCATCGCCTGGGTGCCACACCTGTTTCCACAGTCTCATCAAACGCGTCTGGATCCTGCCCAAATGGGTGATCATATGGAAGCCAACAACGGTGACGCATCTGAACAATTTTACTACAATGAGGACTGCAACAATCAACCGTCATGCACTCTGAACAAGCCATATAACCCCTGGTAACGTTGCCAGACAACATACCACGGGCAGGAAAATCACTGATGGTGCCAACAAGCATGGCATGCATCTGGAACATCTCATTTTTGAACCTATCGTAAGTGGGGTGGCCACACTCACTCAGGTACTTAAGCTCCTCAATCAAAGGCCTCAAATACACATCGAGACACTTTCCTGGATAACCCGGGCCCGGAATTAACAGAGTCAGCATATTGTATTCCTTCTTCATGCACATCCATGGTGGAAGGTTGTACGGTACCAAAATAACTGGCCATACACTGTATTGAAGACTCATGTTGCCAAAAGGGTTGAATCCGTCAGATGAGAGCCCTAGCCAAACATTTCGGACCTCTGCTGCAAAATGATCAAACTCCCTAACCATGTGCTTCCAAACCTCTCCGTCGGAAGGTGTATAAGGGTGTCATCGTCAGGCAAATTCCTCTCAGCCCACCATCTCATTGCTTCGGCCGTGAAAGCACACATGAACAACCGCTCCAGCCTATCCATAAGTGGGAAATATCGAAGTATCTTCACAGCTTTCTTGTTGCCTGCAGGAGTCAACTTATACCTTTCTGTAAAACATACCGGGCAGGTTTCAAGGTCTTCAAGATCTTTTCCCCAGAAGAGAATACAATCATATCTGCATGCATGGATTTTGATGTAGGAAAGCCCAAGATCTTTCAGGATATGTCGCACCTTATGATGAGTAGTAGGAAGACGATGACCGGGTGGCAGTAGCGAAGCAGTCCACTTCAACCAAGAATCAACAGCTTTGACAGACATTTTGTTCTCCATTTTGAGCTGCATCACTCCCATCACACTTTCAAGAACAGTCTTACTACAACCGTCGTACAACGGAGTCTGTTGCAATGCAATCAGGTTGTTGTACTTGTCCATACCGCTTGTGTTGACCTGAGCTCCAGGTAATGGCTCGACTGGCTCAATATGGGGGAAACCCTCAACGACGGGAGGGACATTTAGTGCTTCATCAGCAAATACACCGCTCTCATGAGGAAACATATCATTGATTAACATCGATGTTGGATCATAGGATGAACTGCCCCTCTCAGCAAAATCTCCATGATCATAGCGTGGACTGACCCTCTCACCAAATTGTCCATTATCATGCGGACCCGCTAACGATGTTTCACCGTGATAAATCCAACAAGTGTACTTATCCCAAAACCCGTATTTACTCAGGTGCTTCTGGACTTTATCAATGGGAAAACGAAATCGATCGCTGAAACACTTACATTCTTTACACGGGCAATAATGAAGTGTAGTGTCTCCACAATTAGCCTTCACAAAATTCACAAAACTCCTAATTCCCTGGTGATATCTGACATCTCATCTTTCGAGGCTCATCCAACTCTTGTCCATCCTGAAAATTCTAACAATTTTACGTATTATATATACACACATTCACTACTAATAATCGACGCGATATCTCAATTCAACTCTAATTAAATCAACACATGCATGCATATATATATATATATATCGATCTAATCTCTGAATTCGATTCAGTACTCGATGATGGTATTCTTCTTTTTTCAGTTCAAAATGTATTTGACTAGCTAGATAGGAGGCTCTCTTAAGCCTGGCTCCGATAGCACTACGATAATACCAGTCGTTGATTCAGACACAAGATAAGATTAACTACAAGCAGTTTTCTCATTTCAGTGACATCAACAACATTTCATATCTCACGAATTGGATTTGATCAACACACATATATATATATACATACACATATACGTATATATACACGTACCTATATATATATAGCTTCCAGAGTGATCGAGTTTTCGACGCGCGCCTTAATTTTGACAATACCGAATGATCGATTTCAGAGCGTTTTCCTTCTTTCGATTTCACCGGATTTTTTTCGATCCAAATGAATGACTTGCTGCGATCGGCATCTAATATAAGAGGCATTGCCGGCGATTCATTAAATCGCCGAAAATGGAGACATTACCGGCGAAATTCCGGAGACATTACCGGCGACGGAGTAAGTCGCCGGTAATGATGAACATTACCGGCGACTTTTCCGGTCGCCGGCCTTGTCGCCGGTAATGTTGCTTATTCCGGTAGTGAGTATGCATGTTAGGATTCTATTGTCATGTGATATGGGCGACTGAAGATAATTTCTTCCACCGGATTCTCTATAGTGATACACTGATTTTGCCGTCTGGAGATTGAAATTCACAAGTCTAGCGAGACACGTCCATAGTGTACTTGTGAACTCTTGTAGCCTCTCAAACTTTTTGTAGAGTTTAATGCTTTCTTCTTTGTAAACCTTGGGGTCCATGAATATGGGTTCATAGAGAGATAGATGTAGGGGAGGTCCATGACAAACCTGCATAGGCATAAGGATTAGGTAATAGGATGTGGTTGTAACGATTAACTCTTCCTGAGAACTTTCATTCATCGAATACGTGCATTAGGTTAAGTATGTGTTAGAAATGTGGAATGACGGTGGTGGATTGCATGCTTCTTAACTCATTAATCATATAATTTAAACTCATTTGTATTCATTAAAATCTTTACTTTCAGCATTTATTTTTTGCATTAGCTGTAACTTGGCCGAATTATTTCGGCAACCAAAACAACTCCGAAAATTCTCAAATTTTTTCTGGTAGTCCGCCACAATGTCTAGTATATTGTGTTAAATTTTCATAGCTTTTAGAATAATCTAGCTTAGGTTCGTAGTGTCCTTAGTATACCGTGATCGAGTCTATCAAGATTATAATCTAGTGTTAGAATTTAGTTTCACCAATTACTGGTGTTTGACGATCCCTAATTATCTCACTCAAGATTGTAATATAGTATATTTGCATAGGTTACCCCCATTCACTCACACCCAGCAACACCGAGCTCCCCTCACTCGCAACCTCATCGTCTTCACCGCAGCACCAGATGGGCTTCAATTGTTAAACTTTGACGACGAAGCCCTAGACAGAAACCTTCACTGCCCGTTCAAGAAACCTGGCCACAAAATCAACCTGCTTTCCATTTGCAACGGTTTGGTCTTTCCTTTGGATGATGAGTTGAACTGTTACATTTGGAATCCCGCCACCGGTTTCTTTAGCAATGTGCCTCTGCCATTGGAAATCCGAAATGGTGCCCCGTATGGTTCAAAACCACATTCATTTCAATGCGATTATTATGGTTTACGGTATGTTTCGCAGAGTGATGACTACAAAATTTTTGTATCTGTAGCAACTGATTTAAATGATGAAGTGAAGGGGTGGATTAACTGGGTCTATGTTTACTCGTGGAGAAACCAAACCTGGACCAAGATTGAGTCTCCATTCAACCATTGGCTCAAAAGGATCATGGAAGAAAGAACTGATGTTTTTGTCAATAACAACCTTCACTGGTTTGATGATATGATTCAAATGGATCCTGGTTCATATGATGAGGGTGAGGACCGGCTGGAGAAAGACGAGTGTGGATTTGGTATACTTGCATTCGATCTGGTTCGACACGAGTTTAGGAAAATCAAGTTGCCGCCGAATTTTGATAATGATGAACCTGATGATGATGAAATGTATTGCAGCTATATGGGGGTTTGGAGGGAACAATCGCTGTATGTATTGCGTTTTGAGAAGGATGATATAAAGACTGCTCAGTTGTGGTTTATAAACGAGTATGGAGTAAATGTGGAGTGGACTAGGTTCTATGCCTTGAACTTGGGGTTGGTGATCATGACATCTCTCGTATTGGAGGGCAGAGACACCGACTTCATCTGCATTGATGTTGAACAAGACAATGCCGACAACATAATACAACTGCTTCCTGGGAAATTTAACTTTTTCGCATATCATGAGACACTACTTTGGCCCGAGAGGCAGGTCAAACCCAATCTGAAGTTGTACAACTACATTAAGAGGAGAAATCTCAACAGGATTTGGAGGAGGAGAAGAGGAGTCTGGAATGATCTAAAGGGTGCGCCATCATATTCTAGCTGGTCAGTTATTAATCCACCGCAGTTACTCTCCTCTCAGTTTCGATCTTTAGAATGTGCATTCTTATTTGCTGTCTAATATATGATACTAAGTTCAAATACTTGCTACTTATGGTTATAATGCAATGAGTCTTTCAATCAGTTCATTGAGTCAATTAGGTTCAAGTGATCAACAAGCCATTTGCTTTGGAAGGTTCTAATTTGCAAATAATGTATGCCAAATTTGCATTTTTATTGCACTTAATACTTCCCATCATGATAATCTTCATGTTTGGTCTTGTTTTAGTTTCTTGTGTTTGCAGTACTTAGGAAGGTGCTTTCTCTGATTAGCAATACAGTGCAAGTTCAAGTCACAATGATAGCAGCATAGGAGGAGAGACATACAACACAGAAACCAGTTGCCGGATTCCTTTTCACATGGCTAGATTTGTGTCTAGTCTTTTTATTTTATCAGTTTCAGACATGGTTGTTATTTCAATGGTAATTTCAGACATGGTTGCTGGAATCTCCTTCATTTGCCTTATTACATCACAATTTATATATGCTGGAACTGCAACATGGCTACACAGTGCCTTTCTTTACTGCCCTTCTTTTACCCTGATAATAAGAGCATCCGCACCGGGGCGGATTTCGCCGGCAAGTGCTCGAGCAGGAGGGAGGGGCCCGCCGGCAGCTGCTCGGAGGCCGAAGTGGAGGGGCGCACCGGGGCGGATCTGCTCGAGCAGATCGGAGGGGAGGCTCGCTCGAGCTCGAGCTCGAGCAAGAAGAAGATGAGTTGCTGCTCGCGCAGCTGGCGGACCCCACCTCACGTGGGTGACGTCAGCTGACGTGGTTTTTTTTTTTTTTTTTTTAACTTAGGGTAAAAGGTGAAAAAAAAAACTTACCAACCAATCAGATCGTGCCACGTGGCACGACAGAAACAAAAAAAAAAAGTAACGGGCCAGTTGATCTGGGCCGTAGATTTCGAATTCAAAAGTTGATCCAACGGCTCAGATTCAATCAGAAAAATCAGAACGGATATAAACGGTAATACCCAAAATATTTACAAAAAAATTGCAAAAAAATCCCAAAAAATTGCAAAAAAATCCCAAAAAATTGCATATCACCCCCTACTATTTTCCTATAAATACTACACAATTTTTTTCACAACTCACTTCTCATTTGTGCACTACAAATTTCACCTCTCCATCCATCTCTTCTCCATCTCTACTTTCATTTTCGTGAGCATTTTTTTGAAAAATGGCCCATTGGCTTCGTTCCGAAGATTTGCAAATGTGCATCTCTTTCGCACGTCATAGTATCGATGAAGTCAACGGCAACAAACAAAGGAAAGATAAATTGTGGGAGAAAATTCACGCCGATTACATGGAAAATTGGGTGCCATCGGAAGGAGAACCACCTCGAGAGGAGCCTAGGTCTCAAATTGCGCTTGCGTCGCACTACAATAAATTCAAAATACTATTGCAGAAATGGGGTCAATGTTTGCGAGACGCACGTAAGCGTAGAGCTAGCGGCACTTCTCACATGGATGAGGTAACTACTTATAATCTAATTTTTATTTAATTTCTCTCATAATCTCATTTTCATTTAATTTCCCGTGAAATAATCTCATTTTTATTTTACCTATTTAATTTCATTTTTATTTCATTTCATTTTTATTTAATTTGTACTATGTAATTAATTAATTTAGTAAATTTGAATTAACTTTTTGTATGTCAATTTAATTTAATTAATTTACTGTAATTTTTAGATTAAACAAGCTCAAGCATACTACTATGCCGCTAAGAAACGACCGTTCACCCACTTTGAATGTTATGAAGTTCTTAAGGATCATCCAAGTTACCGCGATGTTGAACCGAGCACTCCGTCTCCGTTTGTTGGCTCATATGAAGATACTCCCTCCGTTACCGGATCATCTCCAATCGTACATTTGGGTGATGACGGAGACTTGAATGAAGCATCACCCGCCTACGTTGGCTCCGGTTCGTCGAGTCCGGTAAGACCAATGGGATGCAAGGCGGCAAAGGAATCAAGGCGTCATAAGAAACAAGGTAAGACTCCTATTGATCAACGCACTGAGGTTTTGCAAACTATGGCAAGTGATCAAGCAGCGTGGCATTCCACGAGAAAGATACAAAATGAAAGTCAGCTCAATTATTACGCCAAGTATTTAGAACTTCAAGAACGAAAAGAAGCAAGGGCACAAAGTGAGCTCCAAATAAAGAAACATGAGGAAGAAGCAAGGATCATGACCATGAACTTGGAGGCTATGACCCCGATCTCCAAAAGGTACTTTACCAAGAGGAAACTAGCTATCCTTAAGGAATCTGAAGATAAGGATGGTGAAGCTTCCGATGATACATTTGCGGATTGTTATCAACCACGCGTACTCTTTCCACAATAATTATAGCGCCCTATTGTATTAAGAATAAATGTTGTTTATGTTTTCATTATCGTTCCATTATGTTTTCATTATGTTTTCATTATCTTTCCATTATGTATTTGAATTTTCGAGAAATAAAATTGCATGTGCTTTATAAAATTGAATCCGGTTCAATTATTTTGTCGAAATCGTAATTACGTGATAACACGTGTCACGCCCTCATTCGCTCAGCGAATAGTAACTGCTTGAGCAGTTGGTGAACTGGTGCGTGCAGTTTTGGAACTGCTTGAGCAGTTCTGGGATTGGCAACTGCTTGAGCAGTTTCCGGCAACTGCTTGAGCAGTTGATGGAAAATGGGTGCGGATGCTCTAATATTCAGAATTGTAAAGCCGAAAACAAAAATGAGACCAATCATGTCACAAAATGCTGTATAACTGTTGTCTTCATTTACTTACAAAACCTCTGTATCTCATCCACCATCAAGTCTGTAAAAACAATCTCAATAGAGGAACACTATGTTACAACAAGTTTACTCTACCATTTCACATCCAATGTTAGCGCTTCCGGAGCAACAAGGATAGATTGTGAATTGGTAAAGGAAGTATTCGTAGGATTATCACATTCCGATGAATCTGCTATAATGAAGGGCCTTATCTTTTTAACCAAGATAGGCCTCAACCTCAACCTCTCTACTTCAACTCTTGCCAACACTTCAAACCAGACCCTTTCCACAGCCGACCTTGTCCACCATCCTGCAAAGTCCTGCTGAAGTATTCCCCTCCTCCTAAAATCCCTTTCGATCTGAAGCTAGAACCGAACAATAGTTGAGGCTTTAATCTCCCCTTCAAGAAACCCCGATGATCCTTTTTGGCGTATCCTATCACCAAGAAAGCCTTTCCAAATTCTCTCCAGCATAGATGTCCTCAAACTCAACGAATCAATGGGGCAAGAGTGCTTCCGCTTCTTATGCATACGATGACTACTGTCGAAGCATTTCTCCGGCAACAACTCAATTATCTCCTTTGACACAAACCTAGTTTCAATCTGCGCAGAAGGATTCCGAGTCCTGTATGCAACCACCGCCACAGGTCCCAACACGTGAATGGGAACTAATGACTCACAATACAAATGCCCAAAGGGCCAAAATTCACTCTTCTCCTTGTCAACACTAGTAACATTTACTTGTATACCAAAATCAGATGCATGAAACACAGAGACTTCTGTTGCTCTTGTCACCTCTACTGTAATGCCTTCACCGACAAGTACCCTTTTCAACCCTCTACTATAACTAGTGTTCATTTACACATAAAAACAACCATACTATAAACAAAGACCCAAATCGCATGTATGAATTAGAGCATTAATATCTCGAAATCGATAAGAAACCTCACCAGCAATGAAAGTGAGAGGTGATGGTTTCCACCGACTATCAACTCAAAAGAGCCCACCATCTTGAACCTGTCGATTGCAGCAGCCATGGAAGTGAGGTCCTTGACAAGACAGCCGAAATGTGTTTTGGGCCTCTTGAACTTTCTCCATGAAACGACGTCATCGGAGAACAAGACGACGACGTGGCCGATTCGGAACTCGTAGCGCTGGGAACTACCGAAGCGTACTTTGCCGGAATTCAATTTGGAGACTTTAACACTTTTCAAATCCCACCTCTGCTTCGCCGAGATTTGCTTTAATACGTCCTTTGATTTGACACCAAACAAATGAGAAACCCAATTTGGTTGAAAAATGAATAAGGTAAGATTAGTTTAGTTTAGAAAGATAGATAGATTACCTGTAATATGTTGGTGTTGTTTAAGAGAGAAGAATTGAATGCGAGGATTGATTGAAGGAAGGAAAGGAATAAGAGAAGGTAGAGGACACTGCTGCTTCCTCTGATCATCTTCTTTTACTTGTTTGTCGATCTCATCCTATTCTCTCTCTGTTTCTGAGTCTCCCGCGAGTTTAACCCAAAAACTACTATTATTGTTTTGTTTGTGAGCTTCTTTAATCAGACGGTCCAAGTTTAATGTGACTGAACCTCTTCTATTTTTTGATTTTTTTCAAGGAATATTATGGTCTCTCTAAATGCGTTGTAGAACTTGTTTTGATATGATCAAGCATGAGAAAATTTTCAATGCGCGGTAGGACTTGTTTTGATATGATCGAACATGAGAATTTTTTCAATGCGCGGAACAGAAATAAAATGTGTAAAATAGTGATCAACGATCTAAATTTTCTTAAAGCATCTACATCGGTATAAATTTTACTTTAATAGATGGTGGAGCCGGTACGGAAGAACATGAGCAAAATCAATATATGCAACGGTAAATGCAGGAGCAAGAGCAAAATCAGTAAAATTTCTGTGGACTCCACCAATTACTCAAGCAATTATCTAAGCAAATTTTGCTCCTCTTGCTTGAGCAAAACAAAATGTAGTAGACTCCACAATTTACTTGAGCAAATTTTATACCAGTGTAGATACTCTAAGACATTATATATTCATTTCCAATGTGCTTGAAATTATGACAAACATCTTGTAATGTCACACACTATAGTGCACTCTATCAAACATAACATATTTGAATTGATCCATTACTCAATGTTCGCTTGTTATCATAGATAAATATTCAACAGGTACGATTAACTCAAAGTAAGGGCACAATCATGAAGAGAGGTCAACAGGAGAAGTAATGAAGAAGAAAAAAAATGTTATTAAAAATGGATAGTCAACTCCAAGCACCTAAATACAAAGAAGGAATAACATGATGTTTAGTAGAAAGCCTAGAGAGGCAACATAAATGGGAGGCCAAACTAAATTCATTGGGGTCATCAGCAAAAACTGTAAAGAATCATCTGTGCCTGTGTGTATAATCCATCAACCATCTCATGATATACTCCTCATAACAATTATTCCCCCACCATCAAACAGACCATGAGATCTTCCATCGATTCAGCACAGCAGAGGTGCAAAATTACAGTTACCACGTTCGGCCACTTTAGCAATCGCCTCAGTAATGGCAGCGCCTGAACCTCCCAAACAGATGGGAACAAAAACAATTGATTGAATGATAGAAGATGAACAAATGAGCTTCATCTTTATGTTCTTTCACTCGTTTGCTAACACAGAAGTTTCAATGGGATACAGAGTGATGAGTAAAGACCCATCTTTAGTAGAGTGTTGCAGTCATGCAGCCTCACGATGCAGACAGAAGGGCTCGCATGTTCAAAATGCTCTCAGCAGTGAGCCAAACGAGTGGTATAAATAGTCAATGTTTCGACTTTAAGAAAAGATTATGTATGTCTGAGATCCTCTCCCCAGCAATCAGAGAGAAATCGTCAAGAGATTGCCACAGATTTTTTTTCCTGTGGTTCATGCATAATGTCGGATACTTTTGAGGGTGGCCAGTACCGAAATACGGATCTGCCAAGAATGTCCTTTACAGGAAGTGGACCCCTGGACACAAAAGAGCAACATCCACATGTCAGAATTCGATACATTAATGGGAAGGTTGGAGGAAATCAAAGTCATCTCTATGCAATAATGAGAGTTGCAATCATACCAGTTATGAGAGTCAAAACTGTTGTTGCGATTATCCCCCATCACAAAGACATAGCCTTCTGGAATGAGCTGCAAAATCGAGCAAAGCAGGCAACAAGGACAACATAAGGAATTGCGCTTTTATAATAAATGCCTGAACGAAAATAAATTGAAACTCAAAGCAGGATGCTTACAATTGGTTCCATTTCATAGGCGAGAGGCTCCAAGATGTAATTTTCATTTTGAATTTCACCATTCACCAACAGTTTCCCATCGTGAACCTATTGCACAGAACCACACAAACATTACACAATGCAAATAGTGTTTCTACTATCTTCACACAAATTCAAATGATGCATCATCTGAGCAATAACCAAAAGATCGTACCTCAACGTAATCTCCAGCCTTGGCCACGATTCTTTTTATGAATACATCGCCTGAGCTATAACCAATTTCCTACACATTCCACAACCAAAAACACAATAAGAATGTGTCTGATGTCGCAATTCAAATGCTCTCACCAACAAAAAACAGCAATTCATTTTTCATATTTATGCAATTATACCTGTAAAATTGGAGGTGCCTTGAAAATCACTATATCAGAAACCTCAGGCTTTCTGAAGATGTATGAAACCTGATCCCAAAATATAACAACAGATTTATCAGATACAATTACACAAGCAAAACATATATCCAGAGCAATTTCAACCATTTCTAATCAATTCAAAGAGTTTTTTAATAAGTGAGATGAACATTGCTGACCTTCTCAGCCAAAATACGATCGCCGACGTCAAGAGTAGGGTACATAGACGACGACGGAATCGACCTCGGCTCAGCCAACGACGACCGGAACAAGACGCTGACAGTGACAGCAGTGAGCACGGCCTTCGCGTCGTCCGAGCACGAGCTCAACAGCCGCGACAACCAACCGCTCTTCACGCGGCTGCTGCTCATCTTCGCGGCGGCGTCAGCAACGACGACGTGGCTGACGTCGTCCTCCACCACCACACATGGCGGAGCTTTCATGTCCACAAATTTCTGGCTGACGACTTTAACCGGAGCAACGGCGGACTCGTTACAGGGAAGCCACTTGGACGCCTGCAAAAATGGCATGATCGACGTCGACTTCACCGGCGAGATTCCGAGTGCAAGCGACGACGACGAGTGAGAAGAAGCAGTGGTTGACTTCACGACGGAGATCAAGGCGGACATGATCGGAGTATTCGACCTCCCGCCTAAAAACTCTTCTGCAAGAGCGCTATACATAGACATCGTCGCCGTCGCCGCTTTCTTCGGAGGCCGGAATCTGGAAACGACGGCGGAGTCGACGGCGGAGGGATCGAGATCGGCTTTCTGTGTTGTACCGAACAAAAGAGACCTAACCCAGCACTCATGAACGCCCCGGTGGCAATTGTTGCTCGCCCTGGCGGCGGAGGAGGCTAGGTTTTGGGCCACGTAGCCGGAGAACCCTAAAGTGACGCGAATCGACATAATAGCAAATCGTAATAGAACGGTGAGGATTTGGTACAGTGCTGTCTCGGAGACGAAGAGAGTAGACCTAGAGAGAGCTAACAGGAAACAAGGAATGCCATTTTGGAAGCAGAAGAAGGTGAATTGGAGATGGTGGAGTTGAATTGGAGATGTGGGTTTAGACGGAGGTAGCAATTTGAGATGGGTTTAGGGATTTGGGGGAGATCAAATCTCTGAGCTGTGGCTGTGGCTGTGGCTCAGAGAGAGAGAGAGAGAGAGACCAGTCGGAGCTGGTAGAGTTTAAGATGGCCAACAATTCTAAAAGGTTGGCTTTCGATCGGGGAAAAGTATACAGGTATAATATGCGCGGCGGCTATTTTCTCGGTTTCCGAGAGTGGGTTTAGGTGTCTCGATTATTTACAATTCTGCCTTCGTAAGTCAAATCCGCAATTATTCACATGGTTAACGTACATTTCTAGAAGGAAAAAAATATGGACACCACTCTACGATGGATTATGAGTCCGTGATCAGTTGCGATCCATTAAAAAAATGACTAATTTTTTTATCTATAAATTCATTCGATTGCACTTAGTAAAGCACAAGTGTGCGGGTACATTTGACACAATCCAAACAGAGAGAGATGAGAGACCACACCTTGGGAAAAAAATTTAGACAGTCGATTCCGTCTTGCACATTTGTGCTCCGCACACTATATAATGATTCGCATTCATCCATGCTAAACAACTACTTCAAATAATTATATTCATTTTCTTTTTTGATTTACGACAGCACTCTTGTATTTAGTTTTCTGGGTGATTTTGTTTTTCCATTATGTATGAGGCTGATGACACCAAACGCTTGACTTTATTGTAGTAGAGATATAAAATTGAATTTCAATTGATTTTAATCATCTATCATTTGATACAGATCTAACAATAATTAACCACAACTAAACACATATATATCACTTACCACCAGAACATTACTCACTCCACTCTATATTGGATCGATGATTTTTTGCTTCTTATACATTGATGGACGCAGTATGCCAATATGTTCATATCCAAATCTATATTTCATACTAAAAAATGGTACTATAATTGGACGATCACTCCATATCGAATCGATGATTCTCTCTATGAATTATATTGTTATATAAAGAAAGATTAAAATTTTAACTATATTCATTGCACACTTGATAAAGTTATACTCAAATCGGATTATATGATCGACTGATCGTACACATCGAGTTGAATAATTGACATGGTGTGAATCTTTAATTCTTTATTTAATTTTATTTCATGGTTTAATAGATATTAGGTCTTTTATGAAATTAAAATCATATCTTAAAAAAAAATTAAGGTCCTTTTTAGTGGATTTGTTTTTCAAGATTTTGTTCCACGATGTAACTAGTGTTTTTGGATTAGAATCTTCGAAGGAGTTGATCGTTGAGCAGTGGAAAATGTATGCTATACCGAGGGTGATCGTGGCCTTTCTCATATAGTTGACTTTGACTGAAAACTGTCTATCGTCTTTTTACGCGGCCTACTACATCCACTTTGATCAGAGTCATTATGGATGATTTTGGAAAAAAATGACAGTGATGTTTAAATTTTAAAAATTATTAAAGTAATATTTATTATTTTAAAATAATATTAAAGTGATGTTCGGAGTGTATTTTTATTTAGTCTTCGGTAAGGTTATTAATATGACAGTTATTGTTTTTAAATTGAAGGGGTTTATTCATCATTTTGTCTTAATTATATTCTTTTTTATTTTTATTTTTTTCTTCTGATCTCTCTCCCTCTCTCTCTTCTTCTCTTATTCGACTTCTTCTCTTCTTCTATCTTCTTCTCGCCTTCCCACTTTTCACCTCCCTCACCGTCTACTCCCGATCATCCCCCACCGTCGATATCATCACCACTCTCTGGTCGGGATTACGCCACGTCAAGCTCGTCCGCTGTCACCAACGCCCGCCACTCAGCGTCGACTTCGATTCGGAGAGAGCGACACTTGGGGAGGAACGACGTGGAGCGCCAACGGGGAGAGTGGTCAGTCGTGGTGGTGAGGAGCGGTCGGAGAGGGCCAGGGAGGAGAGCGGTACCCGGGATGGAACGACGTGAAGCATTCGAAGCCGGGACCGGAGAGGTCATGGAGAGAACGGCTGGAGAGAGAGGTGAACGCGGTGGTGGATCATTCGGGACCGGACCAGAGCAGCCGGAGAGAGGTATAATAAGAACACCATGTCAATCAATACTAAATGAAAGAAGAGGAAGCTATCTGGATGCAATAACAACAAATTTCAGTTGTACTCAAATCCCAAATGAATCATACAATACAACATTCAAATCAACATCAAATTACAGACCATGTATCAATGTGCGGTGAAACCTAGCTAGCACTAACAAACACAGTAAACTAGCAAATCAATAGTCCTTCCGAGAAGCACTTCTATCACACTAGGGATCTGATCATATCCAGTTCAATACATCAAGTGTATGTGTGTGTTTACAAGGTTAATTCACTGATGCTTCATCTAACATGTATGAAGAAACGATGCAATGCTTTCACCCGAACCTCTAGAATGTCATTCGCTACTATACACTTGGCTTCCTTGAAAGACTAAGTACAAAGGACTTGCAGAAAAGGAAGAAAGGTCATCTGGCCATTAATTCTCTCATGATTGTGGCTCTTGTTATCACAATATAGAGCAGGCCTTGTGTGTTCTCCTCCTTCTCTTCTTTTGCTTTGGTGGCTGGAGCACCACCTTAATGGCCGCGTCAAAGATAGCCTTTACATTTTGTCGGTTCTTGAGCTGCTCGGGTCCTAAAAACCTCCATACCTTCCTCGCAAAGCTCATTTCCCGCAAGTCTCATTATCATTGTCGAGACACAACCTCTCTCACGCATTTCGTCGAACACCTTACGTGCACTGACCAAGTCTCCACATTTCACATACCCAGCAACCATAATGTTACACGAAAGAGAGTCCAACTCAGAACAAGAATGGAACAGGGTTTCGACGCTGGAAATGGAGCCGCATTTAGCGTACATGCTCATCAAGCTGTTGTTGATGAAGGTGTTGGAGTCGAGCCCAGATTTGAGAATGAGATAATGGAGTTGTTGCCCTTGGAACAAAGCCAAGAGGGATGCACAGGATTTTAAGGCTGAAACCAATGCACATTCGAAGTAATTCAAGGGTTCGATTTATTCTGAAATTGAAGAACGAGCAGATATAGTAGTCTGGGTTTTAGGTGGCGACTGTGGAGACCCATTTTAAAAGTGAAGCTATAGAAAGTTTTGGATGAGCGGTGAAAGATTTTGATATGAGCATAAACGGAACAAGATTCCAACTCAGAACAAGATCGGAACAAGGATTCGTGGGGGCTCGGGTTACTGCTAGTCTGAGAGAGAGAGAGAGAGAGAGAGAGAGAGAGAGAGTAGAAAGAAAAAAATAAGAAATGAAAATTATAAAGGCAAACATGTCATTTTGACAAAATACCGGTGGCACGTCAATAATTTTACCGGAGGCTGGAAGGAAATCTCCTTCAGGCATCGCTTTAATAGTGTTTTGAAACAATAGGCATCACTTTGATAATTTTTAAAGTTTAGGCATCACTTTGATGTTTTCTATAAGCTACAGGCACCGTAGGTGATATTTTTCCATTATTGTTTAGTTAGTTTTCTTTTCATACACTGCCAGTATAAGTACTATAGCCGACGATATAAAGTCGTCTGTCTGTTAGCCAAAAGTCGTCAGCTATAGTATGGCAGACAACCTTTCGTCGGCTATAGTGTCATCGGAAAAAAGTTGTCGGCTATACCATGGCTGACGACTTTTTATGCACCTTGTCAGCCATAGGTCCAAACTACAGTCGACAACTTTTAGTCGTCAGCTATAGTTACAAACTATAATCGACGACTTTCGACTAGAACGTCATCGGGCAAACCTTCCCGGTCCAGTCAAAATTGTTGACCGGAGGATACTATAACCGACGATGAGATTTTTCAACTTGTCGGGTATAGATTTTCAACCCGTCGGTTATAGTTATTAAATTCGTTGGGTATAGTCTTGACAATCGTCGGAAATTTTAGACTATAGCTGACGACCTTTGTACATGTCGTCGGCTATAGTATGCAACTTTATAGAAAAAAAACTGCAGATTCTGGATTTACCATTCCCAGAACCTGCAATTTCAAAATAGCCAACAAACATATATTTTCATTTTCACAATGGCCAACAACACATAACAGCTTCACAATTGACACAAAACACAAACTTATAAAAATATAGCGTATAATTTTGAAACACATATTCACATAAACTAAAGGTTGCCAAAGTCTAAGTTGCGGAGATAAGATGGGCCACTACCATCATCATCAGACGAATTATGCTGCTCATGTGGGGCATCGTGAGGGTGCTAGTTATATGAATTCTATGGAGTCCAACCTTGGGCCGGGACATTTATTCCTTGCGCCTGAAGGGTTGAGCTCAGGCCTTCAAAATTCCTAGTCATTTCAGCTCGCATCCGAGCTAACTCCTCAGCCTGCTGTCGAGCCATCTCTTGACGCATCTCCTCCATCTGCTGGGTCATCTGTCGCTGAGTCTCTTCTATCTTAATCTAATACTCTTGACTCTGCCTATGAAGTTGCTCCTCTAGCTGGGTCTTGAAAGATCCCAATTTGCATTGGAAACTGGGCATGTTCTTCAATATCCATTCGCATTGCCGTCCTAAACCCTTGCAATAGTAATTGCTTCTTCATGGTAGGAAAGCGTTTCTCATGATCCTCGCCCCAACCCTTAAATCAGATTAATCGATCTGAGATATGGCCTGGGGAAGCTCATCATCTGGGATATTAGGGTTTCGCTCCCTCACAATCTGAGCCAACACCTCCTCAGCTGTTTCCCTTAAATGAACCTAATTGACAAAGAAAACAAAATAACATATTAGTAAACATATATTAAATTTTTTTTAGAGAAAATACATATATAAGCAATTTGTAAAGTTGTAAGGGCACAATACTTACAGCTTGTTCGTAGGACTGATGATGCATTTTTTCATACATCTACACGAATAAGTTTTCTTCAGGGTGTTGGGTCACTGCCTCTTCCCTATAAGATGCAAAGGGTCTAGAACCGGCGCGATGGTTGCCCGTGTTCTTTGCTTGGTTCCTCGCGTTTATGGAGGAAATTGCATTGTTTCATAAATATATATTAAAAAAATTGATTTAGAAACTATCAACGCCAAATTATCCACAAGTAAATACATATGATGTTAAATATATACCTCAAATTGTGGGGCATTGAAGTAGATTAGAAGTCACTTACACTCGTACTCCCTAAGCATCAACTCCATAAGGATACTTGAACGATCATTGAGCATATTATTATTTCTCCAGAACGTACAGAGCTCATTCTTCCACTTTTTATACCTATATATGCGACACAAATGTTAAAAACACATTACATGATCCCTCTAATATCTATATATATTATATAACTCCCGTCATCTTCCTCCTTGAACCTCATTTGTCCAGCTGGATTTAAGTTCCCCCCCCCCCCGAACATTGAACCACACCTGCAATGTCCCATTTTTATGTTAATATATTTATATTTTAAAGGAATTAATTAATATAAGTAGATATACACAATGAATATCTAACTCACCGACATCGCATTGTTCACTTGATCTTTAAGAACTAAGGGACTGAGGATCACTCTGACCACAGAATAGGGACTTTGTCCCAGATAATGTTTCCAACCATGTCGGAGTACTTTCTACAAATGTTTCCCTCTCTCACCGATCCTTTATTATCAGTTTCTATGACCAGTGGCCCATAGGTCTCAACGTCCTTCTGAAGTTGCTTCCTCACAACAGGGCCTCTAGTCCTCACTTTTTTCTCCCCTCCGACGTCTGTCGCATAAGACAAAGTAAAAAAAAATTAAAATAGGATCACCCAATTTAATATACAAATCATTGAAAAGTTTGAAATTAAATCAAGCATATATTTACTATTTACCCGATGATTCTGACATCGATGCATTTTCTATCCTCGTACTTTTCAGAGGTGTATCAAATGGCTGAAAGACGTATGCTTTCTTCAGGTGGATGTGAATAAGGTTTCCCTCGTCATCGACATCTGGTATAGAGTTTTCCGTGTCATCGACATTTGGCAGGGTAGGTACGCCCTGCGATGGGAAATAGAGGTGAGAAGGGAAGATACCTCCTTATTGTCTGAACGATGATGTCCCTAAACCACCAGCATGACCGGGAGAAGGACCTAGAGTTGGCTCTGGCCGGTTCATTTCTAGCATACAAGGACCCAAAGGAGCAGGATCTGTATAGTTGGGCGTAGCCGACACGTGGCTCATGTATGGAATACGGTGACGTAAAGAGTCAGGACCCGTAGAGCCAGGCGTAGATGACGTGTGGCTCATGTTGGAGAACTAAAGCTGCCTCGCGCTTTGTGGTCGTTGGGAGTCGGCCACATCATCATGCACAAGCGTCTCCTAGGTACCCCCAAGCATTTGCCGTCATCAATTATTGTACGAGCCACCAAAAGGCTGGTGAGGTCGGTTGTTCGAGCCGAACCTGCAATTGTCGCCGCTGGACCCGCTTTCTCGATTCTTAGATGTCGCATTCTTTCCTCTGCCCGAAAATAAATGCATGATTCCTAAAATTCACATAATTTGAACATCTTCAACATCAATACATTCATCAAATAATAACCTAAAACACAATCCCATAACCTAATACACAATCTTATAACCTAATCACAATCCCATAACCTATTAACACATCCTAACATCAATCACATAATTTCACAATCCCATAACCATAACCTAAATCACAATCTCATAACCTAATCACAATTCCATAACCTATTAACCTAATCACTTTCAATTCATAATTTCACGATCACTTAAATCCATAATGAAACAATCACAATTAAAATCACATATATCACAAT
Organism: Geum urbanum; assembly: GCA_946800695.1. Lineage (NCBI taxonomy): Eukaryota > Viridiplantae > Streptophyta > Magnoliopsida > Rosales > Rosaceae > Geum > Geum urbanum. Next base: position 57,684,318 of record OX327007.1, on the reverse strand, counting down.
CACCTAATTACGGTAGATTAATTGAGAGAGAGAGAGAGAGATATATATATATATATAGAGTTATTGAAATTTGGGGAAAGGAGAGAGAGGAGGTGATCGGGTGGCTGCCTAGGCGGACAACGGCGGTGAGCAGAGGCAGAGAGGAGAGGGAGGTTGGATTTTTTGAGTTTAGAGTTTTTAATGTTTAGGATGCACAGAGGAGCAAGAGGTCGGGTTTAGGGATTAGGGTGATCAAATCCGGGCGACAGCGGCGGATTGGGATATTTTTAGGGTTTAGGAGAAAAATGGCTTGGGCTGCTGTGTTTTCGGGTTAAAAGTAAATACTATAGCCGACGACTTAAATGAAAAATTGTCGGTTATAGTATAGCCGACGACGTGTCATCGGAACATCGTCGGCTATAGTATAGCTGATGACGTGTAATATGAACATTGTCGGCTATACTATAGCCGACAAGAAATGGTAAAAATAGTCGAGTATACCCTAAAAATATTTTGAAAAATTAGCCTCGATCATGTGAAAACACAATTCATACAAAAACCCGTTTAAGTAATTTTGGAAGATAATCACAATCCTTGCTATATTAAGAAATGTGCAAATAGTTAACAAAATTATGATCATCATGAAAGGACCCAACTCCGATTTAGTTGCCTACACCGAAATCAAACCCCCTCGAAAACACGACCTTAAAATTTTTTTTGCCAGAGTTTACTTTGAAAACACATAAACCATTCTTAAAACCTGCAAAGAAATACACTTCGAATATTCCACAAAATCCAAACCGTGAGGCTCCGTTCCCCATCCGGATTTCTCAACAACATATTTATAATAAATTCAAAGGTTTACAAGAAATCCAGAATCATTCAGGAGTATACTCAACTGAAACACAGTATAAGTACTCATAGTGACGCCTATCTACAACATTTACAACGAGTAGGTCAAACAAGAAACCTACAGAAATTGAAGAGTGGTCCGAACTCTATGCCTCTGCAGTCGACGCACAACACATGAACTCAAACTGCAAACTCTGGAAAGGCAAATAAAATCGTTAGAGTGAGTGGACGAAAATGAACATATGCCTTTCACCATTTATATAGTTATAAAATAATGTGAGTTCATAAATGCATAAAAGTTGCCATTCCGGCGAATTTCCCTGCCAGAGTAGCAAGTCGAGTGAATCTCACAAACCCGATGGTGATAAACTAGGCGAATCTCTCAAGCCTAGTTGGCATATCAAGTGAATCTCTCAAGTCTGATAGATGGACTGCCGGTGATCAACCACGTAGCTAATGCATCGATGCTAAATAAATAAATGCCATCACCGATAAAATAAACAATACTTTTCAAACGATAAATAATCTGAACATTGTACTGGAAACAAATACTGAAATCAAGAACTCGCTACAACAGTGTAAATAAATGTCCACTCACAAAGCAAAGCTAGCCCTGAGGTCCGGCGAAAGATCACTCGCCAAACGCTCGATCGCGATCACCTGAATAACAGTGATACAATCAATACATAAAGAATCACAACATACGGAGCTAATACGTCGAGAACCCCGTGTTCTCGGAAGACGTACTGCTCGAAATATCGACGAGGATTACAAAATTCACAAAATATACCCATTTAACCCTCGTCCCAAAATATAATACGCAAATCAACCAAAAACCTCAAGATTACGCTCGGGGCGCGATTACGAGCAAAACAGTATAAAACTTCTCAAAAATCCCAAAAACTTAACATCGCCGGAGCTTCGCTGTTGACCGCCGCCGCCGCGGTCAACGTGACCAATTCCGGTGAAAATTTCTAGATCACAACTACTCCTCAAGCCCAACAACTTCCTCTTCTACCATCAAAGCCAATTCCAGCCACACCGGCCGAAATTGAGCTCGAAAGTTGCAAACTCCATATATTCCAGCGAGCTTCAAACGGCTTCCAAACTTGAAATCTCTCCACCCAAAAGCTTTTATGGGTTGAGGGGAGCAAAACCCATTACCCCATCGACCCCAAAAGTGGCCGGAAAAGCCCACCCGATTCCAGCTAAAATCTCAAACTTCACCGAGTTGGTTCTCCCTCAATACTCAACCAAATCAACTCAAACCAAGTTCAAAACAATAGAAAATCACGAGAGGAAGCTAACCATACTAAGCTTGTGGTCTAAGTGGCCGGAATCAGAAGGTCAACGACAAGTTAACGACGGTGCAAAATCCCTTCGGTCAACACGGGTCAACAGCCCAATTTTGGTCAACTCGACCCAAATGTGACTTTTCGACAATTTTACGACTATTCCGATATTTATACTCTAGACCAAAACGATCAACGGTCGTAAACGGATCGAAACCAATCGGATAAACACAATTAAATTCAACGATCGGAAATATTCCTAACATATTCATCGTACATCGGAAAAATCCTCGAAAAACTCGTACGAGCTTGAAATCATAAACCCTACAACTCTCGTGAAGGAACTCATATCAAATTCATTACCAAAAATATTGTCGTGAACTAACCCGCCATATTAACCAATTACGACTAAACCGTGACTAATCGCGAAACTCGCTAATCAAGCCAGTTAACGACCATTTCCGGTTCGGGTTGTCACACATCACCCTTCAACAAACATGTAAATTTAATACATTCATTTTTAACTAATCAAGGCGCATAATCAGAACCATCGCTTGAGTCTGATTCGGTGTCCGTGTTAATTTATGGTAGTATGTGTCGTTCCTTGTCACCAGAGTCTTTGTTGTCTTCATTTGGATTGACATCAATAAGTTCTGCTCGAGAAAGTCAAACCACACTATCTGGACTCACATTGTTAAGGTGAATCATCGAGGAATCTGAAATATTAATTGCGTTCGGCTCTTGGTATGCAGTAATTTCTTCATTCTCTGCGGCATCACCAAGTGTAACTGCACTGTATATGTTTCTAGGAACAACATGGTTAACTAATTTTAACGAGCCCCTTGTGCACAAAATCATTAAGATAAAACACTTATTTTACCACTGTGGCAAAAACAAAAGGGTCATCTTCATACTATGTTGCAGTAGTATTAACCAAAAATGTTCTGTAGTCATCTGTCCTTGTGTTCTGAGGGCTAGTATCAAACCATTTACACTTAAACAAGTGCACTGTCATGCCTTCCCTATAAATTAATTCAACCACTGAATGGAGAACGATGTAATAGTCGATACCATTTTGTTGACCATGCACCATTACCCCAGAGTTCTGTGTTTTCCATCTCGGGTCTTTATGTTCACATATAAATTATACGTCATTGACCTTACACATTGGATAAACTCTTAAAGTTATCGGTTGCATCGTCAAAAATCTTAATTCGTGTGACCAGTTTGGGTTACCATCATACTCTACGTGGTTCATCTGAAACAATAATAACCGACATGTTAGATCACAAACATCTGATCCCTGTTCATCTCTTGGGTTGCACACCCGTTTCTACAGTCCAATCAAAAGCCTCGGGATCATGTCGCCATGAGTGATCATGTGGAAGCCAACAACGGTGACACATTTGGATAATCTTCCTGCAATGAGGTCTGCAGCACTCAACAGTCATGCACTTTGAACAAGCTTTGTATCTCCTGGTAACATTGCCCGACCACATCTTGCGGGCAGAAAAATTACTAATGGTGCCAACAACCATGACATGCATCTGGAACATTTGGTTTTTGCACTTGTTGTTAGTATTGCATCATTAGTTGTACGATTAACATACTTATCCATCTAAGCAGATTAGCAACACCTACTCGACCACATGCAAGACCACCTTGGAGGCTCCAACTTCACTCACCAGACCCACCCCCTCCGGGCGCGCACGCGCCCGTGGGGGGCGCGCCCGAACATGCGGATCACACACCAGCAGGAACCATCAGTCCCACATCGAAGAACACCACCAGGTTCCAAACTCAACCACCTATATATATCAGGTATTTATTACAGGTAAGATCACTCCATCGAACGGTATCTAATTCCATTCGATCTCTCAACACCCCAACCCATACTCGCTCGCACGTTCGCTTGACTGTTGTATCCAATACATCTTCTGACTTAGGCATCGGAGCGTTGAAGGCGGGCCACCCCGTCTTGACCCCTGACCGCCTGCTTCATTGTTGTATCCTTCTAACAGCTGCACCCGAACACCCGAGAGAGGAGGAGAGCCCGCCCATCCGAACAGTCCCACTGTTCGGACGCACCAAGGAGAGGAGGTCCACCGCACGACCGAGGAAGGAAGGGGAAGCTCATTCTTGTTGCTTCTGCCCCATTACGCCCCTGCGCGTAATTCGGTAGAAACATCTGGCGCCGTCTGTGGGAAACTTACAAATTGCAAACCTCTTATAAACACCACCGAAACCAAAGGTCCACATGCTCAACCCGGCGACTAACGGCAGCAACACACCCGAGGGAGGGACTCCGCCAGGCTCACGGGAGCGGAACGCGCAGGCGGCCGACAGGAACGATGAGGACGGGCGCATCAACGGCATGGCCCGGGAGTTGTGAGAGGCAGCGCTCGAGAGAGCAGAGGAGCGCCAAATCCGCCGAAGGATGGAGGAACGACTGGAGGCGCTCATTAGCCAGCGGATGGAGCAGCACGAAGAAACACAGGAGACCGCCAGCGAGGAGCGCCATCTGTTCGCCAGGACTAACGCCTGAGCGTCCTCACCTGTGGAGGAGTCGACACCCCCGACGAACAACAATCTGATCCTACAGAGGATGGAGGAGCTGGCAGAGGAAGTCTGGCCGGTCAGGGCGGGACGTTCGCCCCCCGGGTCAGCCCGTTCTCGGCGCACGTACTGGAAAGAGGAAGGGATCCCCACGCCAAGATAACGAAGATTGCCCGGTTTGACAGGAGCGGGGATCCACGAGCGCACGTGGACGAGTTTCGGTCCACCACGGACGGGACCCGATATTCAGACCCAACCTTGTGTTTCCTGTTTCAGGAAACGCTGGAGGAGGAGGCACGAAGCTGGTTCTACGAGATCCCGCCGGGGTCCATCCACTCGTTCCTCGAGCTGGCGGAAAGTTTCCAGAAGCGCTATCGGCTCCAGGGGAAGTATAACACCACGGGCATCCTCCTCAAGGTCCGCCAAGGGACGGACGAGAGGTTGTCGAGCTACATCAACCGATGGAGGACGCTCGCAAGCACATGCAGGGACCTTGACAAGCGAGTGGCCAAGGTCGCCCTGATGGACAACCTGCTCGCCACCCCATTCGTAGAGAAACTCGTAAGGAAGGAGCATCTTGACTACGACGAGATCATAGACCCGGTTGTGCAGAAGGCGCTGGTGGAGACGCGAGTGTACGGGCTCGCCTCCGAGTCTAGCACCAACAGGCCAGAGGAGAACGCTCAGCCCCAATGGCCCTCGAACAGCGGAGGGACTCCAGCCAGAGGATACAAGAGGTACCAGGACACGCCAGGACAGAGCAGTCGAAGGTCTCCCTTTCGCAGCCACCGGGCGGAGGGATCGGCGCAGCAAGGCGCCCGCCAACCGACAGAACGGAAGGTCCTTACAATCGATGAGCAGTCACCCGAGCAGCTCCTCCACCTACATTGGCACCAGCTCCCACAACCGAGCGGCGTGACGGCGGCGATGGCTCCGGTCGGCCGAATCCCGAGCATTTGGTGCGAGTACCACAACGCCGCCACCCATCACACGAACAACTGTCCACTGCTTAGAAGGGCCCTCGAGGGTATGAAGAAGAACGGTCGCCCCAGGACGGGGGGACGCCAGCGCCGGGCCGGCGCCGGGACCCGTGGGACTATCAACACGATATCCGGGGGCAAGCGCAAGGAGAGGGCGCCATCGCCCGACCGCACGGGCAGAGAAGTATGGACGGTCGGGACGGGAAGAGCACCCAAGGAAGGAAGGACGGAGGCGCCCACCATCAGCTTCACAACAAAGGACGAGGAGGAGAACCCGAGGGACAGCACCCTACCGTTCGTGATCGACGCAATCATTGACCAGTTTCTTGTAAAGAGGGTGCTAGTTGACAACGGAGCGTCTGTCAACATAATATACTTGGACGCGTACAAGGCGCTCGGAAGGCCCGCACGGAAGATGACGCGGGATCATGAATGCATCGCCAGCTTCACGGGCGAGACCTCGTATCCTATCGGGAGTGACAACCTGCGGGTCGAGGTTGGCGCGCCCGATTCCCCACACAGCGAGATCCGGACGGACTTCATCATCATGGATACCCCCTCCCCCTACAACGCCATACTCGGGAGGCCGGGGATCTGCAGACTGAGAATGATCATCGCAACATACATGCTCTTGGGACGATTCCCAACCGAGCACGGAGTCGGATATGTCCGAGGATACGACAACGGGGAGGCAGCAAAACCTCGAGACGAGCATGAGGTCCTCGCCCTGGAACCCGCGCCAGGATCAGAGGTACCCGATGATCCCCGCGATGGGCTGATGGCCGTATCACCCGTCCCCGAACGCGAAGAGCTGAAGACGATCCAGCTATCCTCCGAACGCCCGGAAAGGACGGTCCAGATCGGGGCATCATTGACCCCCGCGATAGCCGAACGATTGGTCGCACTGTTGAAGGAGAAGCAGGAAGTGTTCGCTTGGTCGTACAAAGACATGCCCGGGATCAGCACGGATATCATATCCCATCGACTGAGCGTCAGCGCCAGCGCCCGAGTAGTGAAGCAGAAGCGGCGGGCGTACAAAGCGGAGCACTACGCGGCCATGCACGAGGAGGTAGACCGACTGCTGGGAATCGGGTTCATCCGGAAGGTGAATTATCCCAAGTGGATTTCCAACGCGGTAATGGTGCAGAAGAGCAACAAGAAATGGAGGATGTGCATCGACTACAGTAATCTCAACAAGGCATGCCCGAAAGACAGCTTCCCACTGCCAAGGATCGATCAACTGGTGGACGCAACGGCAGGGCACGAGCTCCTATCAATGATGGACGCTTACTCGGGCTATAACCAGATCTTCATGGACCCCGCAGACCAGGAAGCGACGACGTTCGTCACGGACAAAGGCCTTTATTGCTACGTTGTCATGCCCTTCGGGCTGAAGAACGCCGGCTCCACATACCAGAGGCTCATGAACACGATGTTCCACGGCCTCATCGGCAACATCGTGGACGTGTACGTAGACGACATATTGGTGAAAAGCGTCCAGGCGGCCGACCACGTCCAGAACTTGGGGACTGTGCTCGACGTCCTCATCAAGAATGGCATGAGGCTGAACCCCGCCAAGTGCACCTTTGGAGTCACCAATAGCAAGTTTCTGGGGTACATTGTCAGCCAACGAGGAATCGAAGCCGCGCCAGTCAAAGTCAAAGCGATCATCGACATGAAGCCGCCCGTCAAGAGAGTGGACCTACAGAGCCTCGCAGGGAAGCTCGCGTCCCTAAACCGTTTCATCTCGCGCTACTCAGACAGGTGCGCCCCGTTCTTCAAGGCCTTGAGAACCACGAACAAGCGCGAGGTTGTATGGACGCTCGAGTGTGAGGAATCTTTCCTTCAGATCAAGGAATACCTGGCGCCCATGCCCCACTCCCACGCTCCAACGCGCGTGATGTCTGCCTCCGAGTAATCATCACAACATCAGCATTAAAAGCAAGGGCATGCTAGCATTCAATGCGACGGCTAGCATTTATTACACCAGTTCCCCAAGAGCAATCAAAAGGAATGTCACCTCCAAACGTCTCATCAGAACACCACCAACCCCAAGGCAAGGACAACACGACACGACACCACGCATCCCCACGAGCGCACGCACCACCCGCACGACCAAGCGCTCACACACCACCATCAGGTTAGTACAAGCACCGCTCGGGCGCCCCAAAAGAGGGCTAAACGCCTGAATTCCCTTTTGGCCGTGTCCCGAGTGAAGAGCTGCGCCGTACGGGATGGGGTTCTTCCTCTACGTACGCGTACGCATTAGCAAGCCGGATCAAGCGGCAGAGGCATGGGGCACGCCCCCTCTCTGAGCGCGCGCTGAGACCGATGGGCGGCACGGGCACGGGGTTCGCCCCCTCCGTGGGCGCACCGTTACATGATCGAAGAGCAAGCCGGCTGTCATGACAGAGGCATGGGGCCAACTCCTCTCTGGGCGTGCTAAGTCGATGGGCGGCACGGGCGTGGGGTGTTTCCCCTCCGTGTGAGCGCAACGTTAACATTCGACCCCGACTCAGAGCGCCAAGGGCGTGCGGTCCGACCCCTCCTTACGCGTTCTGGGATTGATGAGCGCGGGCATGTGGTACGTCCCTCCGTCGCGAAAGCAAGCCTACTGTCATAACGGAGGCATGGGGTTCGACCCTCTCTCTGGGGGTGCTAAGTCGAAGAACGGCACGGGCATGCGGTCCGTCCCCTCCGTAGCGCGTTACTTATAGGTCGCGGTCTTGATCCCTCCGTTGACGCTATACCGTACGGAACGGCATCCCCGTTGATGTACGCGGTGCACCGCGCCATCCCAATGCCGGTGTCACGAAAAACATTTAGCATGCACACACATCATACCATACATTCATGCATCATACCATACATTCATACATCATATCCTACATACTTGTATATCTGCATCTATTATGATTGTATGTTCGCCAGTCCAAACGCACGAACACACCAACCCACAGGCACGCGGGTCCCAGACTAGCAAGATCAGTTGGGATGCCGAGCCCAGAACATGCACAGGTACACCACCGAACGAACAGCTACACGCTCGGACACCCAAGTCCCGCTCCGTCATGCGAGCCCTTTCTTGACCGGAGAGTTGGGGGACTTGGGGGGTCACAGGATCATGACCGCTGCTCAGATGGATAAATATCCTTGTTAATCGCACACCCTTTTTCAACTCCCCAGTCAAGAAAGTTCTCTTTGACTTGGGGAATTGGGGGACTTGTTAGTATTGCATCATTAGTTGTACGATTAACATACTTATCCATCTAAGCAGATTAGCAACACCTACTCGACCACATGCAAGACCACCTTGGAGGCTCCAACTTCACTCACCAGACCCACCCCCTCCGGGCGCGCACGCGCCCGTGGGGGGCGCGCCCGAACATGCGGATCACACACCAGCAGGAACCATCAGTCCCACATCGAAGAACACCACCAGGTTCCAAACTCAACCACCTATATATATCAGGTATTTATTACAGGTAAGATCACTCCATCGAACGGTATCTAATTCCATTCGATCTCTCAACACCCCAACCCATACTCGCTCGCACGTTCGCTTGACTGTTGTATCCAATACATCTTCTGACTTAGACATCGGAGCGTTGAAGGCGGGCCACCCCGTCTTGACCCCTAACCGCCTGCTTCATTGTTGTATCCTTCTAACAGCTGCACCCGAACGCCCGAGAGAGGAGGAGAGCCCGCCCATCCGAACAGTCCCACCGTTCGGACGCACCAAGGAGAGGAGGTCCACCGCACGACCGAGGAAGGAAGGGGAAGCTCATTCTTGTTGCTTCTGCTCCATTACGCCCCCGCGCGTAATTCGGTAGAAACACTTGTCATAAGTGGGGTGGTCAAATTCACTTAGGTACTTAAGTTCTTCAATCAAGGGTCTCAACTATACATTGAGACACTTTCCTGGATAACCCAACTCTGAAATTAACAAAGTGAGCATATTGTATTTCTTCTTCATACACATCCATGGAGGAAGGTTGTACAGTACCAAAATAACTGGTCATATACTGTATTGAAGACTCATGTTGCCAAAAGGTTTGAATCCGTCAGATGAAAGCTCGAGCCAAACACTTCATACCTCTGATGCAAAATGAGAAAACCCCTGACCATGTGCTTCCAAGCCTCTCCGTCAGCAAGGTGTACGAAGGTATCATCGTCAGGCAAATTCCTCTCAGCCCACCATCTCATAGCTTCATCCGTGTGTGCACACATGAACAACCGTTCTAGCCTATCAATCAGCGAGAAATACCAAAGTATCTTCACAGCTTTCTTATTCCCCACAGAAGTCAACTTATACATATCCGTGTGACATACCGAGCATGCATCAATGCCCTCAAGATCATTTCCGTAAGCATCTTCACCCCAGAAGAGAATGAAATCATATCTGCATGCATGAAATTTGATGTAGGAAAGGTCAAGATGTTTCAAGATATGTCGCACCTTACGATGAGTGGTAGAAAGACAATGACCAAGGGCAGCATTGAAGTAGTCCACTTCAGCTAATCATTAATATTCTTGACACTCATTTTGTTCTTCACTTTGAGCTTCATTACTCCCATGACACTTTCAAGAACATTCTTATTACACCCGTTGGACAACGGGGTCTGTTGGAATGCAATCAGGTTGTTGTACTTATTCATACCGGTAGTGTTGACAGTTATAGGTAATTGCTAGACTGGCTCAATATGAGGGAAGCCTCCAATGACGGGATCATTATCTGGTGCTTGAGCTAATACACCGCTCTCATAAGGAAGTACATCGTTGATCAACCTCGTTGTTGGATCATTAGATGTACTGGCCATCTAAAGACATTGCCCATAATCATGCTGACCCATTGGTGATGTTTCATTGTTATAAATTCAACACGTGTACTTATCCAAAAACTCATTTTTTTTCAGGTGCTCCCATACTGTATCAATGGTAAAACGATACATATTGATCCGACACTAACTGTGTTTACACGGGTAATAATGAATATCATTCACACTAGAATTAGCCTTCACATATTCCACAAAACTCTTCATTCTAATTTTATAATTTCTATCTCATCTTGGAAGCAAAATCTAACTCTTGTCCATCCTGAAAATTTCAACTTAATTTATATATACACACATCTTTAATTCAATCATCTACTAGCTAGCTAGCTATGTAATTACAAAGTCACACACACACACACACACACACACACACACACACACACACACACACACACACACACACACACACACACACACACACACACACACACACACACACACACACTAGCTATCAACAATTAACATATATATATTTTCATCTAATTAAATCAACTCAATCTCCAAAATTTATACATATATATTTTCATCTAATTAAATAAACTCACTCTACACAATTCATATATATATATATATACGTACCTATATAGCGGGAAAAAGCTTCACAAACTTCTTTTGGATAGCTACCGACAACACCCAACAATTTAAGAGCGTTTTGAATTTTCCTCCAATTTTTTTGAATGGTTAAACTGCTGCCCAATCTGTTTAGACAAGGAACTATAGCTGAAGTCATAAAAAATGGTTGTCGGCTATAGTTGACCATATCGTCGGTCTTTTGCCATATCGGTTGTCAGATATAGTATAACTATAACGACGATGAGTTTTTACTATAACCGACGATCTATTTTTGTACCATCAGCTATAGTTTTTTTATCGACAATAATTTTTTACCGTCGGCTAAAGTACAGTATAGCTGATGGTAGAAAAACTCGTCGGCCTGTTTTTTCTCTTTTCGTCGGCTATAGTACTTATGCTGGTAGTACTAGCAAAAAAACAAATAACAGACACACAAATTCTAGTAAAAGTCTGGAGCCGACGAAGAGCCCCTCCGCTCCCGGCCCCATTTTGTACTAGAAAATCTTGATTCTATAGTATTGTCATAAAAGTTAAAAGTCCTATCACCATATCTTTCATTTATTTTTCATATCTAACCATCTAATTTGATTAGATTCTCGTTGAATTAAAATGCATTATCCGAAGGTCATGTTTCAAAAATATTCAAACTATAAGTTTGTTAATTATAGGCATATTTTAGTTGTCAGTTAATTTGTTTAAGTTGTGGTCAATTATCGTTAGATCTAAATCCAACAGATGATATTACACTGTATTTTCAATTATTTATCATTATATGCCGATCAAACGACTCATTAACTTATCATATAATTCACTAGTCACCATAACAACGGGTCTGATCTGTCGAGTGATGCAATTTAAGGGGCAAAAATTGGTGAAAAATCACAGTCATCCATTCATTAAGTGGAGCCCTATTTTTTCTTGAAAAGAGGAGAAAGAGTGTTAGATAGATGGTTGTGATTTACCATCCTTTTTTGTCCCTCAAATGCATCCCTCATCTGATCAAAGCCGACCATAACAATACCCTCTTAATTGTGAAAAATTCTAGAATGTACCCTAAGTCTATGCACTCATTAGACCTTTTTTTTAATATGTCACATATCACAAAATGATTGGTTGATTTTGTCATCTTTTTTCAAAGTTGATTGAACTTATGTTGACATTAGCCTAGGAAACTACTCTCTCTTTCTTTCTATCTCAAACTCCTTTCGTTGCAAATTTTCGCCGATCTCGGCATTCAAGTTCAAGTCCTGGTTCATCACATGGCGATTAGAACTAGTATCATTTGAAGATGGGAAGATAGTGACATCGTTGATCCCATGGTTGTTGTCTAGATTCAGCTTGAGTACTTCGGGATATCTACGACGATTGAAGGCAACGACGATTGGCGAAAGCGAGTCAGAGATGAAGCAAAGGCGATACATGAGGAGAGAAACGAGTATGGGATTGTAAGGGATGGTGATGTTGGTGGGAAGAGAGGGAGGCCCGAGAATCTGTAGACGGAAGGAGTGACAGCAGCGGCGATCTGGGATTGAATTTGTTGGTGATGGAGAAGTAATTAAGGGGTCGAAAGTAGGAGAAGAAGAAGGCGAGGTTGTTGTTGATAGAACAACAACCCCATTTGTTGACGTCAGAGGTAGGAAGGAGAGATTGCAGCGGAGTTTGTTGCTAGCGACAGTAGTGTATCCTGAGTCGACGGTGGTGTCAAACAAGAAAGAGGTTTCAATACGATGGATTGAGTTTATAATAAGTTCATTCTAATTTATAGAAAATTTAAAAAATAAATTTATTAAATTGTGATGCGTGTCGGTAGGAAAAATTTAGTCCAAAAGTGTTTTACCTAAAGTGCATAGCAACACTTTATATATTCATTTATATTTTACTTTTAATCTTTAGACCAGTAGGAGAGATTAACAGAAAAGAATATACACCATCCCTCGATAAAAAACTTTGTGAGGTAATTGACCATTGTGCAGTTGAGTCTAGTAATCTTGACTGATTAAATCGATCATTTAATATTTCTGTAGGGTGGAACATTGGCGACATGCCAATGTGCTATGATGGGGGAATAATGTTGGTATTTAGGGCAGGCGGTCGATGACGAAAGCGCATGCATCAGCAAACATCATAGTTACTAGTTAGAGACTGGATTAAGAAACGTGTGATTCCATAAGTATCGTTCATGCGTATAATAATCAATATTAACATCTCTAACAACTTCTTTATATTTTAATCATTCTCTATTTTAGAAAATTTTTAATTATTTTGTTCAAATAGATTCCCTAAACATATTTTCAATTTTAGAGAATATTGTATGATGAGAGAAACTGCATTCTTTATTTTTGAACATTCTTTAAATTTTTATTAAAAGAAGAGTGATAAAATCGAAAAAATGAAAAATCTGAGATTGAAATATAAAATGTATCGCTCTCATATAATAAAAAAAATATAAAAAGAAACTATTAGAGATGCTGTTACCTACCGATTGACTAACTAACGCCAACCAGCATGGCCACATAGACACAGTCCATTGGCCATTGCTCATCACGACTCCTAGCTAGAAATGACAATTTTGTGTATACTAAATAATTGGACTCGGTCATGTATTAATCTTGTCTTATTATAAACATGCAATAAGTACGAATATTGACGATTGAACACGATCGATAATGAATCAATTGCTGTGTTTTTACTTGAGTTACCAAACTAATGTGAACCGGACAGGCTCTAGATTTTCAACTCCGACAGTGACCGAGACTTATCCACAGGAGAATATAAGACCAGGTTGAAACGTTCACACTTCACACATTGCACCTTCTTTATACCTTTCCATTATGGGCCTGTTAAGACTTATAGGTCCATCAACACTTTCTTTTTATCAAATTTTTGTACTGTAGGCCCAACAAGATTACGTTTACAATGGCGCACAACTCAATTGAAGATCTTCTAGCAACTTCGTTTGTCATCCCTGTCGCACTCGCTGTTCTTTTCTTTTCTTTTCTTACATTTCAAATAGGCTAGAATCTCTAATAAGGGATCACTTGCCAAACTCCCATCAAGTAATTAGTTAACTGATTAGTGAGTTACACCAAGAACCAAAAACCAAACTTGATATTGGGTCTCGCACCAATTGTGATCTGTGAGTTACTTTTTCTTGTGTAGAAAATAAATTACTTGTATTTTAGTTAACAACTAGAATATGCAATGGATGATGGTGAAAACGTATAGTCTAGAGTCTAACACACACAAATAGTCAAAGAAAAACATTTATTGCGTTCTTAAACACAGACCATTTCAAACTTTCTTATATGTGAATATGATGTGTCCCATGATTCATTATCTAACAACTATTAAGCGGTAAATAAATATTATTTTCATAAAAGATATATTGATTGAGTATCATTTGAGTTTTTTTTTTGTCAATTGTCAAGAAAAGTTTTAGTGAAAGCTTGGTTAGGACATACCTACAATTTCAATCCTTGAGGACTTACAGGTGATACGTACCTATTACATCACCCCATAAGTATGGATTTCCGCAATAGTATTTATAGATCCTGCACCTAACATGGGATTGCTGACAGCGGGGATCGAAACGGGTGAGAGTACCAACGTACACTTGTCCGCCTTTATCAACTGAGCCAACTCACACGGTTACTTATTTAATTTCTACACCATGTACGTTGTGGATTTGTAGTGCCTTTGAAATACTGAAAAATGATGGGTTGTGGACCTTGTTCATAATTGATCTGATGCCCCGGGTAAGGCCTATATCTCATTCTTCTTTTCCCTTTTTAAAAGAAATTTTAGGAAAAAATACACCTATGGTTGTTTGTATAGCATTAGTTGTCCGATTAATATACTTATCCACTTAAGCAGGAAATCAACACCTACCAGACCACCCGAACGACCACCAAGGAGGCTCCAACTTTACCCGCAAGACCCACCCCATCCGAGAGCGCACGCGCCCATGGGGGCGCACGCCCGAATGTGCGGATCACGCATCAGCAAGTGCACACCAGTCCCACATCGAAGAACATCATCGAACACCAAACTCAACCACCTATATAGGTAAGGCAGTTATTGTAATACCCCAAAAATTAGTTTAATAGTTTAGATTATCGTATGACTCATTAAACTTAGAAATGACCATAATTTAGTTTGACCTTAGAGGTTTTAGAAATTCGATAAAATAATTGTCCGGCGAAGACAATGTATAAAAACGAGGTTTAGAGAAATATTAACGGAGTGGGGCAAATGGTCCAGTGGATACTCAAGTTCAAGTCAGGTACTCCCTGGTCTTGGGTTCGAGGCCACGAGCTGGAATCGTGAAACATTCCATTTTATAGGTTAGTAAAAATAATAAAAATATTTTTACTCCAGTTAGAAACGGTAAGAAACTCTAATTCCAACTAGCCGATTTTTCGGAAATGGAATTTTAACAAAACGACCAAATTTTCCTTATTCGAATCTCTTCTCCGAATCGAACTTTGTATTTTAAAATTGCAATTCATACTTTTAGAGGTCGTGCTCATATATAAATTTGGTGCTAATTATTATTGGTTGATATATATATATATATATATTACATTACACTACACTTTATTAGTAAAACCATACATTTTCACACATCACATTACATATTACATTCACATGCATACATAATCACATTTCAACATTTCAATCAGATTTCCAACCACATTACTATTGTTTTTACAAGTGCATTTTAACCCTAGAATTAGTAGCTCAACTATTCCATTGTCAACTTGTCTACAAAAATCTACAAAAATAGTTATGAATTTATTTCCCATGTCTCCTCCCATGTCTATATAAATCACCCTTGAGTTCAATCTGATTTTTGCACCACTTCAATCTTCCCCTTACGTACTGATTTGAAGTCCTCCCAAAAGTTGCAATGCAACTCCCCTAAAATCCCACACCAAACTACATCTCTTCCAAGTGCTTTAGTAGTTAATTCATTTGCTTCAAGAAGGTCACTTGAGTTAATCAAATACCTCCATCACCTACTGAAATTCTTGAGTAAGTACATGAGTACATTCCTATACTTCTTTATCTTTAAGATTACATCAAAGTGCATGGCTAAGAATAAAAGAGAAATAATGAGCCTTAGTGTAAATTTAATATTTTTGTTTCTGTTAAGTTATTCAACTATTTTTACATATTCAGATTCTACACAAAAAGTTATTCAACTTTGGCTTTTGAATCACTTAAAAAGGTTAAGTAATGAGAAAGTTATGGCTAAAACAAGTTTTGCTAATCTTTTCCTTAATCATGTTCGAAACCTCTTAATGTGCTCTTAACTTGAAATATTCATATCTCACTCGTTTCTTAACCAAATTTAGTGTTCTTTATATCAAAACGAAGCTTAGGAGTTCAACTATCAATCTGGAAAGTTTGAAAGTCATTGATTAATAATTAATAACTAATTAATTCATGCAAATGAGCTTAATAACGAGCGTAACCATTTCTGGACAGTTGCTAAACATTTTTGTTTCTGGACTTGAGAACTCCCTACCGAACTTTGTGATTATTACCATTGAATTCCTCTCAAAAAACACTTCGAGATGGTATACTCACTTCTTTGATTTGGACATAATATGGATTAATTATAAAACGGATCAAATGGAGGATTTCGGACGGACTACCGCCGAATGATACTTTTGGTCCAAGGATTAATAATTTTATTTTATGCATTTGTACTTTATTCTTATTTACTTACTCGCATTATTTACATCTTAAGTTTGAGTTGGGACTAATGGAGGATTTCGGACGGACTACCGCCGAATGAAACTTTTGAACCAATGATAACTAATTTTTATTTCAAGTTTATCTACTTAATCGCTCTATCTATTTACTCTCAAATATAATTTGGAACAAATGGAGGATTTCGAGCGGACTACCGCCGAATGAAACGTTTGGACCAAAATTGATAATTAATGAAATATGTTTAAGTTGGATTTTTCTTCCTTTACAAATTCTATTACGTATATACTCATTACAAAATTATGATGTAAATATATACTCTATGATCTATATACATAGTCATAATTAAAGACTTGTTGTGATCGTTATGGTTGGAGTGTGAAGTCGGGTGTATAGTACGAATTAACTCGTGCTTAAGTGAATTGCTGGTAAATTGTTTTGTTATTATGGGAGTTAGCCAAGGGCCCTAGTCCCTTACAGACAGTGCACTATTATACTCTAAGGAATGAATTGTGTCAAACCGGGAGTATACATGCTTGGGCAGGTGGCCTTAGAATGCTGTGGCTTTATATGTGTATTGGTGTTGTGAGACTAAGCACATGATTTCTTTTGAGTAATTACCAGTTAATCTAAAAGAATTCACTTCGGAAGTTTTGGCGTGTTTACGTGTAGATGTGAAGTTATACAAGTATGTGTATATATATATTATGTACCTAATTGTATATATTACAAAGACACAGGTATAAGTATGGAAGAATAACCGGTTTCAATATTTCACCTTTTTGAATTGGTTGTTCAGTTTGATGTTTCTTAGAAATGATTTAGTATATGCTTGTAAGCTGTACTTACTGGGTCAGTGTGACTCATGGTACTACATCTTTATCCTTTTTCAGGTGATGAGTAGAATGCTTGGGGAAAATGGGATACGTCGCCTACTAAATAAACGAATTATTTTCTACTTGTATTTTAAATTGAATAAATGTAATGACTTTTATTTTCAAAAACTTCGGTATTGTAATATTAGCACTTTCTCTTTTCAATAAATGTACTATTCAGACACCTTGATTTTTAAAATTATTTGGGTTTCTTATTCACATCACAAATCCTTACACCATATTTCAGTATAATACTGGCTCCGGATTTGGGGGTGTGACAGTTATGGCAGGTAATATCATCCAATAGCATTCAATTCACTCCACCCGAACATTATTCACACGCACGTTCGCTTGACTGTTATATCCAATACATCATTTTACTTAGGCATCGAAGCGTTGAAGGCGGGCCACTCCGTCTCGACCCCTGACCACCCGTTTGTTGTTGTATTCTTCTAACAGCCGTAGTCGAACACACCCACCCGTTCACCCGAAAGGAGAAGAAGCGCCCGCCCATCCGAACAGCCCGTGCGTTCGGACACACGACAAGGAGAAGGAAGATCACTCGTACTTGCTTCTGCCAGATTACGTCCCCGCGGGTAATTCAGTAGAAACAGTTGGCGCCGTCTGTGGGAAGCGTACAAATTGTAAACCTCGTATAAACACCACAAAAACCAAAGGTCCACACGGTGACTAACGACAGCAACGCGCCCGACGGGGAGACAACGCCAGACTCGCAAGGGCGGTACGTATTAGCGACCGACATGAACGATGGCGAGGAGCGCATCAGCAGCCTGGTCCAGGAGTTATGAGAGGCGGCGCTCGAGAGAGCAGAGGAGCGCCAAATTCGTCAGAGGTTGGAGGAGCGACTGGACGCACTCATCAGCCAGCAGCTGGGACAGCACGAGGAGACCTAGGAGACCACCAGCGAGGGGCAATACCCGTTCGGCAGAACCAGCGCACGGGCGACCCGATCGCCCTCACCCATGGAAGAATCGGCGCCCCCGACGAACAATGCTCTGATCCTCCGGATGGAGGAGCTGGCGGAAGAGGTCTCACGCTTGCGCAAGGACAAGCTGGCCAATCAGGGCGGGACGTTCGCCCCCCGGGTCAGCCCGTTCTCGGCGCATATACTGGAGAGGGGAATGGACCCCCACGCGAAGACAACGAAGATCGCTCGGTTCGACGAGAGCGGAGATCCATGCGCGCACGTGGACGAGTTTCGATCCACCACGGATGGAACCCGGTATTCGGACCCAACCTTGTGTTTCCTGTTCTAGGAAACGCTGGCGGAAGAAGCGCGGAGCTGGTTCTACGAGATTCCGCCAGGGTCCATCCATTCGTTCATCGAGCTGGCGGAGAGCTTCCAGAAGCGCTATCGGCTCCAGGGCAAGTACAACACCACGGGCATCCTCCTCAAGGTCCGCCAGGGGATGGACGAGAGCTTGTCGAGCTACATCAACCGATGGAGGACGCTCGCAAGCACATGCAGGGACCTTGATAAGCGAGTGGCCAAGGTAGCCCTGATGGATAACCTACTCGCCACCCCATTCGTGGAGAAACTAGTGAGGAATGAGCATCTCGACTACGACGAGATCATGGACCTAGTCGTACAGAAGGCGCTAGTGGAGACGCGGGTGTACGGGTCCGCCTCCGAGTCTAGCACCAACAGACCGGAGGAGAGCGCTCAGCCTCGACGGCCCTCGGACGACGGAGGGGCACCAACCGGAGGGCACAAGAGATACCGGGACGCGCCAAGACAGAATAATCAAATGTCGTTCTCCCGAAACCACCAGGGCAACCACTACAACCGGCCGAGGGAACCAGCGCAGCAGAGTGCCCGCTTACCACCAGCGCCACGCTATCGACCGACGAGACAGGAGGTATTTACGGTCGATCAACAGCCGCTCGAGCAGCTTCTCCGCCTGCATCGACACCGGCTTCCACCTCCAAACAACATGACGGTAGCAAGGGCCCCGGTCGGCCGAATACCGAGCATCTGGTGTGAATTCCACAATGCCGCCACCCACCGCACCAACGGCTGCCTCATGTTGAAGAAAGCCCTCGAGGATATGAGGAAGGACGATCAGGCCACCCCTCCCAGGGCGGAAGGACAGCAGCGCCAGGCGAACACTGGCACCCGTGGGACTATCAGTACGATATCCAGGGGCAAGCGCAAGGAGGGAACGTCATCGCCCGATCGCTCGAGCAGAGAGGTGCTGGTGATCGGGTCGGGGAGAGCGCCCAAAGTGGGAAGGAAGGAGGCGCCCGCCATTAGTTTCACGGCGGAAGACGAGGAGAAAAGCCCGAAGGATAGCACCCTGCCGTTCGTGATCGACGTGATCATCGACCGATTCCTTGTGAAGAGGGTGCTGATCGACAGTGGAGCGTCCGTGAACGTGATCTACTTTGACGCGTACACGGTGCTCGGTAGGCCCGCGCACAAGATGACGCAGGATCATGAATGCGTCGCCAGCTTCACGGGCGAGACGTCGTATCCAATCGGGAGTGACAGCCTCCGGGTTGAAATTGGCGCGCCCGACTCTCCTCACAGTGAGGTCCGGACGGACTTCATAGTCATGGACACCCCCTCCCCCTACAACGCCATAATCGGGAGGCCAGGGATTTGCAAGTTGAAAATGATCATCGCGGGACACATGCTCTTGGGACTCTTCCCAACCGAGCACGGAGTCGGATACGTCCGGGGATACAACAGCAAGGAGGCAGCGAAACCCCGGGACAGGCATGAGGTCCTCGCCCTGGAACCCGCGCCAGGATCAGAAGTACCCGATGACCCGCGCGACGGTCTGATGGCCTTGTCGCCCGTCCCCGAGCGCGAAGAGCTGAGGACGATCCATCTATCCTCCGAACACCCGGAGAGAACGGTCCAGATCGGAGCATCGTTGGCTCCCGCGATAGCCGAGCGGCTGATCGCACTGCTGAAGGAGAAGCAGGAGGTGTTCGCCTGGTCATTTAAAGACATGCCCGGGATCAGCACGAACATCATATCCCATCGGCTGAGCGTCAGCGCCAGCGCCCAGGCAGTGAAGCAGAAGAGGCGGGCGTATAAATAGGAGCATTACGCGGCCATGCATGAGGAGGTGGAACGATTGTTGGGCATCGGGTTCATCCAAAAGGTGGATTATCCTAAGTGGATTTCCAACGCTGTAATGGTGCAGAAGAGCAACAAGCCGGCTGTCATAACGGAGGCATGGGGTCCGTCCCCTCTCTGAGGGTGCTAAGCCGATGGGCGGCACGGGCGTGGGGTTTTATCCCCTCCGTGTGAGCACAACGTTAACGAACGATAAGCCGACTCAGATGGCTTGGGTGTGCGGTCCGTCCCCCCTTGATCGTACCGAGACCGATGAGCGTGGCGGGCTAGGGTGCGCCCTCCCCGGGTGCCGAAGGCAAGCCGGATTAGGCGGCAAAGGCATGCGGTCCGTCCCTCTTTGGCGCGCGCTAAGACCGATGGGCGGCACGGGGTGTGGCATCCGCCCTCTCCGCGAGCGTAACGTTAACGATCGATAAGCCGACTCGTCATAGCTTGGGCGTGTGGTCCGTCCCCCCTTGATCATGCCGAGACCGAGGAACGTCGCGGGCATCGGTCCCACCCTCCCCGGGCGTTGAAGGCAAGCCGGATTAGGCGGCACAAGCATGCGGTCCGTCCCCTCTGTTGCGCGCACTAAGACCGAAGACGGTACGGGTACGGGGTCCGTCCCCTCTGTACGCGTTTTGTACGTCACGGTCTTGATCACTCCGTTGACGCTACACCGTACGCGACGGTCTCCCCGTTGACGTACGCGGTGCACAGCGGCATCCCAACGCTTGTGACACGAAAAACATTCGCATACATTCACACATCATACCATACATTCATCCATCATACCATACATGCACACATTTACATAACTATATATACCTATGTTGCCTATATTCGTGTTTTACCAGACTACTCCACGAGCGCGCGGCTCCAAATAGCAAGACTCGTTTGGACGTCGGGCCCACAGGTACACGCTCGGACGCCCAGGTTCCCCACTCCGTCATGCGAGCCCTTCCTTGACTGGAGAGATTGGGGGACTTGGGGGTTACAGGACTACGCACCACTGCTCAATCGGATAAGTATTTTGTATTAATCACACGAACCCTTTTTCAACTCCCCAGTCAAGAAAGTTCTCTTTGACTTGGGGGACTTGTTTGTATAGCATTAGTTGTCCGATTAATATACTTATCCACTTAAGCAGGAAATCAACACCTACCAGACCACCCGAACGACCACCAAGGAGGCTCCAACTTCACCCGCAAGACCCACCCCATCCGAGCGCGCACGGCCGAATGTGCGGATCACGCATCAGCAAGTGCACACCAGTCCCACATCGAAGAACATCATCGAACACCAAACTCAACCACCTATATAGGTAAGGCAGTGATGGCAGGTAATATCATCCAATAGCATTCAATTCACTCCACCCGAACATTATTCACACGCACGTTCGCTTGACTGTTATATCCAATACATCATTTGACTTAGGCATCAGAGCGTTGAAGGCGGGCCACCCCGTCTCGACTCCTGACCGCCCGTTTGTTGTTGTATTCTTCTAACAGCCGTAGTCGAACACGCCCACCCGTTCACCCGAAAGGAGAAGAAGCGCCCGCCCATCCGAACAGCCCGTGCGTTCGGACACACGACAAGGAGAAGGAAGATCACTCGTACTTGCTTCTGCCAGATTACGTCCCCGCGCGTAATTCGGTAGAAACAATGGTGTCTAAACTTTTCATGTCAGGTCATTTTGGTATCCAGATTTTAAAAGTTATAACATTGATACATAAACTTATATTTTTCGTACCAACGTGGTACCCACGTCAATATTCCGTTCAACAAACGGTCAACTGTGATGGCATGTCATTGCGATATTAGAGTATCAAGGTTAAAATCGTAATTGCCAAGGAGTGTGTACCTTCAAAAATAAACTTCGAGCTCTCTTTACCCCCAAAACACAAAGCCCTAACCTTCGAGCTCTCTTTACATATCGAAGTGATTTCTATCGTTTTGAGTCGATTTCTAGTTCTTGGCACTCGATTGAATCCCAGACAAATACTACTGAGGACGACACAAAGTTGGAGGTTCTTCGGTTGATGGTCCGTTGAACGGAATATCGTTCATTTGATCAAATTGGACGGTAGGGGATATGAATCATTGCAGACGTAACAATAATTAGAGTGTGATACGCATGCATATTAACGTTCTAGCCCGTTTTCATTCCATGCGTTTGAGAAATTATGCGTAACAGTCAAAGTAAGTTAAGTAACCTCATCAAAATAAAGATTACCAAGAAAACAAGAAAGAATATCAGAAAGAGTTGAAAGGAGCGGTGGACACGAGATGGAAGCTTGCACGTGATCGTGTCTGGCACCTATGAATCTTCACTACTTTCAGACTTGCAGTGAATATAAACTGTCACCATAATTCTTACTTGCTTGGGGCAGAGACTTCTGGAGAGTGTGTATATATGTAGTAGTACTCAACAAGGTTGTCCACACGCCAACCCTATAATGGAAATATGATCGAAATGAATAATAATTTTTGTCTCTCCTATCTCATCATTTCCCATCGATCACCACGCTCTCCCGTGCCCTCATGTACCGCAATTTCCGCAAGTCCTGGGTCACTCTCTCCTCTCAATTCCCCAACGCTCGATTGCTTCACTCTTTGACCTAATCTCTGCCAAAAAAACGCCTCCCTTGCTCTGTCAGGGCATATGCAGCGGTGCAGCTGCTCGAGCTGTTCCTCCTCTCTGCTCGAGCAGAAGAGTGAGCAATCCTTGCTCGTGTAGCTGTTTTTCTGCTCGGTCAACGAGCGATCACCGTCGCAGTCCCACCAAAGAGCAGCTGCTTGTGCTGTTTTTTCAGCACCGGTGCATATGTTCTCACAGCATCTCCTTCTACGACGGTTTTTCCTTATTTTAAAAAACATAATTTATGGTGTATTTTTTGTTTCAACTCTAACTAATTTTTTATTTTACAGATTTTATCATTATTTATTATTTTATTCTATAAATATATGTAAATGAACCATTACAAATGGTTCAGTTGAAGTGTCGAGTCCCATCACGAAAATATTTGATTTGGAGGGTCAAAATATCTTTGTTGAACTATAAACTTGGTCATACACTAGGCTTGGCCTCAAGATCCGAAGAACCGGTCCGAAAGAACCGGATATGTACGATTCGATTTCGGATCTCTAAAAAAGTTGTGTTTTTTAAAATTCGGTTCCGGATTCTTCACGGTTCCGGATATCAAAAAACAGTCAGATCCGAATGAACCATTTTATAATTAACACAACATATATATATATATAAGCCCAATTATATAAATCTTAAATTCCCAAACCCAAATAAGCCGGCCCAACCCAAAGACCTACTCTTTTTTTTCTTTTCTAATTCAATTAATTTCAATTTGTCATAATTTGTTTAGGCCTATGAAATTTAAGTTGATGACTGATATGATACAAATATGATCTTGATGAATGACAAGTTGATATGTTGACGACCACATGTGATTTAATATGCAAATTATACGTTTTTATATAGATAGATTATATATGTAACCATGTCAAGCATAAAGTAAGAGGATTTTGAAATCCAATTTACAAAAATATCATTTTTCATTTTTCAATTTTTTTTTCAAACGGATCTTCTACGAGAACTGTTGGAACTGGAATCGGAACCGAACGGTTCTGGTTCCAAACGGTTCCACTTATGATTGTTACAGAACCGAACAGTATGCAAGCAAACGGTTCTGGATCCAGATCTTAATTTTTTTACTAGATCTGAACCGAATCCAGGCATACCATACACTGTGCTGCAATGTACAGTTTGACCATTTCACATGGTATATGAGATTTTTTTTTGAGCTTCAAAAGCCTTCACGTTACCTTAACACCTAAAAAAAATATAAATATATGGAAAATTACGGTATATTCACACCGTAAATATCAAAAATATAAAAGAAACTTTTGGAGTTGCTTTCACAATATATTCAAGGCTACTTTGGTCTTTTTAACTTCACCACCACCTCTCTCTCTCTCTTATTCGACAGTGTTACTGAGGGGTACAGTGGTCCACCGTAACGTACGTATAAACCAGAGAGCTAGGTCAGGGTCATCAGCCTACTCAAACATTTATGTTTAGAAACTTTGAACTCACATCCTTGTCTTCAGATTCGTCCACTTATTCACTCTCAACTCACTCAAATTTATCAGGCTATCTTAGCGATCGTGACCAGACCCCAGTACGCTATCTATCAACCTCCGACACATTCCTGAATCCCAAAAACAATAAAAACCAACAGCTACTTCCAACTCACCATTATACAAATACAAACCACTCTCACTTCTCCCAACTCCCACTTCACCCTTTATAAAACCAACACAAGAGAGCTTCACTTTAAAGTGACATATATACTAATCAACTAGTCACACACAGTGATTAAGCAATGGACGAGAGGCCGGAGACAGAGCTGATCTCAATACCGGCGACGCCGCGAGGAGTGTCGACGCCGGAGATACAGACACCCTCCGGACAGAGGTCGCCGGGGAGCAGGCCGCCGTCGAACAAAGAAGCTAGGTCGTCGGCGTGGACTCCGACGTCGTTCATATCGCCGAGGTTCTTGAGTCCCATTGGGACTCCGATGAAGAGAGTCCTCATTAACATGAAGGGCTACTTGGAAGAGATGGGTCACCTCACTAAGCTCAACCCTCAAGACGCGTGGCTCCCGATCACAGAGTCGAGAAATGGAAACGCTCACTATGCTGCGTTTCACAATCTCAATGCTGGTGTTGGATTCCAGGCTCTGGTTCTTCCTGTTGCCTTCTCATTTCTTGGCTGGTAATTAGTTTTGAGTTTTAACTAACTGTTGCAAATTACTGTTCTTTATATCTACTTTGCAGATTTAATAAATTGGCGTTTTGTGCTTGATTATGGGTTAGTGCCAATGACTGTGATGGGGTCAAAGTGTTAATCTTTGTGTGATAGTACTTATGATCTGTGTGTCC
This sequence comes from Geum urbanum, assembly GCA_946800695.1. NCBI lineage: Eukaryota > Viridiplantae > Streptophyta > Magnoliopsida > Rosales > Rosaceae > Geum > Geum urbanum. The sequence continues at coordinate 57,658,611 of OX327007.1, read as the reverse complement.
ATCTCAATGATCTCAGTTGACTAAAATGGTTTAAAGCTCATGGCTTGTGGGTCTAAAACTGCTAAAAGATAAAGTCGTAGCATTTATTAATCATAATCCGTGTCAATTATATGCAGAACATTCTCAAGGATAGTCATTTCCTCACTTTAGCTTTTGCTTTTCCAGAACTTCTGTACAATTTTGTGGAAATATCTCTTTCTGGGGCCATTCTTAATTCATCTCCGTCTTCATTTAACACATTGGAGAGAGAACCTTTATACCTTTGTCACAGTATTCTCTGTTTTCACGTAATTGTATCCCACTAACTAAAATGACAGTAGTACTTTGATATCTGTTTGTTTTTAAGCAAATTTTTACAGCAGTCATTTCAGCTGAGTTCTTACATACTATAATCAACTTTAGAATTTGAAAGGTTGAATCCAATTGCATCTTCGAAAATTTGAAGTAGTTGTTGAGTGTTGAAATGAATTGACTTGGTTGGTCTTGTCTTGAATTGTTGTTTTAAAGGAGCTGGGGTACATTTTCCTTGACCATAGCCTACATTTGGCAACTATACACATTGTGGATTCTAGTTCAGCTACACGAAGCTGTTCCGGGAAAGAGGTACAACAGATATGTGGAGCTAGCTCAAGCAGCATTTGGTAAGTGCCATAAATTCAGTGGTTGCAAAACTTGTTATGCTTGATCTTAATTTTATTGAACGAGCGCTTGACACACAAGGCATGTACTTTTTCTATTTTGCAGGGGAAAGATTGGGTGTTTGGCTCGCTCTGTTTCCAACTGTGTACCTTTCAGCAGGAACGGCAACGGCTCTAATTCTCATAGGAGGAGAGACCATGAAACTATTTTTCCAAATAGTTTGCGGGCCTCTTTGTTCTTCGAATCCCCTGACAACAGTCGAGTGGTATCTAGTATTCACTTCGCTGTGTATCGTTCTATCTCAGCTCCCGAACCTGAACTCAATTGCAGGACTCTCATTAGTAGGAGCTGTCACAGCCATCACTTACTCCACAATGGTTTGGGTTCTCTCTGTAAGCCAACCAAGGCCTCCCACAATTTCTTATGAACCACTTGAGTTGCCGTCCTTTTCCACTTCCCTCTTTGCATCCTTGAACGCACTTGGTATAGTAGCATTTGCATTTAGAGGCCACAATTTAGTTCTAGAGATTCAGGTATATACACACGCACACACACTCCTTACCTCAATAAATACTGACTAGTAGTTAATCTGCTCTATTTCTCATCTGATGGAGAACTTGTATACTTGTTTAGGCAACAATGCCGTCGACATTTAAGCATCCAGCTCATGTCCCGATGTGGAAAGGCGCAAAGGTTGCCTATTTCTTCATTGCCATGTGTTTGTTCCCTGTTGCAATCGGAGGCTTCTGGGCCTATGGCAACCTCGTAAGCTTTTTGAACCTTTATTCACCTAGCATTGTTTTGATGATTTCATGAGGTACATTGTTGAATGTTTAACATTACCTGCAGATGCCTTCTGGAGGGATACTGAATGCACTGTACGGATTCCACAGTCATGACATTCCTAGAGGGCTACTTGCAATGTGTTTCCTACTAGTTGTGTTCAATTGTTTGAGCAGTTTCCAGATATACTCCATGCCCGTGTTCGACAGTTTCGAAGCTGGTTACACTAGCCGTACCAACCGCCCTTGTTCGATCTGGGTCCGGTCTGGTTTCCGGGTTTTCTACGGCTTCATCAACTTCTTCATAGGTGTGGCACTCCCCTTCTTGTCCAGTCTTGCAGGACTATTAGGAGGACTCACACTTCCAGTAACATTTGCCTACCCTTGCTTCATGTGGGTTCTCATGAAAAAGCCCACAAAGTACAGCTTCAATTGGTACTTCAATTGGATATTGGGCTGGTTGGGAATTGCCTTTAGTGTGGCGTTTTCAATTGGAGGCATTTGGAGTATGGTCAATAGTGGACTTAAATTGAAGTTCTTTAGGCCGCCTAGCTAAAGCTTTGTCAACCTTTCAGTCACCCATCCTTCCTGTTTTAGAACTCTGTAATATTTGTTAAAGCTTTGCCAACCATATGTATCGTTGATTTCTTCATATTTAAGTCTTAATTGTGCGTGTATAAATGTTGCTGATCATGGTAAAACTGCAATGGAGACTTACATAAGCAGTTTATATAAAAGAATTGATAATCAAAATACATATCAAATTTGATTTGCAAGTTCAATTCATCTCCATATTTCCATTTCCATAACTTTGCATCCAAAAGTACCCAAGTTACATAGTCATTTCCAACCCAAGAACTACAGACCAGGTAAGTCTCAAAAGATGGAACAGAAGCAAAGCCAAACCAACTACACCATTTGTAACCTAAACCTAAATCATGTTATAGGGTTGTTGATGATCTCTATACCCATTAACCCGGCGCCATATTACTGGCCCTGATTCAAAAAATTTGCTTCTGAAATCGAACTAAACCGCAAATCTAATATTAACCTAGACCCACTAAACCCATCAATACCTCAGAATGGAGGGAAATTAAGACATGGAAGCTCAGTTGAGGAATCAGCCACCTTCTCCTCCACTACTGTCTCCGGCCAATCACCTCGAACCACTTCACGATCACCACCTATCAGCCACGCGTCGAACCCGGAACAAACCGCCGCCGCCGGCGGACGAACACTGTTGTTACTGGCAAAAGTAACACCACCACCAACATTCTCAACAGGAAAATCCCAAACCGGAGCCGCCCTGCTGGCGCCGTACCCAAAGCCCTGAAGGAACCCATGAACCGGACCCGGCCCGTACCCGAGTGACAGAAACCCGGATGTTGGGTCCACCTGAGAAGAGCTGTTAGTCATCATCAGAGACGAAAACCCAACATTTGTGGCAGCGGCAATGCTCCTGTCAAAGTTCACCAGTTGTTGCGAGGTCAAAACCGACTTTTCCACTTCCTTAGTGGGACCGGTGGTTGTGTCATGGGTGACGGACGAAGACGGCGGCGAGGCGGTGGAGGAAGACTCGCCGGAGCCGGAAACAGGGTGTTGGTGGTGAGAGAGCTTGGGCTTCTTGTTGCTGTTGATGTTGTTGTTTTTGCGAGTTCCGCCGCCGACGGGGATGTCCCGGAGGGACCCACCATGAGTCCAGTAGCGGCGGCAGGACTTGCAGTGGTGGCGGGGCTGAGCCATGTTGTAGTTGTTGTAGTAGCAGAACTTGGTGTTGTCGGAGTCGCAGCGCGGGCAGCGGAGAGGTTCCGGCGGCGGTGGCGGGTATCCCATGCTCTGTGTCACTCTCGGCCCTCTGCTCTCAAAAACTGGAGGAGGAGGAGGAGGAGGAGGAGGAGTGTTGGTGGGCATCGTCGAGCAGTACTAGTACTCAAAGCAGTGTTGTTGTTGTGTTTTGGTTTGTTCTGAGTTTGTGTTGTGTTTTATGAGGGAATGAAAGGCAACACACAATTGACAAGTGGGGACAAAAGACTGTGGAGTTGAGTGGTGACCGGCTGCGTACGATAAACCGTGGTGGCGCGACGTGTGCCCAGTAAATAATAATCGATGGGATCGAGTTTTACTGAGGCTGTGGTGGAGTGTGGGACGTGGTTAAAACTCATTGGAGCAGAGATTGTGCGGTGGTTAATTATCATGGTCGTGTATCACTCAAGTAGCCAAAGGCTTAGGTCTTGGCGTGAATCCTACTCCAGTATAATGTGCATATTGGAGTATCAATCGGGCATCGGACCAGCCAGCTAGCTTCTCCATCAGTATAGTTCATATTGGATCGTGTTTATGAGAACAGAAAATGTTGCTAATAAATAAATAATACCCAGAAGCTATTGCAACAAACGAACAAAGCAATAATGCTTCATTCTCTCCTAGTTTGAATATTTCGATGATGTTGGGAAGGTTGAAGCTTACGATCACGAAGAAGTTAAATAGTGAATGATAATAATGGAGAAGAATAAGATTGTCATGCATGGGTTGAAGAGAACCGACACTATGACGGGTGTCGGGTGCAGCGTGGGACATAAGCTAGCTTCAGTCACTGTTGTATGTTGTATTCTGCTGCTCTACTACACTGTTCTTTCTCTCTCTACTCTCTGGCTCTGCCAAACAAACCTTGTGTTGTGTGTTCAGGTAAAACAAGTCCCATCCATCCCTAAAATCAGCAAAAGCGCATTGCTCATTTCAACCACTGGTCTCTGCATCATTCAAATAGTTTCAGAGTTTGGACCGTCCAAAGCCCAAGTAGCCCAATATCATCGACAAAGCCCATCTGTGGACTCTCGTCCCTCTATCACTTTCCATATCCAAGTCCCTTGCCTCTCATAGTGTCACACCACACTCCCAGCATAAAAACCCGTCTCACTGTATATGTGTTGGTCAAATAAATAGGTACCAGAATTAGACACATTTAGAAAGAAAAAAAATCCCCTTCATGAATATCTGAAAAATTATGTGTCTATCTTTCACCAGCTTTGATAGCATTACATAAAGAGAAGAGGTTTACATGACAGCTTAAGCCACAAGCTATTTATGGGGTAGAGTACAGAAACCATGTTTGTGGCCTAAATAACCACACGTGCAAACTAACTTCTTGCCTTGAGAATTGCTTGCATCGGATCACGTTTGTGAGTGGTGAGCCCAACAGCATCTACGTTTTCTTCTTCTCCATCTCTCAGCCTCCCAATCGTTGGGCACGCTATTAGCATTGCCTGCAGGGAGCCGGCACATACCCTCTTTCCAGCCCCGAAAGCCATGGTCTTGTACAAATCCATCGGATCATATTTTGGGTCTACAAATCTGTCTGGATTCCATTGATCAGGGCTTTCCCATTGATTCTTGTCCATGTTACACCCATATATGTTTATAGCAATCTGCACAACACAATTCACTAAGACACCTAGAAGTCTAGAACAATATTTACATACACGAAGAAAGGAAAAGCTAAAAACCTCATGGAAACAGTTATACCTCAGTTCCAGCTGGAATGAAGTAACCTCCTAATTGGGTGTCTTCATGTGCATATCTTAATGGAACTAATGCTGCTGGACTGTGCTTCCTCAGAGTTTCATGGAAAACTGCACTCAGGTAGGGAAGTTGGGACAGGTGTTACTCGGTCACCATCTCCGATCCACAAGCCTTTTTTATCTCCTCATAGAGAAGATCCTGATCGATACATACACAGAGGCAGGAAATCAATACCAGCTACTAATGAAATAAAAAAGTTCTTATGTACAATTTCACAAAGCAGAATATTAATGAATTAAAACGAACCTGTCTTTTTGGATCTTTAGCAATTTCATACATAGCCCATTCGGTTGTTACCATTGTAGTATCTGCTGTCTCAATAATGGTTTCCCAAAGCAACATGATTATTTGGTCCATTGTCAATTCTTTGCCCTCGGAAAGCAAGAAGTCAAGATAACTATTGATTTCCTGTTTAATACCCAAACAAGTTAGAGATCCAACTGATAAGAAGCTTCCACTGCAAATTGGAGGAGTACGCATTGAGCGATGGCATGCAAGACAAACCTCTCCAGCAGCAATTCGCTTCTTCTGCTCGTTAATCAAGGCAGTCATCACTGCTTTTCTGCGAACAGAGTCGCTGAATCTTTGTTTCCATGGTCTTATTCGGAACCCATCTCAGGTAAGGGAAGAAATCTCTCCAATCAACCTCAATTGCACCCTCCATTATGTCAAGAACTAAAACTTCGAAGATATCTTCTCTTGGCAGTGTGGTCCCAAGTTCCTCCACATAAATAGGCTTTTCTATGTCCTTCCCGAAGGCCTGCATGTTCCGCTAGCTAGTTGATACCATTTTCTTGATTTTCTAAGCAATCATAATGTCCAAGTCCAAGAAGCACAATAATACTGAAGAAAACATAAAAACTCACTTGCTTCACTGCAATGCCAAAAAGTTCCGACTCAAACATTCTTCTGAAATTCACACTTTCTTGAGGAGAGTTCTTTACATGAGAATGCAATTTGCTCAAGACATTAGCTCTCAGGTTATCTCTGTTTCTCCGGTGTCGCTTCTGAAATATCAAATGCTACGATAATTACATTACACTACAGTAATGAAATTAGGATATACATATATTGAATGAGAGCAGAAGCTAAAAAAATGAAACTGAGCATTAGCTCCAAGAACATTTGCTAGTATATATCGCTTTATCATCTTCTGAAAATCGTTGTAGTCACTTATCGCAACCATACACTTATTTTCAGTAAGAATCTTTAGTGCATTTGATAGTTTTCTAATCGGAATGGATGAGTATCTGGTCACCATAGCCTGAAACACACATTACAGTCAAACCAATGTCTGAGAAACACACAACCTGATTTCATTTCGTGCCAAATAGAAATCAACAATACAGTAAGTCAGTAACATTCACTTATACTATACAATCAGCTCCATAAGGCCACAACATATGCTCATAACCATGATCATTTGCTCGCACAATTTCTTTAATTTCTCATTTATCTTGGGGTAAACCGTAAACGTGCATCCAATACTATTAAATCTAAGACCTGTTTGGCAACTTGCATCAGATATAAATTAGCAGCAAACAGATAGAAATAGAACTGCCCAAAAATATATATAGTACCTCTTTGACAACTTCAGCTGAATTGAGAACAACCATAGTGGAAGCACCGGTCCTGACGGAATAGATTGGTCCATATTGCTCCGCCCACCTTGTACAAGTCTTGTACTACTTTGACGACGCAAATAGTGAGGCTGACCGACGCAAAAAAAAGTGTCGCTGCAACACTATACCCTGACGCAAATGTTGTGTCGTTTAAGCATAATCTGCATCGATGCAAATATTGTGTCGTTTAATACTTTCTACAACGATGCAGAGGCACTTTTTGCGTTGTTGTAGTCATTTTCACCGACGCAAATATTGTGTCATTTAATACTTGCTACAATGACGCAGAGCCTTTTTTTGCGTCGTTGTAGTCATTTTATCTTCTTCTTTTTTAGTTTAATAAAATAAATAGTATATAATTATAAATTACTAAATTCATTTAAAAATAATATATTTGTATATTGAATTGATCAATGGATCGATCTGATCGAAAATGTACACAACATTTTGATAAAAAATGTATACAAATTTCTGATCGAAATGTACACAAAAAAACCGATCGAAAGTACTAAACTATTTGTACACAATCCTAATTCGAGCTAAACGCCCAAAAAATGTACACAAAAACCGATCAAAATGTTCTAAACTAAATATGTATACAATCCAAGCTAAACGCCAAAAATAGAAGGAGTTGGAACCCCGTTGATTCCCGGCCCCAAACCCGAACCAGCATCAACATTGTCTCGAGTATGAGGAGGGGAGTCAGCTGCACACTGTTGTTGGTCCAGCACCTTCTAGGACATCACCTCTAACATTCAGGCTAACTCCTCAACCCGAGCTGCCGAGGCTGTTGCAAACTCCTTAGCCAATTCACACTCCGCTCGGGCCGCTGGTGCGTCATCTAATGCTGATTGAAAGGCCACCACATTTGTGGAACGTCGGGACGTCTTACCCAAATCTCGGTGAATGCCCCGACCGAGCCCGCGTGTTTCCTTCCCAGGTCGAAGGCCTAAGTGTGTAGCTGTACATTCTATGCTCACATCCTTCGATAGAGGTGGAATATCAGCAACTGAGACGTCTAGGGTCTGCAAACAGAATATAATATGAATCTCTAAAAAAAACAAAAATTGGCATAGTATCCCCTAAAAATGGAGGAAACCAATAACCTGCACGAAAACCACATACACTAAAAATACCATTTTCAATTCGCATTTAATTTCTCAAGCTCATTTATATAGTCAATAACAGCCTCATGCAATACTTGTTTCACATTACAAATCAATCTAAATATATAGTCAAGTCTAAAAATTAACTTCAACACATGTTTTTATTTAGCTAACTAAACCAAAATTGATGTCCTAATTAATCATGATCCAAATTCTTTAAATTCACTTAATTTAGGAAAAATATTTACTTACAGTGTACTGAGTCCTAGGATGTGCGGGTTGTCCGGCCCTCCTATAAGAAGCTGCCCCTGGCTCCACCCAGGGCCATTTTGGGATACACCCATTGGCGTGGTGGAAGGCCTTCTTGGAACGATTCCTCGCATTCCTCTCTGATTCGGCCTGCTTCACAACAATGTAAAATGTTTTTACAGTTAGTCAAATCGATTTTTTTAATCATTATTTAAAGGTCTACTAATTAGGTAAAAAATATCGATATAGACTGGAAATTAACTTGAACTACAAACCTTGAACGCATGAGTCTCAAAGTGCGATACGGCCCAGTCCCACTCGTCCTTCCGATATTTTGACTCCTTAGGTGCCTTGTTGGAATTTTTTTGTAAGCCTTTAGAGTTGCCACTTGCAGTCCTTGTAAATTTTGTGGGCGATATCGTTGATGTACATAATCATCGCCTCACTACGTTCGATGTTGATGTGCAATTATACATTATATACATTATACATTATTGTACCTATAATTAGCAGCATTATACATTATATACATTATACATCATCAAGACATTCACAGTATTTTCATTCACATCATCACACATTATAACCATCCCAATTAAACAATAGCTTCAATAGTATAGTAGCATCATCTATTAACATAACTTGGGCAGCAAAATGTCCACAGTAGCAAATTTCTTAACATCAACAGTAGCAATCATCTTAACATCACTAACCATCAACACAACAACTTAACCATGAAGAAGCCATCAACCAGCCAACATCACTAACCATCAACTTAACATGTTAGCCTCAATTTAATAGTAAGCAAGCATTATGAACATTTAACATGTACACCATCAAATCCAAAATAGGCTCTTCATCATCAAAACATATTCAAAACAAGCATCCTAAATAGAAACATAAACTAGCATCATGAACATTAACTAGCATCTATTAACATCAACAAATATTTAGAGAGAAAGAGAGAGGGAGAGGGAGAGGGAGGGAGGGAGAGGGAGAGAGAGAGAGAGAGAGAGAGAGAGAGAGAGACCTCAACGATGTTTCTCAGTAGAGGCGGAGGCCATTTAGGCTTGGCATAGGCAGAGGGTGCTAGGCGGTGGCAGAGGATGCTAGGCAGAGGTGGAGGGAGGCTAGGCAGAGGGGCTAGGTAGAGGTCGTCTTTATGCGGTGTCGGAGGCGGAGAGAGACCGGAATCGGTGAGAGAGAGATTAGGGATCAAGGATCGAGTACCAAATGAATTTGGGATCGATTTTTCCCCCAGATTATAAGAACGAGTTACTCGACGCAAAAGGCTTAAAGAGTCGACTAACAACGATTCAAATTTGGCAGAAAAATTTGGCGGGTGGACTTGACCCACCAAATTTTTATTCTTTACCAACGCAATTGCTTTTTTGCGTCGTGTAACAAGTTTTAAATGGGCCGAAAAGTTTGGCGGGTGGATTTGACCCGCCAAAAATTGGGACTAAATCGACAGACACATATGTTTGCATCGATTAAAAGATAGAGGGTTTAGGGGAAATGATTTGGGGTTTAGGGTATTCACTACTCCAACGATGCATAATTTGTTTGTGTTGTTTAAGAACTTAGTACAACGACGAATCTTGCATATACCGTCGATGAACTAAAATACAGGGTTTAGGGTAAAGGGTATGAGGTTTAGAGGTCTTAGGGTTTAGGGTTTGTGTTTCTTACTCGACGTTGTACACTATAATGCGTTGTATTAGTGACACTTCAACGACGCAAAGTGCTTCTTACCGTCGGCGAAGACTTATTACCAATTCTTTCAATTATTTTGTCCGAAATCGATGATGAGTAAGATATATATATATATATAATACATACAATTAATCTAAATTATTATAAAAATTTAAACAAATTAATAATTAATTAAACACACGTACGCGCGCGCGCTCGATTGGTCTCCAGGCCCATACATCAATCGATGGATCATGATCGATATATGATAAAATTCATTTTTGGATCGATTCATAATTTACCATGCTAATTCAATCTAATATATTGGCATATATATATATTGTATATGTCAATCACTGCCATCATCATATTCTGATTCATCATCAACATCTTCCTCTTCGGCTTGATCGCGTGCTTGATCCTCAGAATCATAATCTCCATCATCATCATCGTCGTCTTCATAGACGATGAAATCTTTGTCCACCATCTCCTCTTCATCGACATAAGGATTGTCCACAGCCTCGATCTCCACATCAGTAAGCTCAATGTCGCCATCAATCATGGGCAAGTTTTCATTAGGTCGAATCAGTTCCGCTGTGCCGGGGATGACAGAAGTACTAGGCTCTTGATATGCATCCACATTATTCATTTCAAGTGTTGTGGCACTCCATATTCCTCGATGGGACATATTACATACTATTTTCCAACCTTCACCCAATTTAGGATCATCCAAATAGAATATCTGCCTGGCTAAGGTTGCAAGAGTGAATGACTCATCTTCCTACTCGCTTTAGTTTGTATTGACTGATAAAAGTCCAAGATGTTCCTTTGTACGCTTGAACAATTTACACTTGAATAGAAAAAATTCAATGCCATTCCCATATAGCAGTTGAACGACATAAAGAAGAACCTCGTAATATACAACATTATCTTTGTCAACCGCAATCCCACTGTTGTGTGTTGTTCTTCCTTCATCTCAGTGAACTGAATGAAACTTTACACCGTTCACCCAACATCCGGGATAAATACGGTGGCCGACCGACTTATGGGCCAAAGTGTGCTTTTCATATGTCCACCACCCAGAGTCATCATTAGTTTGGTGTAGTCTCACCATCTGCAAAATGCCAAATCATGATATACAAATGTTTGTCTAATTGATAAATTCCTACAAAAAATTTGACATACCTTCCCCTAAAGTTAAAGATAACCATAAAACTGTATGCATGCACAAATTAAGTTAATTCACTACGAAGGGAGAAACATTATAAAATCAACATCCAAATTTTTCAACGTCAAATTAATAGAGTAAGCATAAAATATAAGGACTAAGGTTTTAACAAACCCATTCTTGGAAATAATTAGGGAACCTCCTCTTAATTCTTTTTTCAACCCATTGATCACTCTTGTCCGGTTCCTTCCTCTGCACCATCTCCCTGTACCGTATAATGAAGTGGTCAACCTCGTCACAATCTCGCAACACTACCCAATAGGTTTCATCAAGTTCTTGGCTAGTTAACTTGTCTTGAAGTACTCCTCTAAACGGCTGTATCATATCTGTGACCACTGAAAGATTTATCGATTGAGGTGTATCGGAGGCGGCGGTCTCGACAGGATCTTGGAGGTACATATCGTAGTATGTTACATACTCATACATTAAGTATGTTTCGGCTATAGAGCCATTCGGGGCAGATTTATTTTTGACAAATTCTTTATATTGTCTAAGTTGTCTACAATAATATGAGGAAAAAGTTATTTCACATTTTGAATAGAGCGCATGTAATTTATTACATACAAATGATGAAAGCCATGTTTAACAAATTTAATTAGTTACATGTCCAAATTATTGTTTTCTGAGGATACATCCAAGTATAGTGGACATGACCAGTGAGCAGCACTTGTTCGGGAAGGTGGACCATGAGGTGAATCATGATGTCAAAGAAAGCGGGTGGGAAGACCCTCTCTAATTTGCAAAGGATGAAGACGATTTCTTGTTATAAGTCTACAACATCCGTATTCTTCAAATCTCTAGTGCATAGCCTCTGTTGCCATCTGCATAATCCAACTATTGGTTCATGGACATCTTTTGGCAAATACAGCCGAATTATCACCGGAATCAGTCGTTGAAACATGATGTGACAATCATGAGTCTTTAGCCCATTGAACTTGTGATCCCCAACATTGATACATCGAGATATATTCGCTACATACTTAGACGGATACCGAACACTTTTAAACCAACCAAATACATCATCCATCTGTCTAGGCTTCACCGTGTAAGGTGCATCAGACATCTTGTTGTATGCACCGTTTTTATCCCTCTTTAACCATAATCTATGGCGCAAACCCATATCTTCAAGATCTCTTTGTACTTTTGGAGTATCCTTTGTCTGGAACTTAATACCCAGAATCGTCCCAACCACGCTCTCGCACGTATTATTTTCTATGTGCATGACATCGAGATTTTTCTTGAGTTTCAACCTCGACCAGTAAGGTAGTTTGAAGAAAATACTCATATGGTGCCAGTATTTAAGCTCATGTGGAGGGTTCAGATTATTATTCTTCACATCATCTTCGTTGCTCAAAACACCAAAATCGAAGTCGATTAACCTCTAAAAAATCTCTTCGCCTGACCATTGTTTGGGTTGGGGCATTTTCTCAACTGTCCCATCGAAATCGTCCTTATCGAATCTCCAATGGTGATCACGATGGAGCCACCTACGGTGATCCAAGTAACACACCGTTCCCCCGTGATAACTAGCGTTCACGTCATCCAAGCAGACAGGAAAATCTTTGTAGCCTTTAGTTGTGCAAGATTCCAACATCCCATACGCTGGAAAATCGTTGATGGTACACATTACCGCTGCTCGCATCATGATCATCGTGTTACTGAACTTGTCATAAGTTGCAACTCTATTTGTCCACAATGATTTCAACTCGTCAATCAATGGCTGAAGGTACATATCTATGCACTTTCCAGGAGATTTAGGACTTGGAATGAGTAGAGTAAGGAAATTAAATTCCTTGTTCATACACATCCACGGGGCCAGGTTGTACGGCATGAGAATGACTGGTCAAGTACTAACGACAGCGCTATTGTTACCCCAATGATTGAATTCGTCCGTTGAAAGTCTGAGTCTAACATTTGGAACATCTGCTACGAAGTCTTCAAATTTCATGTCGAAATGTTTAAAGGCCTCCCCATCAGCCAGATGTCTGAGCACATCATCATCATCATCTACTCTCTGTCGTTCCGCGTGCCATCTCATCGCCTGAGCTGTCTTTAGAGACATGTACAAACGCAGTAGTCTGGGTGTCAACGAAAAATAGCAAAGCACCTTCACGAAAACCTTCTTCTTAGAACTCCTTTTATTCGATGTCCGACACCTAGACTCGTTGCACACAAGACAATAGTGCAATTTTGCATACTCCTTGTAAAATAGCGTGAATTTGTTGGTACTGTAGACTGATGGAATTCAAGACCTTTTTAATCTTGTAATGAGTGTTAGGAAGGTTGTGACCTTGAGGCAGCAAGTCACAAATATGTTGCTGGATATCGTTGAAACCTTCATTGGAGATCTTGTGCTTCACTTTGTATCTCATTTTGGTCATTAAGGCTCGCAAGACATTCATTTTGCAACCATCATACACCGGGGTCTAGGCTTGAAGGAGCATGTTGTTGTACTTATCCATATTGGCAGTATCAATTTCTGGAAATGAATTAGCAGCTGGGACAGTGTTATCGTAATTCGGAATATCATAACCTCAGACTACTTCCATTTGGTGTGTAACGTGACTGAATGCCGGAAAAGCCTCATGCACTGCATCCATTTCGGGGTTCGAAGAAGTGGTGAAAGTACTACTGGATGATGCACCATGATAATTGTACTTAGATCCGAAGTGGGAAGCTGATTTGTTGCCTACTTCTTCATCGTGCTCACTCTATGTAGTGTAACTTTACATCATACCATGCAAATACAAATGTTGAGACATAATTTCAATGGTGGCATACTGGTTGTTAAGACATTTTCTGCACGGACACCTGTAATGCATTTTTCCTTGACCCTGTTCCAACACAAATTTCACAAACTCATAAATTCCTTCCATATACCTCGCATCACTTCTATTCGACAAGTGTATCCAACTCTTATCCATATTTCTGTGTAAATTAAAAACAAAAACATAAAAATTATCAAATAAACCATATATATATAATTACATAATTAAAAAAAAATACAATAATATATATATATATATTATGTCATACATTCTATATGAAATTAATTAATTGAGGCAAAATCTTCTTAACCAGCTAGCTATAGCTAGCTAGATAGCAAGCACTATATATGCATAATTTTCACCTGCATAAACTTCAGTTAGTAATTAATTAATTAATCTAGTAATTAATTATATATAATTAACTAATATATAACACATCTATATATGCTCCCTCTGATCTCATCTCTTCAACACATGTATATATATGATATATATATATATCGTCTAGTTAGCTAGCTGGCATCTTATGTCAGATTAGTTCGCCGGATAACTCCATCGATCACCGTATACGTACTTTAAAATTTTTATAAACTTAGTTAATTAATCGATCACCATATACGTACCTTCACCGCTAAGTTAGGAGATACGTGCATGGGTAAACTACGTACGTACCTTGATGGAACTTCTGATGATCGATCGATCGATAAATTAATTAATGTGGTCGGCCTAGCTAGCACGCTCGAAAATTTTTGCAGTAGCTTTTTAGATAAGAGAAGGAGTACTATATGGCATGGGGGGAGGAGCTAGCTAGTTGTATTACGATTCAGATAGGAAATCTGATCTAATAATTGAACTACTCTTAGCCGACGAGATTTTGCATCATTTAACAACTGTTGGTGTGTAGGTGAACTAAAACTACAACGACACAACGTTAAGCATCGTTGAAATATTAAGTTCCACGACGCAAAATAAAAATCGTCATGGAAATACCCAATTAAACAACACAAACTATTATACGTCGGTATACAGATAAGTTAGCCAATGCTAGTTTGTTACCATCGTTGTACGGTATCAGTTCAACGATACAAAAAATGTGTGTCGGCTAACTGACAGTCAGACGAAGTAATATTTATGTAGACCGGCAGAGTTAAATACCGTCGGGTAGCTGGTAGTACGCCGACAACACCTATAAGCATGTGTTGGCTAAGTGAGCTTTTCTGGTAGTGATGAGCATGTGTACTAATTGGAAATGATAATCAAATCTCTGAGAATGATTCTGGAATGAGAGAGTTTCAGCGTTTACTTGCACATTTGAGTATCAGAATGGAGGTAGGTTCCACCTCTTTATTAGGAATCATTTCTGAATAAACCCAGAATTAGATTCCCAATGGGGAATGTGAGTTTGGGAATCACCCCTCTCGGAATCAATTTTTGTACCATTAATACCCTCACGTATATTTTTTTTTAAAGAACCTTATGTATTATTAAATGTCTCCCATTTCTTTAGACATAATATTTTAATTTAAAATCTAAATTGCTACTACAAACGATTATATTTTAAATTTTTTTAAATGTATTATGATTATTATTTTGTTGAATTTGAAATTTTGTCTAGGTATAGAGTTTGCTAGATTTGACGTTTGATCTTTTGTTTTTTGGTATTGGTTAGCTCATATGAATTTTCTTATGTCGGTATCATTTTAATCATTTTTTTAATAAATTTTGCTTAAATTCATAAAAAGAAAAAAAAAGTTATTGAAAATGAAAATATAGTTATTGTTTTGTAGGGGTATTTCAGTAATCAAACTAGTTTTGGTTCCAATTCCTGTTATGATTTCAAATGGTAAGTAAACAGCTCAATAGAAATGACATATTTCCATTCCGATTCCTTGTGATCCCAATTCCAGTTGATTTCGATTCTTGGTGATTCTGATTCCAAGTGAGAGGGTTTATGATTTTATGCTTTGTTACAGAGATTCCTCTTTTGGCATTATCGATAATTGGAACTATCAGTTGACATATCTAGAACACTGGGGTCTAGTCTTACTCATTTCACGCACTGGAATATTGACGTGTCGAAAGTACAGAGTTGGAGAAGTACAGTTGAGCAGCGAGTCCCTGTTGTACATACTTGGGGCAGTAGATTGTCGGGCCTTGGGCTAAGCCCTTTGCTGATTATGACTCCATAGAGGAAGATCCTACATGAAAGAAAAAATAGTCAAAGTTATAAGCGGAAGAACTACTATTCGAGTATAAAACTGAACACCTTAAAGTGGTTTAAGTTGGGATAATATCAAAGTTATATTGTGAGTCTATATATATGCCACGAGTGTTTAACTCTAACTACTATTTAAAGCCAGATTTGCTAGTATAAAAAGAAAAATATCTCATATTCTTAGAAATATTGCGTGCATTGTCATAATCAATATGACAAAAAAGTTTATGAAAACAAATTTATTGAGAATAACAGAGTGCTGGTAGTACATTAATTGGTCACTCTAATATGACTATCATAGGTTAAAAGCTCTGAGTTTCTATTCACCATAATACCGATCTCCAGTAGATTGAATTAAGAAAGAAAAAGATTATTAAGAATTAAACAGTACTCAAGCCCAGTGAGCTTTGTTGGGCTAAATTTGAATCTAGAAGTACCATTGGGTCAGTCTGTATGGACTTGTCTTCAAATCTTCAATAGCACTTTGCAATTGGGCCAGAAACCCACGCAGAACAGCCCAAAATGGTACGCGCGAGCCTGCTACAGCACGTTGACACAATCAGCCTTCCCGCTAACAGATTCACGCGCGTTTTGGCGAGTAAGTATCACGTTTCATCTCCAACGAAACCACAAACACGTGCGAGAAACCTCGCTGTGCGTGTGTAGGAGGAGTTAGAGAGAGAGTGAGAGAGACGGACTGGATTTTGCATCGACGAGTCTCCATGATTAAATTCCTAGGGCAAACGTTTTGATTTTGCTTTAGGGTTTTTATAGTAAATTTAGTCTTCGATTCTAAACCTCTGGCTTTTGTGAGATAGCAATTTCCATGGCGGTTGAAGCTTTGAGAACGACGATGCCTAGTCCCAGAAAGCCTCACTTCTTTGCTTTCTTCTCTGCCGATTTGAGCTCAGAAAGACTGGTACTTCATCTTTAATGTGATTTTTTTTTTACAGTTTTACTATTTCTCTTATCTGTTTGTTTTGTCTTACTTCGATAAGGGTTTAGTGTCTTCAAATTTCGTGGTTGATTTGTGAATTAGGCTTTGAATTTGAGCTGGAACAGTTTAGCTTAATTGAAATTGCATGTTGATATTTTGGTTACAAGAAATGTTACTTTGGTGAAATGAGATAGTTACTTTAATGCTAAGCAGTTGATTTTGGAGTTGGTTCATGCTTGGTGCAATGTGATTTACAGAAAATACCAGAGAGGTTCATGAGCCACATGGAAGGCAGATCATCTGGATTAGTGTCATTGTACGGCCCTTGCGGCAATACGTGGAATGTGGACTTGATTGAGTATAATGGTGATCTGTTCTTCCACAATGGGTGGACGGCTTTCGTAAGAGACCATTCCCTCGAATGTGGTGACTTCTTGATTTTCAGATACGACGGGGAGTTGCGTTTCACCGTGCAGATTTTTGATCAGACAGCGTGTGAGAAGGAAGGTGCGTTTCATTGCCAGTCTGGCCAGAGCTCTAGCTACTTTGATAAACTCATAGGACAGAAAAGGGCCAGGGAGGAAGGGAATGGGCATGAGATGGTTCTGTGTGAAGAATCAACTTCTTCCCGGCAGACAAAGCCTAGTCCTGGTAAGGAAACCAACTGATCTTTTGGGGTTTTTTTTGTGTGCAGAAAGTCAGTTTTCAGCCACGGTTTTGAGTTCTGTCATTAGTTTTAGTTTCTAAAATGAAAATGTGGATCAAATGTCTGCATGTAATTTGACTAAATGCAGACTAATCTGAAGTTCATGTGTCAACAATGGAGGAAAAGAGATGATTGTTTTTTTTTTTTTGTAATTAAGCATTTTGTGATATTTTTGTTCTTGCTTGCAGGTTTGGATGTTATTTTATACAGAGCAAAGGCAGCCATCCAGCATAATTTAAATAATTTGAATGATAGAGTTGGTATGCCGTCACATGAAGTAGCTCAATCATTTAGCTCCTCTAATCCTTATTTTCTGAGAGTCATTAAAAGTTTCAACATCAGTGGTTCATATACTCTGGTGAGTGGCGCCTCTTGTATAACACCTTTATGTTTCTTGTTCGATTCCATTTTTTATTCATGTAAAGTCCACATTTCGCACCAATTGAACTTTATTGCGGTGCTATTACATTGTGATTCATATTGAGAAAATCTATATTACACATAGACCAATTTACTTGTAAATTATCTATCTACTTGTGTTTAAATGTGGTCAATTGTGGGGTGCGTGTGAATTCTGTTTTACTAACTGATCTATGCCTTGCAGAATATTCCATATAAATTTTCAGTGGCACATCTACCAAACTGCAAAATCAAGATAGTCCTTCTAAATCCAAAAGGAGAAAGTTGGACTGTTAATTCTGTGCCAAGTACAAGAGTGCATACTAGTCATACTCTCTGTGGCGGATGGATGGCTTTTGTCCGTTATAATGACTTAAAGCTTGGTGATATCTGTGTTTTTGAACTTGTACGTGAGTGTGAATTTCTTGTCCATATTCAAAGTGGAGAAACTTCTAGTAGGGCATGTGCTGGGCTAGCTTGTAAAGATTTGTCAAAAAAAGTGAATGGAAACTCTCCTAAAGTCCATACAAAGAGCCTTAGGAAGATAGAGATGGCAGAAACAAGGAAACACAGTAGCACATCAACATCTATTTCAAAAGGTGCACATGGCTCTCAGTCAAAACAAGCCTGTAAAAAATTGGGTAGGTCTCTTATAAATTCCAGTAAACACGTTTATACATATTACGTACAGAAGGGCATGTCTCTGATTAAAAAATGGACATGAGATTCATCTTGGCTCATGCATTTATATTTCTTTGTGCTAAGGAACTCTTGAACATTAAATTCCTTTATAATTAGAACTAAATTGGGGATAAGATTGGTTTTACGGGCAATCGGGTAAAGTGATGAAAATGGGGTAGTGATCTCAAGGTGCCATGTACAGGCTCTTCTCTAACTTCTATTTTTCTGAACCATATTCTGGAGACAGTGATTCGCAAGAAAAAAGGTGTTAAAGAGGAACTAGAGTCAAAAGCTGCATTGAGGATGAAAATAAATCTTGATGAACAAAAAGTAGCTCAATCATTCACTTCCTGCTTCCCAAGCTTTGTGAAGATCATGAAGAAGTTCAATATCACTGGTTCACATACCTTGGTGAGTTTTCTAGATCTATATATATTCACATACCCAATTTTCTGTATTGAATGGCCCCACATGTTTCTAATTATGAATTGGTTCATTCTGTAGAAAATCCCATACCAATTTTCCACGGAACATCTCCCCAACTATAAAACAGAGATTGTGCTTCGCAATTCAAAAGGGGAATGTTGGACTGTGAACTCTGTCCCAGACTCAAAGGGGCGATTAGGGCATACTTTTTGTGGCGGGTGGATGGCATTTGTACGTGGGAATAATATCAATTTTGGAGATGTCTGCATTTTTGAACTTGTTGGTAAGCGTGAGATGCGAGTGCGCATTTCAGGGGCAGATAAAAATGGGTTTGATCTAGGTGGAGAAGCTACGATTAATGCATTATAGCTTGTGTAATCTACCAGAACTTGTACATGTTGACACATATGGTTCTAGCTCAACCATCCTTGAAGTCTGGTGACTGGTGAGCTATTCTGTTTGCCATATGTTGTGCTCGATCCTGTGTCTGCTAACTACATTATCGTTATGTCTGCTAACTCATGTAAGCAATCATCCTTATTTGTAGTGAATGTGAACATGTTGATAGAGTTTTAGCCAGTAAATAAAAGTTCATCCTCCCGTAAGTATTTTTTTAGTGATCATTTGCTGTAAATGGGATCGTATCATATTGTTAGCAGCTGGACCTAATTTGGGTTCTTATTATTGGTTTTCATGTGTGCCAACAATGTATCGGGCCAGGGGCGGAGCCGTATGTAGGCTTACCAGGTTTTTAAACTTGGTAAAGAATTGGTTGACTAATAAATAAATTATTACTAATCTACTCTAAAAAATAAAAATAACTAAACCATAATCCTTAAATTACAACCCTAACAGCAGTACAACTGGTAAGATTTATTATGCCCAGCCCATAGTCTATTATACTCAGACATCCAGTCACAATTTATACCCATAAATCTAACCCATTAAGTCTATAACATAACACCAACACCGATTGGTAGCTTCTGCTCTCTCAATCTCTCCACTGTGTAGTCTGTGTTCTCCAAGATAGAGATGCATAGCTAATTAGCTATGCTGGTCTGCCATGTATGATATATCTTCAAGTTTTTGATAGTTTTCTACTGCTGCTCAATTGCTCTACCTTTCTCAGACTTGTTTTTGTTAACTGCTAAAACTCCTCTAGATCACCAGTAACCAATTACCCCAAATTACCAAGTGCCCCAATTCTCAAAACCTAAATTCCAATTGAGTAAAAATTTGGAAGAATAGCAAGTTTTGGTGAAGAATCCATGATTATCATCATCATCAAGGAGGAGGATTGATTGGAGGAACAACATCAAACAAAGGGTTATCGACTAACAGTCTCTGGTATGTCTATTTCTCCTCTTAATATTCTCACTTTGATTATTAACGAATATAAGTACCTTGTACTCCGATTATTGAATTAGGAATTGAGTTTTTGTTTTAGAGTTGATAATTGAGTTTTTTTTATTGGTTGATTTAATTGTATATCAGCTTATAAAAAGATGACAGAAGAAGAAGCTATAAGGGGGGGGGACCAGATTGATTAGTTCTTGGTTTACAAGATCATCGTCTTCCAGTTCCCATTTGTCTCAAGCTTCTGTAAGTACTCCAGTTACTACTTCAACTCCTGTAAATGAGTGTCCATTGCCTATAAGTGTTGAGTTTGATCCCGATGACAATATCAATGCTATTGAACGTGATCCTGAAAAATGTTGTCAAATATGGAAATATCCTATCAATGAGCGGGGTAATATTCGGAAAGCCTATGTATCTTTAGGTCCCCTTCAATCAATATTAAGAGATTACTGAAATATTTTGCCAAGCACTACAACGAAAGTCTCTTGACATCGTGGAAGCATTGAATTTTGTTGCATATACAAAAGAACTTATTCAAGAGATGAGAGAAGACGGTTGGACTGATTTGATGGTGACAGTTGCTTCATTTTGTGAGACATATAACATTGATATGCTCAACATGAGTGCTTGTTATTTGGATGGGACAGGTCGTTCGTGTCAACAAATAAATTTTATTACAGTAGAGCATCATTATCATATAAATGTGTTTAATGTTGTAATTGATTTTCAGTTGAGCAAGTTAGATGGGAGGTTTCCAAAAGCAGCTTGTGAACTTCTTACACTCAGCTCTACTTTGGATCCTTGTGCCAATTTTTGTTCTTTCAAAATTGAAAAGGTGACCCTTCTTGCTAAGAACTTTTATTTTGTAGATTTTGGGCAAGGTGATCTTCTTAAATTAGAATTGGAGTGTCCATATTATCACAAATCTATGACTAGAGATGTAAGATTTGAGAACTTAGATTCTATGTCTCATTTGTGTCAACAACTTGTGCAGACAAGAAAGTCAAATTCCTTTCCTATGATATATAGATTGATTTGTTTGGTGCTGACTCTTCCTATTTCTACTGCTACCACTGAGAGAACTTTTTCAGGTGTGAATATCATTAAGAACAGACTTAAAAACAAAATGGATGATGATTTTCTTGATGATCGTATGATACTTCATATTGAAAAGGAAATTGCAGAAACTATTGAAAATGATGATGTGATTAAGGAGTTTGAAACTTTAGTCCCGTAGAGTAAGATTTAATTAGATTTTATGCATTGACTTCGTATTTTATGTTGCTATTTTGTAATGCATTTAATATTTATTTCAAGTTTGAAAAGTTGTACTCAATTTTATGTGAGAGGTGAGACTCATAACATCATTCTCTCACTAAGTGTATTCTCTATGTGCTTCATAAAAAAATTTCATACCGTTGAGATTTCATCACAAAAAATTAGTCCTGTTGATTTTTTGATCCTGGATCCGCCATTGTATCTGGCTCAAAAGAGTAGAAGTTGCTCATCTGTTTAACCTATATATTGTCAAGAAGTTTGCAGATGACTCATACAAATTGAGTGTTTAAGCTGCGACATAGAGAGGACACTAGGGCCTTAATCCTTGAAATTACCGGTAACAAGGGAAGACAGTTATGTCAACCAAGATTACATAATTGTATCAGGCGTCAGTGTGGCAGTATGAATGAGATAATCAATTCCTAGTAAGCCCACTGTCTCGACTTCACCTCCAAAATCCAGGGGACTTCACCAGTAACTGATATACAAGAGATTTAAGAGATTTAATCGATACTCTTCAGCTCCCAAAAGGATCCGCCGAATAATTTAGACATAAGAAAACAATCTCTACATCTTAATCAGAAGGATTAATAACAAAACGAGATGGCAACAGCATGAATGGAGAATTGAGGTCATTCTGTTCCCGAAGACCAATGATGACTCTGTCTAGTGTCGGGGGCAGTGCTTAATGGCTTGATGCAGAGGGTCTTTGACAAGCAGAAAACAGCTGCCAGCTGATGAATGCCATCACCAGGGAGGTAAAGAGCTGAAATCCTACCACCTCTGGAAAGTGCCAGCCCAGGCCGCGCCTCAGATAGCTGCATAAACAATCTAGTGTTAAACAGGAATGGAAACGTACAAAAAGAATCACTACAATTCTTGTATATATATGAGAAGGAAAGAACAAAGTTAAGAATTCTTGGTAACTTTGATGGTCGTGCAGTTTAAGTACCAGACCTTGTGATAGATGGCATGGTTGCCACAATCCCAGCACAAGTGTATATTATAGGAATCAGTGTCTTAGGCTTGTTTTTCCGAAGCCACATCAAAGACCCCAATGCAGCAAGAGATATGCTCAAAACCTGAATGAGTAATAGAAAGAAAATAGACAGAACAAAAAATCAAATCGAGACCAAATTACAAGCCATGTTTAACTTTACATAAATAGAAAGAAATTGATATATCTCAACCATCTCTTGGAGATATGACCAACATAAAAATCTTGGTGAATTCCGAGACTATCAAACTGGATCACTATATAATCAAAGATGCTAGCACAAGGTAACCAAAAAACAAAATAACGGAAAATGAGTAATACCAGATTTGCATTTGCCTCGAGGCCTTGCAGAATATAATCCCAGGTGAATTCTAGTCCTCTAGCACCCACCCACAGAGGTGCCAATCTATGGAGAACAGAATCAGCAAAAGCCCATCCTGAACAAGACAATCCATCAGTCAAAGCTGCGCATTCGAAACAAAAGAAACTCAATTTCTTTTTTCCTTAATTTCCTTGTGGCTTTAATCAAGTTCACTCACCAAGCCCAACTGCTTGAAACTTATGATTCTGAGAGATGTTCCTATGAGTCAACTTTGTCAGAGCATAGTATAGACCAGCAACATCTATGAAACCAATCAAAGCTTTCAACAATTCCTGATAAGCAAACCAGCAATATAACAATCCGTAAGTTACTACTCACGAAACGACGACGACAACCTAATGAACTCTTACATATTATCAAGAGTAAATTTTCAATCTGATACTAAACCACATACCTGATACGGATCAAAGCTTTCGTTGTCAGAGACCTTGAGGAAAGTAGCCAAACAAACTAGCTGCCACAATCGACAGAGAGGTCCATTATCAACTACTAGTTTTGAAGCTTGAAGCAAGACAATACTGAAATTCTTGACTATGAACAGTGAATACTAACCTTCACTAGAGCAGTCCCAAGGTAAACTACTGCAGCTTTTACCGAGGTGCCGAGTGTGTCGTACTCCGATCTGTGATTTGAATCGTAAAAGAGAACTAAGTTAGGGTTTGGCTCAATGAAATGAGAATCTGAATCGAATTGAATTAGATTAGTCTGATAAGAATTTGAAGCTGGATCCGAGAGCAGAAGAAGAAGAAGAGAGAAGCTTACAGAGGAGTGGCGGAGTAGTAGACGGCGTGAGGACCGAACGTTAGAATCGCACAGTTGAAGAAGTGAAACACCGTCATTCTTCTTCTTCGTCTTCTTCTTCTTCTCTCTCAGAGTCTCAGAGTTTCTCAGTCTCCGACTTACTGCGAATCTGAACTAAGAATTTGGGCGACTTCCCCAGTTAAGAGTTGGAGTTGGGCCGGGTTTGTGGGCTTAAAGCGCCAATAGGCTAATCTTTTGCTCTAAAGTCTAACTCGGTAAATCTCGTTCTTATTGGGCTTTAGAAATGGGTTTTCACCAGAGATTCTTTTGAATCTTTTCTTTACTAATGGGGTCTTGTTTCTTTAAAGGGGATATGTGAATGTCATGTGGAAGTTATGTGTGCTGGATCACTTGGATGGATGTCTTGATAATTGAGGTTTTTTTTTTTTTTTTTGTTAGGGTGCCTATTGATGATAAGAACTTGAGAAGAGTCCAATTATGAGAGTCCTTACTTTCAAGCTTTTAATCTTTGGAAAAGAAAAATATGGCAGCAAGTATATGATTATAATAGACTGCAATGCTACATGTAGGAATTTTGATCTGTGTGGTGCAGAGGCAACAACAAGTACTGGAAAATGAATAGGAGGGACAGTGTCACGGGAATACACAAAGTACTTAATTTCCCAAGCAAACAAGAACAAGCAGCTGCTAGTTTGTTTAATTAAAAAAAAAATACAGAAACAGAGGTGTCCCTATGCATGATTTCTATTTATACAACACCATGCCTGATGAAAAAGCATCAACGTTTCATGATGATTGAAGATGGGACTAGCCAAGGATCGAAATAATACATATATATATGTTTCACAAATTGTTCGTTGTAGCATGGAATATGACTACGCGACTTCAGGCTTATTAAGAAATGAATTTGTCTATACATCGATGAACAATCAGATCGAGATCGATGCAGGTATCAACGTACACAGCATAGCTACCCGCCAATTTTAAAAAGGATGCATATATTCAGGTCTCAAGTTTCAAGGTTTTTTTGGATGGGTGCGTAAGGTCTGACCTCATTCCTTCTACTGTTCCCTTTCTCTATGTAAAAATTAACCGACTGGATATCACCTCTATCTGTAAATTAAATTGCTCTAGCTCGACCAAACATAGCTAACTTTGTTTGAACCTTTTTACTTTGTGCATGTTTTGAGCCGCGCGCGATCATTATGTCATGATGCTCTTATAATTGGAGGGCCTTGGAGAATGAGTCACTGTTGTAATTGCCAGCTATCGCTCTCATGCAGTATCGATCTTCAGCTACGAGCGTCTGCAACTGA
Organism: Geum urbanum; assembly: GCA_946800695.1. Classification (NCBI taxonomy): domain Eukaryota; kingdom Viridiplantae; phylum Streptophyta; class Magnoliopsida; order Rosales; family Rosaceae; genus Geum; species Geum urbanum. The sequence goes on along the minus strand of OX327007.1, from coordinate 57,633,485 downwards.
TGAGTTGATCTGTCTTTCTCTGGCGGCCTTGAGAAGAGAAATGCATGTCTCGTATAACACAATCGAAACGTCCTCATTTTTATTTTGGCAACTCATTCGCTCATGTCACTGCAGAAACCAGAATGCCCTAATTAATAAGAGGGCAATAGACGACGACGAAGTGAGAGGGGAAGCGCGCCATGCATGCATATGAATATGAAATAGCTAGCTAGGGCATATTTTTCTATTATTATTCCCTTCAATTGTTAATTTAGGGCAAAAGAATTGATGCAGTGTGAAGGGGCACGTTAGCCTAAACGGCGCTGATTCCGGTGATTGCTTCCTTTCTCTTTTGTCGTTTCATTGATACTTAAGGGAAAGAGATCGATCCGAATTTGCAGAAGAAGGTGGTGTGAGATGTGAGGATTCAGGATTTATACTGATTCAAATCTCAAAGCAAAACTCACACATGCTTGTATGGCTGTATCCTTATTTCCCGATTCCCCATCAACAAATCTATGTAATTAGCACAGAACCCGATCGACTGTATTTTAATTCATCACAGTTAAACTACTATTGTTCTTAACGCAAGAACGGTAAATAAATCACTAGTTGTGATCATCACTTCTGATACGTGGTTGTTCTAGTTGATCTATCTAGTCTTATTAGCTGTACGTATCTTAGTGTTAATTAATCCTCAAATCATTTGTTAGAAATGTGATATAATTTGAACGATAAAAAAGAAAATGTACTCAAGTAATGTCCGTTAAAATACCCTATCTTTGTATCATCTCTACCCATCAAACATGATAGCTAACTTCGTATAAATTTGCACATACCCTAACTGTATGATGTTTTAACACACTGGGACTATCTAGCTAGCTAGCTCTCTAAATGTCGATATAGCTAGATGTTAATATGTCATAGTGGTACGTAAATACATACTGTATATTGGTCTACAACACGTGGTATAGACGTGACAGAGGGGATGTATATATATGTATAATTGTATATCAAGTGGGTACATAAGTTATTAGAATTATCATTTTGAGATGCATCTAAACGTACAGTAAAACAGACGGAAATTAATATATTCAAAAACATGAGCTTTTGTGGTAAAGTCTGGCTTATGCGATGATCGACTATCTGTATCTAAAATATAGCTTGTTTACGTGTCTTTAGGCAAGAGTGGGTATAAAATACAAAGCTAGGGTAGGTGGCACATGAAATGAAAGTAGTAGTCATTTTGAATTGTTCTTAACGTACCAAAATCGGGTCCTTGTGATGAACGAATTAAAGACTTTAAAAAGTAGGGATATCCCTTACGAATATAGTAGAGAAAATATGGGAGAGGTTGCATGGAGCGTGGGTGGTGTTACAAGACAAACACATGGAATATATAGAGGGAATATAAGCACAAGCAAGCAAGCATGCAATTGACAACATCACAAGTAAGTGATCGGTTCGAGCCATAGAGAGACATGTTGACCGGATATTGCCCTCTGCAACCTCATTATTCAATAATCCAACAACATGAGGATACACGAGGGAATATTTGTGAGATGAAAAAAAAAAAAGCCCGGCATTATATCAATATACTAAGCTTGCTAGCAAATTAAGCCAGCGAGAGAGATCAAAAGAAAGAGATCGATGGCATCCATGGAATACAAAAATGTTCGTTTCCCGGAGAATCTAGAGCGCATCAGGCGCTGACCGTGGCTCCAATAAATATTAACAAATGATATTAACGTATTCATATCTTGTTGTTTCTCTAATCACCATTATCATGTTGGTATAAACAAATGAAGATCAAAGTCGGAAAAGTCATGGGAGGAGGAGAATCAACGTAGAAGAGTCCAATAGAAGAGAACAAAGCAAGAGCTTATTGCCCAGACAAGGTCACGTCCATATGTCACGTGACCACCACATCCCATGTTAACGCCGACGAATATGGTCCTTAGCTTAGCTTCCTCTCCATCACTTCTTTGCCTAATTATTCTCTTCACTTTCGTATACAAGTGCACATATAGTGTGCAGAATACCCTTTGATATTGGTTATAATCTCATTCACATTAGATTTAGATGAATAGCACATGAAAGAAACTAAACCGTAAAATTACAGGGTGTTTTACAGTACTTCGGAGTATTAAAACTCTCCAATTTTAAAGTGTTAGATCACTTTATTTCTCTAAAAATGAGGACCACATAAATTATTCAATGCTCTAAAATTAGAGAGTTTTTTATACTCCAAAACACTAATTTTTTTTGTAAAATTACTACCTTACACATTTTTGTGCATATGGTAGAATAGCTAGCGCTCATCTTATACCATCCTGACTTGGATTAATTTGAAGTTTTGAACCAACTCGTGCATGCATGGGACTCCACGCGCGAGACAGACAGATGAGTTTGGTTTTGGTTTGGTAATATATCAAGGAATATATATAAACTAGCCTATTAGTTTTACTTGCGACATGGAGAGGGAATATTGGGGACGACGATCGAACACTGTAGATCCGACAAATACTAGCCGTTCGAACTATCACCATCTTTCCCGGCCACGCGCTCTCTCTTCTCACGCACTGTTTTCATCACCGTCCGATTGAGATTTCACAGCTCCAGTAACCAGCGCGTCTGATCAAAATTTGATCGGAGTTCGGAGATAAGCTAAGCTTAGCTAGGTTAAGTTGGAGTCAGAGTCATCGCATGTGGGTCTGCGACCCTGGTGTCGCCGGACACCCCGGCCACTCTGACATGACCTAGCTAGCTGCCTTCCTTAGCTTCCTAATCCATCACCATATATATATTCTATATATACATGCTTCAATTCATATATATACTTCATAATCATACATATTAATGATATTAATTCCCTTCTGCTTCGTGCCATTTCCTTATATATTACGGCTCAGAATACACATTCCTACTTATTGAATTATCTGATCGACAATATTTCACATCCAATTGTTCTTGATCGGGGTTTCGCACGTGTACAGTTCAATTATGATAGAAAAAAACTTGCATTAATCATCAGTAGCTAGGTCACCGGCCAGTGACTGTATATAGAGTTTAGAATACACACTTGCATGCCCTAGAATCCTAGATCGATCAGCTGGCTACAGTCGGGTTAATAATTAGTTAATTCTGTACGTAGTTATGTACTAATTAGGGTTGGACTGAAACCTAATTATATATATTGGACATAGGAATCTATAATAATTGGTTCTTACAGATCGATCACACGAGCGACGATAATGCAAATTTTGACTAGAAATTTTTAGTTTGGAAAATGATTTAGTTCTCGCCACGTTGGTAAGGACAAGAACGAAATTATGAATAGGGTAAGGTTGGTCAATCCTCGTTCATGAAGCACAATGAAAATATTCTTAGCTAAGGAAATGTAATCAAGATGAATTTGTTCTGAAGAAAGCATAATATCTCGTGGAAATTAAATCAAATAGCCATGTCGCAATCGTTCCATGAAATTAAATTAAAATGCGATGGATGAGAATCCGATATTCCAACGAACAGTGATAATTTTGTTTTCTCGTATTCCAATCATTCTTCCCTTCAGAAACCTCCATTATATCCTTCTGTCACTCCCTTTCATATTCTCTCTCTTCCCACACTTTGCTAATCGATCTATCTCTACCATATAAAAAAATGGCCCTCTCTTTCTCACTGAGTCTATGTTATATATGGAAAACTAGTCGAGTCTCTCTGCTCTCTTCTACTGATCCGGCTTTGTTAAACATACAAGTTCCCTCTTTTCACTAACTTTTCCTTCAACCCTTGTTCCCAAAAAAACCGAGTACTAGCTAGTGACCTAGTGTCCACCAGCTTTTTATGTTTTCAGATTTTAAATAGATTCTCCTATATATATATGTATGTATATGTAACTCTCTAGTACTACTTTTCCGTCCATAAGTTTCTTCTCGCAGTGCAAATGATAACCCACACATCGTCACCGATCACAATATAATCACTAGAGTTATTACCTTTTATTTGATCCACTTCTCCAGCTAGCTCTCAAGATGTACATGAGTTCAAACTCAAACCCTATAATGAGAGCCACCACTTCTTCACCCTTGCCTGATCTCTCTTTACATATCAGCCCACCGTCCGATCACTACGACATCGGTTTTTCGGCTAGAAAGTCTCATAATAGGAGCTCACCTACCGACTCCGGCAGCAGTCGAAGTGACTTGAGTCATGAAACTGGCTTACACCACTTAGATCAGATGATGACAAATTGTAATGAGGCCGAACCCGATTTGAGTCTAGGGCTCGAAGTGAAGGATGTCGTGAGTAGAAGCAGTACAAGTCCAAAAACAACGCTTCATCCCAGAGGCTTTAGTCAGCAGTACCATCCTCAAATCTACGGCCGAGATTTCAAGAGAAGTGCCAGAACGGTCAAAAGAAGCGTCAGAGCTCCTAGGATGCGGTGGACTACAACTCTTCATGCCCATTTCGTTCATGCAGTCCAGCTTCTCGGCGGCCATGAAAGTAATTAATGATATAATATATACAAAATGAGTCTCGAAATAGTTGAGTTGCAAATTGAGTTTTGTTTATTAATGATCTCTATCTCCATCTTGGGAATGAATGGAAATGCAGGAGCAACGCCAAAATCGGTGTTAGAGTTGATGAATGTGAAGGATCTAACTCTTGCTCACGTGAAGAGTCATTTGCAGGTGGGCTAGCTTACACTGTGCTCAATCTTGTTTGCATTGCTTTTGGATAAGAACATATAAATTAGCATATAAATACCTGATTATTAACCATTTTGGTTCTCTTAATTTATTTATTTTTAAATTGAGGGAGCTAGTCTAAAAAAAATTCTGTATTTTACATGTATGTATTTCTTGTTTTGCATGATTGATTTGTAGTGGGGGGTAGACAACAAGAGGTAAAGTGACAAAATGGCATCTAGAAGAAGTAATCTTAGCAATGTGGACCTTTTTTTTTCTTCTCATGTTTTCATTTGGTTTTGATTATCATGCAGATGTATAGAACAGTGAAGAGCACTGACCAGAAAGCAACAGGTAAATAATACAACTTCTCATTTCGATCGATCATGATATCTGAAGAAGAATCGGACCCAGCTTTTAAATTTCTTCTATTATTCTCTTTGTTTGGGAGCTTGGGGCGATCTCAGTGGGACATAGAACTCTCTCAATTATCATCGACCATTTTGATCCACTATGTCCGTGTCGACCAAACACTAGCCTAAAGTCTAAACAAAATGAAATGAAGTGAAAATATACGTACCCCAGAAAGACTGGGATTGTTGATGATTCAATTCATTATTGGAACTAGCTAGCTCCATCGTTTACATACTCAATTTATTATACTCATCATCACTCATCTGTAGAGAGATCGATGCATGCAGTAGTCCATGTGAAGTGAATTATTATTTGGTTGGTGGTGTCTGAAAAAGAAAGGCCAAAATATTAACGGCTAGCTGATCATACATATACTCTACAATATTAACTGTTGCAGGTCATGAAGGGCATCAGATAGTTATGGGGTTGGACCAAATTCAAGGAAATGATTTTGTTCAAGTAGATGGTGGATTACCAGTACCATCTTGTGAGACTGATATCAATTCACCTCCAGCAGAGCTGGTACTGCATAACCCCAACAGGTAGCTCAATATATAATTCATATCTTTGACATATATGTACATACGTTTATGATTGATCTAAATGTAAAAAGTGGATCTCCGAACTACACGAGATGCGTCGACTAATTAAGCTTAGCACTCCCCTATACAACATATATAGATATATAGCACTCCCCTATACAAAATATATAGATGGATAATTAGTTATTTTCTTATATGGTTTTTATTTTATTTTGGTCCAAGTCCAACATGGTGTCTGTAAGTCTGTAGGGGTTTTATTGCTGGATGTTTTCTCAAAGCACATTGATTATGATAAAGCATTGAAGCTAGCTAGAAATTGTGAATATAAACAAGCCGGAATATATGAAATGTATCTATTACGTCAATGCCGGGTTAGCCTATATAATTAAGCTCGGCTAACATCATCCTTATATATATATATATGTCCCTAAAAGTCAAGGGATTTTAACTACTTCAAATCTCGAAACCTAATGATCAATTGACTATAAGGAACTAGTACGTGATAGCGAGATTGGAGAAACTTGTATGATCTAGCTAGCAGCTAGCAGCTAGGTACGTATATTGTCCAATGTATTGGTCTAAAATCCGATGGTCTCATTTGTTGACTTCAGTTTATATAACAGTAACCAATAATGGACAAACTATAACTTTGACTGCATTTTATATCATCAGCTAATAATATATAGGGATTATAAGATGCAAGTAACTCTCAGCCGTTTATCTCGTGTGTGTTAAACCTACTTCGTTCACCAGCTGCAAAAATTACCTCAGTTTTGGCATAAGTGATACATACTTGCATATGTACGTAAGTGATTTGAATCAATGACCCAACTGAGCTTTTTTCTTCTTCTTTATCAATGTGATTGTGAGCAGAGGGTCATCATGGCAGTCAACAATGGAGACAAATGGCAGCTGCAAAAAGATGGAGGAGGAGGAGGAGGCGGGTTCAGGGCGGCGCGGCCGGTTGGATTGTAGCTCTTTGTCATCTTCGGATCATATGTATCTTAACCTAGAGTTCACCCTTGGGAGGCCAAGTGGCGAATGGACTAAGCTCAACACCATCGACCTTCAAATGACTTAAAATTAGTAAAATTCCCACTCTAGACTAGCTAGCTACCGTTACCTTACTTAGTTTGCTAGCTAATTATCCTCGATAATTAAGTTCTTAATTAATTCAGCTGTCCATTAATTAAACTTAATTGACTAGATCGAACTAATATATGTTATTTTCCGGCCTCCATTGATCGATTGCTTCTGCGCATATACTATGTAATTGTTGACATCGATCGATCATGTTAACTAGTTCGAATTTTTTCTTTCGTTTAAACACAAATTAAGATGAGCAAATATATACGTACATTATTGCATGGAGTAGTAATTAGTTGCCTATTACTCTGGCGCGTAATAATTTGGCTGGAACGTTCCCATGTCTCTTTAAGCTAAATCGATATATGCTGGAAACGTTTAAGCTTATGCAATCAGATCCTGAGATGCAAATCAAGGTGCATGTAAGCATTATAAGCTAGCTAGAATTAACACAGAAAACTATATATATAATACACGTACAACAAGCTTGACGAGAATACCTGAACGAGTATAAATGATAATTGCTCATCATTTCATCAACTGCTTATATTTGATCGGTCTGAAACTCGATATATCTTGTGTACCTTCACTCAACAAATATCGAAGAGGTTAGAAATTGAAACATGTACGGCTTCATCATGTTCTTTTTGTTCATTATCAAAACTCAGAATTGAAGTGTGTTTTCCACTATTTATTTTTGTCAAAGACAAAAACTAATGATACTAGTACTTCGATTCCTGCATGGAAAAGAAATGCTATAGCTATCATCATATTATACAAGAATTGATGAATCTATCATGACGTATATAGAAACTTATAACTCTGGCTTATTTGAAATTTGGAAAGAGACACGATATTTGCATGATTCGCGCTTGACTTGGTCCAACAAAAACCATCGATATCAGGCCATTCAAGCATATGAAATTCCAAGCCTTTTATATTTTACTTGAACCTACGGAATTATTTTTCCAGCCAATACTGAAGAAATAGAATGTGCACTCAAATGATAACGAGTCAAACGAAAGCAACAGTTAAGAGTATGCCTAATGAAGAATAGTAAACTCCGTGAATATACCTGAAAAAATGGTTGTCGTAGGAGAAGCTCAGCGAAAATACAAGCTGCGGCCCAAACATCCACCCAAGCCCATATTGTTTGGCTCTGAATACCAGCTTCCGAATATAGTCGATGCAACTTGACCAATTTGCATGCTCAAGGTAATACATAGAGATTTTAGGCTATAGCTAGCTAGCTATATAGCTATAAATGTTTGGGTCCAAAATAAACTCAATATTTTTGATATTTTTGGGTCTTGGAAGTAAAATGGGTCAGTTACGTGTGGTTCGATTAAAGCTGCGAATTCGGAAAGATATTTATACGATTCCTAAATAATCTAGGGAAATTTAAAAACAAGATATTATTCATAATCAATAATTGTTACCCTGTCAAGCGAGGAGCATCAGAGTACCTACCTCTATAAATAGGCGAAGCCAAGCAAATTTGCAGACGTTTACACTCAAACACAATTTGCACACCAGCAAATCTTACTCCACTGCAAGTAAACAACCAACGACCAGCGAACTCAGAATCTAGGCCACCCGACAGAGCGTGGGGATTTGAAGGTTCACTCAAGCTAACCAACCGGCAACAGCAAATTCAGGAACTAGGCCACCCGATAGGGCGTGGGGATTCGAAGATTCACTCAAGCTACGACGACGGAAGTCAACGGAGTCTAGGCCACCCGACAGAGAGCGGAGATTCTTAAGATCTACGAAGTCACCATATCTGGTGTTCTCAACACTACATCCTTAGGATTGCTCTGCTTTATACTTGCCCGAGGGTGTAAAGTATCGATTCTTTGTAACTCAGTAGAGAGACACGAAGCTTACGTCTTGTATCAAGACAAGTAGAACTCAACGAGCGAGGTTGGTGCTTTTCTCACTCCAATCGCTTGACGAGAAACAGAGTCTACGCTGCGCACTATACAACAACATTCTGCCATCGGCAGTGGCACGCCTCGCACACAGCACAACAACAAACACGGATACAAAAAGAGACAGTTTGCGATCACTCCACTCACAGCAACCTGACTGGAGAAAAATCGAAGCCAAATATCTTGGCACACCCAGTGGGACAAAGGTTTAGTGTCTTAAAATCATTGATCCGTACAACAAAACTTTCATGAGTTGCCTTAAGCATCCAACACCCGCATTCCGAGAACACAACTCAGCCGCTTGTAGAGGTTTAAGCAACGAAGAAGTAATATAGAGGTTCTGTGCAATGATGACTAAGAGTCGATCATCATCATCGTCAGAACCTAAGAACATCGAGGAAATAAGGGCCATGGATTTTGAGGCATACAGAGATTTTTCACTCGAACAAGAGTAACGGCGAAAAGCTAACATGGAACGGATTCTGAACAACATGGAATCCAGCGACAGGACGGTGTTTAAGGTTCAGAACAGGCTCGACAGCCTTTACGAGGCTCGAGAGGTTGAGCGTGTCGACAACAGTAAAAAGTTTGATGCTCTCACAACAGCTCTCGCAAACCTCACCAATAACATGACAGCCAGCTTCCCGCTGATCAACGACAAGTTGGGGGAGCGAGAACCTCTTTTCCATGATGATGAGGAAGTCAAGGATAACGAGGTACCAGCTCCACCTCCTCCACACTGAGCGAGAGTTGGAAGACTGGATTAACCACATTATTAATTAGAGGTTGCCGGGTACGGGAGGAACTCCAATAACCTACAGTGATCCCTTCCCACCACCGCTGTTCAGTTGGAAGTGGCCAAAGGGTTATCGGCCCATCTCGTTTACTCGCTTCAGCGGAGAGGGAGCGGAGCCAGCGGCTACTCATATTGCTCGATTCGGGGTCAAATGTGGACTATGGGGTAGACTCAGCGAGTTCAAGTTGAGAGCCAGCGGCTACCTATATTGCATCCTCACTATCAGGTGCAGCATTGCATTGGTACACAAACTTACCATAGGGCTCGGTCCGCGATTGGGCGATGATGGAGAGATTATTTACTGAGCACTTTGGCGGGTCAGAACCGGCTGTGAAACTTGGCAAGTTGTGCCAAATGGTGCAGATGTCAAGCGAGTCTCCAGTGGCATATCTACACCGGTTCTGAACCGAGTACACCAAGAGCAAAACGTCATGCACTATGGAAGAGTTGGTGGATATTGCGGTAGGAGGACTCGAAGAAAGATTGCATACGAAGTAAGTAGATGCAAGGTTCACATCGTTGAACGCTCTCATTGACGTCGTGGCTCAGACTCATGTTACATATGAAGAGACTGATAATAGGCGCAATGCATCTAGGGGAACATATACTCTAAAGAATCCATATCGAGAACGCCCTAAGATGATTGCAGCTGTTCAAGAAGAGGAAGAGTCTGATGGATATGATTTTGACGACGCAATGGTGGATGGTCTGGAATTAATATCCAAGAACACAATCAAGTTAAAGAAGATAATTCCTTCGAAGGGACCAATGCGGGTTTTGACTAGTGCATTCACAAAATCAGAATTCGAATCCTGTACTTATGATGCAAACGCAGCACACGAGATCATAGAGGATTTGATTGACAGGAAGTTGACCAAATAAAACTTCGGAGCATTCCCCACCGTCGAACAGCTAAAAGGAAAGAAGTATTACAAGTTCCATAACATGTGGAATCATACAACCAAGGATTGCATCAAGCTGAAAGATCAAATCCTGAAGTGGATTAATGAAGGGAAGCTTGCGATTAATGCATCACCACAAATTACTTTACTTGATCGACAACCTTTTGCGGATACGTCAGTGGGATCAATGGAGCTGATACATCTAAGAGCCTTTAGAACGTTTCAAAGTGATAGGATGTGAGAAATCCTAGAGGACTTGATCAAAGCAGGCATTGCGAACGTGCCTAACCCTACAGCCACACCTCCACAGAAAGGGTTGTACTATAAATTCCATCACTCTTGGATACACAATACCAACCAGTGAGCGGCGCTGTGGAAACAGATCCAGCGATGGATAGATGAAGGGGATATCATTCTTCTGGAATGTGCGGGAGAAGAGATTGCTGAAGGATCATTGATGGTGGGCACTCTGGAGGTAACTTGGCATGGAGGAACCAAGCAAAAACAAACGTTAGATCTTGAAACCACTAATGAAATAGCCCATCGCAGCAGTAGCGAAGAGGATTCCAAGGGAAATCAAAAAGAGGTCTGCAAAGAGGCGACTCTGGTAGTACTTTGCACTCGAAGCGGAGTGCGGCCTCAAGATAACCTACGAAGAATTTGTGTATGCTGTACGAGCATGTTCAACGTTCAAATCTCTGCCAGAGAACTTTTAGCCGGCAAGCCCGAAGGAACCACGCACAGCGGCCAAGGAATCTAACATGTTCAAACGAATATGAATGGTCGAAAAGAACGTTGAGGCCGCTAATGATAGGCCGCGAGTGGAGTCAAGCAAACCTTATATCCCTCCTGCGAGCTAAGCGGTGATTAAAGAAGACGTATGGTACGTGAAGTCGGGGGGAAGACTGTGGAAATTACTCCCACTAGGGAAAGGAAATTACTGCGTCAATTCAGAGCTGCGAAAAGAACTTTGGAAGCTTTCGATAGAGGCTAGATCAAACCAGAGTAGTTAGTGGAGTCACTAGAGAAGATTCAAAGACGGATGAATAGGTTTGTAACCACACCTATGATGCGTTCGACAAAGGCTCCAGCAAACCAAAGGTGCATGCAACTAGATCCAGTGTATTTTGCCTGATCGACAGAGTAAAGCCTAATGCTGAGGCACATCAAGTGCCAAAAAGGGCTCGGGAGATGGTTGAGGACAAGCCAGTTCGAAAATCAGTCTTCAAAAGCATCGAATCCAAGGCAGAACTAGTCGATGAGCTGAGGAAGAGACCAGTGTTGTGGTCGAAGCTAAAACCTCTAGTGATTGAAGAGCAAACGAAGCTCGCTCTTACTTCTTCCAAGCCCAAGGTTATAGAAGTAATGGCTGGTGAGTTAGGACTCACAGTGAGGATAGACTCTTCGAAGAGACTTAAGTCCGAGGTTTATGGAAGATAACAATATTGCCCTCCCGTTGAAGATCTGCAGCAAGAGCCATCGTTAGTCGAGCCTGAAGCAGACGATAGGGATGAGCAATTGGTTGACTATGGAGAGAATAGTGAAATTTAGGCGAGGTCTACGTCGAGGACGTGCACGTAGGCATGGTATATTTGCTACCACCCTAATTTGCCAAACCAGCCAAGGCAACGCACGTGGCCGTTGTGAGCAAGGCAGCTCAAGGATTACCTTTGGCAGAGCATGAGGAACCAGAGGATCAAGGACCAAATATGGACCCCGCAATGCAAAAGTCCTACATGATGTTCTCTAAACCGACAGCCACAATGGCCTCGCATATGAGACCATTGTACATCACTGCGGGCATGGGGGGCATTCAACTTAGCAAGGTCATGGTGGATACTGGGGCAGCGATGAATGTTTTGACTACTCGAGCAATGACATTGTTAAATACCCCAAGGTCAGCTATTCAAGAAACATCTATGACGATCAAAAACTTTATAGGGATTGTCTCGCAGACATTATGATTGCTATTCATAGAGGTCAAGGTTGGACCCGTCGTATGGGTGCATACTTTCTTCGTCATCGAATGCAATTCACTTTTCAGTACAATATTGGGTAGAGATTGGATCTATAGGGTTATTGCGTGCCTTCATCACTTCATCAACAACTCTTCATATGGGATATGGAGACATCAGAGTCGCATATAATCAATGCTAATCTGTGACCATATTCAGTCTTTACGAATGCGCTGGATGTCGATTACTACAATGGAAATCTACGGCCATTGGAGGTGTGCGGCGTCGATAAGAAGGGTCGCCCTATTGGGTCACGGCCTCAGAACTAGCTCCGTGGGGAATAGGATAAGAAAGAGAAGACAAAGCATGACCTTATTTCCTGGAGCTAGCTTCCACGAGCCATCAATGATACATCCGTCCAAGGACGAGGAGGCAGAGGCTTGTGCTTCTCTATATGTAAGATTGCAAACTTATATGATTGAGTCGCAAGCCTACGATTGTCTGCTAACCATAGTCACGGCGGAGTGTATCAATAAAGATCCCAGATGATAAGAAGGAAGCAGTGCTTAAAGCTTCCCCTCCAAAGAACAAGCATGAACTTTAGCAGTTATTCGGGAAAATTAACTTTTTGAGGAGGTTCATTGCAAACGCTGCAGGAAAGACCAAAACCTTCGTATCGTTGCTCAAATTACAGGGTGAGAAGGAGTTTGTGTGGGAGCCGACTCACTAGGATATGTTTGACACAATCAAGCAATACCTAGTTAACCCATCAGTCTTAGTGCCACCACAGAAAAGTGTGTCATTTAAGCTCTACATTTCAACGACCAAATTCTCTATAGGTAGCTTATTGGCACAGGATGACGAGGTGAAGACAGAGAGAACAATATTCTACTTAAGCAGAACCCTCACAGATTGCGAGATTAGATATACATCGATGGAAAAGCTATGCCTTGCTCTTTATTTCTCCGGATGCAAATTAAGGCATTATATGCTGTCATTCACAATGTGCGTCATTGCACAAAATAATCTGGTTTGACATATGTTAGCCTGACCTATACTTTGAGGATGCATAGAGAAGTGGATTCTCGTGCTGTCTGAGTTTCCATTACAATATGTCCCGCGGAAGGCAGTGAAGGGCTAAGCCGTGGCCGATTTTCTCGTACATCACTGTATGGAGAAAATCTCAGAGCAAAAGGAGTTAGAATTATCATACATCTCTTTGGATCCTTGGAAACTCTACTTCGATGGATCTAGCACAAGTGCTTTCGCAGGAGCAGGGATAACGTTAGTCAATCCGCAAGGTGAAACAATTGCTTATTCCTTCCATCTCGAATACAATTATTCTAACAATGCAGCAGAATACGAAGCCTTAATCATCGGACTTGAACTGTTATGGGACCTTGGTACTACATACATACAAGTTTGGGGAGACTCGCTACTTTTGATCAGACAGCTCCAAGCCACATTCAAAAAAGATCTAATCCTCAAGCCGTATGTAAAAAGGGCTAGCGAGTTGTTAGAATTATTCACAGAGGTAACCCTGACTCATATCCCACGATGAGAGAATTTGCAGCGAATGAGTTAGCACAACTTGCTACAGGGATAGAGATGGTCGATGATGTCCATGAGCGACTACTGAAGGTAGAAGTCTGTACGGACTCTAAAGAGGCCTTGAATAAAAGGACCCGGAGCGTTGCATCGATTCAATACGGCAAATAAGGGGTTCAGAATTCAATTACCAAGCCGCGTATCTCTTGAAAGGCTGTAGACTTACCGTTTCGAGGTATAGAGTTATGAGCCATTAAAGACAGGCAGTTATTCCAAAGACCGGCATGATCTTTGGAAGCGCAAAGTTATTCTATGGCAGAGATGCATAGTAGGTGATTAAGGCCATGGGCCACAAAGCATAAATTAAACTAAGCATGAGTTTATACAAAATAAGATATAGAGCCCAAATGTGGGCCTTAGTCAATGTAAATCTAAAACTTCATACCAGAGCTGCCGAGAGATCGCAGACTAGTCTTTACTTGGAGGTACTGGGCTTGCGTAGTGGCCCAAGCTCTTTCAGCATTCGCAGCTGCAACACTAGTTTGTTGAACGCTTTCGGAGAGAGTCTTCCCAGCGTTAAGGAGAGCGATAACAACCTGTTCCTTGCCGAAAAACTCCTCTTCCTTTTCACGCAGCTTAGCCTGAAGCTTTGTGATCTCCACACGAATGGACAGGATGTCTACCCATTCACCTTAGTAACTCTTTCCCATCATCGTAATCTTGTCTAAGTCATGTTTCCATCTGCGGTTATGATCTACGCGGTGAGAAATAACTTTGTTGCGCTCGTGGGTCGCATAAACTATAGTGTCATAAAGGCTGGGGAGTTTTCGCAGCAATTACTCCATTTGGTCCAGGATAGCATGATCTACCCCTTTCATAGCAAGGTGACCTGTTTGAATATGGACAGATAGCTCTTGACGTACGGACTCATTCTCAAAATTCACAGTCCATAGATCACGGAGATAGGTAGTTGCATGTTGAACCTCTGGAGGATCTTTCTTAGAGAGAGCCAAGTCCTTGTAGATTTCCACCGCCTCTCGCAGAGTCTTGGCCATTCCCTCGCTACCCCCTACAGAAGCAGGAAGGGCTGGAAAGCCACGAATGACGTTAGAGAATTCTCCAAGCCTCCGTTGACTCTCAGTAAGAGATAACTCTTTAGTACTAGGATCCTTTTGTGAAAAAACCTCTACTTAGGGAGTTACGAAATGCTCCGAAGACTCACACAACAAGGACTTACACGAGTAGAGTCAAAATAGACTTGAGATAGACGAGGAGGAGATTGGTCATCATACAAGGCAGTATTGATGCAGGGAGGAGAAGACACTTCAGTTGCGAACTGCGAAGGAAAAGTAGAAGTTAAAATCTGTTGGAGAATAAGCAAACCAGATTCAACAGTTCAAAAGAAGCACAATACGGTGGAGTCCACATGGCTTGTTTCAGCAGCGAGAATGATGGAGGGGGCATCCAGAACACTAGGTTATTCTCCATTTGTAGGCACAAAGGGTCACATCCGCAGTGGCAGGTGCAGGTGCCTATACCTCTTGAACAGCCTCATGAGATCGCATAACCAAAAATTGTGGTTAGAAAGGCACATGTATTCCAGGGAAAATAAAGTCAGAACAGATACCTCAGCAACAGAAGAAACCGGTACAGTGGCAGTATCAAGAGCTTCTGTGTCTCCTTCGGACTCAGCAGCTTGCTTCAGATGCTCTTTATCACCCACAATGGTAGCTATCCCCTCCATAGTGGCGGTCGCGGCAACAGAGATTAATCGCTCAAAGGGTTGATCATAGACTTGCTCAAGGAGTTCCCTGCGTTGAGTTTTTTCATCCGCAGTACTGGAAGGACCAACATCTAGAGGTTTGGAAACTAGAAGTTCCCCAGATGCACTCGCAACACTGGAAGAGGACTCAGGAGTGGAAATTGGCTATGCACACTTGCCTTTGGCCCGTACAGCTTGAAAGAGCAAATCTTCCTTTGAAGGCTCACTGTCACGCATCAACTCAATAGAGGGAGATTTATTACTTAGTTCATCTTCTGATAGTCACCTGCATTCCTTAACGACATGACGACAGGAACGGCAAGTCTAAACCATAGAGAAACACGGTCGAAGGTTAGAGGGTTGAAGATTCTAAAAGAGTAAAATCATGAGACACGTAGAAACCATACCAGTGGAACCTCTTCGTTTAAATCTCCATTCTCATAGTCCCACGCTTCAACAGCTTCCTTCTTCTTTTTCTTGGCAGCAACAATCTTTGCAGTCTTCTTCGCAGCGGGGGAAGCAGCAGCAAGGTTTGCACCCATAAGCTTATTGCATTTTGAGATAGAAGGAGGAGAAGCATTAATTTATCTCTCCTTTCTCTTCTGGCCTACCTCCTTTTGGACATTGGGGCCTACAGCCTTCCCATCCACCATTCTCTTAAAATAGTCAAGAAAATAGGCCCAAAAAATGGTGCGAAAGACTTCGGATTTGGACTTCATCTAGAATTCACCATAATGGCGTCTGTTCCACTCATGATACTCTTCAACCGCAGAGTAAGTTACACAGAGTGAGTGTCGACGGAACGCGGATAGATCCAACAGGGGAAAGGTTGGAGTAGCAAGAGCTTGAAGGATTGCTGCATATGGTTTCTCCACGCAAGTCCTCCATGAAGTATAGTCATTGCGGGATTCTATCATAGGGCAATGAAGACTTTGCTTACACCCAAGTTGGCGAGCAAAGTGGTTGGGTATGTATAGATCTATCCACAAAACCGCATCAGGGACAATGATGTTCGCGCAAGTGATGCATTGGGAAAAGAGCTTCCTCGCAGCAGGGGCTTGACGGGGGGTCACTGCGAATCCAGTCGATAATTCAGTGGAATCAAGTTATGAAGCTTGTAGTTATGCAACAAATATATATATATATATCTATTTTTATCAATTGTAAAGATTCGCACTGAAACTTCAGTGTGAGGTTTCATTTTATACAAAATTCACAACATAATTTAATTATTGAAATAAATCACATTTAGATACCCATGCAAAGATTAGGCATGCAAATTTTCAGCCCAATCAGAGATCGTTTAGCTATTTAATCATCACCTTCAAGTTTTGAGCTAAATCGGATAATCTGTGTGCATTGTTAAATAATATCACGATCAAATAGTTAAAACATCTCTGATTGAGCTGAAATTCTGCATGTCTGATCCTGGCATATGTATCTAAAAGATGATTGACTTCAATGATTGAATTATTTTTTTAATTTTGTGTAAAATACAATTTCACACAGAAATTCAAATGCGACTCGATGAGAACTATATATATAACCTCCATATATATGTGCATGGTGCATCCTAAGGGTTTAGATTGACCATATTTCCTCAATGGAATCACTCCCTCTTCAATAGTTAAACTTCCCAAAAACAGGACTCCTAGTTGCCATACTCTTATATCCCTACTTGGTCTTGAGAATCCGGAGGTCTAGAGCTATTAAGGGTCCCAAAACTCCTCAAGTCACAAGTGGATGGCCTCTGCTTGGTCATCTCTATCTGTTTGGAAAATTTGAGCAGCTTCCTCATATGACATTAGGTGCCTTGACTCACAAGTATGGACCAATCTTCACCATCAATATTGGCATCCACTCCATTTTGGTGCTAAATACTTGGGAGGTGACCAAAGAATGTTTTGCCACAAACGACGTTGTCGTGTCCTCCCGTCCTGCCACGGTAGCGGTCAAACTCTTGGGCTACAACTATGCCATGTTCAGGTTTAGCCCCTACGGTCCATACTTGTGTGAAATACGTAAGCTAACAACCCTTGAGCTACTCTCAAACTGTAGGCTCGAGCTACTTCATCATGTTCGAGTAGCCAAAGTAGAGATTGGTTTGAAAGAGTTACACAAGCTGTGGAGCCTAAGAGATGATGTGACCGGCAATAGCCAAGTTATGGTGGAAATGAAGCAGTGGTTTGGGGATTTAACTCTAAACGTGGTTTTAAGGATGATCACTAGAAAACGATACTACTTCAATGGTAAAAACGATGATGATTTGAGTGACAAATTCAGGAGCCTCAGACCATATATCTAATGATACTTCCTCTTTACTTAATTATCAGTCCTTCCCTAAACCTTCACATGTTTCTGTGGCTAATGGTCATACAGTTCCAATTCTTGGAAAAGGAACATTAAAACTGTTTTCTAATCATATATATTCTAGTGTCATGTTTGTCACTACCTTTCCTTTTAAACTCATGTATGTTGGTAAATTAACTCATCAACTCGATTGTCTAGTCACCTTCTCAACTCGTAATGTCATGTTACAGGATCGAGTTTCAAAGAACACGATTGGTGAAGGTTTCTTTCTCAACAATCTCTATTACATTTCAGTCCCTTTCAGCTTCCCAAAGAGTCTTCTTGCTACAACATAATCACCTGTTCTTCATCAAACGTTGTGGCACAAACGTTTAGCTCATCCACCCTCACATGTATTGTCTTTTTTGTTTCCTTCAAAATGTAAAAACAATATTGAATGTGAAACCTGTCACAAGGCCAAATCTACTCGGCTTCCTTTTTGTAAATCAATATCTAAAGCCTCTCATCAGTTAAAATTAGTCCATTCAGACGTATGGGGACCTGCTCGAGTTGTATCTGAGGATGGTTATAAATACTATGTCACTTTTATTGATGATTTTTCTAGAACCACTTTTGTTTACCTACTGAAATCAAAGAATGAAGTAAGTCAAAGCCTCCAAAACTTTCACCACCTTGTGAAAAATCATTTTGCCTCTAACATCAGCACATTAAGATCGTACAGTGGCACTGAGTATACCTCAAAGATCATGAAAGGTTACCTCAGTGAGCATGGTGTTCTTTGTCAAACAAGCTGTGTAGGTACACCTCAACAGAACGGTGGATCTGAATGCGATAATCGTGATCTTCTTGAAAAGACCAGATCCATTATGCTGCAATCCCATATACCAAAATGATTTTGGTCCTTTGCTGTTCAATGTGCTACCTATATTATCAACAGACTCCCTAGTAGTGTACTAAACTTCAAATCACCACTTCACGTCCTGAAGGGAAGAGAAATTGATATAATTCATCTTCGTGTATTTGGCTGTGTCTGCTACGCTAATCTCCAGTCTCATCAAAGAAATAAATTTGATCCTCGAGTTGCAAGGTACGTATTCTTATGATACTCTTCTTCAAAAAAGGGATACAAGTGTTATGATCCAGTAAGTCATAAATGTTTGTAACCAAGGATGTGAGATTTGACGAAGAAAAATCTGGTTTCCAACTTTCAGATAGTGACCTTCAAGGGGAGCTTCACAATCAGTTATTTGATGTTACTCTTATAGTTCCTACTGATTCCTCAACTTCTGATAATCATCATATATCTCCTCAAGACAAACTTGATCAGGACATCCAGGATCCTGCTCCTGTCACATAAGAAGTCAGACCAGAAACTGTTGACTAAGAGGCTGTTCATCCAGTGGCTTCCCTTCCTACTCAGCGGTATCCTAGTTGCACTAGGAAAACTAATGTCAGATTGGAAGGCTATGAGTCCTACACTCCCAAGCACCCTCTCGGCAACATATGCCCTCTCAACAAAGTATCAGGATCTCGTAGTGCCTTTCTCAACCATCTATGTGCTACTTCAGACCCTACAAATTTTGCAGAAGCCAACAAATCTCCTGTTTGGAAAAAAGCCATGGCCGATGAGTTACAGGCACTTCATGGTAATTGCACTTGGAGTATTGTTCCCTTACCACAAGGTCACAAAGAAGTAGGCGCAAAATAGATTTACAAAATGAAGTTTCATTCTGATGGCACCATTGAAAGACACAAAGTTAGATTGGTTGCACAAGGGTTCACTTAAACATTTGGGATGGATTACAAAGAAACTGTTTGGGTCTGAAATAAATATTTCATATTGGGCTTGAATGGCTGAAGTCTTGGTGAGTGGCCCAAGATTGGCTGAAGTCTTGGCGAGCGGCCTATGCTTTATAAGAGTTTGGCGAGCGGCCAAGTGAGAGAGATAGAGTTCTTTTAGAACTGTAATTCATAAATTAGCTGATTTCATGCGGCTTGGATGTCTATCATACATTTTCTGTTTCGGATAGGTTTCTTTATTAATAAAGGAGTTGTGATAGCATTGAAATTCTATAAGGATGAAAACCCGTATACTGGTGTCAGAGTTATATTGAAATTCAAGAGCAAGAACAGGAGAAGTTCAAATGAATTGAAAGACAACTATTGAGCATTATATAAGGACAGTAAGAGCTTTGTGGAAAAGGTCCCCGATCAAACATATAAAATTTGCTATACGCAAGTACACCTAAACAGACATCTCGTCAAGAGATGCTATCTTCTTTGCAACCAGCAGATCAAAGTGCTTGTCACCTATCGAGTGAGAGTTTGGATATCCAAAGGAAGCAGTGTTCTCAACACATCGTTAGAGGCTCTGCTTTGCACTGATAAGGGAGTGTGAGGTATCGATTTCGAAGGCTTTGCAAGGGACACATATCAAAAGTCTTAGGTTACTAGGCGAGAAGGACCTATTCGGACAGGGTGGTGCTCTCCTTGTCTTAATCGCCTTATCAAGAAGTCAGACAGCTTTACATTCTATATTCCGTTGAAGAACGGTGGCACGCCAGCATACGAAGCACATACCGGATAAACCGATATCTGCGGTCAAACTATCCGAGGCCAATAAAAGAGACTGCTTCGCGGAAGGATCTCTCCGCGGGAGATATTTTTGCATCGAATATTTTGGCACGCCTAATGGGACATCTTTGTGTCTCTAAGTGACAATAGGGGATCCTTACGGAAGGAATTACCCTCAGTGTCGCAAGCACCCACAACCGGCTTACCGTGAACATACATATACTCGGTCTCGTTTATTGAGTGATCAAGCGGTTGACATCATCTTCGCGAAAGACTTTAACACTATGTCATTTAAAACTTTAAGTGAAGCGGAGATAGCGAAACTTACGTTCTCAGAGTACCTAGCTTACGCGGCTAGGCGCGACAGCCACCAGACTAGTTACTACACGGCTCTCGATGAAGGGATCGAGCGACAAGCAACTCTTTTCACTACCCAAAGCAATTTAATAGACACAACGTTAGCCAAAATCCAATCGATATAGGTAGAATTCAACAGAGATCAGGATGAGAGAGAGGCAATGGGAGCCCAGGTAACAAGTCTCGTGGAAGGTCAGGATAAACTACGGATAGACATCATACAACACTTGGGAACAAGTTTGGATGAATACCGCCGACATGCGGAGACACTGTCTCAAAGGATAGACATGGACATAGCGTCTCTAACTAAATTCATATCTGACCTAGAAAGAAAGACTAGACAAGTGGACTCTTTCCCTCCTGCTTAGGAGCAACGGTTAAACAGGTTCCTAAACGATTGCGACATACATCTGGCCAAGATGTATGATACATATAAGACACTGTTTCCTCCTTTGCAGAAGGATGATCCTGATGCTTGGCAATGGCCAAAGTTCTACCGGCATCAAATCTTCAAGACTTTCTCTGGCGACGATGATTCTAACAAAGCAACACACTTAGCATACTTCACACTGCAATTGGGGCAGTTTGCCCATAACGAGGGACTCAAATTAAGAGTCTTTGGATCATCCTTGTCAGGATCGGCCCTCGTATGGTATACGGGATTAGAAAAGGGGGCTGAGACTACTTACGACGCGTCTAAGCAAGAGGAAATATTCAAAGAGCTAGTCCTAGTAGGGATAGCAACAGTTCCTGATAATTGGGGAACGCTGGATCCACATCCTGAGGATGTCAGGGGTCTACTCTAGTGTCGATACCATCATCGATAGGGTCACCATTCCACGAGTGCTTGTCGTGATTTAAAATTCAGGATACAGCAGTGGATTGACGAGGGAGAAATAATGATAGACCAATAACCCTCGCCAAGCTTGGCGACCGACATATTCTTGACGGTTGGAATGTTAGAGCTAACAAGAGACAAATCAAACAAACGAAAACAGACTAATAGTCATCAAACTACTGGCGAGAGTCTACCAAGCAAGCAAATGAAAAAATCAGTTAAAGGAAAAGAGAAAGTGGACCCAAAAGCAGAGTTGCCAGTAGCTCTTTGTGCTCATTGTAAACTCAGAGGCGGGTTGAAGATTTCCTATGAAGAATTGGCTGAAGCAGCTAAATTCATCTCAGAATTATTTTCACAAACAGATCATCAACCCCATAACCTAAAGCGAGCAAGACAAAGGGATTCCCCAGCTCCTAAGCGCTCGCGAGCAACAGAAAAGGTCAGTGAAGCCAAGAAGTCTGAATCAGAAGTTGCTGACACGCTCGCCAGGCCATATGTTCCTCCAGCTTCAAGAAATATCACAAAGGAGAACGTATGGTATATGAAGGAGAAAGGAAAGACTATAGAGGTAACTCCAAGTAGAAGAAGAAATCTTCAACGTCGCTTTGAAGAAGCCTAAAGAGCATTAGAGGCTTATGAAGTAGGCTTGCTCAAAGAAGAAGAACTGATGTGTTCTCCAGAAACACTACAAAGGCGAATGAATGCCCTTGCAGCAAACCCCTTAGTGGTTTTCACGAAAAAGTCTCGTGAGCCCAAAGTGAGAGCACAGCGCCCAGGTGTCTTTGACCGTAACCCAGAGTTAGGGTCTAAAGGAAAACAGCCCGAACCTATTCCTGAGGATCATCGTGAAGTCATAAAACGAAAGCTAGTGAGAAGATGTCTCACTTTCGATGATGAAGCGATGGAAACAATGGGGCTACACACACCTCCAAATGAGGGGAAACACATTCAAAAGCAAAACACTCCAAGCGAGACCAATGTATTGCAATGGAGACTGAGACCTTTAATTATAGAAACCTTTAATTATAGAAGAACAAAAGAAGGTCCAACAACCAGTTCCCCATCCCAAGGAGCAAAATCCAGCACTACTCATGTCAGCAGCCATAGATCCTATACCTGAGGATCAATTGCAACATGTTGCTTCTCTCGAGGTCACTACAACTTTGGACTTCGAGGGACAACAGGCTGAGGGTAACAACTGTGAGGATGATGAGCAGTGGTTGGATTACGGTGAAGGTGAAAATGAAGAAGCTGAAGAATACGTCGAGGAGGAGGATACCACTGTTAACATGGTGTTTGTTCTGTCCTCCAAATATGCTTTACCTTCACCAGTATCGATGGATGAATCGATCACGAACGGAAGCATCAACAACTTGGTAGTGCCAGAAGATGAACCAATATTGTCAGATGACATAGCACTCGCCAAGCCACCAAAGACTGATTCATCATCAACAAAGGGACAGATGATGTTCGCCAAGCCTACCGTTGACATGGCCATGCACATGCAGCCGTTATATGTAACGGGAAATGTCCAGGGAATTCAAGTCAACAAACTTTTGGTGGACTCAGGGGCTGCAGTGAATATCATCACAGTCAAAGCAATGGCCTTATTAGGCGTTCCCAAGTCTGCTATCCAAGAAACCACACTCAACGTCAGAAACTTTCAGGGTAGTATTTCCAAGACTTTGGGCATTGTCTTTTTGCAGGTACACATCAGCCCAGCCACTGGTACATACACGTTCTTTGTAGCATAGTGCACAACTCCATACAGTGCAATTTTGGGGCGTGACTGGATCCACATGAGCTATTGTGTACCTTCTTCCCTCTATCAGCAGATGTTACTCTGGAATATGGAGTCAGGTGAGGCAGAGATAGTTGATGTCGACCCTCGTCCATACTCCGTTTCTGCTAATTCTTTAGAAGCCATTTATTACCACAGTGACCTTAGGCCACTGGAGGTATGTGGCGTCGACAACAAAGGCCGCCCAGTTGGTATTACGGCCTCTGAACTAGCTCAATGGGGTATAATTCAAGTAAGTCATGATCATAGAAGACCCTACACCATTGAGCTATCATCCAAGTCTTCTCAATGATTGGGTCTCTATCAAGTATAGAGATCGAGGCTTGTTACTTTTTACACGAACGCTTTCACAATTTTCTGTTAAAGAGTGAAGCCTACGAGAAGGTTCCAATGATAACAGCATTGGAATATGTGGATGAAGATGTTCTGAATGACTTCGATGATGAGGAAGAGATTAAATTAGCTCCAGCAGCTTTGGATGATTTACCTCCTAAAGTCAAAGATCTCATTGAAAAGATCAATCTTGGGACCAATGAAGAGCCAATCTCTGTGGCCATTATTACTTTCCTAGAGCCTGAAGAATGACTGAAGCTCATTGAATTGCTACGTGACTACGCTGATTGTTTTGCAAAAAAGTATGATGACATGCCAGGCCTGTCACCAGACTTGGTTTGTCATAGCTTACCCATCATAGAGAGGAAGAAGCCGGTGAAACAAGAGATGCGTCGGATGAATACAGAAACAACAATTCTAGTCAAGGAAGAGGTCGAGAAGATGCTCAAGTCAGGGATCATACGAGTAGCCAAGTATAATGAGTGGTTATCCAACGTAGTCCCAGTCAAGAAAAAGAATGAAAAAATGCGAGTGTGTGTTGACTATAGAGACTTGAACAATGCAACTCCAAAAGATGCATACCAAATGCCAGTAGCGGATCTGTTGGTGGACTCAGTGGCTCGTCATGAGATGTTAACACTCATGGACGGAACTGCTGGTTACCATCAAATTCCAGTGGCAGAATCAGATCGTCATAAGACTGCGTTTCGGTACCCAGGATTTGTAGGAGTATTTGAGTACGTGGACATGCCATTTGGACTCAAGAATGCAGGGGAAACCTACCAACGAGCAATGAACTTAATTTTCCATGATCTTATTGGTAAGACTATGAAAGTATATATAGATGATGTGGTAGTTAAAACGAAGTGCAGAAGGGATCATATTGAAGACTTGCGGCAGGTGTTTCTCAGAATGAGGCAACATCAACTGAAGATGAATCCAACTAAATATATATTTGGAGTACAAGCAGGAGACTTCCTGGGATTTTTGGTTCATCAGCGTGGGATTAAGATACCGGACGACAAGAAACAAGCATTTCTTAGTGCAATCCCACCAAAGAGTAAGAAAGAACTACAACATTTATTAGGGAAGATCAATTTCTTACGGAGTTTCATTGCCAATGCTGCTGGGTAGACACAACCTTTCTCAACGTTGCTCAAGCTTCAAAATCAGAAAGACTTTGTATGGGAGCATATCCATCAAGAGGCGTTTGAGACCATCAAAGCATATTTAACGAACCCACCAGTCTTGGTTCCTCCAAGGCTAGAGGTTCCTCTTAAGCTGTATATTTCAGCTACTGACCTTTCTATTGGGAGTTTATTAGCTCAGGACGAGATATCAGGAACTAAACGTGCTATTTTCTATCTCAGTCGTACCTTGAATGAGTGTGAAACGCGATACTCTTCAATGGAAAGATTGTGTCTAGCTCTGTATTTCTTAGGATGCAAATTGAGGCACTACATGCTTTCCTTCACCACATGCGTTATAATACAAACAGATTTGGTGAAGTATATGTTGTCCAGACCCATTCTCTGGGGACGGATTGGGAAGTGGATTCTGGCTTTGTCAGAGTTTTCTTTGCAATACGTTCCCCAGAAGGCGGTTAAAGGCCAAGTAGTGGCCGACTTTCTGGCCCATCATCCAATGAATGATGTTCAGGAGGGGCCAGAACTGGACCTTGCTCGTATCGATTTGGCCCATTGGTGTTTATACTTTGATGGGTCAAGTACGAGTACTATGGCTGAGGCAAGAGTAGCATTAATCTCTCCATGCAGCCAAACTTTCTCTTATTCTTTCATGTTGGACTTCAGATGCACAAATAACCAAGCAGAGTATGAAGCTTTGATCATTGGATTGGAACTTCTATTAGATATGGAGATCACAGATGTGCATGTATATGGAGATTCCCAACTAGTGATCCGACAACTTGAAACTAAGTATAAGGCTGGACCAATACTAGAACCATATGCTAAGTGAGCCTGTGATTTACTCAAGTTGTTTACTGAGGTGGAGTTGAGCTACATCCCTCGCGAGAGAAATTATGCAGCAAACGAGTTGGCTCAACTAGCAACAGGGGTGAGCCTGCAAGATGGAGTACGTGAATGGATATTAAAGGTCGAACGAAGGACCCTTCCATCTTTCTTTGCTCGCCAAGAAGATAAAAATGAATGGTACGTTGCTACACTTGATCACATTGATGTGGATTGGAGACAGGATATTATTTCCTACCTCCAGAATCCTAATAATCCGGTGGATAAGAGGATTCATTTTTTAGCTCCTAACTATGTACTCAAGGATGATGAGTTGTATAGAAGATGGGAGGAAGGCATACTCTTACGTTGTGTCTTTGGACGTGAAGTAAAGCGATTAATGAGGGAAGTCCATCTTGGGATAGCAGGGGCACATCAGGCCGGTCCTAAGATGAGATGGTTAATAAGAAAACATGGCTTTTATTAGCCAGGAATGCTCAGAAATTGCATCACATTTGTTAAGGGTTGTGAAGAATGCCAGAAACATGGTTCAATCAGCCATATGCCCAGAATACCATTACAGCCTATAATCAAGCCTTGGCCAGCTTGAGGATGGGCGTTGGACTTAATTAGAATGATTCATCATCATTCATCTGATGGGCACAAATTCATCATCGTGGCTACTGATTTCTTCACAAAGTGGGTCGAAGCTCGACCTCTCAGGGTATCATCAGCAAAGGTCATCCGCCAGTTCTTATTTGAAGACATCATTTGTAGGTTTGGCATCCCTGAGAGTTTTGTTTCAGACCGTGGGGCAGCCTTCATGTCTGGAGATGTAGACGAGCTTATGAAGGATTTTGGAATACACTTCCTACATTCTTTTCCATATTATGCCCAATCTAATGGTCAAGCTGAAGCAAGCAACAAAATCATTATCCATATCCTCAAAAGGATGCTTGTGAGCAATGCCAGATTGTGGCATGAAGAATTATTCAACACCCTGTGGGCTTGCAGAACAAGTAAAATGACACCCATAATGCATTAATGTTCGGCCATGATGCGGTCTTGCCTCTAGAAATTAGCGTTCAATCTTTACGGGTGATGGAACAACATAGCCTGATCGGTGATGATTATGTACAAGCAATGTGGAAAGAGCATGAAGACATGGATGAACAAAGAATACAAGCTTATGATAGTCTATATGCTGAAAAACGAAAGGTAGCTCGTGCCTATGATCGATGTACTAGGGGCATGAGTTTTGCAAAAGGAGAACTGGTCTGGCGAGTCATTTTGCATATTGGCGAGAAGACTGAAGGACGAAGAAAATAGTCAGAAAAATGGGAAGGACAATACATCATCGATCGACTTCTGGGTAAAGGAGCAATTCTTTTACGAGATCGAGATGGCACCATACACGCTAATCCTATAAATGGTCGTTTCCTTAAGAAGTTCATACAACCGGTCTGGGAGTATGAAGTTCCCCTAGCCATGGCTTAATCCAGTTTATTCATGCTCATCCCATTCCACTCGCATGAGTAAAATGCAAGGGTAACACACAGGGATTATGTACATTATAGTAGCCTATACTTGGGGTAAATCTTTAGTTAGGGCCTATATTGGAGGCCAAAATCTTTCAATTTTTGCAATTTTACTTTTGTTTTTCTTCTAAGTCAAGAGAGTTCATGTTAGCCAATTACAATGGTTAAAGACATGTACAAACTATATCTGAGTTTATCAATATAAATTTACAGAAGGAATTCTTTGCTTTAAAGGAAAATATTACATTCATCATTTAGAAGAATACAAAAGGCTTTCCTGAAAGGACCCAACCCCGATTCAGTTGCTTAAACCGGAATCGAACCCCTTCTGAAAACACGAACCAACAAAAATCATTCAAAATTTCGGCAGAGTAACGTTACTAACGTGGAATTACATAAACCTGCGCCCTGAAAATAACACTTCGTCCTATGCCACAAAAACCAAACCGTGGGCACCAATTCCATCCGGATTTCTCAACATCATATCATAATCAGTAAACAGTAAACATACTGTAGTATATATATATATATATATATCCGAGAAAATCCGTATAAAACATGTATCAGAATGTATCAGAGCGACCTCTAGTGTAAATATATACAATATACACATCAGTAGGCGAAACAAGAACCTACTGGAAAACACAGGTAGCTCAGATCACTAGACTCCAACCGCGACGTGAAACACCAGAACCTGAACTGCAAACTGGGCACGAAAACCGAAAAACCCAGGGGAAAGACATGAAAACCGTTAGAGTAAGTGGACGAAATGATAATTGTCTTTCGCCGATGAATATATATGTTATAAAAACATATGCGAGTCCAGATGCATAAATAATCAAATAGTACACGAGGGAGACTCTAACTCCTCACGCATACAGAGCATGCATAAAAATCTCACGGGGTCACTCGTGGACACATTCGTGCTAGTACAGTCAGAATCACGGGGTCCCTAGCCCGCACGTGATTCTAGCTAGAAAGGGCCACAGGTCAGAGATCTGCCTCCCCCCGGTAAAGACCTCGGGTCAGGAGTCACAGCCTCCCCCGGTAAACATCCTCGAGGACCAGCCGGGATGTGAGTGTATCGATACAACAACATATATAATGACTGTACTCTGTGTAAACCAAATCATAAATAGATCGATGCGAATACATGAAACAATATATAAGTGTATATACGTAATATATATTCTGGTATAGGCATAATCGTATAACACATGCTCATGTAAATCGAAATCTCGTATGCATGCTCAAGTTCGTAAAACGTGTATAAGACTCACAGGTGAGCAAAACGCGCACTTGCGCTAATCCCGTGGTCCGGCAGAAGATCCCTCGCCTGAAGCAGGATCACGATCTCGATCTCGATCTCGATCTCGATCGTCTGAATATTCATAAAACACAACTGATCAAAAACATAACCCACAACTCTGTACTTAACCACGGAAACCAACCGTTCCCGGAAATAAACAACGCAGTACAAAATGATTAACGGAATTCCCGAAATCTCCACTCGTAACCCTCGATTGAAAATCCGCTACCCAAATCAATCCGAAAACCTCTGGACGATACTCAGGGCGTGATTACGAGAAAAATGACATTAAAAATATCGAAATCTGAAAAGTTGACTTTCTCGCCGGAGCGTTGCCGTTGACCTCCGCCGCCGCTGGCGGCGCGCTGTCAACGGAGACTTTCTCTGGCGGAGAAACTCTAGATCACAAGAGTACCACAAGCCCAATGTTTTTCTTAACTACCATATAGCTCAAATCAGACCGGAACCTAACCAATTTTAGCTCGAAACAGATTGGAATTCCTCCTCCGGCAACCAAATTGGGCTCCATAATAACCACCTCCTCAGACCAAACTAAACACAGGGGAGGCATCACCAAGGTGTGGGGAGTTGAAACCCCATCAACCCAACCTCCACCACTCGCCGGAACCACCCTAACCGTCACCGGCGAAAAACCCAGAACTGCCCCGATTCGTTCTTCCACAAACCTCCATCAATTCTCACAATTCAAAGCACAAACCAACTTAAAATCAAGAGAGGATGAGAACCATACCCTTCGCGTAGCCGGAGGTGGCCGGAATAAGCAGGTCGGACGGCGAAGCCAAAACAGGAAACTTCCCCCTTTCGCGGTCAACGGTCAACTTACTGTTTTTGGAAAGTCAACGGTCTGGTCAACGTCAAATAGTATTTCTCGACTATTTCCGATATTTATACTCGCGCCTCGGGTCGATCGACGATTCAAAACGGATAACCATCGCGATTCGGATAAACACGAAACAATCGGATAAACTCGTCGAAAACTGAAACTTCGAATAATCACAATATATTCCTCATTTATCGGAAAAATCATCTGGAACCACTCACGAACTCAAAATCACGTACTCTACAACTTCCATGAAGAAACTCAATTCAAATTCTCGGCCGAAAATATAGTCGCGAACTAACTCAACAAACCACACATATAACGTAAAACTGCGACTAAGCATAATCTAGTGAATCGTGCCGAATATTCTACTGATTCTGGTTCGGGTCGTCACAAATCTACCCCCCTTAAAAAAAATTTCGACCTCAAAATTTATGTACTTGTCAAGTGAACAGATGAGGATACTGCTCCCGCATACGCTGCTCAGTCTCCCAGGTGGCCTCCTCAACTGAGTGGTTCTGCCACAAGACCTTCACTAGCGGGATCTCACGGTGCCTCAACTCCAGTTCATGACGATCAAGAATCTGCACAGGCTCCTCCATGTACGTCAAATCCTCACGGATCGGTAACTGCTGCGGAGCTAACACATGTGAAGGATCTGAGATGTACTTCCGCAACATCGAAACGTGGAAGACATCATGAACACGAGTCATCTCAGCTGGCAACTCAAGTCTGTAAGCAACAGCTCCAATCCTCTATGTAATCTCGTATGGACCAATGTATCGTGGTCGCAGCTTGCCACGCTTCCCGAAACGCACAACTCCCCTCCACGGAGATAGTTTCAGGAAGACCCAATCACCAATCACCAACCTCGAACTCTAAACTCTTCCTCCTCACGTCCGCATAACTCTTCTGGCGATCCTGGGCGATCTTCAATCTATCTCGGATAATCTGGACATCCTCCATAATGCTCTTCACCAGATCAGGGCCAATAAGCCATCGCTCGCCCACCTCACTCCAACACAACGGAGTGCGACACTGCTTCCCGTACAGGGCCTCGTACGGTGCCATCTCGATACTGGCCTGATAGCTGTTGTTGTAGGCGAACTCTATCAAATGTAACTGCTGATCCCAATTCCCGCGGAACTGCAACACATAAGATCGTAGCATATCCTCAAGAGTCTGGATGGTCCGCTCAGATTGCCCGTCGGTCTGAGGGTGAAAAGCTGTACTAAATCGCAACCTCGTGCCCAAGGCTCGCTGCAACGCCTGCCAAAACTCAGAAGTGAACTGACTATCACGGTGAGAAACAATAGACACAGGCACACCATGCAAGCGAACAATCTCTGATAAGTACAACTTGGCCAATCTGCCCACTGATATCTTCCCCGGAAGTGCAAGAAAGTGAGCGGATTTCGTCAGTCGATCAACAATAACCCAAATACCAGTGTTGCCAGCCGAAGTATGCGGCAACTGATAGACGAAATCCATCGTAATATGCTCCCACTTCCAAACCGGAATCTCCAGTGGCTGTAGTTTCCCTGCAGGTTTCTGCCTCTCCGCTTTCACCTGCTGACAAATCAAACATCGACTCACGTACGCGGCAATCTCCCGCTTCATGTTGCACCACCAGTAATACACTCGAAGTGTACGAAACATCTTCGTACCTCCGGGATGCATCGCATACGCTGAACTGTGGGCCTCATCCAGAATCTCCTTCTTCAGGCTCTCGTCTCTGGGTACACATAACCTGCCTCTGAACAACAAAGTACCATCGTCGCTCAATCGGAACTCTGTAGGCACACCATTTCGTATCATGGTCTTCTTGCTCAACAAGTAGGAATCTGAATCCTAAGCCTCTCGTACCTGATCAACCAATACGGGTCGAACCTGGAAACTGGCCAATAAAGCTCCCTCATCATCCCACTCGAACTCGGCACCCGTAGCCCGAAGCTCGGCTAACATCAATACTCTGGCCACACACATATGAAACAACGAGGCTCCAGATTTCCGACTAAGTGCATCAGCTACAACATTGGCCTTCCCTGGATGGTACTCAAACGTGCAATTGTAATCATTGATCAACTCCATCCATCGGCGCTGCCTCATGTTCAGATCCGGCTACGTCTGCAAGTAAGTGAGACTCTTGTGATCAGTGTAGATCTTACATGAGCTCCATACAGGTAATGTCTCCAACTCTTCAACGCTAACACAATAGCGGCTAATTCCAAATCATGCGTCGGATAGTTGACCTCATGTGGTTTCAGCTGCCTGGAACCATAGGCTACAACTCTACCATGCTGCATCAACACACAGCTAAGCCCCAACTTCGACGCATCACTGTACACTACGAACTCACCATTGTCGTCTGGCAATGTCAGAACTGGTGCGGTAGTCAATCTCTCCTTTAGGAGCAAATAACTCTCCTCGCACGCATCAGACCACTCAAACTTGACGCCCTTCTTCGTCAATCTAGTCAGTGGTGTAGCAATCCGAGAGAAATCCTGTACAAACCGACGGTAATAGCCTGCTAGACCCAAGAAACTTCGGATCTCCGGTACAGTAGTAGGTCTACTCCAGTTTAGCACGGCCTCGATCTTGTCAGGATCAACAGTGACTCCCTCTGCCGAGATCACGTGGCCCAGAAACTTCACACTATCCAACCAGAACTCGCACTTGATAAACTTTACGAACAACTGATGGTCCCGCAAAGTCCGCAACACTGCTCGTAAATGCTTCTTGTGTTGGCCTACACTCCTGGAATAGATCAAAATATCATCAATGAATACAATTACGAACTTGTGCAGAAATCGTCTGAACACCCGATTCATCAAGTCCATGAAAACTGCAGGGGCGTTGGTCAACCCAAACGGCATAACCAGAAACTCGTAATGCCCATACCGCGACCTGAAAGCTGTCCTGGCCACATCAGAGTCTCGGATCCTCAACTGGTGATATCTGGATCGAAGATCAATCTTCGAAAAGACTGATGCTCCCTTGAGCTGATCGAACAAATCATCAATCCGCGGCAACGGATACTTGTTCTTCACTGTAACCTGATTCAGCTTCCGGTAGTCAATACACAACCGCATAGACCCATCCTTCTTCCGTACAAACAAAACCGGAGCACCCCATGGAGAAACACTCGGTCTAATGAAACCCTTCTCCAGCAACTCCTGGAGCTGAACCTGTAACTCCTTCAACTCTGCAGGTGCCATACGATATGGTGTCTGTGAAATCGGTCCTGTACCCGGAACAACTCAATAGTAAAGTCAATCTCCTAAACAGGGAGTATACCAGCTAACTCCGCTGGAAACACATCCGGAAACTCAGAAACAACCTCAATACTACCAAGATCTGGTACAGCTGCGGTAGTATCCACAACATGAGCTAAGTAAGCGACACAACCCTTCTTCATCAACCGATCCGCCCTCATTGCGGAAATCAAACACGGTAGTGAAGTGTTCTTCTCGCCACGGGACAGTATCTCGGGTAACCCTGGTCGTCGAAACGCGACCTCCTTCTTGTGACAATCAAACATGGCCCAGTGCGTCTCCAAGATGTCCATACCCAAGATCAGATCAAAGTCCACAATATCAAGCAACAACAGATCTGCAGCTAATCCATAATCTCCAATAAACACCTCACAGTCTCTGTATACCCAATCGATACTCACAACCTCACCTGACGGATATAACACTCTACACAACCCCGGAAGTGGAGATGCAGGTACCGTAGATAATGATGATAGTCTAAATGATATGAATGAATGTGTGGCACCTGGATCTAACAATACAAATACTGGAATACCAAAGACATGTAACGTACCGATAACGACCTCTGGTGAAGCTCTGCCCTCTCGAAGAGTCATGGCATGAACCCTCGCCTGCCCGGCTGGTCGTCCTCGCTGAGGCTGTCCCTGCTGTCTACCCTGGCCTACAAACTGTGTTGGTCGAGCTCCTGAAGTGGCACCTCGCTCAGCTCCGGAACTCTGGGTCTCCTGTCCATCAGCACCATACGACTGAGGACACTCCCTCGAATAGTGACCCACCTGGCGACAACGATAACAAATGACAGGGCCCCGTTGACATGTACCAAGGTGATATCTGTTGCAGAAGCTACACAATGGATAGTTTCTCGGAACAGGAAATGTGCCACCGGTACGCCGAGGATAACTAGAACCGTCAGAACCCCCACTAGTCTGTGGTCGCTGCGGTCGATCTCTCCTCCATCTCGATCTCTGTCTCGATGTACTAACTGGTGGGCGATAAGATCCACCACCTGAGGATGAAGCCGAACCAGAAGTATCAGAACTCTGCCTCTTTGAAGGCCCCTGACTCGGTCCACCCTCCTCAAACTGTCTCGGCTGGTACCTCTGCTGCCTCTCCTGCTCAATATCCTCACCTCGGAGTGCTGCACTGACAAACTCATCAAAGTTGTTCCGAGACATTGTAGTCAGAGTCCCCTTGATGTTCAGATTCAATCCCAGCTCAAACCTACGACACTTGGCTTCCTCAGTCGCCACCATATCATGCGCAAAACGAGATAAGCGGGTAAACCTGTCCCGATACTCAAGTACAGACAAACTGCCCTGCCTCAAGTTCGTAAACTCCTCATACTTGCGCTGCTGGGTAGCCTGATTAAAATACCTCCGCATAAACAAATCACGGAACAAAGTCCACGGAGTATCAACTGGAACTCTGTCAGTGCTAACCCACCAAAAGTATGCATCACCCTCAAGTAATCTGACTGCTGCCATTTTCATCTGCTCAGGGGTAAACTGCAGACGCTCACAAACACGTTCAACCTGAACCACCCAAGCC
Source organism: Geum urbanum (assembly GCA_946800695.1). Taxonomy (NCBI): domain Eukaryota; kingdom Viridiplantae; phylum Streptophyta; class Magnoliopsida; order Rosales; family Rosaceae; genus Geum; species Geum urbanum. The sequence continues at coordinate 57,599,185 of OX327007.1, read as the reverse complement.
TCACATATCTCTGGATCAACTGAACCCGAAAACACAGTAGCACCAGCAGTACGAGCTTTGACCACAGGGTCAAAACGCTCTTCCAAACGCAGCACTCGCATCAGCAAGTCGCGCATCTGGCGATCCTCATCAGGATCCGCTTCCCGATCAACACGGGGACCACGTCAAGGAGGCATCCTACTGATACAAGACAAGCATTAGGCACAAGCAGAAAGAACGTAATCATGAAACCGCAGATATTTGAGAACACACAACACCCGAAGTATTGATGAGTACCGCTGGCCAGTCGGGTCATCACTCCATTCATGCTGTATAAACTCAAATACCCTAAGCGTCACAATTACAAGAGTCTACAGAATCAGACAACCTAATGCTCTGATACCAAGCTGAAAGGACCCAACCCCGATTCAGTTGCCTAAGCCGGAATCGAACCCCTTCTGAAAACACGAACCAACAAAAATCATTCAAAATTTCGGCAGAGTAACATTACTAACGTGGAATTGCATAAACCTGCGCCCTGAAAATAACACTTCGTCCTATGCCACAAAAACCAAACCGTGGGCACCAATCCCATCCGGATTTCTCAACATCATATCATAATCAGTAAACAGTAAACATACTGTAGTATATATATATATATATCCGAGAAAATCCGTATAAAACATGTATCAGAATGTATCAGAGCGATCTCTAGTGTAAATATATACAATATACACATCAGTAGGCGAAACAAGAACCTACTGGAAAACACAGGTAGCTCAGATCACTAGCCTCCAACCGCGACGTGAAACACCAGAACCTGAACTGCAAACTGGGCACGAAAACCGAAAAACCCAGGGGAAAGACATGAAAACCGTTAGAGTGAGTGGACGAAAAGATAATTGTCTTTCGCCGATGAATATATATGTTATAAAAACATATGCGAGTCCAGATGCATAAATAATCAAATAGTACACGAGGGAGACTCTAACTCCTTACGCGTACAGAGCATGCATAAAAATCTCACGGGGTCACTCGTGGACACATTTGTGCTAGTACAGTCAGAATCACGGGGTCCCTAGCCCACACGTGATTCTAGCCAGAAAGGGCCTCAGGTCAGAGGTCTGCCTCCCCCCGGTAAAGACCTCGGGTCAGGAGTCACAGCCTCCCCCGGTAAACATCCTCGGGGACCAGCCGGGATGCGAGTGTATCGATACAACAACATATATAACGATTGTACTCTGTGTAAACCAAATCATAAATAGATCGATGCAAATACATGAAACAATATATAAGTGTATATACGTAATATATATTCTGGTATAGGCATAATCGTATAACACATGCTCATGTAAATCGAAATCTCGTATGCATGCTCAAGTTCGTAAAACGTGCATAAGACTCGCAATCAATCCGTGAAAAGAAATTGTCCACTCACAGGTGAGCAAAACGCGCACTTGCGCTAATCCCGTGGTCCGGCGGAAGATCCCTCGCCTGAAGCACGATCTCGATCTCGATCCCCTAAATATTCATAAAACATAACTGATCAAAAACATAACCCACAACTCTGTACTTAACCACGGAAACCAACCGTTCTCGGAAATAAACAACGCAGTACAAAATGATTAACGGAATTCCCGAAATCTCCACTCGTAACCCTCGATTGAAAATCCGCTACCCAAATCAATCCGAAAATTTCTGGACGATACTCAGGGTGTGATTACGAGAAAAATGACAATAAAAATATCGAAATCTGAAAAGTTGACTTTCTCGCCGGAGCGCCGCCGTTGATCGACGCCGCCGCGCTGTCAAAGGAGACTTTCTCCGGCGGAGAAGCTCCATATCACAAGAGTACCACAAGCCCAATCTTTTTCTTAACTACCACATAGCTCAAATCAGACCGGAACCTAACCAATTTCAGCTCGAAACAGATTGGAATTCCTCCTCCGGCAACCAAATCGGGCTCTACCAAAACCACCTCCTCAGACCAAACTAAACACAGGGGAGGCATCACCAAGGTGTGGGGAGTTGAAACCCCATCAACCCAACCTCCACCACTCGCCGGAACCACCCTAACCGTCACCGGCGAAAAACCCAAAACTGCCCCGATTCGTTCTTCCACAAACCTCCATCAATTCTCACAATTCAAAGCACAAACCAACTTAAAATCAAGAGAGGATGAGAACCATACCCTTCGCGTAGCCGGAGGTGGCCGGAATAAGCAGGTTGGACGGTGAAGCCAAAACGGGAAACTTCCCCCTTTCGCGGTCAACGGTCAACTTACTGTTTTTGGAAAGTCAACGGTCTGGTCAACGTCAAACAGTGTTTTACGACTATTTCTCGACTATTTCCGATATTTATACTCGCGCCTCGGGTCGATTGACGATTCAAAACGGATAACCATCACGATTCGGATAAACTCGTCGAAAATCAAAACTTCGAATAATCACAATATATTCCTCATTTATCGGAAAAATCATCCGAAACCGCCCACGAACTCAAAATCACGTACTCTACAACTTCCGTGAAGAAACTCAATTCAAATTCTCGGCCGAAAATATAGTCGCGAACTAACTCAACAAACCACACATATAACGTAAAACTGCGACTACGCATAATCTCGTGAATCGTGCCGAATATTCTACTGATTCTGGTTCAGGTCGTCACATTTGCGGCCTCAAGCTCTGATACCATATGAGAAACAAACTACAAATCAACAACAGAACAGAAAGATAAAACAATTTGTTTTTCCAAATCCTCAAACAGTTGATATCCAGTCTTTGGGTCGATGTGTCAAATATAGACACATTGAAAAGAGAATACGACCTCAAGCGACGAGATGGAGAGGATTTGAAACGCCAAGGAACCTAGTTTATCAGATCAGAATACCCTTTACACTAGACTTGGCGTTTGTTGCCTTTTTCCCCGGTTGAAGTCCCTGTTTTTCCCCTTCTGTGCAGCCATGTCCATAGGGGGCCTACAACCTCTATACATATGGATACGAAGCGGGTGCACATGAGGAAGATGAGAGGTTTTCAACCTTGGAATTGTGGCTTTCCCTACTTGTGGAAGCACAGGTTGGGTCAGCCAAGGCAACGCCTGGACGTAGATATTGCTATCTAGTCCAGGTTTGGACGTGGATATTGTTATCTAAAGAATACAACATGGAATGTTTTATCTGGATGTTTCTTTAGGTAGGAGAACCAGAGCAAATACACAAAAGGGGAGTTTATTCTTGCAAGGAAGTTTGGAAGGTTGTTCACAAGAAGGAAGGGGAAACCTTTTATAGAAAGGAGTCACAGCGGTAAAGCTTCGCGAGAGTAATTACACCCGTTAATAGAGGACACGCGTTTAATTGGAATTGAGCCAAGTCACGGTTTATCTACCCCCAAAGGAGAGCATGATGAATGAAAGATTCTTGGGGCAGGTAAAACGTATTTTGAAAATTTGATTGTTTGACGCGATACAGATTTCAAGTATGGAATTAAATTCCATTTAATGTTGGACAATCATAGCAAGCAAGTGGTTAGAGCCTATAAATGAGGCTAGTTCCATTTAAGCAAGTTTTGAAAAGGCTTAATTCTGAGGCCCAGTCTTGCTATCGGGCCCAATTCACACTTTGTTTCCAAATTTTGGATTGAACAAATAAATACTGAAAGAATTTTGGAACAAACAAAAAGGGGCTTAAAATTGGAAGCCCAATGATTCTAATAGGAGGGTATGTCCCCTCACGGATACCTTGGCATATTCAAGAGCCAGCTAGGTATTTTTGAGTATCTGTAGAGCGTCTGCAGCTTCTTCTGTTGCTTCTTGCAATAGTTGAGCTTGGCTCTCTCCTTCGGTCATGAGTTGGCACATAGTGGCTTGGTCTTTGGAGGTATCAGCAACCATACTATCTACTTTAGCTTCGAGGGCAGCCACTTCAGCTTTAAGGATAGCTAGTCTAGCCTTTTTGGTTGCCAGAGCTGCTTCATGGGTAGACATGTCCTTCAGAACGACCTGGATTCGTTTTTTCTCTTCTTGAGCTTGGCGGACCAATGTTTCCACTACTTCTTGTTTACGGTCTGACTCAAGTGTCAGGCGTTGGTGTTCTTCACTTTGGCTTAAGAGTTGGTATAATTTCTCCTCCAGGTCAGGAATATATTGAGTAAGTTCTGTGAGGGCAATAGCCTTTAGTTCCCTGACCTGTTCGCAAACGTGTCGAATGTCCTGAGGAGAGTCCAGGTTGCCAGAGAGAATGTCCTGAAGGGCAACTTTGATTACAGAAGGAGAGCTTAGTGTACTTAGTTTGCTATAAAATTCTTGCAACTTTATTGCTGCTTCTTGTGTTTTGAGTGCCTGAGAGAGAGCTCCTTGTGATGAAGACGATGCAGTAGTTTCTTTGATTAAAGGTTCAGGGTCTTCATCATTAATACATAGTGAACTAGTAGGCTGATCCATGGCAGCCATTACGGGAAGTTAAGAAGATTGGCCTGGCGAGCTCATGTGTTCCTTTGGACTTGTTGGTAAGGTAGGAGTCATCTCATCGATGTCCAAAGGAACGTTTTTGGACTAAAAATAATAATACGGGTTGTCAGGACCTATTAAGAGTTAATAAATACAAAACGAAGTAAGTAGATAAGTTCTTACTTGTACAGGAAACAGTAACTGTGTTTCTTCAGTCGCTTGAAGCTTAGGCTCTAGCGAGGAAGGAGTTGAGTCCTTGAGTTCTGAATTAACCTCAACCAGTGACTGTGGTTTGGCGACTGAGAGCTCTGGCGGGGAGGAAATTTGTTGTTCTTGCTCTGAAATGACTTGGTCATTTTAAGCACTTGTGCCCTCGCCAGAAGAAGAATGAATGAAGCAGGATTGGAACTCGATCTGCAAGTGCCGGAATAGAATGGCAATATCAACAGGCTTGTTCTTCTCTTCTTCCTTAAGTTCTTTTCGATTAATTCCAGCCAGAAACTGGGCTATGAAGTCTTTGCAGCACTCTTTGCCGTTGTTAATGACTTCGTGTCCCGTGTCATGACCCTCAGTTCCATATATGATGCTGGAATCATCGAACTTCAAAATGTAGCCTTTACAGCATCCTTCGAAGAGCCTTTCTCCGAGTGAGTCAATAATATAATAGGCTTCGTCTTCAGATTTGAGGACGAAGAAGTGATCATTCCAACTCACTATATATACTTGAGGCTTGTGGCTCTTGCTGATTTGCTCCCATGACATATCGAAAGATGCAAGACCACTCAGGGCTGTAAACCTCTCTGGGTTAAAATATCCAATGAAGGAGTCATCAGATGAGAACTTCAGTGGTCTGATGTCAGCCTTCAAAATAACTTCCAGATCAAAATGTTGATCTGGGTAAGAGCTTGTGAGGACTTCATCCTTGCATAGTTCTTGCCACTCCTTAGAACCTTGGATCAGGAGGTCATCGAACTCAGAGACCGTGGGCATGCTGTTTGGATTTGCACATAGCCAGTGTGCAATGGTGAAAACCAATGCTGAGCAGGCACTTGCCCCGAAGGCTTTGTCACTCCTTTGATCAAATGAGGCATGGAAGACTTGAGCTTGAAGCTTTGCTTGTTTGTCCCTGCTTGTGATCTCTGTAGCTAACCAAACTCCGCTCGGAGGCTCCTTAGGCTTGGAGTGGATCTTCCTGCATTTCTGAGACTATCAAGAGATTGAGTTAGTTACAGTTCAGTGACAAAATCAGACAATTTATTCTGGGTAAATAAAATGCAAACGCTTACGGATTGCCTAGAAGGATTGGACCTCTTCTTCTTAAATGATTGCAAGGCAACAGTCACGTCGGGTTCAAGGGCGTGCTGTTTTTAAGAAGAAAGGTTAATCAGTTACAGTATAAGGAATTGTTAATACATGTGGTATTTTTGGATGAAAGAAGCATACCTGTGGCCAAAGAGTAGTGCTTATATTCTTATAAGACTTATTGATAACAACCAAGTCTTCTTCATTCGAAAATCTCTTGCCAAAGTCATAGAAGATAGTGGCAAAGCATGCAAGTTGTCCCTTGTGTAGTATATCTTCCCAAAGTTGGGAGCGCCATGGTTGGTAAGACTCAGTGACCAAATGGGAAATCACTAGTGGCTTCGTTATGATGGGAAGCATTACTGTTGGGAAGCCAAAGTGATCATTATGCACTTCTGCTGCAATGGGATGATTCGTTCATCGCCAGAGAGTATACTTGTTCACAGAACAGGCGAGGGGCATGGGAGCATCCTGGGTGAGCCCAAATTGTCTTGAGAAGTGGTTTGGGGCATAAAGCTCATACCCGAGGCTCGCTAAATCTGGGATTGGCCGGTCTTTGCAAGTGTTGCACTGAAGGAATAAGTTCCTCGCAAGAGCGTCTTGCTCTGGCGAGGGCATAAACCCACTTGCAAGGAGGCCAGGATGGCGACGATTCAGAATTACTTCAACTGCTGCAATTGGAAAATCTTTTTGTATGCAGAGGTAGTTGAAGCAATTTATATAGGACCATAACCTAGTCCTAGTTGGTGTAGAAACCAACGTTTGGCCCAGCGGCTTCTGGTCTTCAAAGACAGGAGGTGTTGTGGGGCAGAAAAAGGGGAAGTACATCCACAACCAGAGCTCCACCATCCAGAGCGTTCCTGGTTGATTAAGGTCGAGCTTTGAAAGTGTGACTCGCCTCAAACCATAGTAGATGTAGGCGAGAACGGATTCAACCAAGCCCAGTTGTTCACCATTGAAGAGGCGTTCGGCAAGGTTGGTCCAACATCTGTTGACCTTTGTAGAAGATGGACAAAAGATATACTTCGATAACCAATATTCCAAAAAGGCTATTCATCCTTGGTCTGTGTCTTTTTCCTCCTATGCAAAATGTTTTACCCAGGAAGAGTAGGAGGAAAGACGGTTGATGGAGGCTTGAACTGGTGTACCATTGTGTTGGTTGAGCGACCAGGGGTTTGCAAATGCAGGGATTCCAAAAATGGTATACAAGTCAAGAATTGTAATGCTCACATCACCACAGGGGAGACAGAAACAGTTGGCGGTGCAATCCCAAAAGCACATGGTTGTGGCGAACGGTGCTCTGTTGCCACCAGCTGGGAGAGAAAAGCACAAGTCGATGAGTTGAGTGATTCCAACTGCTTCCCACCGGTTGATATCTTGTTCGCGGCGGTGCCGGTACCAAGCGAGATCCTCTACGTTTGGGTGCGGTCATCTCCCAATTAGACAAAGGGTGTCTTTGCTAGTCCATTCCTTTGGGTCTGCCCGAGGATTTTCTTGGACTATTAGAGATGATTTACAGATGGGATGGCAAAGGATATTGAAAAGCTCTGGATTGATTGGAATATCCAGAAAGGGACCAAGAAGGCCAGTACCTTCGATTTGGTCTATAGCAAGGGTGACAATTGCTTCTGGGTTATATCGTTTGGCGACAGCCTTAAGGTGTTTCGAGAATTTCTCGACGTTACAGTTTTCATAAGGGATGGAAATGTCTTTGCGTTGAGGCATTTTCTAGGTCGGAAAAGATGGACGACGGCGAGAATAAAAGGTCTTAGCTTTTGACTAAGGAGGTTAATAGTGCAGGATCAAGGCGAGTGAGAATGTCTCGTTGGGGAATGAGATTTTGTTGATATAGATTGGTGCTTTTATATTACGTCAGCCGAGTGATGCAACTTTTTAGAGGAGTTGTGTAACGTGGCACTTGGGTGTTATGTTACCGTTTAGATTAACAGCGCATCAGTCGGGTAATATTCAAGTCTTTTCGCTTGCATAGGTAATTCAAGTTCAAGACTTGAGGGGCAATGTTTGGGCCTGAAATAAATATTTCATATTGGGCTTGAATGGCTGAAGTCTTGGCGAGCAGCCCATGTTTTATAAAGAGCTTGGCGAGAGGTTAAGTGTGATAAGTAGAGTTCGATTAGAACTATAATTCATTAATTAGCTGATTCCATGCGGGTTGGATGTCTATCATACATTTTCTGTTTCAAATGAGTTTCTTTAATAAAAGAGTTGTGATAGCATTGAAGTTCTATAAAATGATTAAAAACCTGTATGCTGGTGTTAGAGTTATATTGAGATTCAAAGAGTAAGAACAAAAGAAGTTCAAAGTAATCGAAAGACAACTACTGGGCATTATATAAGGAAAGTAAGAGCTTTGTGGAAGAGGTCCCCGATCAAATACATACATTTACTATACGCAAGTACACCTAGACAGACATCTCGCCAAGAGATTCTATCTTCTTTGCAATCAGCAGATCAAAGTGCTTGTCACCTATCGAGTGAGAGTATTGCAATCAGAAGGAAGCAATTGCGACTTGACGGTTGAAGGGCTTGTCATCTATCGAGTGAGAGTTTGGATACTCAAAGGAAGCAGTGTTCTCAACACATCGTCTGAGAGATTGCTCTGCTTTGCACTGATAAGGGAATGTGAGGTATCGATTTCGAAGTCTCTGCTAGAGACACATATCAAAAGTCCTAGGTTACTAGGCGAGAATGACTTATTCAGATAGGGTTGGTGTTCTCCTTGTCTTAATCGCTTATCAAGAAATCATGCGGCTTTACATTCTATATTCCGTTGAAGAACGGTGGCACGCCAGCATATGAAGCATATACAGGATAAACCGATATCTGCGGTCAAACTATCCAAAACCAATAAAAGAGACTACTTTGCGAAAAGATCTCTCCGCAGAAGATATTTTTGTATCAAACAGCATGCATATTTACAAGAACAATTTTTATACATCTATACAAATAAGCAAATTAACAATGTTGTAATGGGGGCAATAAGCAAGCAAATAAAGGAAGGTACTCTGGTGAACAGGTACACCTTGAACCCATGACAAAATACCCACCCTCTGTTTGTGAGAGCATGTGCCCCCGATTCACCTTCCAAGCCGTACTGACAAATAAACCACTCAAAAGTAATTTGAAGCATCAACACTACCGCTCTGTACACGGACAGGTGCTCCCCGGACGTAGAGTGCAACAGAGTTTGAATGATTGAAAGAGAAAAAGTAGCGTGCAAATGGTTTGAAAAAGAAAAATGATTAAATGGGCTAGAGGAGTGTGTGGCGAGTTTGAGAGAGCTCTGACGTGAGAATAATCGACTGTCAAACTAATTGGGTAGTTGTTAATTACTAAACTTTTAAAAGTGGTGTGAGTTAATAAACAGTGTTATAGTGTGGTATATTATACTTTAGAATTGTTGTGACTTACCAAAATGACCAAAATGATAAACATTATACAAAATGATCAAATTCGAGTTTCATCAAACACATTATATATTTAACATAAAAGACCATATTCATTCGAAAACAAAAATTTAGGCCGTTAATAATTAAATAACTGAAAACATAACTCTTGCAAGAAAAAGTACACACAGGCTACGAACAAGCTTTGTTTTTTATTTTCTTTTGTTCGTTACTATTAACAAAAGGAAAAAGGTTGTGAAAAATCTTGGAACGAAGAAGCAAGAAAAAGTCGTTATATTAAATTAAACCATGTGTTTCCAATGTTGACTTGCGAAGAAAAAGAAGTATGTCTAAGGTTGTGAGAGTAAAAGTAAGGTCTTTCTTGGAATTTTGTATGCCCACTTGCAGCTTCTCATGACAGCCGCTTCTCAAAGCTTCAATATGGCAGCTTCCATAATCCCTCTCGGAATTCGGGATTGTAGAAATAAGCTGCTCACTTTTGTTTTGCCAAACGCTTTAGTCAGATTAATTACACGATTCAGCTGTAAAGCCACTGCAACCACCGCGCCAAACTGGCCCTAGTGCTATTGGGAAGTTGGGCTCACCGTCCTTACCTGTTAGACGGCCCACCCTTCTAGTTTTGGAGCCCAAAGCCTATCGTTTCGTTAACTACATTCTTATTCACGGCCCAAGAAAACTTGGTTCTTGTAGAGTTGTAGCTACCTTTACATTTACTTGAATTATATATGAACCCTAACCAGACTAGCCAGCTAGGAATAAACAATCAAATCGATCAGTAGATATAGAATGCAAACGCAATTGGAATGGAATCTAAATTGGATATGGCACAGACAGAACCCACTAACCATGTTACATTTTCTGCATTTGAATAACTAGTTTATCCATAATGCATAACTTAAAGCAAACATTTAATTATTCGCGCTATTACATTTATAAAAAGTAATGCATGTGATCGATTCACCTGGTCGATCAGCTGCTGCTTGTTCTTCACAAACTAACCTAGCCAGAGAGAAAAGACTCGAACACCGACCTTGTCAGAAAGCATCGGGATTTTCTGTGTTTGTTTTTCCAGCTTCACTGCTCTGATAGCGCCACTGTTTGCACCTTTGCAGAAACCCCATTGATATTTGCACCATATCACCGCCCAAAGCTTACACGTTTTCACTGTGTCTCTAAATCCTTCGTCGTATTCTACTCCTCTGATATCTATATATACCTTCACGGCTTCACTGCTTCACCTGCACTCGACCACTATAGCTAGTTTGTTTCTCTCCATCACTCGGCTAATATTTCCATAATGTCATCCTCCTCCTACAAGTTTTCCAAGACGAGATCCTCGGTGCAGAACCAAGAAGCTAGCATCGTCAGCAGAACCAAACAGAAGCAAAAAGATCAAGATGAAGAAACTTACGACGACGACGACATACGCGTGAGCACCCAGTTGTATTTGAAACCCACCCACACGTCGGAAGCCTTAGATAAAGATGTGGTTTTGCGGCGGATCCGGCAACGTAAGCGAGCCAACACACTGCGTGCAGCACTTCAAGCCCTTCTCACCTCTTCCGTCTTGCCGTCGGTGCACGAAAAGAAGAAATGGATCGATGATGCCTTTGCAGCTAGAGAGCCTTAAGATTAGTGTCTCCTCAAATCTAAGTTTATTATTCGTCTGTTGCATGTATCATAGCTTGTCATGCATACATACATGTACGTATGCGATGATCGACCAGTATGGTTTTATTGATTCGTGTAATTTCCTTTTACTAGCATGAAATTGCTGGAAATTCGTGTGGTAATTAACGTACCCTTGTTTAGTTCCGGCCAAATGATTTTGCTCTTTATACTGACCCATGTATATACTTCTGTAAGAGTCAAAACTGAAGGACAGTAAGTGTGAGACTCGCGAATGGGTTTGATTGGTCAGTCATGCACAACCACTATGAAGTATGAAGTGGAAGCTTGAGGTCTACTTGGTGGAAACCATTGAATTAAAAATCTCCAAGTTTGCTCACATTTTCAACCGAGTCCCTCTTTCAATGAAGCACCTCACTAGTTCACTAGGGATCCACTATATACTAGCTTATTGGTTCTTTAGTGGATATCTTCTTTGTATAAGCTTTTTTATATATAAGAATCCCGATGATGCTTCTCTAGGCTCTAGCTCATCACACTCCCGTGTACAGTGTAGTGTATTCACGAAGCGCGATCATTTGATTCGTATCCTGTTATGTTCTAGAATGAAGAGTAAAATCGCTTTCGTGGTGTATCACTAGCTACTTGCATAGTTGCATTGCCTAGAAATAGAATGCAAGGTGCTTCTTCTCTGCTATATATCTACGGATGGTGACTGGTTTAATTTGTACGTGAGTGGTACAGATTGTGACATTTCTAAATTTATAATAACAATTAATCCAGAAGACAAGTATGATAAATTGAGCATGGGTTAGTAAAGGTAACTGTTGATATCTACTGAGCAACGTATTCAAAAGCACGGCTAATATATCGATTTCATGTTGACGTTGGTGTTTTGGCTCTAGATGGGTTTTGTTTGGTTAGTGTCACGCAACGTATTCAAAAGCACCAATAAACTCCGATACGAATCTCCAACATTCTAACTTAAGCTTGTTCTCAAAAACATAACACAATCAAAACTCAAATGACTACTACACTTGATTGCTACGCTAAAATACACTCGATTGCTACGCTATAATGACAATACTTACGAGAGTTTCACTTTGTTTACATATATTAACTGTGAGAATACAGTGTCATATCACGTACGCATATGTACGTGTACGTAGTATAATGCAAATTGGGGGAAAAGGCCGCAAGGGTCCTTATTAGTATAATAGATCGCGGGAAGACTGAATATGAAAAAAGCTTCAAAGGTGTGAGGTCCGCAACCTCACCCACCCGCTCATAAACTCCACTAGTTCATCATCATCATGAAAACAAAACTCTATCTTCTATATATATATATATATATATATATGTTGATATGTAGTTGCCAAGAAAGAAAGAAGAACAACAATAATGGCCAAGATTGAATTCACGAATCACCAATTAGACTCTCTTTTATTACTTCGCTGTTGCGTGGCAATATGGCATCAAATATGTATGAAAATAACAAGGAATTGAAGCTACAGCAGCAATGCCCATGAGCGGTACTTAAGCTACATCAGCCAGCCGTTGCTCTCTCACAGTTTCTTAAATTGACCGGAACTAAAGCTTTGACTTATTGCACGTCACTGACCGTAGATTTAGTTGTACGAAGGAGCATGCATTTACACTACAGAGGGAGGGAGGTAGATCCACAAGTTGAAAGATAAGACACAGCTTGTAATCTGCAAACGATAATGTATATTTCTCTTCTTTGTTTTGTACGATATGATTTACAAATACCTCAATATTGACAGGAATACAGATAGTATTCAAACATGTCCGAAATGGTTTTTGAAGTACGTCATTCTTCTTTAATATACTTCTAGTCACCTCTATACGAATTCACGTAGGGTATAGAGCAATGTTTTCTTGGCTAAAATCATGTTCCACTTTAGGGGCGTGATGTTTAATTTAGCTTTTCCACTCATGGTCTTCAACCAAATTAAAGTTCAAAGTTGAGAGAAATTTTTGTCATTTTATTTTAAACAAATAGTAACTAACTAACCACATTTTTCTCTCACTACGAAAATCTCCACAGAATGTAACGTCATCGACTAGAAGTGTGGAAGCAAGAAACTATCATCATCATGTTTTCTCCATTAGCTTCATATGAGTTTCACTCAATCGCATAAACAGACCTCTTCAATTCCATGAACATGAGTGAGTCTTCAATCCTCGGCATCACAGCCATCTTTTTCCTCATCATCCTCGTCTCAACCAAAGCTTCTTCCATCCATTGCAATCGATCATGCCCGAGCTACGGACCGAGACCTTTCCCTTATCCATTCGGATTCTCAAAGGATTGTGAAATCAAGCTCAACTGCTCTACCGATGGAGTCTTCATCGGTGACTTCCGAGTCCAAACGGTGACTTCCGACAGCATAAGAATCAATCTTCAGAGCCGTTGCGACCGTCCCTTGCGAACCCTTCGCCAACTATACAACACCAACCACCACGCGCCCACGTCACGAAACGCCATCCTCCTGCGGAACTGTACGGACGACCAGAGTTCGAGCAGCTGCGAGATTCCAAGTATCTTGGTCGAGGCTAGGTTTCAGGCGCCGACGGACTGCAGCGCCAACACTACTAGCCTCAGTTGTTATGCCGAGGCCAAAAAGAACGCTTCTTTTTTGGTGTACGAGAGTGTAGAGAAGAGAGGGTGCAAGTACTTGTTGTCTTCTATATCGGCGTCGGTGCCGGCTTTGAATAACTCGCAGGCGCCGGCGGTGACGTTGGAGGTTGAGGTGGCGGAGCTGGGGTGGTGGCTGCCGGGACCGTGCAGCTGTGATAAGCACGCGAATTGTACGGTGGTTTTAACGCCAGATGGAGGGCAAGGATATAGGTGTGATTGTAAGGAAGGCTTTGTCGGAGATGGATTTCAGGCTGGCTTTGGCTGCCGGAAAGGTTAGGCGAATATTTTCAATTAATTTTATTTATTAAATTCTCATTTTAGAATTTTAGTAATTGATTAAGGCACTAATTACTCGAAGCTTACCTAATTCCTACTAATTCCTCTTTTGCGAGTTGCTCTGTTTAGTCTTTCACTCTATGTCCATAATTTGGCTCACATAGCTTTGGCTTTTGGTTACTGAAGAACTCACTTGACTAAAACTAATACTTAGTTTCAATGTGGTAACTTGTATAAAAATTGACAACATAACAGTATAAAAATTAGTGAATAGAATGATAGAGAAAGTTAGAAATTAGCATCATGTGTGCTCTATTCCTATAGAAATGTCAAAATGTCCACTACCGTAATAACTAGGTACTACATTATTTGATATTTTCACTAATTTGTCCCTAAAAAAAAGGAAGACAATCTAGCCTGGATACTTGCATTTATATGTCACTATTGTTTAACTAAGTTTTGTGGGATCACAGGCCAACATACCAAAAGTCCAACAAGCATACAATACAGTTTTCGATGATGAATTATTAGGTAGGCTAGGATTAGACTAGTACCCGCCACAATGGAAACAGACGGAAACAATTTGCTCTATCATCCTTTTCTATTTTTACGTTTGTCTTTTATCATTTTGGAACTCATCTAGAATATCAGTTTATATAAGGATCTCAATAGGCCGAGGAATATTAGGTCCGTGAAGAGGGCCCAATAAAATTCACTACTCTGTGGGGTAAGGCCCATCAATAGCGGGTCAACTTAACGCGATCGATAAGCCCAAAAAGGGCCACGACTCAAACGGGTCAAACTTTTGTTTTCATGGATGAGTTGTGTTGCCTAAGGCAAGATATCAGTTAGGTAGACATTTTAGGCTCAATCGAAATTGCGTAGAGAAATATGATTGTCCAACCCATATTCAAAGAAGCCATGAAATTGTTATATTAGCATTCAAACAATCACACCCTTGAAATGTTGCCATTGTCATGCACGACTTGATGTTTTATTTATTTGAAAGAAGGAGACTTTTGGAATTAGATTTCTTTCGGTCAACATAGACGAGTGCATGACTCGAAATAAGTACGGAAATCACTTGGAAGATCGTGTGATTAGAAATAGACATTTTCCACAGAGAAGAAGAATATAAAAAATACTCGTATAGTTGTATGGAGTTCTTTACTTTGATGACATCTTCTTGATGGATTTCCTTAAAATAAAAAGAAGATCGATTTTGGTACCAACTATTTGGCCCTTACTGTGAATCTAGAATCAGTGTTCTCACCAAAATTTGTAACTTGTTTTGTCATAATTACAGACCCACCGGATTGCATACCGGCAAAATTTCTGTCCGGGCAATGTGGTGGAAGGGCAAGAATCATCGTTTTGATAGGAGGTAATTTTACACCCCCTATTATTCCATCTTCATATAAGTCTAGTTAATTTCGATTCCCTATATGTGACCAGCAATGCATTACATTCCTTGTTTAACTAGGAAACTTCTTTGTCAGGTGTCATTCTTGGAGCTTCTCTAATGATCAGCCTGGCTCTGTTGTGCTGTTTCATTCGGCGGCAAGCCAAAATGAAAGCCAGACACTGCACAAAGCGCCTTCTATCCGAAGCTACAGGCCACTGCAGCATTCCCTTCTACCCCTATAAAGAAATTGAGAAAGCCACAAATTGCTTCTCAGAAAAACAAAGACTTGGTACCGGAGCCTATGGGACTGTCTATGCCGGAAAACTTAACACTAATGAATGGGTTGCCATAAAAAAAATCAAGCACAGAGATGACACCGTTGAGCAGGTCATGAACGAGATCAAGCTCATTTCATCAGTAAGCCACCCGAACCTTGTACGCTTATTGGGATGTTCCATTGAACGTGGTCAACAGATTCTTGTGTATGAGTTCATGGCCAATGGAACATTATGTCAACATTTACATGGAGAGAGAGGCGATGGTCAGCTTTCTTGGCCTATACGTCTTGCCATTGCTGCCGAAACAGCTCAAGCAATAGCTCATCTCCACTCTGCTGTCAAGCCGCCAATTTATCACCGGGACATAAAGTCAAGTAACATTCTTTTGGATTGTAACTTCAAGTCCAAAGTGGCAGACTTTGGTCTTTCGAGGCTTGGGATGACCGAGTCTTCCCACATTTCAACGGCTCCACAAGGGACTCCGGGCTATCTTGATCCTCAGTATCACCAGAATTTTCATCTTTCCGATAAGAGCGATGTTTATAGCTTCGGAGTAGTTCTTGTTGAGATCATAACAGGATTGAAAGCAGTGGACTTTTCGCGGCCGCAGAATGAAGTGAACTTAGCAGCATTAGCCACTGAAAAGATAGGAAAAGGGTCTATAAATGAGATCATAGACCAATCTCTTTTACCTCATATGGATGATTGGACTGCTTCATCGATTTATAAGGTAGCCGAATTAGCATTTAGGTGTCTAGCATTTCATAGAGACGCGAGGCCTTCAATGACGGAAGTGTCAGCTGAGTTAGAAGAAATCAAGCTAAGTAGACATTCGACATCTGAAGAAAACATGTATACAGCTTCATCAGAGGAGTCCTCTTTCGGATCTACATCTAGTGTTGGTGAGAAACCTCTCAACATTAGTAAGTTTCAATCAGAGCGCAATGTCCTTGTGGTGCAGACTAGTAATGGAGCTGGGAGTGTCTTTAACTCAACGGAGAAAGTGAAGGAGAATTCACCAGTTTCTGTGCAAGACTTATGGTTAGGTGAACATAGCTCATCACCGTCATCCAATAGTTTGCTGAGCAATGTAATCTGAGGTAGGTTTTCATATCTGGTGCATATTGTTTCTGTTAGTTTGAATGCACAGAAATAAGAACCTACCCGCCACTTATTTTAGTGTTGTTGGTAGTAAGGTTATTTACCTGTAAATATTAGTAATTATTGAGTGTCTTCTTGCTTAACTATTTCAGGGAGTATCATTTTGCTTTTGCGAGTTGTATATTGTGGGCTGTGTGGCTTTGTCCTATCTCTACGTCAAAGGAATCTAGAAATGTGTTTTAAGAAATACGATAAAGTATAGAAGTGGTTTGAAGTAAAATTGTGTAACTTTATTAATGAAGAAACAACTTCTTTATATAGGAGAGTACAAGAGGAAAAGTAATCCTATTACATATCTGGATAAGATACACTGCCATATTCTTTGATCTTCACTATAACTAGGTACATCAAATATCTTACAACACTCCCTCTTGTGCCGGTGTATGGTGGTGACGCTACTTCATTAGCTTCATTGATGCCTCATCAAAAACCTTGCCGAGCCAAAAACCTTTGCAGGAGAAAATCTGTCTCGCCAATTAAAAAGAGTGCAGATCGTTGTAGATGATAATATGACACATAACCATGTTGACTCATTAAAACTTTGCTAAGTAATAAAAATTCAATGGGATAAAAACGACCTTAGTCAAGGAAAAAGAGTATAACGTGTCCTTCACATCCAGAAACACTCATGTGCATGCCAGACTCCCTCTGAAGTCTGCATCTCCCCATGATATCAACATCCAGGGTAGCTTGAATAAGCTGAGTAACCCTATGCTCTACACATGCTTCTCAAATGTGGAATTTGGCCAATGACTTAAAAAGTCTGCCACATTATCCTCAAATCAAACTTGGTCAACTATAACCTTGAGAAATTGCTATTGTTTGCTGACTATAGAATAACTTATGCAATATATATTTGGTGTTGTCGCCCTACATGTAATCTAGCTTCATCACCTTGATGTAAGCAACATTATCCTCATAATGCATGTAGGTTCATCAGTGGTGATTCATAAACCACTTGATCTTCGACATATGCACTTATAGATCTCAACCATATGCACTCCATGACAACTTCATGTTAAATCAATGATCTCAACTCTGTTCGAAGATGTAGTGACAAGAGTCTTCTCTCTAAACTTCAAGATATCGCAGTGTTACCCATGGTAAAGACATAACCAACTTGGGAACAACTTTTGTGTGCATTAGAGAGATATCCAACTTTAGCAAAATTTGTCAACACATTACAACGATTGTTGGTGTAGGGGTGAAGGGAAATCAACGTCACTCTCTTTGAGGTGCCCTTACTTCCAAGACCATTCTCTTTATAGCCTCTCTGTAGGGATAGATTAAGCCAATATCTTTCATACTCTTTGATATTAAAAGATTGTCTTTAAACCATTCCAATGACATTGCATGGGCGTATAGCTACATCTAGCTATTAAGTTCAATAACAATGAGGAGCGAAGTCTTGTGTATTATGCTAAGTACACTCTTGGACTTAGATTATGCACTTTAACCTCTAACATGTCTTCGTCATCATCCCTTGGACAAAAATTGATCCCTCTAAGGGTTAAGACTATAGCAAATCATGGGAGCACTCATATACTTCACTTTATCATCATAAAGTGCAACAAATCTTAGAGTATAAGCTGATGATAGAAAATCTCATCATTACGGTGCTCGAGTTCGCATCACTAGTTGTAACTCCTTTATTCGAGACAAAACTGTGTCTTCCAAAGATCTTTCATCTCAAATTCGAATTTCAAACACTTTGCAAATCCTGAACTTGTCATATAAATGAACACGCATGGGCATATCCCTTCCCAATCAAGTAGTCACTTGGTGAACTTTTCAATATCATTGCAAACGCACTCTATGGTCTAAAGCCACTTGATTTGGGTAAATGAAGTCCATATGAGACATTCATATATATCTCTTATTCTAGATCCCCATAGAGATACGTCATGATCACGTTTATAAGCTGCATGTCAAGTTTTTCATAAACTACCAAACTAACAAGGTAGTGGAGTGCAATGACATCCAGTATGAGAGAATTTATCTCATCGTAGTCGATTTCAGAGCGTTGTGAGAAGCCTTGCGCCATAAGGCAAGTATAATCTCTTTATTCTCATCACGCTTTCTAACAAAGACCCATTTCGATAGGATTTACACTTAGGTGTGTCGGCATCACCAACCCAAACCTTTCTCTTTATTAGTGAACATAATTCAATATGGATCGCTTCTTTCCATGTATGCCAATTGCTACTATGTGTGGGAGTTTCAAAGTAGATATGTTCGATAAGTCTAAAAACTCCATGCTCTCATGTACACTAGTGTAATTTTTACTTTGTAGAGATCTCTATATTATGAGTAATTGGTTTTAACATTAACGCGTCCCTCAATGATAACCATATGATAAAATGGAGTATCAATGATCAATAGAACATATTGTGTCAAAATCGTTCCCTGCCTTGGACGAGCATTTATCAAACATGTGGGTCTTCTACGCTCTCCAGGGAAACTCATGGCCTGTGATGACACTATGCCACTTTGTGATGTCACCGTTCCACATTCCATGGTGGCAGCGCCATAACCAACTCCTTTATGGTGGCGCCATGTCCTCTCAAAGGGACATAAATCCTTATAGGCATATTTGTAGCAAGTATATGTGATCTCGTCACTTTCACGATACTAGAAACGCATCAGGCATCGAATCTGTTACGTTATATAATTTGGGGATCATGATGAGACATAGTGAGGACACAACCCACCATTCCTGTCGTTCCTATTTGAACATGCTTGTTCTTATCTCCCCCTAACAACGGGAAGATTGTCTCATCAAAGTGACATCCGCAAAACTAGCAATAAAGAGATCGTCTTTCAAGGTTCTCATAGAGGATTCTAGTTGAGGACTCATGTCCAACACATGTATTCATCCGTCTCAACTAACCCATCATAATGTGCTGCGGCAGAGCAATTTTGGCACATATATGCGTAAGTGCGAGATCTTATCTTCGCACACAGTCACTAGCTGCGCAAAACAAGATTGAGTGATAGTGTATCGTAGACGATGAAGTATAACTGCATGCGATATTGCATAACCTAAAGCAGAAATTATTGGTGCGTATCACCAATGTCCAAGCTACCATCGTAGTCATTTTCCGCGAGACCATTTGGGTTTGTTCATGAGAGTATGATACCAGTATCAAATCTCAATGATGTACAATATAAGTCATCGAAACTCTTCGATGTAAACTTTCTAGCATTATTAAGTTGAATAGACTATCAATGGGATGTTCGGGTAGTGAGTTTGCAGTCATATGATCTGAGCTAGATTTTTAAGCAGCATTACAAGTGGATGATGGCATGACACATGACCAGTGTGTCTGCATTATAAACCAACACCATAAAACATCGTAGTGATCCGCTGGTTGGTTGAATAGTTTCATAGAATCACCTTAGATTCTATATAGTGAGAACATATGTGTCCTTTGCATAAAATGGTCTCAATCATAATCTCTTGAATGAGTGGGCTTTGCAATAACGAGTGATGAGCTTTTGAAAATAACTAATAATGATTTTGGTTGAGGCTTAGAGTCTCTATGTACTCGGGAAGCAGAATAGGAGACTAGCACGCCATCCTCGACGTTTAGTTTTTCTCCTCTTGGGGGAAGAGGCGTCGATCATTAATCGACGTTTGGACGATATAGCCACCACTGAATGGTGCCCAACTCTAATCTCTTATGAACCATCTTTGGTTCTTGCTTCATTTCACTCGAAAGAAGGAATGTCCGATTGACTTTCTCAAAATTCGGATAATCATATCACGACTTGGGTGTCCCAATTTGTCGTATCAAAGCCTATATGTGTCTGAATCCTATAAGTCATCTCTCATGACATGATTTGATTCTGTAACTCTCTTTTAGTTATCTTATATAGTCACTTTGGCTGACACATAAGTTTCTCTAATATTCGGATCATACTGCAATCATTAGAGATAATGCAAATGAGCTCATGTCTATTCTCACTTGAAAATTGTTGGCATAGATGATGAGAAGACCCATGTCCATTCTCATAATATAGAAACATAATCAACAAAGCACAAAGTCGATATAAGTTGTCTATATCATAACATAGTATATGTAATTCTAGTTTCAATGAGATATTCAAAGTTTTCGGGGAAGAAATACTTGCAAAGAAACAAGTCTTGCATGAGGACAAATCGAAAAATAACTTTAAAATTCAGTTTTCTGGGGATATCCATTCGATCCATCGAAGGGCCTCCACTGGTTGTTCCCTCGATCCATCGAGGTGCTCATTCAATCCATCGAAGGGCTTCCTTGGGTAGTTTTTTCAATCCATCGAAGGTCCTCCTCGGTTTTTCCTCAGGTTTTGGCCTTCCTCGGGTCTACTTGACTTCCGTGTACTTAAACAGGAATAACTTTGTCTAGAAAATAGTTTTTTATGTTCCGGATGAAGTTATAGAAATTAGATATTCATAAATTTCCAAGAATATATTATTCATATGCTGGATCTGAGTCAATCCTAGTTTTACATCAAAACCAAGTAATCTGCACAACCAATTGTGTTATGTTGGTTTCTGACATTTGTCTAGTAAAACGAGCATAACTTTTTCTAGAAAAATAGATATAGACGAGCCAGATATAGTTTTGAAAACTAAAGGTCCATACTTTTTCAACCATATGTCATCCATATGTTGGTTTATTCTGAGAAAATTTCAGTTTATCGTCGAAGTCGACTGATCTACATAGCAGATTTTGTTTTACCTTGTTTCTGACCTTTATCCAATAAAATGAGCACAACTTTTTCTAAAAATTTGATATCTACAATTCGAAGGTAGTTCTGAAAACTAGAAATCCGTATCTTTTCAACCATATACTACTCATATGCTTATTATTTCTGGGCAATTTCCAATTCGTTGTCGAAGTTGGCTGTTAGTGTGGCAGATTCTGTTTTCTCCGTTTTCGGGGATTTAGAGCACTCTTAGCTATCCAAATTGATACATGGACGAATTTGCAAATATTCTAGGACATCTAAAGTCATTTGGGTAGCTCTTTTCACTTATAACCAAGTGAAGAGAGATCAATGTAGGTGGGACATAAAGTCCGCTCAAATACCTTTATCGAAAATCTCTTGTTCTAAACATCACAAGTTACTAAGGTAAGCCCTAGTAAAGACGATAGGTTTGTAGGAACCACAAAATATGTATATCATACAGAAAAATATAGACAAGCCTGTTATTAAAAATCTAAAATAATGCCTTTATTAATAATGCCAACGAAAAACATCAAAGTTTACTAATCCAAAGTAATTGACCAACATTGTCAAAACATAATACTTAGGCACACACGCCATTTTTCATGGAAAACATAAAGCTCTAATCAAAATTTGGTGTCTCATCAATTAAGTCTTTGCCAATTTTGAAGTTTGTCGTAATAAGATTAGCCTATGCTCCATCTCTATCTTCTGCTTCGTTGTTTATTTGATCCTTAAAATTCGTAAAATCTGATCATACTTGCTTCTTTATTTTCTTCCGAATTATTGGTGTGTCAGAATGCAAATTTATTTTGCATACCCAAACTAGACATGTATATGAATACTTCTGCAAATTTTCATAATTTTTTGAGACCTGTAGCTAGTTCAAATGATTTGTACAATAGTATGAAGAAAAAAGTTCTGAAAACTGATGTGTTCAAGGATCAAGTAGATTTGGATTGGATGGTTTCAATATAACGATGATGATCTTAGCAATCCATAGATCCCTCAAATATATTGCCTATCAATGGAATCCAATACCTATTGACGCAATTTTTTTGAAATCTATCTTCTCAAACATCTTGAGAATAAACAACTCATTTGATTCGAGAAACATCATGCGTCTTATCTTGACCTCTCTTGACATTAGTACCTCGGCCTCCATGGCTTCCTTGGTTACCACCGACTCTATGGCTGACGCTTCCTCTATCATGGTAATCGATCATGACCTTCCTGCGCCAACTTATGGCGTCCTTCCTTGTGTGGGCAGTTGCAGAGACCAAAAAATGTCTCACTAAAATTCGCTTAACTTAAGGGTTCCGTTCCTTGCGTCTCGCTCTTTGGTGCACTTCATAATTCGCATGACGAACTTTCTTAGTTCCCATCTTGCCTTGAATTATCATTATTCACGAGCATAAGTTTTTCCTTATCATCATAAGGTTAATAAACTATTTGAATGTCGTGATTCGTTGAGCATCGAATAATAATCAATATTGTTTCGATATTATGATTGCTACAACGATGGAAGGTGTAGAGGTTTTTATCGTTCAACTCTCGCTCTTTAATTGCATTCCGCATAATTAGAGCATAGATCTAAGTTTTAGCATATCATAGTTGATTGATGCAATTTGCTTGAAGTCGAAAAACCACATGCTATTCCACTTCTCTTTTAGATCCGAGAGCATGGTGTCAATACACTTTTGCATATCAAACACCATGAGAAAATAGAATATGTATTAGTTTCGCAGACGTAAGAGACTTCCTCGAAAACTAATTTGTTTTCCAATATTATATTTGGATTAGACCTTTACTTTGATGTATATGGTCTTACAAACTCTCTTTGTTCGTTATAATCGATGTTTTTATGAACACTCTTTGTTCAATCGATTTTGTGAACTCTCTTTGTTCACGATGAACACTCTTAGTTCATCTAGGAACTCTCTTTGTTCCAAAGAACTCTTTTTGTTCCAAATTCCCACCTTCAAGAAAGATGCGGTGTAGAAAGGAGGAATATGATGTTATCCTGAAATCCCTACTGAAAAATCTAAATTTCTCAAAAGAGTAGGTTATTTTAAATTTGAATTGAAGTTGTGTTCATAGAAAACTTACTTGAGATTATTACAGAACAATCTTATTCTTCTCTTGTTTTCTCCAGAACAATCTTCTTCTTCTTTGAGATCCGCGCGCAGGGCTAGAGTCTCGTGCTAATAACGTGTTTTAGGAAATATGATATAAAGTATAGAAGTAGTTTGAAGCGAAATTGTGTAACTTTATTAATGAAGAAGCAACTCCTTTATATAGGAGAGCACAATAGGTACAAACAGGAAAGTAATCATATTACATCTCTGGATAAGATACACTGTTATATTCTGTGATCTCCACCATAACTAGGCACATCAAATATCCTACAACAAAATAGTGCTTTTAGGGCAGACTGTTCAAAAATCCATTATGTGATGTGCCTTGGACATTCTGATTCAGCTTTTCTAGCAAAACATAGAGCCATCGGCGGCCACTCATCAGACAAAACCTCCCCTGAGTTCACCTTCCTAATACATTATTCTATCTAATACATTTTTCTAATTTAAGAAAGCTGAAATAGCTCTAAGGTTACAGTAATTTTATAATGTGCGAAACACAAATGTAAAATAAAAAAATTTAAAGTCTAATTTTTTTTTCATGCACTATTCATCCAACTCTAACATGTGTGAAACACTAATGTAAAATGAAGAAATTTAAAGTCTAATTTTTGCCATGCACTATTCATCCTACTCTAACACGGTTGAGATTGTAATAAGTGTCCCACACACTACTGTTTTACTCGATGTTTACCACATAGTTTATGGAATTTGATCAATTACTTTGGTTATACATTATTGGCTAAATAACCAATGCTTACCACGGGAAACACAGATATAAAATGCTTCTTTCCGATAGCTGGATTCCTTTTGTAAACAAGTTACAAGGGAGCAGATCTGCATCAGTATCTCAGTTTCAGTTTCAGTTGAGTCCCACGATATAAACAACTTCCACATATTCCCACATGCACTGTGACTATTCAAATACATTGGGACAATGATACACCTTGCATTGCATACAAAACTTACAACACATTATTCCAATATCTAAATCTCGATCACATTTCACACGTGATCCAGAGACCCACAAAGAATTTACAACTAGTATATATTAGTCAAGATAATTTCTGACCCCAAAAAAAAAGAACCCTAAAGTTCAAAAGCTTGCTCTTTTGAGTGAGGTCATAGTAATGGCAGCTCCCAAAGGCGAAGTAGCCACTTCAATCTCAAACGAATCATACCTCATAAAAAACTCCACCACCAAAAGCCTCGCCGCCAAAACCACAAAGTCTTTTCCAGCACACTGTTTATTATCCACACTGGGCCTCTCCGTCTCAGGCCCATTAGACCACAACACATACTTCAACAGCTTCTCTCCTTCTTCCCCTACAAACCTATCCGCCACAAACTCGTCAGCCCTCTCAAATATCATCGAATCTTTCGTCGCAAAAGGCTGGAAGCCAAACAACACCTCCCCTTTCTTCACCTCAAACGACGCGTCGTGGCTCGAAATTATTAAGTCCTTCTTGGCCCTACCGTACTGAAGCGCGACAGGTGGCTCGATCCTAAAGGCCTCGTTAACCACGGACTTCATCAGCGGCATTTTCTCCATCGCCGCCATCGTGATCTCCCCGCCGTTGGATTCAACCGACGATCGGATCTCCTTCGCCAGCTCGTTGTGGAGCTTCGCGCCGGCGCGTCCGATCCACTTCAACATGTTGGGGAAGAAGATCTTAAACCCACCGAAGGAGTTGAAACACGTGGCGAACAGGAGATTGTGACACGCCTCGTCGCGAGAAACCCCGAGTTTCTCTGCCTCGTCGAGCACGTGTCCCGAAGACTGGTAGAAGAAGTCGTAAAGTCGTTGATACTCTTTCTTGACCAAAAAAGGCGGCAAACGGAATGTGTGGAAAATTGGGTCTTCGATGAACTTGGGTAAGCCCAAGCTGAGAATTGGGCTTAATTGGAACAGAACCCATTTCTGGACCAGCTTCGGCCCATCGGTGCCGAGCGGAGTCTGAGCCGGGTCAACGCCGTGGAGAGACTTCGCCAAGAAACTAAACGCGGCTTGGTCGTTGACTTCGTTGAAGCTGGCTTTCCCTTTGTCGGCTAGCTTGGATTCAAGAGTGTGGAATAGATTCAAATAGCTGGAATGAAACTCCGGGATCACGGATTTGATGCCGGATTTGAGGAGATAGAACATGACGCGTTTGAGCTTGTCGTGTTTGGGTTCAGATGGGTCGAGATAAGATAGAGTTCTGTAACCTCCGGTGAGTTCTAGAGAGGGCATGTAGGTCCCAGTGAATAGGTCTTTCTTCTCGACTTTCGACGTGTCGAAGAGGACGGGGAAGGATTTGGCGTCGAGTAAAACGACGACGCGGGAGTCGTCGGAGATGAAACTGCCAGGTGGCATGTTGACGCGGAACACGGTGGAGTTGTACTTGTTGATGCGGGACTTGAAGAACTCTTCGCGGCCTTGATTGTAGAAGTAGTCTTGCCGATCCTTGAGTGGGCCCAAGATAGGAAGGCCATAGTCTCCGGGGATTTTCTTCAAGGGGAGCTGCTTGGTGAAGGTTTGGAGTGTTGGAGGCTGATCGGACGACGAGGAGGGTTTCTCGGAGACGGAGGCGGAGATCGGAAGGATGAAGAGGCGGCGAGATGAGATGAATGAGGTACGTGGGGATTGGAAGTGTAGTTGAAGAGAAGGGAGACCTAGAGAGGATGAGGAAGCCATAGTTGAAGTTGATGAGAGTTGGGCTGCTTTGACTAGTTGTTCTTTTTGTTGTTGTAGAGAGAGAGTTGAATATAATGAATGTTGGCGACGATGGAGATGGTGGTCAGTGGAGGGCAGCTTTATTTATAGTGAAGAAAAATGGTTGATAGTGGCCGTGGGCAGGAGAGGACGGTGAGTGGGAACGGTGGGGTATTGTGAAGGACCAAAAGACTTTGTAACATGAAAAGCCAGCCAGATTTTTAAAGCATGGAGATTTAAAGAATATGAGGTCGTGAAAGGTATGCATTTAAATGTAGTTGCTATCTAATCTAATATGACTATATCTGAGTTTGAGGAATTGGGGTGGTGCGGCTGAAGGACTCCTCCTCTGCCCACGTTCAAAATTGTCACCACCGAAAACGCCCTATCGTAGAGGAACATCCAATAAACAGATGCCAACTCAGCAAAAGCCTACATCACAACCATTCCCGTAAAGCACAATTGGCTGCCGTAATACTGGGGATGGAAATGGGTAGGATAGCCCAATAGGATATGAATATCAAAATACTAAATTCATATCGGACGTCAAATTGAACACCGGTACAAAATCTCGATACAATATCCGTGATATTACAAAATCTATGTCTTTCTTATGTTATAGGATGGACGACTTTTTTTGACAAGTCGACTCTCTCTTTTCTTTCTTTCTGTTCCTATAAATCTTAGTCGTTTCCTCTATAATTTTGATCTGATCTCTCAATTTTCATATGATTTCCAATTGGATTTCATTTTTTTTTCCATCTCAAGCCGATCATCCCTATACCTTCGCATGTCGATATTGAGGCAGGCGGAGGATGTTCCTCCTCAACCCGAAACCGAGTTGGAGCCTCAACACCTAGCGACGGTGTTAGGTACGGTGGAACTCGCCGTTTCAGATGATGAGGAGGAGGAGGATGAGTGGCTCTATGCGGTGGTGAGGCTCTTTTTCTTATCTCCCTTGGAGCCAAATAAAGTCCAAAGTTTCAAGATGAGTATGTTGGGTCTTTGGCATGATGTTTTGAGCTCTGACAACATTGGGTTCCAAAGGATTGCAAAAGATCGTTGTGTGTACAAGTTTCGATCGGAGACTGACCGGAAGCGAGTTGTTAATCACGCTCGTGTTACCATCACGAGGCCACGGTTGTGGTTGAAAGCTTCAATGGGTTTGCCGATCCATTTCGGATTTCGGCGATTCAGTGTAATGCATGGGTCTATCTTCGACCGGTGGTTTTCTGTGGGTATGTTGCAAACCAAGTGGATTATGAGGATCGGGAATGCTCTTGGTGTTTACCGGGATCATGATCACTTCCTCTTGACTCATCGATCGAAAATAAAAATACGGGTTGATTTTGATCTCCGACGTCCTTTGGTGGCGAGCACTACTTTCAATATTGGCAATTCTTATTATGTAGATGTTGATGTGGATTATGAACGATTGAAATATTTTTGTGGTGATTGTGGAGCTTTCAAGCATGGTGCGGGAGGTTGTCAGGGACTAGTTGTGATGTCAGTTCCGGGGTCGAAAAGCTTTCCTGGTGGGGTAGTCCCTTGATTGGGTCGGAAAATCAGATTGCGGCTTCTAGTCCACATTAGGACGTTGGCCTGATACAGGGTGTTCCCCATTGTTTTGGGGGGTAAGCTACAACCAACACTGTCTAGTATGTCGGCACCGAAACAAGTTATGGGAATGGGCCCTCAGATGGAAGGGTCTATTGTTAATGCTGATGTTGTTTTGCAGGTATCTGTTCCGGAGTCTGGACATAATGTTTCAGCCACCTCTGATGACGGTCCACTCTGACGTCCTCAATGAGCTTCCACCGTCTCATTTCAAGAATCATGCAGGTGTTACTATCATGCCCACAAGGGCTACCGTAATGTTCACAGATGATCAAGGGTATGGTGGATGTCTCTGTTAGTAAAAAAAAATGTACGTGAATTAAATACCAAAAATACGTACGTGTATAATTCGGTAGTTTTCTATGAATAAAATTCTTAAAAATTCGGCCAAATTTTTTTAAAAAAAATTTTGAGGAAGAAAACTAGGGAAATCTAATAAATAATTAAATAATAAATAAATATTTTTTTATTTTTTATTTAAAAAAATGTAAAATTCGCGAATGATTCGGCTGAGTAAAAAACACTTTTTTTTTCTTCTGAATCTTTCAAAAAATTCGGGAAATGAACGTTTTTTCTAAAAAATTCAGCAATTCGCGAATTAACTAATTAACTAGGGTGGAGGTTCCACATCCCATTTCACGAGCCTTGCCAGGAGATGATGGTGGATTTCCAGGATAATGCTGGAAGAGCGGGCAATGTTGTTCATTGCCCCAACAACAAGAGGGACAGATCCAGCCTTGACCCTCGCGAGGGAGGAATGAAGAAGGTGCCCTCAAAGGGAAGATTTGTGCCAGAATGTGGCGCAATAGAGGGGGTTTTTAGTTAATTAAGGAGTGGTGGGCCAAAAGGTTGATGATTACTAGTGTTACTCCGGTTTGTTAGTCTAGGTCCCGTGTCACACCATGTTATGTAGTATAGTAGTACGATATGATTTCTCTTTTATTTGACCGGGTAATCCGATGGAATCCTGTATTGCTACCATATTTCTCCTATAATAAATTTTTAACGACCCCCTAAAAAACTCTATGACATATTTACGTTTAATATTCTTATTGGTGGGTATGGATATGAATACTGAAATACTATAACCGCCTCGTACCCGTTCTCAAAAATTGTTTATTGGATACATTCATACCCATTACCCTTTTTACACGTAATTGTCTCCCGTCAGAAGCGAATACCCAATAAATACCCTATTTGATGAGTATTATTGTCACTGCTACGAAAAAAATGGCAACTCCACTGCAAAATTGCTCCCAAAAACGATTCAATTAGTTATCACAATTGATAATTGATTCAAAGTAAGCTTAGATGTCGTGATATTTGCATCTATACACATCACTGATCATTGGAGTATATGAAATTTACGACTGATCTAACTTCATACGTTTTTTTTAATAGAAGTATTGTACATTCATTCAATTATTCCGATAATAAGCGGTAAATAACACGAAGTACTTTAAAAAGGAAATTAATTATTTTAGACTTTTGGACTCTTTAAATAATTAATCAAAACCATTTTTTTGTGCATGTTGTGTTTAACTATTTCAATTTGGTTGTTGTTGTAGTTTTCTACTCTACCTAGAATACTTCAAGTTGTTTTCTTAGTGGTGACCGTTTACTTATTTTGATTATTATTTGTGGAGACAAATCTAACTTGTGAGTATGGATCTCAGTTCTCTTTGTGTCTGTCATAGTTCTTGCAAATAGAATAGTAGGCACCAACCGAGCAAAACAATGCATCAAAAAACAAGTGGGCAATACTATTAAAAAGTATTTACATGAGCCTTGTTTGTGAGGGAATATTGCACGTGGTTTGAGCAAGAAATGAAAAATTGGTGATATTTCGGTTTGTTTTAATCACCTGCAAAATTCTCTATTATATCCTTAAATTTCTCAAAAAAAATCGATTTTTATCGATATTTCTGATATATCGACGATATTTTCGATATTTTCTGAAATTTCTAAAACTTTCAAAAACTTTTCGAACCTTATAGGTTCTCTACATGATTTGAGATATTTGTATATTTGAATAGTGACGTGTGATGTGTAATATATTGTAAAAAAGACATGACAGCCTATCCATTTTAGCCATCAAAAAATAAAAATAGAAGTATTAAATTATATTTTAATAATTATCAGCACTTAACACGTACTAATTCATATAGTAATATAACAAATTCATATGTCTTGATGTTTGATCAATATTTTCTTTTCACATAAGGTAGATAATTGATCATATAACAATCTTCAAAAGTTTCATTACAAATTTTCATGTATTTTTATTAGTTTCCGTCTTTTCTATCAGAATTTTCACTGGATCGATATTTCCGTTGATATATCCAAATTTTGGACCGTCGATATCTGATATTTTACTCCTTGGGTCTGAGCCTAAAGCGCGGGAAGGAGTCTAGACTTGTGTGGGTCTCGTCTTGAAAGTCATATGATTAGCAGTTTTGTTTTAATGGTCAAAACTCAAAAAACGGCAAAGGGTCAAAGTGGTTCTAGACCTCCGACCACCCTCACTCGCTCTCATCGGGAAAATGGGTTCTCTTAACACGTGACTCTTCAAATTTTAACCATTCCCTTTGACCTATTTGGCCGGTTAATTGGAGACGTACAACTCAAGCTAGGATCTCTGATCGCTTTGATTGAGTTCGATATACTTTCATTATTTCTGTATCCACAAAAATTATATCTACTATTAGAGTTATTCTAATTGTGAATTTGTCGTAAAGTCCTAAAACAAAAGAACTATTACGAATCTTGCAGACTAAGTAATTGAGATTAATTGTAATTCTATTTCAGTAAATATGTTATTATTTAATCTGATAATTATCGTATTAGAAGATTATTGTATTGTTTATTTATTAAGTAATAGAGGATATGAGATGTAGTTGGACTCTAATATTTCTTATGGGATTGATACTAGAGTTGTACATCGACTAATATATATAGAGGTCTATGCAGAAGTTCTCACATATCGTGAATATAGTCTCTTCCCACCAAGAGTCATAAAGAGCATTCAGTAGAATACGTTTATTCCGTTTTACCAATGACAGGTCAGATGAACAACCAAGTTATACAACAAGGTAATAGTCCTTAACTATCGATTAGATCATGGTGTGATTGTTGTGTTTTGACTTATGTGATTGTTTTTATGACTAACACATGATTTATACATGGAGGCAACAATTCCATCATAAGATTCACATAAGTGAGCTGTATAGCAATGTGTTAGCCACTGCCTAGTGAATGACAACTCTATCATATAGTGAAGAACACGATATAGTCATGTAACAATGCTCGTTCAAGTTTTTTAGATGTGCAACTCTCCATTTGAGTAATGAGTGGACGAACCGCCAATTTAAGAGCGGTATCAAATCTTCAACATATCACCCAAAGAAGTCATCCATCAGATAAGCTACTCTATTGGTCTCTTTAAGTAGTGTGTATCTTCTATTGGTCTCTTTAAGTAGTGTGTATCTAATCGATAGGTACATTCCAGATAGATTTCGAATGTGTGTAATAATAGTACACCTATAATGTGCGGAAACATAAGTGTGTAAGACACTTGTCATAATCATATCCACGTTAAACATTGATGAATAATGCTTGAAAAAAAGTAAATAATAGATTATCTACTTGTCCATTTGTTCACACATCGTAGAATTACACATGTAATAATCGACAAACATCTATTGCTATTCTTTTCTTCTTTTCTTGTAAGTGTTCGAACCACATGAAGCGAGATATTTTACTTTATGGACTCCTTACTTGGATATAGACGCTATTGGTAGCATTGGGCCAGCAATGTGGGTCTCGTTGTGGACCATTAATATGGACCTGGACGAGACTTAATACCAGTACTTGTTCAAACTAATTGGGCCTGTGGCTCAAACCTTATGTTCTTCTCGTCTTTGTTTGAGCTGACTCAGCTGCTGCTCGACACCGAGGGTTTAAGCCGATTCAACTCATTCAAGAACAGAAAATTAGACCAGGGTAAGTTGCTTAAACCCTAAAATCGATGGAGCTGCAATCAGTTTGTCATGGGATTCCTTCTTCAAACTTCACTTTATCCAGTAACCGCATACACCCTCACCAAACTGTAAGTTAAATTTTGCTGTACATTCATTTCAAAATAGAATCCAAATTATCAATTTCTCAGTCTTCGTGTGACAATTAATCTCTCATTTCTATTATGTTCAAGGTCATGGCAAGCCAATCTGGGAGGCTTCGTACAACAGTTGGTTCCAAATGTACGCATCTTCAAGTAAAATGTGTTTAAAATTCAGCTGGAATATTACTGAAAATTATTGTTTTTCTTTTTGTTGAAATTTAGAGTAGAAAGATGTGTTATTTAGCTACCCAAATAGGGTGTTAAGTTTAATTTAGAGATAGTAATGTGCTCTGACTGGAGAAGAATGTTTCAGCGTTTTTGGTGCCAGGATTGAAAATTTGTGCAAAGAAGTCCTCTTTGCTTTGCTTGAAGAAAGGAGCTATAATGCGTGCTTCTAATCCTAGTCAAGAAGGGACGTTGGCTTCTAACACCACTAGTAAAGCAATTGATGCGGAGGAGCCTTTTCGTGGCAAATCGGGTTCGATTTCATTTTGTGGATTGACACACCAGATAGTAGAGGAAGGGAAATTGCTTTCAGCCCCGTTCAATGAGGAAAATGGCTCGTTTCTTTGGATTTTAGCTCCTTTGGCTTTGATTGCGTCGTTTTTTGTTCCGCAGTTCTTCATTGGCAATGCAATTGAAGCTTTCTTGTGGGACGAGGTTCTCGCAGGTATTTATTTTTGGACTAAGCTCTTAATGTTTTAGCTTTTGATTTCACTACTGTTACTGCCTTGTTGGCCAACTAGAACTTTAGATACATGAAACATGTGAGAACAGTTAGTATAATTTGGTGTAATGGATGTCTTCCTCCAATTTGTAGCAGAGAGATTGTGTTTGTCCATTTTGTGTTATTTGATGGTCATTGAATGAAAGCTTTATGGAGTTCAAATTGAACTATTGCAGACACATTTTTAATTACCCGGTGAAGAAAATACCTGAGAAGTGCTATGTAATTCTTTGAACACTATATTGCTTTAGTAGTTTATTCTATTAATTTCCTTGATTTAGTTTCCTGTGTTACATTACGTTTTTATTGAATCACTGGATGATAGTAGAGATGTTGATTGTTGTTCTTGCAATGCAGAAATTGCTACTTCATTATGTACAGAGGCGGTATTTTATGTGGGACTTGCAATATATCTACTTGTAACTGACCACGTCCAGAGGCCTTATCTAGAGTTCAGTACAAAGAGATGGGGTCTCATTACTGGCCTGAGAGGATACTTGACAACTGCTTTCTTCACCTCAGGCTTCAAGGTTGTTGCACCTCTAGTTGCTGTTTACGTAACCTGGCCAGTGCTTGGCGTGCCAGCCTTGGTTGTTGTTACTCCATTCCTAGTTGGTTGCGGTGTTCAGCTTGCATTTGAGAGGGTTCTTGACGAGCGTGGTTCATCTTGTTGGCCTCTAGTACCTATTATTTTTGAGGTATATATATAATCTAGATTCATGTTTGACACTGCTAGGCTTGGATATATCCCTTCTCCTAAGCTGGTATTCCTGCATCTATTTCAGGTTTATAGACTATACCAGTTGACAAGAGCTGATTACTTTATCAAGAAGTTGATGTATTCGATGAATGGTCTTCCTTCATCACCAGATCTGCTAGAGAAAACCGGTTCACTATTTGCTATGGAGGTCACTGTTGGAGTCCTTTGCATGGTGTGCCTGTGGTCTCTGGTGACATTTCTCTTGAGGCTCTTTCCTTCCAGACCTGTTGCAGAGAAGTACTAATATATGTAAGGGGATGATGTATATTCTACCTTTAGTTGCTTGCTTAATCAGGGTCATGTATGATCATCTTTAGTTCAGCTGTCTAGCTTCGTTGTTCCGATCTAAGTAGCATTTTCAGTGAACAATAATGGCATTTACAGAAAATTTTGTATGTCCGGCTACTTGGTTCTGGAATTTAACCATCCATATTGGATTTTCTACTCTTTAGAACGTGATCAAGTACCCAAATACTTGCATGATTGTAATCTCAAACCTTGACAACAAGATTGTAATAATTGTTTTAAGGTGAGAAATCTTGTTTTGAAAATTCACGTCCATGTTCTTGTTTACGAACTATCACGAACTGTTTGTGAAAGACTTATGAGGTGAATTGAAACAATGAGAATAAATATCGATATGTTATTCGAAAGATGGCGAGACAGTTATTCGAAAGAACTGTGTTCACCTTGAACTCTTATGGAAACAGTATAAAATCCACATCCCCCTGTTTGCTGTTTGTGCAGAGCACGTGCCCCAAAATTTGCAAAAGAATTTAGGTTATTCAGGGTGAACAAGCCGTACTGCTTATGTTTAGACATTGCAAAAAATAGTGTTTAGTGAATTCATAATACTTTTCGGAGTTTGAATAAGTTCTAAAAATCAAGATATATTTTTAAAGAAAATAATATTTTTTTTTATAAAGATTATTTTCTTAGAAAGACATTTCTCAGTCGCTTTATTTTGTCATTGTCGTGGCTTAGTCTAGTTTCTTGACCTCTCCCTTTCTCTTCTCCGACGATTCGAGACAGTGCGTAGCAACCGAAACAGAAACCAGAGCACTTCGAGTCCATAAAAACACTTTAACTTTCTCAAAGGTAAAGCACCCATCTTTTTCTCTCTACAAATTCTTGCTGAAACTCAAGTATGCCCACTTGTGGGTTAAAACTTCAGACTTTATCATCTCTTTAGGTTTTTGCTTCTAATCAAGTTCTGTTCTTTTGGGTACAATCATAGTGGTTAAAAGAGCCAAAATGGCAAAGTCGTGTAGTGGGCTAGCAGATGAGTTAGTCAAGTGTTTAAGTGAGTATGATTGCATTAAGGTCAAGAAACGTTCTATAAGAGAATGTGCTGGAGAAAAGATCCCATCAATCTCGAGTGAATGTGTTGGTCAGGGAAACTTACTTCAATTGCAAGAGAGGACAAGTTGACATGAGAAATAGGAATCGAGGCAACAAAGGCTATTGATTTTTGATATTACTATTAATAATGTTTACCCCTGAAATAGTGAAATAAGATATTTGTAGTTTCAATAGAGTTGTTTGTTAGTTCAAGTTTTTTGTATTTTGTATTTTCACCTGAAGAATCCTTTTGAAAGTGAGCAATACATATCTAGCAATCTAGCACCGTGCTAAGTGGTTACTGTGGTTTGACCAATTTTAACAGATTGAGTTTTGCTGGTTTATGTGTGTATTGTGATATAGAATGTGGCGATGATGATGATTCAAGACTCTTTTATATATCAAAAGATTCTTTACGATGATCTTCCAAGTGCTTTTGTTTTTTACTTGTTTCGTCTGATATCATAGATCAATGAGTTTGTATCTGATTTTTGTGGTGATTATGGGATTATTTGGTGCTGTTTTTCTGTAAGTTGAGTCAGGACAATATATATATATATATATATATATATACTGGACAGTTTGTACTGGTCTACAATTTGCACCACAGAATTTTCTATGTATTGATCTATTGTGGTTTGTTAGAGCTGCAACCATGTCATGATTTATAATCCGGATTCTATGAACCAAGGGTTTCTCTATAGGATGAGCTTTCAAGCACTTTTTGAGCCACATTTTTGTAATTTACATATTCATCATTTCATCTGGTCTTTGTTTCTTTTTGAGAATGGCTGTTAGTAGATTTGATAAGTTCTTACCTCAGTTTTTAGCAATTAGGATGTTCTTCTCATTTATTTGGCATTCTGCTTTGTTCCATTACAGTAATTGAACACGGGCTCTAGTTCTAGCCTGATGGTTCAGGAATGATATCATATCATGTTTCACACTTTGATTGCATTGACAGTGGTGATGTATTAACCGCAAGAACCATAACATGCATGTTCGGCTGTAGATGTAGGTGCTTTTAAGCTTGATTTCTGTTCTTTGTTTCATTTGAGTTTTCCCATATACGGATGCAATGCGTTGTGTTTATTTATGTGATAGAGCTTGTCTTAGGTTCTTATGGGATGAGCTGCCTGTTATTGGGAATGAATTTCTTTTAGATTTGATCTCAAGTTTTCACCGTTAACACTGGTGTTCTGGTCCCATTAACAGAATAACAGGTGCTTAATTCACCAACCCCTCCAATTAGAACATGGTTGGTGTAGCTCAAACAAATTAAGTTGCTGAGTTGAAGTTGATTGTTTCGGGTCCATGTTGTCTTCGTCTTGTGCTAAGATAGTTTTAGTTATTTTATCAACAAAAAAGAAAAAAATATAATTTTAGTTATGTTCTGCAGGCTGATGAATCTTTTTAAACAGTACATTTGAGGGCTCATGTGGCCCTGAAGTTGCAACGTAACCCATTTAGTTTCTGATGGTGTTGACCGTCCGTTTTTGTTTCACTACTAACCTATGTAGCACTGATTCTTTACTTTACTTTGGTGCCGCGTTACATGTCTAACAGTTAACACACTTGGGATATGTCTGAAGTATCACGTGGTGTGTTTCAAAATATTGTTATCTAGATATTAAGGAGTACTCATTAGATTTTTGAGGACACCTTTTAGACACTTGAGGACATCTTTTGCACATCAAATAATATATCACTACTATCACTACTATAATAATTGATGTCATCAATAAACCAAAAATTGAACTTCTAAAATTATCCTTAATGATAAAAGAAAAAATAAAAAAGTAAAAAGAAAACCAGAAAAATGAAAGATGTATAATTGCTATAAATATGTTTATACTCTCCTAAATATATTTAAAGCCGAGCTTTGCTTTGGATAAGAATTGATATCTATATATATTAAAAAAATTGTATGAGTCATATTTATTAAAAAATTAGGAGGTTGAGTTGGAGATGTAAATGTATTATATATGTTGGATTAGGGTTAAAAGTTTTCATACACGAACAAAATCATTCTAACCCGTGTTCAGATATTGTCTCTAGCTTCTTATTTGGTTCAATGCGTATATTTTTTAATGACATGGATTTTTAAAGGTGTATTTAGGAATAATCCTGATTAATTAACTTAATTTTAATTTATTAAATATTAAATATTTATATTTATATTTATTTAATCACCTTGTTCTACTTTTTTAAATTTTACCGTGTCTCGTCTCGTGTCCCGTAACCGTATCTCCGTGAAAGATATATAGGTACTAACCGAGGTAAATACATATAAACCCTTCATTGCTGTTGTCCAGATCAAGCAATGCGTGACCGTGTCTACTTTCTGCATCTGGTTCAAAGCATAATGCACGCAACAGAACAACGACGACTACAGCTACGTAGAGCCAAATCCCCAATCATGACTTCCTTAAGTATTTGCTTCCTTCTTTACAATCAAAGTGACATGTGCTTCCTTTCCATGTTCCAATGGGAAAAGTCCAACTTCATGAGGTTTGATTGATTAAGGCAGTTATTCAATCGATTCCGACGTATATTATGAGCTGTTTCCAGATTCCCGGCTACCGGCTCTGTGATGAAATATAATGCACCGCTAGCTTAATGGCTGGCTTTTGGTGGGAATGGGAGATACGTTTGACAACAAGAGAATATTCATTGGCTGGCCTGGGAAAGGATCGATGTGTGCTTCAAAGAAGGACGGGGGCATGCGAGTTTTCAATCGATCGCGAGCTTTGCCTGCTATTTGCTAAGCAAGGATGGCGGCTATTACGTATGGTTCCCAGACTCCTCTGTTATCAAAACTTGTAAAAGAGCGTTACTATCCCAAGTCAGATCTTATGACTGCAGAAGTGAAGAGTACGTGGCTGCTCATATACTGGTGGGAAGTTAGGGGTATGCTACCAAGTTGGAAAGGGAGACAAAATCTCCTCTAATACAAAATACCCCAGGTTTTAAACCATCTTTACCACCAATACTGGGAACCGAAGAGATGAGCTTTTTTCACCAGATGATGGGGACAATATTTGTTGCATATGTTCCATTAGGACTAAGACCTTTGGAGGATTGTTTGACGTGGATTTTTGATAAAAAAAAGGAGGAGGAGGAGGTTATATTCAGTGAAGAGTGGTTATTATGTAGGAAGAACTGAGTGGAACAGAGAAGAAGAGAAGAGGAGGTGTCTTATGGCCCGACGCATATATATATATATATATATATAGCGTGGAATTTGGTCTGGAGAGCTAAAGTTCCTCCCAATTCGAAGTGCATGCGCTCTTTTGTATGCGACTACGTACTTAGAGGTATTGTGCCTACGAGAGAAAACATGCATGTTAATTTGGAAGATGTGGTATGCGCGTTTTGTTGTCTACAGGAAGAAGTGGATGTGCATTTATTCAGCAGATGCCCTAGCCTATATCTGCAATTTTCTGATCTGGATGTGGCTTAACCTTTGAAGGGTGTTGCTGGTAAAACCCATCTTTCTCGCTCTGACTCTAGCGGCGCCAATTCTGCCTTTTAGGTTTACCGCTTCCTCCGGTTCCCCTTTTTCTCTCTGTATTCTCGCTCTCTCTAGTCTTCTTCTTCTTCTCTCTCTGTTTTGTATTTCTCTCGCGCTCTGTTATTCTTCGCTAATTTTCGATTCTCACTTGTGCGGTGCTCGGTGTTTCTCAGACGAGTTTCAGCAGATTTCCTTCTCTCTAGATAACGTATATTTTTCTCTTTCGGTTTTTAGATCTATTTTTTGTTCGCTCGATATATAATTGTTAGCTCTGTATTTGTTGCTGAAAAATTTGTTGTAAATTAATTGGTGTTCGTACTACCTTTGCTAGTTTTGGCTGAATATTCATGTATGTTTTGTGATTTTATTCGATTTATTTTTGTGTTTTGTTCTCTCTCTCTGTGTTTGGTGTTGACATGTTTTACTTGTATTTTGGTTGTGTAATTTTTCAATTGTGCAATTACTGGTCGTTTTGTGGTTGCGGACCGTAAAAAACTGGCTAATTAAGCTTTTAATTAACCATTTTTATTTTTTGGTTGGAATCGAGACTGAATGTAACTTTTATCTTCCAATTTACATTAATAATTCTAGTATAAATACTGTTTATTTGCATGTACGTGTTTTTACTCTATTTTGGTTTACAACACTAATCTCGGGACAATGAGCCCTGCCAAAGCTAAGAGCATCTGCAGCGGTCGACGAGTAATATCTGGTCCTCCCCTCTGCTCGTGCTCTTGAGCCTCTGCTCGTCCAGTTACTTTTTAGTTCGGTCAATGAACGGTCGCTGTTGCACGGCCTGCCTCCCTCTTCTCTACTCGTACTATCGAATGTACCGGTACAGATGTTCTAAGGGAGAAGCAAGAGCTCTGAAAATCCGGTAATGACGAGTTAATCATCTTGTTTCTTTACTTGAATATTTGCACTATTTGGTTTATTTAGGGTTTGATAATTTTCTAAATTTCGTTAACGCTCAATTATTTCTCTTTAGCTTTGCTACTTCCTGATGCATGTGTATATATGACTTGTATGTATGTATCTTATTTTCAGGAAAGTTGGTAAGCGAAAGGCTGCGGCTCCTAGCGAGGCCAAGCAAACAAAGAAGGCCAAGAAAGACCCCAACATTAATCCTAAGAGGGCATGCGCACCCATTCCCTTCTTTGTATTAATGTGTGTATATATTTTGAAACATTCGCGTAGCTACCACTATGTGAGCAGTGTCAAATGATACGGCTCAATTCCTAAATTTGTGATAGCATTATCAAAATATCTTGGTAAGAAGACAGACGAATTCCGTCTCCTAAAAGACTTATTCTGTCTGCTACTAGCTTAAACAACGAAATTTTCGTCGGCTAAAATTCGTTGGCTAAGCAGTGTCGCAAAAAAAATTTATCCGACGAAATTTGAGAAAAACATCATTGTAGTTTCCTCTTAGACGACGAAAAAAATAGCGTTGTTATACTTAATTGCGACGGAAATATTCTTTATTGGACGACAATAATAAATGTCGTTTGGATGCTTTGTTAGCTGATGGAATTGTTTTCATCGTCTAAGTATTAATTATTGACTTAGGCGAAGGAATTTAAATGCCGTCGTCTAAGTGGTTATTTTCTTTGAAAAAAAATGAAAAATTCATTAAATCATAATTAATTATTATATGTTAATTAATAACAAATGAAAAAAATCTGTAATTAATATATTTTAAGGATGGCGACGACAGCGGTTTTTTGTGTGGTGGTGGTGTGTAAGGTGTGATTGAGAGAGAGAGAGAGAGAGAGAGAGGAAGAGAGAGAGATGGGTGAGATGGGAGATTGTGAAAAATGGTGGATGATTTGGGTTTTATAGAGGACCACTTAGGTGACGGAACAAAGCATTTTCGTCGCCTAAGTTTTTTGAATTTTTGCCCAAAAATTTTTGGCGGAAAAAAAGCACCAAAATTTTCAAGTTAGGCGACGGAAAATAGGAAGATTCCGTTGTCTAAGTCATTAGAATTTTTGGCAATTTTTGAGTTTTGGAAAAAAATTTGGCGGTAAACAATAAAATTCACTTAGGCGACGGAAGCTTTAAATTCCCTCGCCTAAGTGTTTACAAATTTGCCCAAAAATTAGTCGAAAAAGTAATTCTAAAAAAATGTAGAAAAAATAATAAAAAATACTTAGGCAACGGAATCTTTAGGATTCTGTCGTTTAAGGTATTTTTAGGCGACAAAATCTTTAGGATTCCGACGTTTAAGAATTTTTTTTTTCCAAAAATTTCTAAAAACTTAATTTTGGGTAGTTCCTTAAAAATTATCAAAAAACAATCATCTGATGTGAGCACTACATTTATACAATATAGTGAAAAAAATTCAAACCAATTCGGATTAGTTTAGAATTCAATCGATCAAATTTAGTAATTATCGAAAATAGTTAAAATACGGAAATGATTGTAAAAAATATTTCGTAAATCCATTTTTGAAGTTATGAAAGTTTATTTTGTCGTAAAAACTTAATTTATCAACGAGATAGAAATTAATTTAAATTTGAAATAAAATATTTCTTTAAGACTAAAAACTTGTTATATATCTACTAATATTGTATAACTTAAGTGTTCGTATGTCTATATTCACTCTACATCAATATTAAAAAAAATTGAATTTGGACAAAACAACCGTTAGATATATTCATCATAACATATTATATAAGTGGACAAATTTTTAGTATATACGAAGTTCGTTAAGGGGATGATTGGCGTAGTCAATCATAAAATTGAAATTTCAACAAAATAGAAACGTTGATGTACGAATCCTCGTAATTCTAATTTATGAACCGTCGACACTCACAGTCTTAGAATTGTTTACTCTATTTCCTTGACGAATAAAATATGTATTTTAAGATGGTATAGATAGTCTCTCTCTTTGATCAGAGACAATGAAAACACACTTAGACAACGAACATACGTATTTTCGTCGCCTAAAAGTTTATGGTTCATGGGTCAGGGTTTAGGGGTTAGTGATAGTGTATGGTTTAGCCGACGGAATATTACGACGGATTTAATTCTGTCGCCTAAGAGGGACTTCGGAGACATAAATATTCTCATTTAGACGCCATTTTTTTTCTTCTGTCGTCTAAGAGTGGCTTAGCCGACGGAATATTACGACGGATTTAAATTCCCTCTCCTAAGTCCATCTTAGGCGACGGATTTAAATTCTCTTTCTTAAGTGCCTCTTAGGCGAAGGAAAAATTAAGATTCTGTCGCCTAAGTGAAGTATTCTGGTTGTGTAGTTAGTTAAGAAATTTAAGCTATTTATTGTATATAATGTAAATAATGGGATTTTTGACACCCCTCATTCTTAAAGTAGAAAAATAAGTAAGAATATGGATAATATGACCGGTTAGATTTGGACTCCAAGGGAATTGATGTGAGTAATTAATCAATTATTTTGAGTCTGAATGATCAATTGGGTATCAATATTTAATCAAAAAATTGTGAATTTCTTAAAAAAATAAATTCATCTCTATAAATATGTCAATTTCTAAACCTTCACGTCATCTTTTTGTTCTTACAATTTTACTTTTTCATTCTATTTTAGTTCTATAAAACTATAAGTGTCATTGACGTAGCTTGTTAGATCTTATTTTGACATTATATATAAAAAGGTTTTGACATAGCTGACTCGAAATTCTAGCTATGCTACTGTTTTGAAAGACTTTATGTAGTGATATCATTCGATATTATTCTGCTATTCCGTTAATTCAGGTATTCTAAATCATTGTATATATTTGCTGTCATAGATCTGAGTTCACGCAGGAGTTCTGAAAGCATTACATTGTATCTTCCATGCCTTGAGTTTGTTACTGTGAAGTGTGTGAGCTTAAAGTGTTCTCTGTCTGCTGTTACAGATTGGGTTTCTACAAATCTGTCTATGCACATTTTGATTGCGAGTTTCACATTAGAGCTGATGATGACATTTACTGAAGGCCAGGTGTGTTAAACTGTTAATTTGTATATCTTAGATCTATAGTTTACTGAAGTTTCATCTGTAGTTTATTGAAGTTTCATTTGGTCACTTGATTGTGAGATTTCTTTGCAGTAATGCATCCTCTTTTCATTAACATTGTCAGATGGCCTTTCAATGCTCCTAGCAAATGAGCGGTCTCACTTGCGGACTTACCTTGGATATGCATGAAAAAGGGCTCAGTCTTCACAGGCCCAAATGGTTAGTTTTGATTGAAATCTTTTCATTATTTTAGATCATTTGTAGGAAGTGTAATTAGTGAACAGAGATCTACCTCGTTCTACCTTTGTACCACGTAGATGTCACTTGATGGCATTTAGGTGATCTTTTGGCTAGTTTCTAAGGCTCTTTTGTATGTTTACTCTTGTTCAAGGCTAAAAAATCAGTTTAATTAAGTGGATTGAACAATGATACCAGTAGACAACTACCTTCCATTTCACATGATTAATTAGAGTTATATGTCTTCTAGGTTAGTCTTTCGATTGAATACTCAGATGCAGTACTCACCTTACCGATGTTGCTGAACACTTCAGAATGAACACAGGTCTATAATTTCATCTTTCTTATTTTTCTCGTCTTTTTTTTGTTCAATGTTCTATTTGATTCTCTGTTATCATAGGTTCCACTTCATGATTAAATCTTACCGATAGTCAAAGTTTTGTAGCAGAATCATATGTCCGAGTTGCAAATTACTGAAATTAGACACGAGAATGAGTCGGTGGACGCCAAAGATGTTCCTGCTTGATTATTAACGTTGGAGAGCTTGGTAAATTATCTATATGTACAATTTTGAATAATGTAATTTACTATGATACAATACGCGCTTTAGATATGCCAACAGATATGCATGTTTACTGTGATACAATTTTGTGCTCATGTGCTCATGACTACTTTTGATAGTGATTTTGTTATCTAGCAATAACTCACGAGTTGCAGTAATTTATTTGCTTAGCACCTATAGGTAATTCAACTATAAGTGAAGTAACCTCGGTTCAAATTCGATTGTGCAGTTTAATCTAACAA
This sequence comes from Geum urbanum, assembly GCA_946800695.1. Lineage (NCBI taxonomy): Eukaryota > Viridiplantae > Streptophyta > Magnoliopsida > Rosales > Rosaceae > Geum > Geum urbanum. The sequence goes on along the minus strand of OX327007.1, from coordinate 57,555,977 downwards.
CAATATTTTGTGTTTGCATCACAAGTAATAAGGAGTCAGTTGCAAAAGATTTTAACCAGTCATTTACTTTGTGTACAGAATGTGTTCTGTTATTGTGTTCGTATGAGAATAATCATGGTAATGGACTTATGGGTAGGATGAATGATGCTCGAGTATTGTTGTTCCAGTTTATAATATAACAGTGGAACTCAACTGCAGAACCAAAGCTTGTTGAGCATGAAAGACCCAGATGCAGGTTCTATTTAGTACTACTTTAAAAGAAGTATTTGTGCTCTAAGTTCAAAATCAAATTGACTTGATTCAATTTGTTTACAGTGTTATATTAATAATGGAATTTGTTTTGCGTTGGTCATTTCAGGTTGAAAGGCAATGTTGAACTGGAGAGGCAGTAGAAAATGGTGGAGTGTGAGTTTTAAGCTATTTTTGTTTTTTGTTTTGTTGAAATGGAGAGATGTATTTGTAATTGAATTCGACTTGGCTTGATTTGAGCCGGCTTTTTTTTTAATTAGAATTTGAAGTTTTGGAACGGATGCATCGTTATGTCCGTATGCCAAAGAAATTATATAGAGGGAAAATTATTTAAATGATCACTCATTTTTGTTATATTCGACATTTTAGTTATTTTTTTAAAAAAATATTATTTTAGTCATTGAACTAATTGTCTATATATCTCTTTAGTCATTATATTTAAAATAAACATTATTTTAATCACTGAACTAATTGTCTATATATCACTTTAGTCACTATGTTACCCCTCATATATCAAAAATTTGATGTATAAAACTAATGGAATGACCATAGTGATGCACATAAATAAAGTTGAGTATATAGTGATATTTTAAAAAATAGAGTGATCATTCCAATAATTTTTTCGTATATAAACAATAAAAGGTAGAGAATAGAGTAAGTGGAGTCCCGTCAATATGGTAAAAATTGGGACAGAAAACATTATTTGTCCTTTAATAAGTTTAGGAATGTCTCAGGGAGGCAAACTTCATTATTCGTGTGTAGCTTTTATTTAAGGACGTTTCATTTGTCTGCAAGGCAAAAAGATAGGCACGTATAACCGACTGTCCCCTATAACGTTTTTTCTAGTAGTGACTTCTCTTCTTGCAGGTATTACATTTGGTGGAGATGAGGAGAAGAATATGATATTTAGCAAATTGCTAAATGAGAGTAGTGAAGAAAGGGGGTTCCTCTTATCATCCCTGTTGGGGAATGGGTAAAACAAATATTGCTCAACTTGTTTATAATGATGAAATGTCAAATCTTATTTTGACAAGAGAATTTGAGTTTGTGTCTCTCATCCTTTTGAAGAGATCAAGATTGCTAAAGCTATCACTGAGGGTCTAGCTAGATAAAGATAATACATCAAACAAATTTAATGAGTTCCAAACATTGCTGCAATGAATATTGATTGAAGGCAAAAAGTATCTCCTTGTATTAGATGATATGTGGAATCCAAACCTTAGTTAGTGGGAGGAATTGATCAAACCTTTACATAATGGTGTTTATTAGCAGTACTGTACTGGTGACCACGCGAAATACTGAAGTTGCCACACTAACAAAAACACGCAGATGATGATGCCAATATTGATGATGATGTAGTAGGAATCGAAATAGCCGGAATAAATGCAACGACTAATGTAAAGTAAACCTTTCATTATTTAACTTTTGCTTTTTTTGTTTGTTTTTTTTACATTACTAAGTCTGGTTGGTAAGTTGGTTGATGCTAATTACAGCAACTTGTCATGTATACTGTTGAAACTGTGTCAGGCCAAGCGGATAATGTCTCTCATGATCTGCTTTGGGACGATTTTGCTGGGGCTTCATGCCCACCAGCAAGGGCGGAGCCAGCCCAAATTCCTCTTGGCTTAAGCCCATGTAAGATTTGAGAGCTTAAAAAAAATCTATTTCACAAATCTACTTCATTCACTCCAAAACATTAAAAGTGCTTATGTTTGTTCTCCAAATGATATATTTTTAAGAAATGAAATAAGACGGACACATTTAATGACTGTTATCGAAAATAATTAACACGATTTCATTCAAATTTTTATAATTTTGAATTATAATCGTTAGACGTCTTTATTTCATTTTATCTTTTAAATTCAACCTTAGGAGATGATCAAACTTAGAGTTGTACAGAGAAAATATAAATAATATTAAAGAAGTGCCTATAAATAATATTTTCTCTACTTATTTTATATAGAAAGACATTTTGTTGCTGGTTTTGTCATTGGTTTCGTCTACTTTATTGACCTCTTCTTCTCCTCCGACGATTTAAGACGGTGAGTCGCCGCCGAAACAGAAACCAGAGCACTTCTCGTCCATATAAACACTTCGACTCTCTCAAAGGTAAAACGCCCATCTTTCTCTTTCTATACAAATTCTTGCTGAAGCCCACGTACCCACGTGTGGATTAAAGCTCGAGACTTTATCATCTTCTTTAGGTAATTTGCTTCTAATCAAGTTCTGTTCTTTTGTACAATCAGAACTGGGAAAACGGTCTAATGGCAAAGTCGTGTAGTGGGCTAGCAGATGAGTTAGTCAAGTGTCTGAGTGAGTGTGATTGTATTAAGGTCGAGAAGCGTTCTATAAGGGAATGTGCTGGAGAAAAGAGTCCATCAATCTCGAGTGAATGTATTGGTCTCAGGGAAACTTACTTCAATTGCAAGAGAGGACAGGTTGACATGAGAAATAGGATTCGAGGCAACAAAGGCTATTGAGTTTTTACTAGTAATGTTTTTACTCTGATATAGTGAAATAAGATTTTGTAGTTCAATGGAGTTGTTTGTTAGTTCAAGTTTTGCTTTGTAATTTGCACCTGAAGACCCTTTTTGAAGTGAGTAATATATGTCTAGCAATCTAGCACTGTGTTAAGTGGTTATTGTGTTTTGCTGGTTAGTTATGTAGTGTGATATAGAATGTGGCGATGATGATGAATCAACTCTTTTATATATCAAAAGATTCTTTACGATGATCTTCCAAATGCTTTTTGAGCCATTTTTCATGTATTTTTTGACTTGTTTCGTCTGATATCATATATCATTGAGTTTGTACCTGATTGTTGTGGTGATTTTGGGATCATTTGGTGCTGTTTTTGAGTAAATTGAGTCAGGACAATATATATGGACAGTTTGCACTGGTTTTCCATTTGTATGGAGCTTATCTAGTACCACAAGGAACTGGTCTACACTTGGTGTGTTAATGCACACAGAATTTCCTGTATATTTATTGGTTGTGATTTGTTACAATTGCAACCATGACCCTGGCTAAGATGTGTATGGTCCTTGTATCATTCATGTCATGATTTATGATATCAAATGCGGCAATGATGATCAATCAGGACTCCTATATGACAGAGGGTTTCTTTCTAGGATGAGCTTTCAACTCTGTTTGAACCACAGATGTAGTTTCAGTGTCTGTTTAATCTGGTCTTTGTTTTACTGTATGGGATTGGCTGTTATTGGATTTGAATAAGTTTTTACCTCAGTTTTAGCTTTTGGGATTTTCCGTATTCATTTGGCATTCTGCTTTCTTCCCTTACAGCATCATGTTTCAGCCTTTTAGGCTTTGATTGCATTGACAGTGGCGATGTATTAACCGCAAGGACCATTCGGCTGTGGTTGTTCCTCCTTGTGCATGTAGTTCCACTAGTCTTACTTGTGTTACTTATCCTTATGATGCTTTAAGCTTGATTTCTGTTCTTTGTTTCTTTTGAGTTTTCACATTACGATGCAAGTCGTTGTGTATATATATGTGCTTGAGTTTGTCTTATGTTCTTATGAAAAGAGCAGCCTGTTATTGGGCATGAATTTCTTTGAGCTGTTCAGGTTCCATTAACAGGTGCTTAATTCACCAACCCCTCCAATTAGAACATGGTTGGTGTGGCTCTAACAAAGTAGCTGGGTTGAAGTTGATTGTTTCGAGTCCATGTTGTCTTCTCTTGTACTCTCGTAATGTAAATGACCTTGTAGCTAGTCCTAAGATAGTTTTAGTTTTGTTCTGCAGGCTGATGAAACTTTGTAAACAGTAAATTAATTTGGGGCCTCGTGTGGCCCTGAAGTTGCAACGTAACCAACGTAGTTGTCGTCGGAAGTTTCTGATGGTATTAACCGTCGGTTTGTGTTTCACTACTAAACGAAGGTACGTATGTACAGCAATGCGTGACCGTGTCTACCTTTTGCATCTGGTTCAAAGCATAATGCACGCAACAGAACAACAATGACTACAGCTACGTTGAGCCAAAGCCCCAAATCCCCCAATCATGACTTGTTACATGCCCAAGTATTTGCTTCCTTCTTTACAATCAAAGAGACATGTGCTTCCCTTCCATGTTCCAATGGGAAAAGTCCAACTTCGTTTCGAAACAGACGGTTGATACGTTTTTTGGGTGGAGCCACACGCACAGAGAACACCTCGTGAGACGGTGAAATTAACCAAACTCATCAGGTTTGATTGATTTTGGTTCGTTCAATTTTCCTAGGAAGCTTTCAAATTCAAAACCAACCTCTCCAAGAAAAGTGGACTATGAAAAGAACACTCATGTTTGGACAAAACCAGCTAATATGCTACGAATCTTCGCTTTGCCAATTGTCACACTCCATGCTAATATATAAACCCTCCAAACCACCCTTTAAGTTTTAGAATCGCCAAAAGCCCAAAGCCAAAAGAAACTAGCTGCAATGGCCACCACTAGATTACTACGCACGTTTAAGCCAATGACTACTCACTCCACCTCTTCTTCTTCTTCATCTTCTTCTTCAGCGCCGACAAGTTTGAGATGTTTGAGCCAAGTTGGCGGCGGATCATTGAATGGAGAGAAAGGACTTGAGAGGAAGCAAGTGGCGGTTGTCAAGGCTTCACTGTCAGCTTCTCAGACACTTACCACAACAAAGCCGCCACAAGTGAATCAGGCAGTCGTGGATTTGGCTTCTTTGGTCACAAAGACTAATCGTTCTCTGCTCATTCTCTTGAGAACGGCTCTCAGGCGAAAGTCTACGACACTTCAGGTCCAGATGTTCATCGAAAGAGTAAGTAAAGTGACAACCTTGAAGCTTCTTTAGACTCTTTTCATTTGGCAAATGTAGTCCTTCATGTAAAAACTTTGTGTTTACATTGACTGTGTATTGTGCAGGGCATAATTGACTGTCGGTTCTTTACATTACTTGCTGTTGCTGGATCTTTACTTGGTTCGGTGTTGTGCTTTGTCGAGGTACACACTTTGTTTCCAATCCTTTGAATCAGTTGTCTGCAATTTCTTATTAGAAACTATATATAACTGACATACATATCATCACTATCTATAAAATGCAGGGTTGCTTCATTGTTCTAGAGTCATATTTCCAGTACTTCCATGCCTTGACAGAGAAGACAGATCAAGGACACATGGTGCACCTACTTATTGAAGCAATAGGTAACTCTTGCTCTCGCTTTCTATGGATGAAGTTTAAATACAAGAATACCATTTGACACTTTGCTATATATCTTGATTTTACAGACATGTTCTTAGTAGGAACAGCCTTGCTTATATTCGGAGTTGGATTATATACGATGTTTATGGGGTCAAAAGCCGTGAATGATAAAGGACCACGTTTCACTGATTCAAACTTCTTTGGCCTCTTCTACATGAAGGTATACCTCATTCACTTTATTACATATATGCAGACATTTCTAGCTAAGCAAGCTATTTTTCGATCTATAACATAGTTGATCTTTCAAAAACGATTTCAGGCAGCTCCAGCATGGGTTGATATGAAATCAGTTTCGCAAGCAAAATCGAAAATTGGCCATGCAGTGGTGATGATACTTCAAGTGGGACTATTAGAGAAGTTTAAGACTATACCTCTTGTCACACCACTGGATCTTGCTTGCTTTGCCGGAGCTGTGCTTGTTTCCTCGGCTTGTATCTTCCTGCTATCGAAACTCGATTATTCTGCTAACTGATCACAGATCATCACCACATGAGTTGCAGACCTTACAGTTAAGTCCACATGAGCCACCAAATTCATTTATTTTTTAACCACCCATTCTTTTTGTACGTAGTACTGATACTGATATACACAATTGTAGCCATATACTGTACAAACAATATAAGGTAAGAGAACTGTGTCAAAACCCATGTAGAAAATGTATATTCTTCCAGTTCTTTATTTATTGGTAAAGGTTGCAATCCAATTGCTCGAGTTCTTAATAAAAGCTTTTGTAGATTACTCAGAGAAGAATTTCTTTGTGAAATATATATACATTCAAGTATGAAAAGAGAGTCACATGAATTGGAGCAGTCGAGTTGCAAACTAGCTTAAAACTAGTAAATAATAATAGATATATGCGAACGAGTAATTCTATATTGTGCGGAACATAAATGTACAAGGGATTAATCTACAGTCTAATTTTTCTCATGCACTATTCAACTAAGCTTGACGCAGTTAAAATTGTGACAAGTGGAACCAGCGAGACATTGCTAAAATTTTATGATTACCTACAAGGCATATATTCAAACAGTATTTTTTACATTCACCTCTGAAAGGTCATTCTCCACGGCAGTAACAAGCTTCTCGAAATAATCTTTGGTGACCTTTGTCAGTCTAGTAAGTTTTAATCGAAATCCATGGAACCCAACGACCGCTGCATCTCCTCCGTCTGTCTCCAAGTCTGTTCTATCTCCCTTTGATGCTCTGTTGCCTGTCTCTGAAGCTGTTCCTATAGCTGAGAAACCCTGGAAGTTCTTGACTTGCGTGAGAAACCAGAAGTGTTTTTCAAGACCTCGTCGCCCTTCTGTCCTAGACCCCTGCAATAATAGGTGTTCCCTCGTGGTGGAAAAACCTTACCCCTGATCCTCGCTGCTACCATTGGGTTGGATTGATCAATCTGAGAGATGGCCTGAGGGAGATCATCACTCTAGGTCTCAAGCCATTGTTCTCTCATGATCTGAGCCAACACATCCGGAGTCATCTCCTGCACGCTCGTCTAATTGACAGGGGAAAAAAATAACATATTAGTAATCATACGTAAACAAATTTAGAGAATATATATAAGCAAATATGTTAATTAAGTTATAAGGGCATAAGACTTACAATATCTTCGGGGCACTGAGAATACGTTTTCTGTAACGTATACTCCAAAGGGAGGACTTCAGGGTGTTGGGCGGCCTCCTCCATCCAACGCGCAAAAGATCTAAAACCGGCATGATAGTTCTTCGTGTTTTTTTCTCAGTTTGCCTCATTTATCGCAGAAATGGCCTTATTGGATAAACATATATCAAAAAAATATTAATTAGGAAACTATTTTCCCCAAAAACGATACAAGTCCTATTAATTACTAAATCGTATTTCACAAAGAATCACGAGAGAAATTTAGTATTTTTTATATTTGAATCATACTATTATGCATGTCCTTGTTTGAAAATAATTAAATTATAATTAAATTCTCATCGTGTTTTGCGTTATGTATCAAATTATATTTTTCTATGTATATATAATTAATTTTTTATTATATATTAGACGCTTCCTTCGCGTATCCGCTTCCACTAGTTTTTGAAAAAAAATATTTTTGCGTTTTCTCACACTTCGCTCCTACGCATTCGTACCCGCTTTCATAAGTCCAATTGTTGAGTCTATCAAACTTGCTCACTACAACCACCATTTGGTTATGCCACGTGAAGCTTCCTAACTCCACCGGTTGAAATTGATAATTGTTGGTCTCTTATTTTCTCATACCCACTAATTCTAATAAACGTTGAGCTCCAATCTAGCCAGAGAAACAGTGCAATTCGGGAAAGCCCATAATAAGCAATGTGATATTGATAAAGGGTTGTTGACTTAATAGTAACTTAAAACTTAAAAATTGACTCAAAAATTATTCAAATTTAATTTGTGATTCGAAAGTCACATTATTTGAAAACGCGCACAAATAATCCTATTTTTTATATTATTTACATGCCTGCAACTGGGCAAAATTCACGCAAATTATATTTTTTGCCACTGTCAAAAAATGACCCATTTGGAGCTCCTCTTCCCCGCCTCCACTCATGTCGGTGTTACGATCCACTCTGCCTCAGGCTCGGGTTTGCTCCGCTGCTTGCCTCACCGCCTCACTCAGCTTTCTTCGTCGGCGTCCTCGCTCGCCTAGCCTCGCCGTCTCGAGTTGCAAGTCGACCGGATCTACACCCGGCGTCGTCGAGTCTCTCAGCCTTCAACCGCCGTCTTCCTTGCTGCCTGGAACCACTTTTCGACGTCGCCCTATATGAACCGCAAAACCGTTGCTGACAACGGTGGTGGTTGGCCGATTTGTTGTAGACACATGGGTGCCCCAATTGGGTGCCCATAGCAGATTAGGCATTTCGTTCTCTCTTTTTTCTTCAGAATTTCGTGTTGTGTTTTAATAATATCTTTATAGATTATAGATAGTATCTTTAACTTTGACGAAAAGTATCTTTAAAACTCTCGGTTGTTATTATATTTTTCAAATAAATTTGTATAATTAAATTGATAACACTAATAGTATCTTTATATCACTGGTATGATTTCTTTAGGACATTTTAATGGTATATTTATAACATTAAGATGATATCTTTAAAACGTTGTCATGATATCCTTATGTTGTATTTTATAACACCGTGATTGTATACTTATGACATTGTGTTGGTCTATTTATAAAACTGATATGGTATTTTTAAAACGCTGTCATGGTATCCTTATACCATAAGTGTCCTAAGTATACCATCACAACGTCATAAGAGTATTGTTATGGAGTCTTAAGTATACCATCACAACACCCTAAGGGTATAATCACAACGTCCCAAGTGTATCATCGCAGCGTCGTAAGGGTTTCGTCACATCGTCATAAGTATACAATCACAATGTTGGACAGTGTCTTATGTAAACCCTAAACCATATACCCTAAACCCTAAATTCTTATACCCTACTCTCTCTCTCTCTCTCTCTCTCTCTCTCTCTCTCTCTCTCTCTCTCTCTCTCTTAATAACATGGTATTTCATGAATGCGACATAGTATCCTTGTTGATTGAGTTTTATTGAGTTGTGAAGAAAAAAACAAAAATATGGCATGATATCTTTACGAACTTGAGTTGGTATTTTTATGAACTATAGTTGGTATCATTATATACTAGAGTCGGTATCTTTGTTTTATGAGTTTATGCTGAGTCGTGAAAAAAAAATGGAAAATAATTTATTTAATTTTATTTGCCAAAAAGAAAATTTAGACAAAAAACCTGAAAGACAATATTAGCTTTAAAAAGTTTATAATGACTTTTTGGTCACTAAAATTTGATGACTCGTGAATAGTTCCAAAGAAACTAAGTAACTTCTTAGACAAATTGATGATTTTAAATGACTTTTGAATAATTACCCTCTTGATCAATACATAAGCCAAATAAGACAAAGAAGGAAAAAATACGTATCGGGTTCGAATTATTTGGACAATGTGTGGCGATGAATGGTCTAGTAACAGAGAGGTTATACATGGAGGAACACGACGAATATATTGACAATGCATCTCTCATGGTTACAATTACACGGTGATTTTTCAACCTATATTGACAGGTGACAATGGAAAAAGTATTACTTGAAAAACCAAAGCAAGAACGATTACATCAAACTACAACTCTTCGGTGTATGGCTCTATGCAAAAATTATACAACAGTAGCGCTCTCTTTCTCTCTACATGGAAGCCAAAAGGTCTCTCATTTCTGTTACAGAAGGAATGTTCTCTGTGGGGTAGATCTTGGCAACAAGTTGAGCAAAACTTTCATACTTGTCAAGAAATTCTTTCTGTCAAAATGCAGAAACACTGGTTAAATATAGGTTCAAGTGGTCTCGGCCTTTTGGAGGATTCCCAGACAAAATTTCAAATGAGCTCTAAACATGCTTAGAAAGAAGATATCCCGACATACCTTGCATTTATCCCATAAAGAAGGCAGCAATTCTTCAGAAGTCATGTTTTTCTGTAACTTCTTGTACATTGCAGTGATGGACTTATCGAGCTGTATCAGGAAACCATAATGTGTTTAGCAACAATGAACATGTGAGACCAAGGTATCTGAAAAATTACCCAACTCACCCCAGATAAACTTGATTTTAATGTCTTCCGCAATTCCATCTTTGACAACCCAAGCTGGAAAGGGATCTGCAATTTGTGAGAAAATTGATCAGCACGTGTTTTTTCTATTTGGTAGTCAGATAATGAACATTTCAGAACTTCTCTATTGCACAAAAATGTAACCACAAAGTGTAACTGTTTATTCTTAGAGTACGCTAGAAAAAGATCTAGATACTCTTCACAAGGGAATAATAAGTGCAACTCAATGGGCACAGTTACTGTTCAACTGTAAATACAAGATAATTGAACCTTCAGATATGATTTAGAATGACCAGAGAAACAAAAAAGTTCAATACGGACATCAGCAGCTGTCTATATCCTAACTAACCGAAAGAGAAAACAAATGTCATCTCAGAACCACAAATTCACTAACCTCTTCTGGAGCGATTGTATACATCAAATCCTCTATTTTTTTAGCAAACTGGAAAAGTCGTTCAAATTGCTGCCAAGAGGATAAAATGAGGGTCAATTGCATTCAAAATGTAATGTCAAGCTCAGATATATAGGCACGGCTTGATTTTTTTACATATATATAATTATTTAACTGATCTGGTAGTCTCTTGGTTTCTTGATGTTTGGTTGCTTTCCCAACTGTAGCCTTTGGTGAACTATATGATTTTACCACTCTGTTCTTTATATGAATTTAATAAAAGTCAAATACCAATCTGCAATTGAGGGTACTGGGAATACCAGTTATACAAGATTTAGCACTAAAGCGAATAACTTACAGCGTAAATGATCATACTGATGTGGCGTGTGCAAGCTTGTTCATAAGCTTCACTTGCCTGGTGATAGAATTTGGCCAGTGTGGGCACCACATTTGCTAGGTCATACAAACTGCAAGCAAACATTTTTTATTCAAATAGGTAACAAATAATAGTATAACTCTGAAATGGTGAAAAACAGAAAGAGAACTACCTACCTATTCTGAAATGCAGCATAGTTCTCTAAAAGGAAAAGATCAGAATATTTTGGCTCTGTTTGTGCAATTTTCTCTAGGGTCACAAACATTATGCTGACCTGTCAAGGAATCAACTTTGCATAAGCAAAAGACTCTGAGATCAAACACCTTACTCTGTATATAATGATATTTTATTTGCACTACTAGTCATTGTAATTTACCCACAAGGCCACAACAAACAAACACTTACAAATTTTGTGTAAGCTTGATCAACTAAATCCCTAGATTGTCCCTGGATGTACTGCTCCATTCGTGTTGCTAGAGTTGCAAATCTACACACAAAGTGAGCAAAGTCAACTACAACATGAAACAAGAAGTATCACACACATAACAACTGAGCAGAACATGGCACAAGTAACTGCTTGATTAGAGCTGACAAACTTCTTTCGAGCTTGCATGCATTGCATTACAGCAACAGAAGTCATCCAAAATTCTTGTTTTGTGTTATTGGTATTATAGCATCTGGTCAAAACAGGGCAGACCCTAGCGTGATAATAAGCTGATGACTACCTAAACTAAGAAAAAAACATGAAGGTGTATGCAAAGAAGGAGCATAGGCACTGCAAACCAAGCTTACCTTGGAATGTATGATAAGACACCCATTTGTCTAACATTGCGCTCATTTCTTTCAATCTGGTGGCATGCTTCATCAACAAACTGCCATTGAACAAAAGTTGTATTGTGGTTTCAGTCATGACCTTGAAAACACACAACCATGATCACCTAAGACTTCACTTACATTATATACAGAGAGAAAAAAAAAAAAAAACTTCACTCACACGACTGAACTGCATTGACACTCTTGACTCCAGATCACCCAGCAGGAGACGTACAAATCCTGCTGCATCAGCTTTCTGACCAGAAAGATAACGCTCTGTAATCCCATGCATTGATATGCAGCGTAAGGGATCAATCTTGTATGCCCAATCCACCACAGCATAAAAGTCTTCCTGCAAACAACGTATATCACTATCTTTTATTGGCAAAATCCGGAACCATTACATGACTGTTGTGGGACACACTCCTGGAGAATACCTAGCGCATACTGTTAAGTGGCAATTCAATGACATAATATAAATGATGATCTGTGTACTAAAACATGAATACAGTCAACAGTAGGTATTGAAATATTAGGTACTGTTGTCAACAGTAGGCATTGAAATATTAGGTGCTGTTGCCTTTCCAGATAAATTGAACGTCATTACCAGTGAGAACAACAAATCTTACTTGTATTCAAAAGCAGGTTCAAACAAATGTGCAATATGTTGTGTTCCTTACTTGTATTCCATCTAGTAGATCCTGAAGTGATTCATTCAATGCCGCAAGCTCTCCTGTATCTTGACCTACGAAATTAGATATTTGGGTAAAATACAAAAGAGATAAGGCAGACTGGCCAAACATCAAAGCATATGGCTGCAAGCACATAGAGTTACCTACCAGTTTTATTGTCATTGTCATCAATGTCCATGATTCCCAGGTCGTCGTCATCATTGTCTTTATCCCCATTGGCACTACCCCCTGGAGGAACAAGTGCAGGAACTTCAAAGCACATAAAGTGTGCAAAAAAAGAGCTCTGCACATGGAAAATAGGAGAACTTTAGTAGAAAGATGATATATTTTATATTAAAGGACAAGCTGTATGGCGAGAGTTAACCTCATCTACAAGGAGTGGGATAAAAATTGTTAGCATCTTGGAATAAGCTTCGGAAACGGTAGAAGTGTCTGCAGCATTCGCACTTTGACCAGAACCAGTAGAAGCTTCAAGCCAGACAGTTGGACTTCTAGATGCCTTTGTACTAGCACGAAGCTCGTTTGCAAATTCACGTGCCTGTGGATAGCACAAACAATATTTTCAACTCTATCAAAGTTACTAAAAAGCTATAAATATTGAGAACAAGAAGAATGATAAAGGAAAAGTAGATTTAGTAATATTATTATTCCTGACCTCCCGACGTAGGAGCAAATTGAGGGAGCTACAGTATGCTTTTCTCAGTGGACCAAGGCACTTCTTATCAAGACTCTGTATAAGGAAAGGTGGAGGGTAGGGTGGGAGAGGTACGTAAATAATTAAATGAATAAATTCTAATATGCACACTATATAGAAACCAATTTAAAATAGTTAATGCAATTTGACCTTTAAATGTTGCAATACACGAGCATATGTCCTGCATTTGTACCGTAGATCAGCATGATCAGGCCTTTTCAGTTGACCTCGCTGTAAATAAAAAAAACAAATATTTGGTCAGCATTTTACTGAGAAGATGAATGAGTTTCATAGAATCCACGAAAGCCGGTGTCCTATAGTGCACCTGAGAAAAGTAGCTCTTGTCACTTATCATGAAATCCACTAAACTAGCAAAGTAGTTTCGCAAGAACTCAGAGGCTCTTCTGACAAATGAAACTTTTAAAATTTCAAGTTCTGCTCGTTTCTCTTTAACCTGTAACAATTTGAAGCATTACAAGTACAACAAAAAGTTGTAATCCACGTCATTTCTACACAGTACACAGTTCGCATCATAACCAATTTAATGTGGTGATTAGGTTCACAAAATATATACTTTGAAGCTCACAGATAACCACACAACTTTGGAGAGAAAAAGTGGAGCAAATGAGAAAGGTAAAATACATACAGCTTGCATTTTTACATAAATAGGATCCAACTGGGGCACTTCAAGACTCCGTAAAGCACCAGATAACCACTCACATGCTTCAATATTCTGAATCATACATGCCTCGTCAAATGAACCTCCCGTCAAACAGTCTGCATACTACATCAAGAAAAATAGCATTGGATATTTTTTAGCCCCAACAAGTAACCTGACCTCCAACTAATGAAACAATAATGATGTACAACATACCTCGGTAGGGATATGCAAGCCTACAAGAAGCTTGTCAAGTTCCTCAATGAGTGATTTATTATTAACAGATTGCATTTCCAACTTGTTATTGCGAGTTTCTATCTGAACATGGCAATTGAAAAGGTTAAGGGGTGAACTTAATTAGAGGTCAAAACTGAAGAAGCAGTCGTTCCTATATCCAGTAAAGGTAATTACCAAACTATGTTATTACACGACATACAGAACAACCAGCATTTTAGTCAGACCCACGGAAACCGAACTCAATCCATGACTACCTTCAATAAGCTAAATTTTCAATCAACAAGGATGAATGTGAAACCATCAGACTTTGTTTGTGATTACAAAAAGAAACCAGTAATGGGAGGAGGAAGAAAACTAAACAGAGATTTCATATTCTTGCTACTACTTTTACAATAAATGCTCTAAAAGAAGCAAACCGAAGAGTTGACTGGATGTGCGATGCTAGATATCTTGATAAGTAATATATGTTTGTCCAAGAAGTATGTAACATAATTAACTAAAAACAATATGAAATTCCTTCCCATGAAGTGCACGCTAGAAACAAAAAAGTTGCCATCGATAAAGAGTTTGTATAAATATGAAAGGTATACCGACTGAATGTCTTCTCTCATGTGTCTGAGTTTCACGTTGAAGATGCCTAACCATTCATCCATGTCATCAACACAACTTGTGGCTGCTTCAAGCCCTTGCAATACCTACAGACCACAAAGGCCATTAGAATAATTAATTTCATATATCTCCAAGCACATAGATAACCATGACACCAATATTCTAGGAGCAAATGTAGCTTCAATGGCAGGTATATAGACATTGCAAAAGTATCTTGCAATTAACTCAAACAGATAACTTGTTCAGTATAAGATGGCAAAACCAGTTGTGTATATTATTCTAACCAAGAACAAGGACAGACTACAGAAATGAGTAAAATTCAATGTCCATCCTTATATTGTTGTCAAAAATTAGACAATATAGCACATTTAAGGCCATATGTATCATATAGTAGAATGGTGAAAAGGACATAGAACTCGATTTGTTTGAGAAAATGAAACCAAGTACCTATCTAAGAACATAGAAGGTCGATGAATTGAAAGCTTTGCAAAGAAAGAATGGGATCATATATAAAGAAAATGAGCAGAGAAAAGGCTCACTTCATCTATCAGAGGTTCACTTTCCAAAATGGCATGCACATTTGCTGCTTCCAGAGCCAGAAGCTCTCTTTTCAACCTTTCAGAAAATGCTTCTGCTTCACCAATACCCATGACATAACTGCATATCGTGCCCACAATTGAAGAAGTCAAAACTATACAAACATAGATGCAACAGAAGGTATAAACTACTGCTACCAAAGATAAATATCCCTCAAACAGACAATTGACTAAAGCAGTAACTTTTCTACATAACAACAAAGACAATGAAATCGTACATACGTTCCCAAAAGTGCCTCCATGTCCTCTTCCTCGGCTTGTGAAACAAGTTCTTTCTCAACAGTAACTTTCATGTCATGTTCAGTTACTGTTGATGTAGCAGGTCCCTCTTGCTGGTTGTTTTGATTAGGAACTGCTGGTGTATTTTCCTAGATCAATTTTGTGTAGAATTAGAACACATGATTTGCAACAGTAAGAAAACAAAGTAGCTAACAACAGAGAAGAAGTCAAACACCACCAACTGGAGAATGTAGCATTTAATCTATCCAAGTGACATAAGACATTCCATATGTCTCTAGAACAGAAACAAAAAGGAGTTACCATCACAGGGAAGTGTCACATGACATTGTACTGGTAATTACAATTCCAGACGAAGTGAATATCATGCAATCTCAAATACCACGGGAATATATATAATGTACCTTAGCCCAAAGAGCCATCTCGACAACATCTACACCAACAACTTTAGGCAGCTGCTCCAGTGTGTCTTTGCATATGTTTAAGATACAGAGTAACAGGCGATTCCTACATGAAAGTTTTATAAATATATAAGGGGAAGAAACAAAGGAAGGTGATTAGCTAGGTAGCACGGATACGGGTGCGGGTACGCAGAAGCAAAACGCGAGGAAGCGTGGAAGCGTTGAAAGCTACATTTTTTTGGAAGCGGGTACGTGGAGGAAGCGCAAAATATAATAATATTTTATTTATATACAAGTTTTTTCTTATATTTTGATTGTTGAAAATTTTATATTTAAAAGGGGTTTTGTCTCTAACCCATGTCATTTTTCTTCGAGACTTCTCAAACTCATGTCATTTCCACACCCCCACCATACCTTCCAGCCCAAAAAGGCAAAAAGGCCCAAACAAAAAAAATGGTGATAGACCAATAGTGCAAGTGTGCAACATGTCGTCATGTTTGCCGTGCTTCGTCTCCATTGTTTTCAGGTTTCTCTTCCCATGTTCCTACTCAACACCACATAATCTCTCTAATTCGCTCTCAGATCTATTAAGGTGAAGCAACCCAACACACAAGAGAAAGAAGACAGAGTTCACATAATCAATTAGATCAAATATGGTGTAAGGAGAACAAGACGAAGTAGAAAGAAAAGTGCACGTCTGCAACCACGTTTCTGCTCCACGTTTCTCGAACGTTCCCCATCCAAAATTTAGCGTTTCCAGATCGCTTCCGCCGAACTTAATATTGGAATCACGTTTCGGGACAGTTCCACGCGATTCCACTACGTTCTGCACCCGTACCCGCTTCCGGTACAGGAAACATGACCAATTGCACGATTCCGTGCTTCGTAGGTGATTAGTAATCAAAAGATAAGCAAATTGCTCCATTAACGGATAACACCATGGGGAGCAGTAACATTTTCCACACCATACCTGTCATCAATATTTCGCATGGTCCACTGAGGAGGAGCAACACTCTGGCTTCTGAGGTTATCAAAACCCTACAAGAGATTGAACCTAATTAAAATAACACTAGAAGTTTGTTCACACTTTCTTTCTTAATTTGCTTAATTGCAAAAACCTTTCTCCACTACACAAATCTTTTACAAAAGCATTTCATAGATACGTGGAGGATGGAGCAGTACCAGAGTAAATGTACATCCACTAGGATCGTTTGTTAAAACCTCCACCTTCGAAAGATGCTTTAGCTTGTATAACTTAGCCGGCTGCATGTACAAATAAATTTATCGAGATAACTAAAACAATTAGAAATCGACCAATCCACCCCAATATAAACGTGAAAACACCGTATCAAATAAGCTACTACATGCAAGTTGGAGACCGACTGCACTCAATTCTCTCTCTCTCTCTCTTCCAAAAATTAAACAATCATAGAATTGTATCCAAGCAAGAATAAACAAACTGCAGTTTACCTCAAGTACTCCTCCATTGGAATATTTTAACACTCGAAGAAACGCTTTAGTTCGCTGGGCTTTGTTTTTAACTGCACAAACCACAAATGTTAGTCACTGAATCTCATTTCTACTTCAACTACGTCACTTCACACTTCCGACTTAGCCTATCATGTCCACTACTCGTTACAAATGATCTAGTTCTAGCTACACTCATAACTAAAATTCTTTTAATTCTGCAGAAAAATCAAACTTAATTTCCAAACGATGCAATATCAAGCAATTGATTCAACCACATTGTGACTACGCAAATTTTAAACTACGTTAAGCTCAGTTTTCTCATCTACAATTCACCTCAAAAGCACTACACTTCCATTTTCGAAATCAATTTTTTGTAATAGAATTAAGGATTAATGAGGAAGATGATGATGATGTACCGGAGAGAGCGAGAACCCTAGGCTTAGCCATGTCGCGACCGACCTTGTGGTTTTTGCCCCACACGCCTCTGCCCTTGGCGACACGGATCGACATGACCACGGTCTGCTTGGTGCCTTCGATTGCGGCCTCGCAGGCTCGCCGGAGCTCCTGGTCGTCGGCGCTCGACTTCGCCATCGCCGGCCGGTGCTTCTGAGCTTTTGTGGAGATCTCAATCGGACCTTTACTCTTTTTTTCTTCTTTTTATTTTGTAAAATATGAAATGAATAATAGGAGAGAGAGAGGTTGAAAATGACGTAGACGGGGTCACACACGTGTACGGACTATCCCGAATTTTAAAGGACCCGGATTATGGCGGGTACGGGTCTGATTGGTAAAATAGTATAATGGGTAAATGAATAATTTACCTTACAGGATTACTCTTCGTCATTTTGGATGTTTTGGACGGTAAATTATTCGAGTTACCTGTATCAGTTGTGTCACTTGTATAGTTGTATGTATGTACATTGTCATTAAAAAAAATGCATGTTTTTTGAATCCCTATTAATTAAGAGAGTTGTAACTTTTATTAAAGGTGATTAACGTCAGACATTCTGAATCCCTTTTTTTATCCTTCTATATCTCTGACTCGACAGATGATTAAACAGGGATAGAAGAGTAAATAACGAGCAGTTGATTATTCCTCGCGAGAAATAAAAACTACAAAACAGTTCTCATGTCGTTGGGTCTATAGGTCGCGGCGATGGTGGTTACGTAGACAATAACTGATGTACTAACGGACGAGTGGCCTTGCCTTTTCACACACCCTCAATTTATTGTCGACTCACTTTTAATGTAAAGAAAGAATTAAGAAAAGATATGCAATTTTTTATGATGATCTGATGTAATTATTGTTACTAGTTTAACCACCCGTGTGTACACACGTGTTAAATCAGATCAACCACTACTCTATCCACTTCTATGACAGTTTTTGTTGGGCAAAATTGTTCACCTTTTTTTTTGTTTCCCGTGAGTTTTTCTTTTCTTTCTCTTTCTTTTCTAGTGCATTACAATATTACCCTCCATTTATATCTTCTGTTTTTTTTTTCTTGGGGCTGCTTTTATTTTTTCATAGGGGTATTTTCAGGTTTCCATAATTTGGTATGGGATGACACCAAAAGCTATGCTTGACTTTATATTAGTAGAGATATCTAATTGTTCTGGATTGGCATATTGACACAAACCTTGTTTTCTCTATTGCATACGGACTAGACATCTATATTTATTTCATTTGAGTGCAAAACTATTTTCTTATAAAAGTTTTTGAAACTCTTAATGTTTGGTATACTGCATCAGATGCAGTATGTGGGTTCCTTACCAAATCATTGATTGGATTTCACCCTTTGTTTGTTGGAATTCACCAGCTATTGGTTCCTACTTTAATTGTTTATGTTGTTGTTGCTCTTAACAACTTGACTTTACTAAAATGTGTGTGTTATCACCATAAGACCGATACATACACATATTGTAGTTGTTGCCAAATCCAAACACCTCTATTTTTATGTTATTTATTTGGTATCAATCACTGAAATTGAGAACAACCATTGATTAATTGGTCATGTGTATTTAGTAGAAGCCATTAGCCATGTATCATGTATGCTTCCAGCAATCCATATGTATGATCGATAATGTAGGGTTTTTAGCCTTCTGTCAATTAGGTATAATCAATTGGTATATCAAGTGGCATGGTCAACTTCCAGAGGGTATTTCTTCTTCCTTTTAAATTTATATAACCTGCTTGAATGGTTACTGATACTTTTATCTCTAATTTAATTCAGTTCGATGCAGGTGAAAATTTATTCAAGGCATAAGCATGAATACGTATTCTAACAAATTGGTCCCAGAGTTTTGATTTCGTCTTCATGAACATTTAGTATATAGTAGGGCTATCCTCACACGTGAGATGCTCTAGATTGTAATATACTAGCTTTAGCATTTTGATGATCACCAAACTTTAAATAAAATTGTGAGCATATTGTTGATAATAAACGTCGAAATATACATGCATCAATGACACAATTTGCCCTTCATACTAATCTGGGTGTCTTGAGGTTTATGGACGACTTGCTACTGTTCTTCATACATCACCAATTTGTTAGAATCAATTGATCTTTTGACAACAAGTTAAAGCAATTCTTCTCGGGAGACTTTTGTAGTATCGATCAAAGTGGGTTATTTCTCAGTGATAGAACATTCCCAACAAAAATCGATTTCTAAACTGAACTCTCTTAAAAGATTTGATCTTTCCCAAAGTCTATGATACTTGGCTCATAGAGTTTGGGTTCCAATTTCAGAAAGTTTTTTACCCTTTTTTTTGTACATAATGTTGTTAGGTTGTTCGGGTATAACATGTATTTGCCTTATAGACTTTACATTTCGGTTTCAATTTATATCTTACAAAGTTCATCAGTTAATAGTTTAGAAAGAGATGAACATCTCTGACATTATCAATCTGCAACTTGATGTTCTAAGTTGAGCAATTCTTACGAAGTTTTGCTAGGTTCTTGATGGATTTTGTCATAGTTGATGCTTCATTTATTGATGATTTACTCATATCTGTACCAATTCCGATCCCTTCAACTATTTACGTAAACTGATAAACGTTATTGACATCTCCTTTTACAGTTTTTTTTTTTTTGCTGAATTCTTTTTCAGTCTTTCGGCTATTTGTTATTCAAAAGAAAGAGGAAGAAGATCTCAGTCAAGGTGAAGGTATCATCGCTTAATTATCGTCTATTGAAAGAAGTTGTTTCAGCTTTCGGCTTTTGGCTTTTGGCTTTCGGCTTTTGGCTTTTGGCTTTTGGCTTTTGGCTTTTGGCTTTTGGCTATTGATATAAGTTGTTTTTCTCATGGCTTCTTCTTTGTATGATTTGCAGAAGAATTGACCACTGGATAAGAAGAATGCATCAACAAGATAGTGTAATGTTGACGTAATGGTGGGAGATTTTCACTATAATTCAAGTTGGTCGATAGTCCAATTAATTCAGGTTGATTATAAACTCTATTGAGTTACCAGTTGACATACTTTGATATATAATTTCTAGAATCTATAGGGAGGACTAACTTTCAAGCCATACATTAAAATTGAAGGTAGTAACCAATACACTGATAAGTGATCTCTCTCCAACTTAAAAAAATTGGTGCACTTCTATAATTTTTTCTTTGCAATGGCATCACTACTTCTATATGCATTTTTGCAGGTATTCCTTCGTACACTAATCAAAGAGGCCATTCTACTCTCAAGGAGGGAGGCTTACTGCACGAAAGAATCTCATCATGTAATTATAAGATAAACTTAGAATTTTTTTTAATAGCTTTTCGATTAACCGTTTCATACATGTAATTAGTTCATGTTCATGCGTACAATATTAGAAAACTAATATTCAAGTTGTTATATTTTTTATATGGTTGTTACGTACAGTTTGGCGGTCATGAACTATTTCACAATCAATTTCCCCTTTACATATTATATCAATTTTAATATCCTTGGAAAGATCCCAAACTAACAATCATCGGGGGAAAAAATCAATCATTCATTACTATAATTTATGCTGAAGAGATTCAAAATTCATTACAATGTTTGAGGACGATTTGAATGTGATGAAGAGGGTTGGGAGGAATTGTGGACATGGCGAGAATTATTGAATTTGTGTATTACTGTCTATTTGTGTATTACTATCTATGTATCTCCAATTTACATTTTATAGAGAATCTCATGGATAAGTCAATATGTCGCAAACAAACAGTATTTAAAATTTGTATTCTTTTGCTTTAACAAATTAAAAACTGTATGGACCAAATAAATACATTAGGTGCTTCACGCAATACACAATAGCGATACGCAATGAGTCATGAGCAACATGAAACTTATTTGGCACGACAACTAGACCATGCGAGAGGAAAACGACCAATGCTAGAATGTAATCATGACCAACCCGACACACATCGAGATAATATGAACGAACAACCTACAGGTATATACATATCTTGATACATGTTAAAGTACATATATACAAAGTATGTATATATATATGTGTGTGTTGATGTATTTATGCTTCAATAAATAGGATGAAACTAGAATCACGTCAACCATGATGAAGAGATTCCAAGAGTGTGTCAAACTCACATCAGGCAGCGAGCGCGAACAACAAGAATACAAATAAATGATGAGGAAATAGTACATGACCACACCCTTCAAAATGAGAAAACTGAGAATCATGTGAATAACGGTGAAGAGCTTACAAGAGTGCATTTAAATCACATAAGGCATCGAGCGCGTACACCAATGATACGATTGAATGATGGAGAAATAGCGCATGGTCACAGCCTTCAAATAAACCCCAACAATATGGAAGAACAATTCACAGGTTATTTTTTCTTTAAAAAAAATTATATACTACTCTATCTTTTTCCATACTTCCAGCTAGAGGTATTAAAATTTTTTGTACATAATATTAGCAATAATTTTTTATGAGTATAAATTTTATATTCATGCGAGTATTTGTATGTGAATTGAATGTACAAATTTTTATTTTTTCTTTTACAGAAGCCCCAAATTTGTCAACTAATAATATGCAAGACAATGATGATCAAGATGAAGAAGATGATAATGAGGCCATGATTGTTGGTGACATGCAATGTGATGCTCCTACTATGCGCCGGGTAAGCAGAGTGAGAATATGTTATAATAGTGCAAGAAATTTTCATGAGGACGATGTCATTCAGTTCTGTCAGTTACCCCCGTTAAAGGAATGTCTCTATTACAAGACACAATTGTTTCATAAAGAGACATTTAGTTTGTGTTGTTCAAAAGAGAATATTGATTTGCCCCTGCTTCCTTCTCTTCCACTAATGGCTGAACTATTTTCGGACCAAGCATACGAGGGAAAAAAGTTCAAATAGAATATTCGAGCCTACAATAATGTGTTTGCGTTCACTTCAATGGGTGTACACGTTGCTGAAAAAATAAATGTCCGAGCCCAATATACATTTCGTGCTCAAGGTTCTATATATCATAAGATTGGTAGACTTATACCTAATGATGGGAGACGACCACGTTATTTACAAGCTTATATATACGACACCAAGCATGATATTAAAAATAGATTGCCTGAGAGTATTGTTTTGGATAGGGGAATTGTGAACTGGATACAACATATTTTGGATTAATACAATCCATTTGTTCATATATTTAGAAGTCTCGGACAACGACAAGATTTGCTCAATTGCAGACTTATCATAAGAGAGCAGGAATCTGACCGTCGACAAAACATTTTACCGTCAGCATCACAAGTTGTTGTTGTTATAGTAGGGGGGACAATGTGAATCCAAGTAGAAGAGATTTCGTTATTC
Organism: Geum urbanum; assembly: GCA_946800695.1. Taxonomy (NCBI): domain Eukaryota; kingdom Viridiplantae; phylum Streptophyta; class Magnoliopsida; order Rosales; family Rosaceae; genus Geum; species Geum urbanum. Next base: position 57,532,898 of record OX327007.1, on the reverse strand, counting down.
AAACAATTACTGGGTGACTTCACAACATCCAAGATTCAGTTGGATTCTATGACCCCATGCAATATCCGTTATTATTGCCTTATGGAACATATGAATGAGACATCAATACTAAAGACAACAATAATGAGGATATGTTATGTTCTGACTATTATTCATATATGTTACAAGTTGCTGTTTCATTTTCATACTCTTTTAACACATAAATTATACTTATAAAAAATCTCTATTAATTAACTAAATTTTGTAGATACGTGAAGATCATGAAAATCCTCTGCATCGAGGTGGACGCCTCTTCCAATAATATGTTGTAGATAACTATGTAAAGATTAAGTCACAAAGATTAAGTCACAAAGATTAAGATATATCAAGCTTAAGCAAGAAAAATTCATAAAAGAATTTCGTCAAGGACTACAAGACTCTCTACATGCAGGGGAAAACTGTGTAGGTACTTATAATCTTTTCTCTTCTTTCTAAAGTCCTATCTATGTGTAAGAATTTTGTATTTGAATATTTTTGTTAATTCAAAAATAATTCATTATCAGGAAACGTTGAAATTAGAACCATTCTTCATCATTTATTGGAATCTCGCGGGATATGTATTAACGGTATCAAGATGATATGGCTTTGGTTCAAAAATATGGTAAACCAAATCTTTTTATTACAATGACATGTAATCCTAATTGAGAAGAAGTAAAAAAAGAACTCCTTCCTGGACAAACTGCTCAAGATCGTCCTGATATAGTCACAGGGGTGTTTCATGCTAAGCTTGAGCATTTGAAAGAAGATATCATCAAAAAGGGAGTCTTGGGAAGAGTTGTTGGTCATGCTTTAGTTGTTGAATTTCAGAAACGTGGTCTTCCACATGTTCATATGTCGATCATGCTAGAAGATAGCGATAAGATTTACACTGCAGATGAATATAACCATATAGTTAGAGCAGAACTACTAGATATGGATGCGGAGCCTCAACTTTACGATGCAGTCTATACACATATGATTCATGGTCTGTGTGGAAGATTTAATCGAAACCTTTCCTGTATGAAAAATGGACGGTGTACAAAAGGATACCCAAAACCTTTTACAAATTTCACCGTCCAAGGGAATGAAACCTATCCAGTATATCGAAGACGAGCATACAGATTACCAGTACCCTTGCAAAGGCGAAGTGATGTTATGGTGGATAACAGTTGGGTAGTTCCTTACAACCCGTGGTTGTTACTACGGTGCAATTGTCACATTAATGTTGAAATTTGTGGGAGCATAAAAAGTGTCAAATACTTATACAAATATATCTACAAAGGTCCAGACAAAGTGGCACTAGAGCTTCAGGCAGATCTGAATCATGATGAAATCAGACAATTTGTTGATGCTAGGTGGGTGTGTGCACCTAAGGCCTTATGGAGGATATTTAAATTTGAATTGAATCGTTAATATCCAACAATAGAACGGTTGCAAATACATATTCTCAATATGCAACAAGTAACATTCAATGCAGATGAAAATATAGAAGACATTTTGTCTAATGTTGATGCACAAAAGACAATGTTTACTGAATTCTTCACTCTAAATCAAAGGGATAATGAAGCAAAAACATACATATTTGTATCAAGCAATTCTAAAAAATTATAGGTGGGATGGCCGCAGAAAATGCTGGGCAAAATGAAGAAGCAATGTGAAGGTTATTGGCCGAATTTACAGTGTTTAACCCTTTGATGCTGAAAAGTTTTATCTACACGTTCTTCTTAATCATGTAAGAGCACCAGATCATTTCGTCATTTGCTCACTGTGCAAGGTATTTTGCAAACAAATTTTAAGCAAGCAGCTGAGAAAGCAGGTTTGTTAGAGAATGATAACAGTGTTCGAGACTGTTTATTAGATACCTCAACAATCAGGATGTCATCTGCTTTAAGAAGATTGTTCGCTACAATCTAAGTTTACTATGAACCAACTGGTGTTTGAGGATTGTGGGACAAATTTTACCCTTTCATGGTTGAAGATTATCCTTTATCCAGTGATTCTGTTTGTAAAAATAAGCTTCTATGAGATTTAAACAAAATGTTGGAACAATTTAATAAGGATATTGTATATTTTGATCTTCCCAAAAGATCAAGCGAAGTGGATGAAAGTTTAGACATGCTGAGATGTATTCAAGACGAGCTTTCTATACAAGTTTGTCAAGAAGACATGGATGCAATAGATCAACTTAACGATGACCAAAGAGTTGCATTTAACACCATAATGAATGCTGTGGAGGTACAAGATAGTGCTCTGTTTTTTTGTTGATGGTTCTGGTGGAACTGGGAAAACATACTTAGACCGTGCATTGATAGCTAACTTACAAAGAATGAATTGCATTGTTTTAGCCACGACATCATCCAGAATAGCTTCAACTGTATTGCCCGGTGGAAGAACAACTCACTCGAGATTTAAGATACTAGTTAACGCAGATGCTTCATCCCTATGTTTACTCAGTAAACAATATGATCCCGCCAAATTGATAAGACATGCAACCGCAATCATTTGGGATGAGGCACCTATGACTCATAGACATGCCTTTGAAGCAGTTGATCGACTTTTACGAGACATAACAGATGTTGGGTTACTGTTCGGGGGAAATATCATGATTTTCAGAGGAGATTTTCGTCAAGTGCTTCCTGTTATTCCAAAAAGTACAAGGTCCGAACTCATTGAAGCATTTATTGTAAAATCATCATTCTGGCCACAAACCAAGATTTTAAGGTTGCGACACAATATGAGATTCATAAATGATCCGCAATTTTTGAAGTTTTTACTTCGGGTTGGAGAAGGAAATGAACATGTCGTGGAAGACGAAATGATAAAGTTACCAGGATCCATGGTAGTATCGTGGCAAGGAGAGCAATCAATTACCCAAATCATCGATGAAGTCTTTCCCAACCTGGGAGATCATGTAAATGGTGCAAGATACATGGTGGAGCAAGCACTTATTACTCCCATAAATGACGATGTAGACATGTTGAATGAAAAGATAATCAATATGTTTTCGGGAGAGCCAATCACTTTGTTTTCCTTTGATTATGTGGAAGATGATACCAGAAATTTGTACCAACAAGAATTCTTAAACACAATAACTATAGGAGGTCTCCCGCCACACAAGTTAACTTTGAAAGTAGGTGCTCATATCATGATGCTTCTGAGAAACATTGACCCAAACCTAGGTCTATGTAATGGTACGAGATTGTTATGTCATGGTTCATACCATAACTTAATAGATGCTGAAATTATTAGTGGACAGCTTGCCGGAAATAGAGTCTTTCTACCTCGAATTCCGTTGAAATCTGTAGAAATGTTCGCCTACCATTTGTACTCACAAGAAAGAAATTTCAGTGAGACCGAGCTTCTCTCTCACCATAAACAAGACTCAAGGTCAAAATATTCCCCACATTGGTATTTTACCTTCCAGATCATGTTTTCAGCCATGGTCAATTGTATGTCGCATTGTCTAGAGGAGTTTCGAGATCAACTACAAAGATACTGGTAAAAAATGGCTCATTAACTGGCCAAGATGGAGTATATACCAGAAATGTAGTATTTAAAAATGTGCTTCTTCATTCAGACACAAGTAATGATGCATCTTCTTAGGTACTTTATCCATACACAAGTATAAACAGTTACATATTTTGTGGTAATCTCTATCTATTTCATTGTCTAAATAAGTTTATTTTGTTCTCTATTTGTATGTAGATATTGCACTCCAATCGCCTCGATCTTCTTCTAATGGAAACAACTAAAATAGATCAATGTGCTACCATACGTGTTTATTGGATATCCCGATGACATTGAATTTCTCAAATTTGTTTTATCCTTTTAGTGGATTCTTTTTGTATGTCTTTGGTTTCGTTTTACATACAAGTAGTTATATATACACAGGATTTGAGAGCAAAGAATTAGCAATGTTTGAATTATTTATTGCGTAAAATAGTATTAGCTTTCTTGCATAATAAGTCCACACTTTTAATAAGTATACTGACAATTCACACACGCGAGCGCGACACACTTCCACGCGCGCGAGCATGATGTACTTCTATACATGCGTTATATTATTTCATATTTTAAAAGAAAAAATCCGATAATTCGCACGTGCGAGCGCGACACACTTCTTCACGCGCGTCTGCGCGTGCAGGAAGGCTTGGGCTCGCCCCGAATAGCTCTGTCACTGATCCTATCATATATTGGTATTAAGGAAACTTGAAAAGATACCAACAATGTGCGAAAAATTGCATTTCAAGATTACTTATGGCAGCAGCACCAATGCTGATGGACTAGGAAAAATCGAACTACTAAACCATTCCTTCCTAAATACAACAAAATCGATGTGTTACCTATGTCCACTCAAATTCTTACTGATCAATCAAGTCTGGGACATGATCAGTGGACACTGGCTAATCAAAGTTGTAGCAATACTAATCTAATGTCCAATACACTCCACCACTAACAAGTTTTAGCATCAAAATCTGGACTAGCAGCACAATGCATGCTGCATTGACATTAAACCCGGATGTTATACTTTGATTCAGTGCTGTGCGTTTCTTCCTCCTCCCCACTTGAGGACACGGCTCTCGGCTTGTTCAGCCTGCATTATCCGCAATGCATAACATGGTTAGTGTTCTATATAATGCTGGAAATAATGGATATGAAGAGCGAGAGTAAGACTAGCACTGACCTCTGTGTTCCAGTTAGTTATGGAAGTGACTACTATCAAGATTAGAGTTTGCAAGCAAATGCCACCAATCATTCCAGACCAGATACCCTATGATAAACACACCCACAATTGACCTAGTCAGTAGAACTAGTAAATGATATTCATAACTATTAACCAACCATATTGAATATTCAAACAAAGGTAGCTGCTCAGTTTATATTACCTCAACACCAAAAGCAAATGTGAATCCCAGAAGTATTCCAGCTGGCAATCCAACAATATAGTAACATCCAATGTTGATGTACGCGACGACAGATTGCCATCCAGCTCCAACAGCAACACCTTCAGATACAAATCATCACAATTTCAATGATTTAGAAACTAAGATATCTTACTAGTAATATTCAGGACTATTCGTTATATGTGTTTGTTTGTATGTTACCAGATAAAACTGGTTGAAGACTGTTGAGAAGCACAGTGATTGCAAGCAAGGTTGCAAGCTGAGTTGTTTCCTCGGCAACAGCTTCACTGCTGGTGAATAGGTAAGGGAAGTAATCTCTTGTTGCAAGTACTATGGCCATGCAAACCACTCCAATAGACACAGAAGTGATTGAAACCACTATCACTGAGAATTTCGCTAACTTGGCATTTCCAGCTCCAAGTTCATTTGACACTCTCACACTGCAACCAAGTTGCAAAAGTGTAGTTAAATCAGAATCGGATAATATTAATCTACAAAATCAAGTATAACTGTATAAGCACAATTTTGCGGAAAATAGACTGTACCTGATGGCAGCATTAAACCCAAGTGCAATCATAGCATCCCATCCTTGAATGTTCATACTGCATACACATAACAAGTTGAGAAATTAGCTCCAAACAATCCAGACACATGAAAAAGAATTTACTGTACTTATGCTAAGCACATTACCAAACAGATATGGCATCAACCGGGACTAAAGGATCCGCCAAACGACCAGTTATAACCACAAGCACCATAAGGTACCAGAACTCCAAACTGCATTAATCACCACCAAATTAATTTAGAACATATCATGGTATCAAAATCAATAAATTAAGTAAAAACTATTAATGAGGAGATTGGAGAAATGTAATGTACCATAACATGACAGCAGAAGCTAGAGAAAGCTTAACAAATCCCCATAAGTCAGCAAAAGCGAGCATGGAGAAGCCAGACCAAGCACCATCTGACTTGGTGATGAAGATATACATCAGTTGGCCAATGACAATGAGCCACCATGAAGTGTTGAGCGTGATTGCGGCTCCGGTCAGTCCCCAACCGAGCTTCAATATCATCAACCAACTGAAGAAAGTGTGTAAGACTAGTACCGCAGCTGATATATAGGCCATCACAAACACTTTCCTCTGTGCTTGTAAGAACTTTTGTATAGGAAAATTGAGCGCGTACGCGAACAATTGTGGAAGCATCCATATAGCAAATTTCCCTGCACCACCCAAAAAAGCCCAATACTATTTGTTAGAAACTGTTGGGCTAGCCGGATACAACTTCTTAAAACAGTTGGGCTAGTAGCCCAAAACATTAATTTCTTGGAAAGTACAAAAAGTTCCTATCTTTTTTCTTCAGATTTACAGAAAGTTCCTATCTTTGATGAGACTTGTCAATCTGAAACGTTGTGTGGCAATGTGTAATCATAAGTTATGTCAGTTGTGCACAATTGGACTCAAGTTGAATTACGAATTTGTTTATTTTCTTTATGTAAGATAGGGGAAATGGTGAGAAACACTAACCGGCGGCCTCAGATATCTCGTCAGTCTCACCAATGAGCTCAAGAATGGGAGGAGACCAAACATAGATTGGAACCAAAAAAAGAGAAGTGGTCAGCAAAATGATCCATGATCTCTGCATGTACACACCAAGCATTCTGATCTGCCCGGCACCATATGCTTGCCCACACAACGTCTCCAATGCACTTCCCATCCCCAACTGTAATTTTTCCCCACCACAAAACTCAAATCAATTAGTCACCACTAATTATGTTCATGTGTCACATTAGTGTAACGTTGCATATGGAACCACAAGACACATGACACTAATGAAATCACTAACCATGACACCGAAGGCGAGGCCGGCGATGACGGAGTTCTCGACGGAGACGGCGGCGAGCTCGAGCTCTCCGACGAACCCGGTGAAGGTTTGAGTGAGAGCACCCAACGAGTATTGACACAAGGCTGTGAAGATGGCAGGGCCAGCAATCTTCCATAGCTTCACTGACTCTACTCGGAACTTGGGTCCAAACCCTAGTTCCTTTTCGTCTTCATGGCCGCTGTGGTTGCTGATCAGAAGTGGAGTGTCGTCTATTACGGCCCCCATTGCTAATATTGATCGAGTTTAGTGAACTGGATAGTATTGCAAAGGCTAAAGCTTTCGAGACTTAACGCAAAGTGAGAGAGGTTCTAAGGTCATATACTAGCTATATGGCTGCTGCTGCTGCTTAGAGATTTAGCTAGGGCTTTTCGGATGTTGGAGTTCTGAGGGGGTCTCTGTTTCTTTGGCTTGTGAGGTTGGTATGGCTATGGTTACCAACAGTAACCGTGTTTGAAAGGTGGTTAATGTGCGACGTGCTGAAACTAACTTCGGAACAAGCTGGTCAGCACTAAAGTGTACACCTGTAAACTCCTACTATCTGGAGGGCCCACTAAAGCCGCCTTCCTTGATTCAAAACTCCCGTCAGTTTTGAACCATTTGGTTGTCTATCAACCACAATAGTTTTTTAGTTGGAAAATAATCCGTATGAGAAAATATAATCTGTCACCGGAATTGTTAGCTGCCAACAAATAATCTTGCAGCTGCGTGCTGAAATAGACACTAGTGTTTGCGTTTTCCGCTAATTGCCCCATAGTGTTAGAAGAATGTTCCTTGTTGCAATAGTTTTTCAGTATCGATTTCAGCCTTAGTCTGTATGAGACTCGCTAGGACGGCTTAACAGGTCTCATTTGCGAATTAGTAATCCAAGGGAGAGCAAAAGGAGCTATCGTTGGTGTTGAACGAATGAGTAATTTTATAATGTGTGGAACACAAATATGTAAAGAAATAATTTACAATCTAAGTTCTCTCATTCATTTACGAATTAGATTTTGACAAATGTCTGCAGGATAATAAATAATTTTACAGTTTTTGTTTGACTAGAAAGGTAGGTGGACGTTCAGATCAGTTTGCTAAAGACCAAGCTTGACACACACCACTCAGTTAACAGCATCCCTCGTGCTAAGGTTCATTCTATTTCCATGTGTGATCTTCTCCATGAAGAGCAAATGTGAATGGAAATGCTTCTTAAATAGGTCAAATGTGTACAAGACCATACCCATCATCACATATGTGCTTGGACAATTCTGCACCTTAATGAAGAAGAGTCTCCAATTTGGTAACAACCACCTTTCTCAAACATGGTCAAGCAACTAATGTATTCCCCGTGTTGGTAAGGTAGACGGATCTTCTAAACGCGAATATCATTCAAAACTGTACACGATGTATGGAATAGAGACAAAGGGAGTACACTAACTCATGAAAAAGTGGTGAGCCTGGAGCATCCTCGTTCTTGCATATGTTTTATATGAAACATTGTTCTGAAAAGCAGACAAAACCACATTCACTTCTAGAGCAATGAGTCTTAGGCTCTTAGCAGCCAAAACTCATTGATGAATCATGGGTCCAAGCAGATTATCTCTGCATTGGCCGAGGCACGCTTCAACTGGAGCAACTGTTTTACTAGCTCCCAGCCACAATCGCCAGAAGCAGGTCTAACAGTCATCTTCTCGAGCATAGGTGAATTAGAAAGCAGAAATCTGATCAAATCTACCTCAGATTTGATGTTGGAGATGCCGACTATTTTCACATGTCGCAGTTGTGCAAATGGACCAATGCAGTTGTCATATACCTGAGACGACTTGGTTTTTCTCGTAGTTGAGCGAACCTACAAGTATGTGATATCAGAATTCTTAAACTTATAATAGATTCTGTCTGAAGCTACAAAATTATAGAGTAGAGTTGGACCAGTTGCTTAAAATCAACGAACAGAAGAATCTGGCATGCATTAATACAATAGAACTCACCACAATTTCGAGCTCTTGCAGAGAAGGGGAGCTTCTTAACAGGAATACAGAAGTTAAAACTTCCTCCCACACATTGAAGTTAATGCTTATCAAAAGCAAAGTCAGATCTAAACATAGTTTAGGCAGCTCTCCTGACACAACACCATCAGCCAAATACTGGAGTGGAAAACAAGTGAGTCAATTAAGATTCTTAAATTCCTAGGGCCATATAAAGGATCATGACATGAAAGTTGTATAAAACTGCACAGTCGTTTGCTTACTTGTAAAAAGTATCTCTGAATCTTAAGCCTTCGAACATGAGGTAGCTGAGTGAAAAACTTGACCAAATTGCCAGACTTACGAGGAGACCGTCTTTGGTGATTGCCCATGTGATTGAACAAAGAAACAGAGGCAACAGCAAGATTAATGGTATTAACAAAGTTAACATCCTCAAAGTAACCTCCAACGTCAATGAATTCAAGATTTGGAGCATCAATGTTGAGATCGGTGAAACCGTCAAAGTTAATCAAAGTCAACCTCTTAAGCAGAGGACAACGAACAATCAGATTTTCAAACACATCTTGGGCCAAGGTAACATGCTGAATATCTAGGCTCTTCAAACTCCTGAATCCCGTGAATGTCGACGGTGGTGTTAGCAGACAGCTAAAGAGCTCTAAATGAGTCATTTCTTGCAGAGAAAACAAACACGACGGCATTGTGAAGCGTGGCCCTTTCCAATTTTCAAATATGAATTCTTTGACAGAGCTTCTTGTGAGATACAGAATCCAGCGATCAACGTCAGTAGTGGTTCTCCACTTTTGGTTTGAAATCTGAAACTTGTTTATGGGACCAACATGGAGTAAGAGTACATGATCAACAATGTTGACAAAGGTAGTTTTTTTTCGAGCCGTGACACACTCTTCATCGAACACAAGATTCTCAAGCTTAGTTGATCTGTACCTCCATTTGGTCGACAAAACGCTCGTCCTCGTTACATCCTTTATAGGCAAAAATTTCAAAATCTTTTCTGTAATATGACATGGTAAATTGCTAAGCCTATCGAGCTCCATTTTCACTTTGTAAGAAGACGGGGGTGGTTCTCTTTGCTCCTGAAACATTCAAGTAATAAAAATGCATGAATAAAATTTAATACTTCAAATTATCTTATTTTCCATAGATATTTTTTCAAGGTTTTAGCTCACTATACCACAAATAAGTGCTTAGGTACTTTGTTAAAACGTTTAGTTTGATTTTATATCTACGATTATCAAGAATGAGCTTAACATATGTTGAGCTCGATGTTTTGAAAGATTAGTACTTATTCCTTAGAGTTCTAGTGTCATAGATTGATTACTAGGTTTTCTTCGAATGTGTATTGTTTCGGGTGAACTTCTTCAATAAAAAGTTTTGTTTAAAAAAAAAGGTAATAAACATGATCAATTAAGTAATAAACATGATACATTCAAGTAACTTAGATATGATACATTTTAAGTAATAAACGTGCATCAATAATCTCATACAATGATCAATATACTTGTGTGTGCAAACAAAGTTTAAAGTTTTAAACTTTCTTCTCTCTCACAGTAAAACCAAATTTTCTACTCTTAACTTGAAATTTGCAATTTCCGTTAACCAAACAACAAACCCAACAGAGATTCAGCCATAACATAGATGTGTATGGTAAGAAGTCCTCTAATTTCCTTCACTCCACCATGAGAACAGTTCAAATAAGCTACAACCCAATAACAGATTTGATCCAATATTTCAGAAATTACAGAATCTTGGAACAGTAAAAAAAACTCACCATATCAGTTCTTTTATGTTCGGTAATGCAATCGGATCAGAAGCAGAGGCGTCTCTTATGGAAGAAGCGATGCAAATTGTTACAGCTGCTGAAAATATTCGTAGAGAATAAATAGCCCAGTAGAAGACGGTGGAGATGGAACAAAGTTCATGGCATCGAGGACTCTGCTGAGTTATTATTACCGTGAGTCTCTACAGGGTTTACTGATGGAAAACTTGGGCCTTCATACTGGGCTTTATTATCATGATACAAAAAATATAAGGCTCACACTAATCTAACATCATGATGCTTGTTAATGAAAACTTCTACCACACACACATTAAGGGCAAAATTTAGGTCTAAATTTAATTGGATGTTAAAGTTTATAACTACTCTGATTCATACAACTTTTGATTTGTAATTTTATAATCGAGACCACCTATCTTATAAACTATGGGTTGAAAATCGATTCACCCAAAAATGAATGAAAATGAAGATCGTTTGAGTATCTAATTTTATTAAATAAATGATAAGTTATGGTGAATTTTAACAATATATTAATAACCATCTGTTTACAAAATTTAATGAACAAACGATCTTCGATTTAATCAAGTTTTTATATACATGATCATTACGAGGTAAATTAATTATATGTTAGGTGGTTTCGATTATAAAATCATAAACTGAAATTTGTATAAATGAGAGTAATTTGAACCTTGACATCCAATTGAGTTTGGATCCAAGTTTTATCCACACATTAATTTAGTGATATGTTAAGTAAGATATCTCGATATCTATCTTTTTGACATAGAGGTAGATTGATTTCTTAATGCAATTCGATAACGAATGATGTTTTGATGGTCAATGATATTTGTAGTTAACTGTCGTTAAATTTTTATCCAAAAATACATAATTAAAGGATACATAAAATATAAATTAATATTATCACTTCGATACAAATCTACAATAAAAATATTACTGACAACCATAACATTACTCACAACATCACGACTGATTTGATACCTATATGGCTATATACATACATACTAGGAAGTGTATGTCGTGTTCTATTGAGAGAAATTAAGGAAAGCCGGTTGGCTGAAGACTTGTGCTTCTTATTTGGTCAAAGCACGCATGCATAAAGTTGGATTAAAATGGTCGTGGCCTCTTGGGATGCATATACTTGTCCATCAATATTGCACATATATCCTTCCAAAGAGTGAGAATCAATGAATTGTTCTGATCAAAATTTGGTTCATCGTTCACACACATAGACATCCAATTCATCTTCTCCCTTGGCGTGAACGTAGTGTTATAGTTTGCACTATTCAATTCATCTCGAACAAACTAATTAACCTGAATATTCTAGATCGATTGTGATTTCGATTATTCGATAGCAGCAAGGAACCTCCGAGAGAGCCCTAACTAGTACACGACAAAACGGCCATTGGTGAGGATGTGTTTATATTTCCTTTGCTGGGTTGCTCGTTTCCAAATCCTTATTAATGATCGATGATCTTGTTGTCGTTGTTGTGTATGTCGACGTCGAGTTTTATATATATATATATATATATAGAGATTTGTGATATGATGAGTAATATATACGATTAATATATGAGGTAGTAGGGTACGTAAGACATGGTCATCGTTTTCGAATTTGATAGAACTTGTCTGCATTTTTCAACCCCGTCCAACCTAACTCTCGGAGAAACTACAAGCTAAACCACGTACAGATACTGAGATACCATATCCAAAATGTCCATCTTCTGCAGATTTGACTGTCCCATCTCACATGCACACACACAAATAATGGATTTAGAGATCTAACTATACATTAGTTTTTTGTATATATATAAACACGCGTTACTTTACTAATGGGTTTATTTCATCAGTACTTTCTGTACGTTTTTCTGTACGTTTCGAATCAGTTTGGATTTTGGACCTATCAATATGGGAAATTTCAGCTCCAAAAACCATGTTCATGCCGGTACGGGTGAAGGGTACGTAAGTATATTTATTTTCTTAATTATCTGTTCAATATATATACACATTTCCTTCCTCGATCGACTTCAGGGTTCATCTGTATATTATGTGCATGCAGAGAAAGATTCAAGTTCTTCAGGAGCAAAAGAAGCCAGCTTCTGGAAGCAAGTCATTCAACTAGGTCCGGTGATGACCATGAGGGGATCAAGAGTGTTAGGTTGGACAACCTCCGTGATTTCTCGCCTTATTCAGATCTTTGCATCTCCCCCGACTGCGCGGTTACTTGGAACATGAACGGCCAAGTTTGCTACCAAGATTTAGAGGACATGGTTTCAAAAAACAACCGCAAGTTTGATCTTCTCTTTATAGGCTTGCAAGAAGTTCCCAGGAAAAACGTTTCTAAACTTTTGCGAGCAGCGCTTCTTGATTCTCCCTTGTATGTCCAATTCGATACGTACTAAATCTCTTTCTCGTTTTGGCTGTTTACCTAAAAGATCTATAAGTTGACTTTCTGTTTTCATTATTGATGAACAGATTGTTAGGGAAAGCCACCATGCAATCAATACACCTTTATGTCTTCGGGCCAAAAGACTCGAGCTTGTTCCTCTGAGGTGAGTGTTATATATAAATATATATATATATTTCTTATATAACATAAAGCGTCAACTATAGTTAAGCCACTGTTTACGTTCACTGTTCAATACTATCATTTTCGTCCGAAAAAATTGTGCGTGCGAAGCGTGAGGCCAATGAAGCACTATCAGCCATTCTCCCATCCGATCACTGTTTTGGATCATATTTTCACTCTATCAGCTCTCCCTTTCAATCTCTCTCACTCCTCTCTAGCGATTTCCGACTGCATCTCATCTAATCACGTCTGTCGTCGTTCGTTCTTCCTCGATCTCTCTCGATTTGCAGCTTTGTCAATCTCTCATTGATCTTTCGATTTGTTGATGTTTTGTTTGTCGGGTTTGCAACGTCCTCACCTGACTGACCTGCCAAGAAGACAAAGAGCAACTGATTTTCTAGATCGTGTGGGCATTTGAAGTTTCTGAGATTTAATCTAAGTAATCAAGGCAGTAATCAACGTCGTAAGCTTCCGATTTGAAGGTCGGTATTTCGTTTCATCATGGGATCGCACTTTTGTTATTTATCTCGCGTTGCTCTGTCATCATCTAAACCACGCTGGTTACATATATACTCCATACTCATCTTCTTATCAACTGCACTGTGTGATTGTGTAGTTGATCGAAAATGTGATATACTAAGTTAGCCCATGAACCAAATTTTTTTGCTCATACATGTAGTCACTGTTACTCTGCAACTCAATTAATCCTAGTGTGTGTGTATATATATATTCAGTATAGATAGCCTTATGTATCAAGACATAGTCACGTAGGTATGCATACGTTTATATGAGTTTACTATTCAATCTGTCATGTTCATTGGTGTACGTAACAATTCTTGGAAAAAATATTCTTATTGTAATTAGAATTAACTTCTGTTGATGTGATAAGATTATGTAAATATCTTTTTCTTTTGGAAAACCATTTATAAAGTTATATTAACCCTAAAATTCGAATGAATGAAAATATTGAATTTTCCCTAAAATACTTTTCTACTTCGTATCATAGCCGAATTCTTGGATCTTGAAAACCCTAAATTGAATTGAATTGAAAACCCTCAACCACCTCCAAAAAATTTCCTTTTGCTGTATCTGAACTTGAAACCTGAATTTTGAATTTTGCAAACACTGAAGAGATGAAGAACGTGAATGAGAATGTATTCGCATATAACAATCAAGGAGCACTCATCCCCAGCAACGGAGCAGCTGTTATGCAACCCATTCATAATTATCAACACTACCATAACACCATTCGGGACAACTTCGCTTTTTCCATCAGCGAGCTTCTCACTGAAACCAACTATTCAAGTTGGTCTGGACTCATGAATATTAATATTGAAGGACGGAACAAGTTTGACCTTTTCACGAAAAACACTCATGTCATTGCCTCTGCAGAATATCAAACATGGGCAACCGTAAAATGGCAAGGTGAAGTGCTGGCTTGTTGAGAATATGTCCCCTGAATTGAGGAAGCGGTACCTCAGACTGCCAACAATTAAGGTGATCTGGGATGCCTTGTACAAGACATACTATGATGAATCAGATGAAACCCAATTTTTTTAGCTTCATCGTCTCTATTATACGACGAAGCAGAATGGAAGACCTCTTTCGACATACTACAATGAACTTGTCGAATGGCTGGATAAGATGGATCAACGCATGACACACTCTCACACCGTTGATGGTGTTGTGAATGAATCCTCATGTATGACCCGCCAACGATTTTAATGTTCTTAATAGAACTTGATGTTGAATTCAGTTAAGTATGTGAAGAACTCTCGAGGAAGGAACAAAAGTTGGATTTTGATAAGATATATGCCTATATCAGACGATTCTAAAGCAACTAGACTGCACTCTCTACACCTCCACGTGAAGCCTCTGTCATGGCAGCCTCTTCCTCCTCCTCCTCAAACGCCGCCCAATCACAGCGACGCCAGGGCCCTCCCTGGGCTTCTCTGGTCCTCCTCGTTCTAATGGAAAACATCATGCCCATTGTTTGAAAAAATCACCCCTAGGCTGCCTAGGCAACGCCTAGACCGAAAAAACATGGTGAAGGTTGAATTTTGGGGATGGGCGGGCATGCTGGGCGGTGGCCAAATAATCTGCCATTAAACATGATGCCTACCGCTTAGACGGTCTGTAATCGGTGTCTAAACCGAAAACCAATTGCTATCTCTCTCCCCTCACTGCCTGGACTCCGCTCTCCACCAACAGCCGCTCGTTGTCCGCCTCTCGTCATCCACCCTCTTCGGTGAGTTTCTCCTCTCCCTTATCTTCATCTCTTCCTTTCTTCCTAGCATTTCTGAAATCAACTGGGTTCGAATTTCTTTGGATAAAACTATACATCTACATCTCTGGAGACAGAGTCATCCCTGCAGGATCTGTGGAGTCATTCATACAAGAGCCACAAAGGGCTAGCAATTTTATCTCGATGCCTCATGTTGATCATTACAGAAATGACCCATAGTTGTATACTTCCGAGCTAACTCATTTTCTGGACGGCTGTGTGCTTACTTGTTGCAAACAGTCTTATTAACTGTAAAATTATTGAGCCACTGACCATGATGCAAGTCCATAGGATATCCGATTACTTGATTCATTAGCCCTTCATTTTTTTCATTTATTGTCCCTCTGTTGTTTCACATGTCCAAAACAAATGTACAAATGAGAGGTTGTTATTCTTACTCAATGAATACAAAAAAGTTTGATTGCCTTGGAATGAATATCATACTGCTATCTTGCTATCTGTCAATGTTTTGGGATTTTAAGTATACTTTGTATGATGATGTCTCAATATGTATTGAAGTTATTGAAACAAGTGTGTTCCTTTGTATAATTAACATTACTTTGTAATCATGTTTATGGTATGGTTGGTCAGGTCAATGCCCAAATGGAACCTACCAAATAATAGTTTTATGTATTATAATTTTTGATGCATTGATTTATAATTTTTTCTTTGTTATTCATATTATAATATACTATATAAATATATAATTAATTAAATATATATATAATAATTCGCCTAATTACCGATTAAATTTCGCCTATGCTACTAGACTCTAGGCAGTAGCTCCACCGCCTAACGCCTTTTTGAACATTGCTCCTGCCAAATTCCTGAATTTCACATGTACTCATTGTCAAGAGGTTAGTCATACGAAAGAATGGCGCTATGAACTCGTTAGATACCCTGAATGGTGGAATTTTACTCGGAGACCACGCAAGAACATCCTTAAAACGGCTGCAACCACCACCAAATCACCTGTAAAATCATCTGCACTCATCGTCGAAACAGGTAACGCGGGTAAGACATATTCTCTTACCATATTATCTGCGGATAGATCTTAGATAATTGATACTGATGCAATTGATCATATAACAAATAATCCTAGTGTTGTTGATATCATTAAAACATTTCCTGAACATGTTGTCTCTACTATTGATGGTTCTCCATCTTCTGTTATTGGTGAAGGATCTGTTCAACTCTCTCATGAATTAACTCTTGATTCTGTCATTGTTGTTCCTTCTCTAGCATATAACGTATTATCTGTGAGTCAAATCACTAAAGTCCTCTCTTGTTCTGTAACCTTTTATCCCTATTTCTGTATTTTTCTGAACATTCTGACAAGGAGGACCCTGAGTTATGGTGTTAGAAGGGAGAAATTGTATTACATGAAGTTGACAAGAAGTGGGCAACAAAAGATTAGTCAAGTCAATAGTGCTAGTATCTTGAATAAAGCCAAAGAAGCGGTATAGTTATGACATCGTCACTTAGGCCATTTAAATTTTAGATATCTTAGGAAGTTACAACTTTAATTGTTTTTCGTTATGGATGAATTAGATTTTCAGTGTGATATTTATGAGCTGGCCAAGAGCCATCGTATTACTTATTCTCCAAGTTTGAAGAAATGTTATGTTCCCTTCATGAAAATTCATTCGGATGTTTGCGGACCTGCAAGAACTTCTTCTCGTTCTGGATTTCGTTACTTTGTGAATTTTATTGATGAATGTACCAGAATGACTAGGGTCTCTTTGATGAAATATAAAAGTGAAGTATATGTCATATTTGTTGAATTCCACAAGATGGAGGCAACCTAGTACCGTCAACTGATCCGAGTCCTTCAATCTAACAATGGTAGAAAGTATGTGAATGATGAAAATTCCGCGTATTTGGGTGTTCATGGGATTAGGCACCAAACTTCCATTGCCTATACTCATCGACAGAATAGATTAGTTAAAAGAAAGAATCAACAGTTGGTGGAAGTTGTTCGTGCTTCTCTGTTTGGTATGAATGTCTCTCGAAATCTATAAGGAGAAGCCTTGTGTTCTGTTGCATACTTGATCAATCGCATCCCCTCTTGTGTGCTTGAGTTCTAGAACCTGTATCAGAAGTTGCATGAGTTATTGAAGGAGCCATCTATTCCAAATTTGGAACCAAGAGTTTTTTAGTGTACTATTTATGTTCACATCAACAAACAATTGTGAGGCAAGCTTGATCCATGCACTGTGAAGTGTGTCTTTGTTGGATATGTTGAGTTCCCCATAAAGGGTACCGTTGCTATGACCTGCTCCTTAACAAGATGCATATTTTTCTGGATGCCTCTTTTCGTGAATTTGAACCATATTACTCAGGGGGAGTTTCAGAGTATTCCCTTCAGGGGGGAGAAAAATGTATGTGAAGGAAATTCTCTGAATCTACCAGATTTTGAAGAAATGGAGAGCTTGGAGATAAGTTTTGAAGTTGAAAGTTTTGAAGCTGTAAATCCGGGTGCAAACCCGAGAGCCTCCTTCGATGGATCAAAGGAAACTCTTGATCAGTCAAAGACTGGATGAGAGATGAACCCGAGAGCATCCTTCGAAGGATTGAAGGAAATTCTCGATCCATCGAGGACTTCTGAAGTAACTAACCCAAGAAGCACCTTCGATAGATCAAAGGGTATTTTCGATGGATCGAGGATTGAAGCTGAAACGCCACAAATTGAAGTCCAACTCTCTTATGAAGACCTACTTCTACTCCATCAACCGAAGAGTCTTCCCAAAATGTCTCACCTGAGGTACATATTGATAACAATGATTTGGGTAGTATAGAAGTTAGTGTGACTAGAAGGTCACAACAGGAAACAAAAGGGATTCTAAAGAAACAATATGAATCAACCATAGAAGTTAAAGCCAAATATTCAATTGATAGCTTTGTATCTCACCATAGGTTATTTGGATCACATGTAGTTGTTGTTAATCAATTATCTACAGTATATATACCCAATAATGTGCATGACACCTTGGCATATCCAAAGTAGAAGCAAGGTATGAATTAAGAATTGGAAGCCATACAAAAGAATGGAACGTGGGATACTGTTCCTGTACCACCTAGAAAGAAAACAGTTGGATGTATATAGATATATACAGTAAATTAAGTTGAAGGCAGATAGAAAAATTGATTGATATAGAGATCGTCTGACTGCAAAAGGCTACACTCAGCGATATGAAGTGGATTACCAGGAGACATTTGTCTCGATGGCAAAAATCAGTATTGTACGCATTCTCATTGCCTTAGTAGCTCGACATGATTGGCCATTACATCAATTTGATGTGAAGAATGCTTTCTTGAATGGAGATCTAGAAGAAGAAGTATACATGGACATCCCTCCAGGTGTCAATTGTAGGCCATGTGTTGCTGGAAAAGTGTGTCAACTGAAGAAGTCATTGTATAGGTTGAAGCAATTTCTAAGAGCTTGGTTTGAGAGATTTTCTGGAGCTATGGAGAAGTTTGGATATGGACATAGCAACTCTGATCGTACATTGTTCATCAAACGCAAAGGTGATAAGATTACTGCTCTAATTGTATTTGTCGATGATATGCTTGTTACAGGTGATGGTCCGGTTGAGATAGAAGATTTGAAGAAGCGTTTGTCTCAAGAATTTGAAATGAAGGATTTGGGTTTGGTGAAATATTTCTTGAGGATTGAAGTTGCAAGATCCAAGTTGGGAATCACCTTGTCACAATGAAAGTATGTGCTTGATCTTCTTGCTGAAACCAGAATGTTGGATTGTAAACCTATTAATACTCCCATTGAGATGAATTACAATTTGGAATTATGTCCTGGTCAGGTTCCAACAAACAAAAGCAGTTACCAAAGGTTAGTAGGGAGATTAATCTATTTGTCACACACATGGCCTGATATTGCATATGATGTAAGTGTTGTTAGCCAGTTCATGCATGATCGTAGTGAATAACATATAGATGTTGTGGTGCATATTCTCAGGTATTTAAAGTCTACCCCTGGTAAGGGCTTATTGTTCTCAAAGAATGGTGAGTTTGGAGTCATATGATATACTGATGCAGATTGAGCGGGTGATGAGACTAATATGATGTCTACCTATGGATACTTTACATTCATTGGTGTAAGTTTAGTGACGCGCAGTAAGAAGCAAAATGTGATTGTCCGCTCTAGTACTGAAGCTGAATACCGAGAATTGGCAAATGGTGTATCTAAATTTTTGTGGATTCAAATTGTATTGAATGAGGTAGGTTTCAAGCTCCATAAAGTCATGGATTTGCATTGTGATAATACTGCTGCAATTGAGATTGCTCATAATCCTGTACAGCATGATCGAACCAAACATGTGGAGATTGATCGACATTTCATCAGGGATCACCTTGATAAGAAGGTTATACGGTTTCTCTTTGTAGATTCTGAAGAGTAATTGGCGGATGTACTCACTAAGGGGTCATCACACCAAGCATTTGCAAGATGAATTGACAAGTTAGGCATTATTGATATTTATACACCAACTTGAGGGGAAGTATTGAAAAGAATATTCCTATTGTGATTATAATTAACTTTTGTAGATGTGATATGATTGTATAATATTTTTTTTTTGAAACCACTTGTAAAGCTATATTAATCTAAAAATTGGGATGAATGAAATCATTAAATTTTCCCTGAAATATTTCTCTACTGCAATATAGTTTGATTGGTGATTGTTATAGATTGATGATCGATGGAATATATATGTACAGAAATGAAGATCGATAAGCGTTTTGTAGGAGGATGTGGATGACTAATTGGGAGGAAGAAAGAAGCTGTGGGAATCCGCATGACCTATAAAGGCACTCCGATGGTGTTCATCTCTTGCCTTCTCTCTGGTACATACTCATCTACTATCGTTCTCTCGATCGCTGTTTTGATTTTGATTTGATCACCATCTATTTTAGTCTTAGGTTTACTAGCACGTACATGGTCTTTAACCTCGATCACTCTCCATTTAAGAATTCTCGTTTTGCATGTTTATAATCTTGGTTCACCCTACGTGAGCTTGATCATATCACCAAGCCTGGTGATTAATTGCTCTTAATGCAGCTCATGCTCACAATGTGGAAAAGAGAAATTCAGAATACAAGAGAGTATCCAGAAACTTGAAACCTAATGCTGAACCTCCTAAAATCATTGTTTGGTTGGGTGATCTCAACTACAAAATACAAGGGATCGAAAATCATTCCTCTCGAAAACTGATTAACAAGGATCTTCACGAAGTAAATTTCTTGATATCTCCTAACTCTTAATCTTATTTTATTTAAAAAATTGATCAAACAAAATCAACACCTCAACTTTTGCTCATTCTAAATATTCGTATCTTAACTTTACAAAATCGATATATGAATATTTAAAATGAGCGAAAATTAAAATACTGTCAGTTGATTTTATATATATATATATATTTATGTAGAATTTCCCGAATGATAGATCAACTGTGTATAGTCATCTATCATCAAACTAATATATCTATTACATTGACATATATATATGAACTTGACTTGATATGCAGCAACTAACCAACAATAACCAGTTGTTGCAAGAGGCGGAGAGAGGAGAGATCTTCGATGGCTACTCTGAGGGTACGATCACGTTCAAACCCACCCACAAATACGACGTCGGAAGCAGCAATTACGACTCAAGTTATAAGGTGAGAGTGCCGTCGTGGACGGGTCGGATTTTGTTCAAGGCGGCCGATGAAGGCGTGGTCGACGACATCACCGCAACTCTACACTCGCATGAATCCATATACGACATTCACAGTTCCGATCATAAGCCGCTCAAAGCTCACATCTGTGAAACTACCAACTCCTTCATGATTTTTTTCAAGACGTACATTAGCCTTACGTAGTTTCGTTCTAAGTTGTAACGTACGTTGACTTGTTCTGTTGATGACTTGCTGAAAGAAGAGTACGTGCAGAAGCAAAGAGATCGAATCCGTACCCTTAATTATTTTGACCATTTGATCCTCATTTCCAGCTGTCTAGCTCGAACGACATATAGTACATTAAGGACTAATTAAACTAACTTTAAGAAAAGGACTAATTAAACTAAATACACATGCATGGTTAAGACTATAACACCTACACAAATATAATGTACGTGGCCACATTTGTTAATTAACAGACAAAACTAAGTTCCACAACTAACATGTGGGAAATTGACGTATGTTATCTGCATTCCATGCAACTTGAACTTGTTAATAATTCTATCTTAAAATCATGACAAACTAAAACTACAAGGTCAAACAATTTATTTAATATAAGGATAAATTTCAGTTTAGTAACTTGTAGTTTGAGTTATTATTCATATTATTACTTGAGATTTTAAATTTTTCAATTTACTACTTGAGGTTTAGATCTCAGTTTAGTACCTTGTAGTTTGAATTTTTCTTCATGTTACTACCTGAAGTTTTAAATTTTTCAGTTTAATTACTACTTGACATTTCATTTTCTTATCACTTTTTATATTTTCATTAAAAATTTATGTAAGGAGTGAGGGTATTTTGATAAATTTATTTATCTTTAATAATTTAACCCAAAAAAAATCTAAAATTATTATTTCTAACAAAATAAGGTATATTAATTTTCTATATAAAATAGTCGGTTAACTAAATATGTCATGCTTACTCTTGGTTGTATAACGTCGTATGGATATCATGACACATGAGTTGGTGACATAATTTGTAGGAACTCATAAGGTTAACTCGCTTGACCAACCCTCAATTTTATAATAGAAAAAGATGTAAAATTGTTATTCTTAACTAAATAAGTGATACCAATTTTTTAAATTAAAATCATGCTCATAGCAATCTGATAAGCTCGTTAATAAAGAACTAAACCATGCTCACAAAATTTTTATAGTCAAATACAAATGGTGGCTCATCGGCTATTAAGAAAAAAAATTAATTTTTTTTTAAAGTAAGGGTTGGTCAAGTGAGTTAGTTTTATGAGTTCTCACAAATTATGTCGTCGGCTTACATGTCTTGATATCCATACGGCACTAATTAAAAAGTCAAGGGTAAGCATGTTATATTTCGCCAACCAATTATTTTAAAAAATTAATAAAACTTATTTTGGTAGGAATAACAAATTTATTTTTTATTAAATATAAATAAATTGACTAAAATACTCTCTATTTTTACATAATTTTTTAATGAAAAGATAAAAAGTGATGAGGAAGTAAACTGACAAATTTAAAATTTCAGGTAATAACATGAAGAAAAATTCAAATTTCAAGTAGTACACTGAAAAATTTAAAACCTCACATAGTGACATGAAGAACAACCTGAACCACATAGTACTAAATTAAAATTGATCTTTAATATAAATATAAACTCAGCAAATGAGTGTACACACATTGTACGTACTTATGTATGTATTGGATATTACTCATATTAGTGAGTTATAAATGTTTCTGTCCATATCAAATTGCATATGCATGGCAATGCCATGAAACACAATTATCGATCACCTCATTTTCTTTGGTTTTCCATTTTATCAATTACCATTTTAGTCGATAACTCTATATATGACCCTTGATGTTAACGACCGATTGAATCTATCTATGTACAGACTTTGAACTTCTTCTTTTTTCCGATTCTTTCCAACTTTTTCCGTTTGCTTTGTTCCACTACCATTTTTGAGATATATCCATCTCAAGAAAATCCCAAACTTTTCAGCTCGTTTTTGGCTTTTCACGTCTAAACCCACGTCATTTCTCTTCATCTACACGACGCCAAAAAGGCCCAAAATCTTTAACAATTAGAAAAGAAATCGCCCAAAATTGAAAAATAATAAATAATTTTTTTAAAAATTATTCTTCAAATCTAAGAACATCATTTGGTGGAACAGTTAAAAAGAGGGGAGGAAGGACTCGGAATCCTCCAGATTTTTTTGCCCAACTGGGTTTTGATGAAGAAGAAGCTTCGTCATATTGGGCTAAGAAAACAAAAGTCAAATCAAAAGTTAGAGTCTTTGCACCACCGTCTTATTATTTTTGGGTTTTTGATTTGCAAAGATTTTGACTTTAAGTTTGCGTACCTCCTCTTCACATTTGTTTTTTTTTTTCATACACACTGTTCATCGTTTTGGGTCATCTCTTTTACACGTTAATGGGATATTGAATTATCTTCATCTTCATTTTTTTCCGGTTTATATTTCTGGGTTCTTCTTCTTCTCTTGATTTTAAAGCTTCGATCTTTAAGCGGATACATTATTTATTTACCCGAAAAAGAAACAGAGGAAAAAGAAGAGAGAAAGAAAGAAAGAGAAGGACTTGAATTGAGCTTATTTGTGTAAAGATGAGCTGTAAAAATGGTTGCTTTTGATCTTGGGGATCTTATCTGATCTGGGTGTGTTCTGATGAGCTCTCTCTCACCATTGTTGCACTCTCTCTCTCTTGATCTGTTCAAAAAGGTGAGTCACTTCTCCACTAATTTGATTCTCTTGAGCTTTCTCCTTTTACCTGAGATTAAATTCTAAATGTAAATTTATGTACATGTTGAACTGGAAGAAGGAATCTTTCTCTGACTCACCTCTATATGTAGCTGTTTACTTATAGTTGAGTTGATAAACCTTTGTTTGTGAAGTGTTAATGTCTGAGATTTTAGGTGGAGCATTCTGGGTTTGCTAAAATGCGTGGTGGGTGAATCGAATTATTGTAGTCTTTATTATGTTTGTGTGTGTTTATTGAAGATGAATTCAATGGCATTGAATACCCTGTTGTTGGATTTGGTAAATGCACCATATGTGAAAAACCCAATTCCTTGAATTATAGGTGATCATCTTTGAACAGGTCTCGCTTTTATTATATGTACTGTTTTGGGCGAGTTTGTCTGTTCTTTGCTTTGATGGTCTATACTGCATTAGGTTATGTGTTGCTTTGAACTTGTACTGCATCTGTTGGCTTAGTTCTTTTAACTCGGATGCTTGCTTTTATGTGCAGTTAAAAAGTTAGTAGACTATGAGCACATAACATTGCATATTATGGATTGGCTCAGCAAGATTTTCAAAGGCTCCAGTGACAAAATATCAGAAGGGCATTATCATGACAACTATCAAGAGGATCCAAATACCAACGGACCTTCTTGTTCTGGAGTAATAACATCTATAAGCTCATTGGTCTTAGTTGAAAAAGTGTGGTTATTTTCAGTATTCTTTTGATCTCCTTGAAGCCATTTAACAGACGTTGAATGTAGGACATCTGGCCAGAAAACGAGAATGAAGACATAGACCGTGCTATTGCACTATCTCTTTTAGAAGAAAATCAGAAAGGAAAAAATGTGATTGGTGAGTGAACAGTTACACATTGCAGTATTCGTTTGTGTGCTCCTGAATGTATATGTTTCTGGTTTTTTTTTGGATATCAATAACCTCTGTATCTTAGAGACGAACTGTTGATTTTTCGGGTGGCATATTGTATTGTATATTGCATTGTTTCCGATTTGTGGCAGGAGTTGCAGAACTGTTGGTATGTTGTTCATCCTTCTGCTGTCAAATCGTTGAATATGTATTAATCAGTTTTTTTGTTTTTACTCTGGGACAGATTTTGATTCTCAGTTGGACGAAGATGAACAACTTGCCAGAGCATTACAAGAAAGTTTGAATCTGGAGTCTCCTCCCCGAGATGGAAATAGAACTACACATCCTCCTACATATGGAAATGGAAACATACATCCTCCTCAATATGGAAATGGAAATGGAAATACACATCCACCTCGATATGAAGCATATCCCCCTATGCGCAATTACTTTCAAACTGGTCCCAGGTATTGGTTTCTTTGACTTGATTGTTGAGTGTAATTGAGGCATTTTGATATGACTGTTTAAGAATTAAACAAAGAAAGAAGCAAACTTATACATTATAAACGATTGAGAAAGTAGTTGCATTTCTATGCATCAACCACTGGACATCAAGCACTACTTTTGGTGTAGTAGCCACCTGATATTACTTCCAAAGAGGAGGTCAGGGTTCGATTCACCATCAAACTGATTTCTGTGATTTGAACTAAAAAAAGCTCTGGACATCAAGCTATCTGTTGATGGAGCAATAGTCTCTTTTGAAAGTTCACATTATTTTCTACTATGGACTATGTAGTATTTGGTTGATCGTAAAGTAGCATTTCCTGTCCTTTAGTATCATCATGTATGGAAACACTCTGTAGGATTTGTGCTGGTTGCCATGCTGAGATTGGTTACGGACGATATTTACACTGCCTGAATGAAGTTTGGCATCCAGAATGTTTCCTGTGTCATGCATGCAATGCACCTATTGCTGATTATGAGGTATGAAACTATTATTTTTAATTCAATCAATTTTATGGATCAAATTTAGGACAACAAGCAGAACTTTCTAAATATTTAGCTTGGTGGAAACATATGAATAAGCTCACTGCTTTCATCTTATGAAGTTTTCTACATCTGGGAATTCACCTTTTCACAAATCTTGCTATAGAGATACATTCCATCCAAAGTGTGATGTATGCAGCCACTTTGTAAGTATCCAATGCCCCCTTTTTTTTAATTGGTTCTAATCAATCATGGCTAGTTTTTCTTTTATATCATGGTTGGTGGTAAGAGCTAGGATATATGACCACTACGGATTGTTAATTTGTAGTTTAAATCAATCTGAATGCTTAATGTCTAAAAGGAACTTTAAAAACTAGTTCTAGTTACTGTAGTTCTTTCCTTACATAATAGTGCTGAATTTTCTAATTGAGACAAGATTCACCGGCTCAATATTAATGTCAAGTCCATTTGGATATATCTTGCAATCACTACATCATTGGTGATGATATTTGCCTAGCTGCGGATGACTTGACCAGGCCTCCTTATGTTTTAAATGTAAAAAGTGTAGTGATTGTGATCCATCTGCTTTTTCCTTTTATTGATTGTGAGTTTCTGTCTTATGTAATATATATGGATCTTTTCACAGATTCCGACAAACCCTGCTGGTCTTATTGAATATAGGGCACATCCATTTTGGGTTCAGAAGTATTGCCCTTCTCATGAACACGACAATACCCCTCGGTGTTGCAGCTGTGAGCGTATGGAGGTCAGCAGAAATACATTTCTTGACTGCAGTGGAGTTCTTTACTTAAACAAAATCAAAATAAGAAACAGCTTATCCGATTGTTCTTTATCCAAAGAAAAGAGAGAGAAATAATATGTGTATACTACTTGCAGGCCCGGGACGCAAGATTTATAAACCTAAATGATGGTCGTAAGCTCTGTCTCGAGTGTTTGGACTCTGCAGTCATGGGTACCAATGAATGTCAACCTCTATATATTGATATACAGGAATTTTATGAAGGTCTGAATATGAAAGTGGAGCAGCAAGTTCCATTACTCTTGGTTGAAAGGGAAGCACTAAATGAAGCGAGAGAAGGAGAAAGAAATGTAAGGGCAATCAGTTCGAATTATACAGTACGATTAGCTAGAACATTAACTATACTTGGATTTTGAAAGTCAGACATATTAATGGGAGCCTTTCCATTCAGTGTCTTTGATGATCTTAAGTCCATTTTGCTGTCACACCTCATCATTTGAATCCTGCAATGCAAGTTGCTTTAGAATTAATCATCTTTTGATAACCATGTCTAGTTTAAAGGAACACACATGTATAAGTCTTGGTTGAGAGTTTTTAAAATTGCTTCCCATTATATGGTCTTTGTCCTTATATCACTATTTGCTGTATATGTCAATGTTTGTTCTTCTCAAGTGTGACAAAATCACATCTGACTTATAACTATTATCGTATTGTCCAGGGCCATTATCATATGGCTGAGACCAGAGGTCTCTGCCTCTCTGAAGAACAGACTATTAGCACGGTAAGAGTTCTTAGCAATACTTTCTCTTTCTATAGCTGTTGATTTAAAGCCTTATCTCTTTTTTGTTGGTTGTATATTCTTAACCACCAGATTCCAAGACGGCCAAAGTTTGGGGCAGGAAATCGAGCCACAGACATGATAACAGAGCCCTACAAACTAACTCGTGTCTGTGAGGTGACTGCTATCTTAATCTTGTATGGTCTTCCAAGGTATAGTCCAATTTATGAATAGGCCTCTGAGATCTCATGTTTTAGCATTTGCTGAGTTTTTTTTTGGATATAATACAAGAAGACGATGATTGCATACAGGTTGCTAACTGGGTCTATCCTAGCACATGAAATGATGCATGCATGGCTGCGGCTTAAAGGTGCTATTTAAGTGTGTCCATTTATTTATTTTTTTCTTTATTTTCCTCAACTAGAACCGTAAACATGAAATATGGTGTCAAATTGAAAAACAGTGACTTAATACTCAACTCATCTTGAAGGTTACCGAATTCATAGTCAAGATGTTGAAGAAGGTATCTGTCAGGTTGTAGCTCACATGTGGCTAGAAGCCGAGCTTACTTCTGGCTCATACGGGAGTTCTTCGTCGACTCCTTCATCATCTTCCAGTTCAATGCCATCAAAGAAGGGTACAAGGTCTCAGTTTGAGAGGAAGCTCGGGGAGTTCTTCAAACATCAGATTGAAACAGATATTTCCCCGGTGTATGGAGACGGATATAGGGCAGCTCAACAGGCAGTAAATAAATACGGGCTTCGAGCAACACTAGACCACATTGGAATGACAGGAACCTTTCCTTGTTGACGAGGAGTCGGTCCTTGAATGATTTTTGTATTACAACCTGGGGCCTTCTCATATTAGGAACCGAGGCCAATGTTCATAGGAATTGAATGCAGAGAATATTATGCAATGAGTGCTGATTCTTATGATTTGGGCTGTAATACCATTTATCGAGTTAATGAATTTGTCACGATGTATGCAGAATATTTCCTAGTTATGAAAGGAAATGGCCAGATGAACAAAATGATATGCATTAGAGACTCGACTAGTGTAGTGTTGCTATTCAACTTTGTTTTATCTGGGCGGATAATCCGGTGAAGTCTTGTACTCAAGCTACAAAGTATTAAATAATAAGAATGACATTGTGTGATTCACGACTCAAGTTTTGTACAGATTTATCCGGCAAATGAAGTTATCCAGTTCTTGGTCCTGGAGTATAGTTACCAATACTTAATTACTTATGTTCCTTTACTTTTCTAAGTCTCTGTCTTAGAAACGTACAGAGAAACGTTCGTACTTGAATTTTCCAGTAATAAATTTTGCGACTTATTAAAAATAAAAAATAACAAGAATGTAAGCACAAATATCTGTAGATAACAGAAGCCTTTTTAACAAGGTTTGGTGGGCTTTACTAAGCGCCCATTTTGAAGTGGACCATTTTGCACAAATTTTATCCGAATAATATCTGGGCCTAAGGCCCAAAATGGTACTAACTTTGACTCTTAGTCTTCATCATCTTCTTCGTCGAGCTCAGTCACTGTTACAGTAGTGACTCAAAGAAAAGAGCTCCCATGGCCAAGAACGTAATTTCACAGCTATGACTCACCTTCCGGCCACCACAAACCACTCTCTCTCTCTTTCTCCGTTTTCCAGATGCTCAGACGCTACTGCTTCCACCTCAGACCACTCCACGCGTCCCGGACCCTCCTCCACTGGAAGCCCCGAGACGAATGCAAGCTGACCCGATCCGAACTCCACAACCGGATCACCCGACTCCTCGTCCTCCAAAGGTACGACGCCCTTACCAATCTCTCTTTTCAATTCTCCGACCACTCCCAACACCGTGCTCCGAAAACTCAGGCTAAACCCTAACGCCTGCTTAGAGTTTTTCAAAGGGCCTGAACCAGCAGAAGTTCAGGCCCAATTTGAAATCTTACTGTATACTTGTTGATATATTGTCCAGAGCTAAAATGTACGATCAAACTAGAGCTTATATGAATGAATTGGTCACTCTCTGTAAGAGTGATCCGCCGATTATGGTGTGGAATGAGCTTGTTAAGGTTTATAGGCAGTTAGAATTTTCGGCGACGGTTTTCGATATGATTCTGAAGGTGTTTGCTGAACGAGGCATGACTATGTATGCGTTGGATGTGTTTGATAATATGGGGAAGTGTGGCCGTGTGCCGAGCTTGAGGTCTTGTAATAGTTTGTTGAGTGATTTAGTTAGAAATGGGGCGAGTCATACTGCATTGCTTGTTTACGAGCAGATAGGGAGGTTGGGGATTGTGTCGGATGTGTATACGTGCTCAATAATGGCGAGGGCGTATTGTAAGGAGGGGAGGGTGAGCGGGGCGGTGGAGTCTGTGAGAGATATGGAGAGGTCGGGTTTGGAGTTGAATGTGGTGATTTACAATGGTTTGATTGATGGGTATGCTAGTTCGGGAGATGTGGAAGGAGCCAAGTCGGTGTTGTGGTTGATGTTGGAAAAAGGGGTTGAGAGAAATGTTGTGAGTTGTATGTTGTTGATGAAGGCTTACTGTAAGCAGGGTCATATGGAAGAAGCTGAGGAGGTGCTTCGAGGTATAAAGGAGGAGGAGCCGGTGGTTGTCGATGAGCATGCTTATGGTGTGTTGTTAGATGGGTATTGTAAAGCCGGCAGAATGGACGATGCTAGTAGGATTCAGGATGAGATGTTGAGGATAGGCTTGAAGATGAACACTATTGTTTGCAACTCCTTGATTGACGGGTACTGTAAGCTTGGTCAAGTTCGGGAAGCAGAGGGTATGTTGACGCATATGAGATCTTGGAACGTAAAGCCAAATTCTTATAGCTACAATACCTTGATGGATGGTTACTGTAGGAAAGGTCAGATGAGTGAGGCATTGAAGCTTTTCGATGATATGCCTCAGGGAGGAATCCATCGCACTGTGGTAACTTTAAATACTCTTCTCAAGGGTTTATGTCAAGCGAGTGCATTTGATGATGCTTTGCTTCTTTGGCATTTAATGTTGAAAAGAGGGTTTGCTCCTGACGAAGTTAGCTACTGTTCACTGCTTGATGGGTTTTTCAAGAAGGAAGATCTTGAGGGTGCCACATCTCTATGGAAAGATATTTTAACAAAGGGTTTTACTAAAAGCCTGTTTGCTTTCAATACAATGATTAATGGGTTGTGTAAGATGGGAAAATTGGTTGAAGCGGAGGAGACCTTCAACAAGATGAAGGATCTAGGATTTTTACCTGATGAGGTAACTTATAGAACCCTTAGTGATGGGAACTGCAAAGTTGGGAATGCTGAAGAAGCTTTTAGAATTAAAAATTTGATGGAAGACCTAGCAATACTAGCTTCAATTGAAATGTACAATTCTCTTATACATGGTGTTTTTATGTCTAGGAATTTGAGTAGAGTGATGGATCTTCTTGCTAAGATGCAGATAAGGGGACTATCCCCTAATACTGTAACATATGGAACCCTTATATCTGGTTGGTGTGACGAAGGGATGCTGGATAAAGCTTTTAGTTCATATTTTGAGATGATTGACAGAGGGATTGACACCAATGTGACTATTTGCAGCAAATTAATCAGTACCCTGAATCGGGTTGGAACGTTTGAAGAAACAAGTATTCTGTTGCAGAAGTTGGTAGATTTTGATTCTTTACCGCTTCATAAAGGGGGGATTACCAATTGCGAAATTCAAAAGTTTGCTGATTCTCTTGATGCAAGTGCTAAAAGTTTCCATCTGCCCAACGGTGTTCTACACAATATCGCTATCTGTGGCCTCTGCAAGTCGGATAAGGTTGTTGCTGCAAGAGACTTTTTATCAACTTTGTTGCATAGTGGCTTTTCTCCAGATAATTTCACATATTGTACCCTAATTCATGCCGCTGCTGCTTCTGGTAATGTGAACGAGGCTTTCAGCTTACGAGATGAAATGCTAAGAAGGGATATTGTTCCTAACATTACCACATACAATGCACTTATAAATCACCTGTGCAAATCGGGAAATTTAGATCGAGCACAGCCACTTTTTCATAAACTTGGCCAGAAGGGTTTAGCTCCTTATGTTGTTACCTACAATATACTGATTGACGGGTACTGCAAAATTGGCAATATCGTTGAAGCTTTTAAATTGAACGACAAGATGATTTTAGAAAAGATTGTTCCCTTCATAATCACTTATTCTCATTGATCAATGGTCTTTATAAGCAAGGAAAAATGGAAGAATCAGTGAATCTTCTGAGCCAAATGATCAAGGCCGTAGTGCAACAAAACCTCATCAGTTATGTACTCCAGTGTAGTTGAAGACATCAGATGTGGGGTTTGCATTTATATGATCTTCCAACTTCATAACTAAAATGAGGCATATTAAATGCTCCTCGGCCATTGGTATTTATCCTTGAGGGGATGAGTTTACTAGTCTTAAACGATTAAAGGACAGCCTGGAGTCCATTGCATGATTGAAGCTGTGAGTTGATGCAGTTTGAGTGGGGTTGAAGGAATGAGCTTGAGTTTGGTCACAGTCGTGTAATATTGAATGTGCATCTTAATGCTTCCAGATTCTGAGTCCCCGGCACTGTAATTAAAAGGCCGGTTAGCGTTTTCAATATAACTGTTGAGGGTGGTTCAGGTAATGTGCACGTTATTGAATTGATCGTTGCTGAGAGTCTACCCATGTACTAAATAATGTTGAACTCGGATGGTAATGTTAATTGCAATTGAAAACTTCATTGACTATGAACAGATAACAGAACATGCTATAGGTTCAGCAGGACTATTTTGAAGGTTTTAGTGGCAAGCAGGAGAGGGGAATTTGCATAAGGAGTTTCTGATATGTATCATTCAATCTAAAATTCCGTATTTGTTTCTCATTTTATCCTTGGTATGGACTATAATGATGTCGCTTTACTGTGCACTGTTCTTATGCAGGAAAGATGAGCAAAGAACGTCCTCATTCTTTTGGGCAGGACATGTACTTGTTGCAGTATTGAGATTGTTTTGGCCAACATTTGAGCTGCATCAATGCAGTTTGACATCCACAACCGTCTCTCAGTCTGATGCATGCAACCTGCAAATGCGATTACAAGGTGCAAATATGGTGCTTATTGCACATGATGAGCTTCCTATGACGCTACTGTTTCATACTGATAGAATTGAATCCATTGTTTGCTAGTCGTCTTTGGTCGATTCCAACAAACCTTAACGATCTTACTGAATATAGGATGCCATACATTTGCAGTCCAGATTCATCTCAGTGGATTCTACAAGTCAGAAGAGTACGTGGACTCTGCGATCATGATTCATGTGTAGCAGTGAGTGCAGTGCCAAACCTGAAGGTATGCTCAACTCAGATATGCCTATTTATTGCATGATTTATTGGAGCACGCTGTCAAATCTGAGTTATGATATGAGTGTTAGTGTGATATGATCATACGGATTAACACCCTTCGGTGAACCAACAAGAGTTAATAAAGGAATTCAGACTTTTAGAGAGAGCGTCATCTAATTGCGGGACACTGTAAATTGGGATTGGCTATATATGGTCATTGGTATTTTTTTTATTTTTTCACCATTTACTATGCAGGCTTAAAAAGGTCAATTAAGTTTTTTAACTGGTGTTTCCTCTGGAGGATCAAAGGCCATAACCTTCTTAACTACGATAAACAAATAAAATTTGACAGCTAATAGCTATAAGCTTTCACTCATGAAAAAGAAATGATAGTTGTGTGGCATGGGCATCTTTTAGTTATTTAATTATTGGTGTGAGGTATGCCTCATTTAAAATCGTAGACTTGCGGGCTCTTCCTGAAATTGACAGGCAGAATTAGAAACAAAGTTATTTCTAACATCAGCGTTCAGTTCTGGTGACATAGGAACACCTCATGTGACGAAACAAGTAAAGCTATGATTAGGAAGGAGTTATATTGTTTCAGGTCTGCCACTAAACTCTTACTGTAAACAGAATTTGTAGTTGAGTTTGGTGAACTGTCCAATTAAGCTTTCAGATTCGTTTTGGTGTTACATGTATGAATTTGGAACTGTCATTGAATTTTGTATCATGGTATGTTTGCTCAAATTAAAATTTGTGAAAAGTCGAACAGTAAATTTGCATGTATCTCTATTTGTGTTGAGATTCTTACAATGATGGCATCCCACTTTATCATGGTAAGCTCCATGTTATGGGCCATGGTAGATGAGAAAGGTGTATGAACTGTCGCTATAGATATTTCTGAAACGTCATGAAGAACTTTTACAATTCAACTTTATTATCA
This sequence comes from Geum urbanum, assembly GCA_946800695.1. Taxonomy (NCBI): domain Eukaryota; kingdom Viridiplantae; phylum Streptophyta; class Magnoliopsida; order Rosales; family Rosaceae; genus Geum; species Geum urbanum. The sequence goes on along the minus strand of OX327007.1, from coordinate 57,499,343 downwards.
TTTTGTTTGAGAGTTCCAGCCTCACACAGTTCAGCAGTCAAATTCTTCTGATGTCTACCTATCTTTATTTTAATTTTCCTCAGATTACCTGAAAATTCTAATTTGTTCCCTGTGGAGATTTTTTTTATTGTTTCTTTGAAAGTGAAAATTAGAATTGCGTATTTTATCAGTAAATGATATCGTCAATCATGCTTGATCACTCAAGAAGTCAAGATGATAAATATAAGCTAACAGCATGGAAGTCATTTTATATCTTTATGAAAAGATACATTTCCAAGGTTGTAAATGGTTGGTGCAACTGTGCCACTGTGCAACAATCCTCATTTTGTTTGTTAATTTACTTAAACATTGTAGCATGGAACTATACAGAATTTTTTAATTTACTAAAATTTGTGACTAAACACCTTTGCATCATAGACTTGTTATTCAATCTCCCAGTCTAATCTTGCTCTACCGACACCCCGATTTGTAATCGAGTCAATGTTGGCAAATGGCAATGAAAACTACATACATCATACATGACTTGATCCCTATTTTCTACTTAATTAACTTGATTATTACGTCTTGGAGTAACATGATGCTCTTATCAGATAATATAGAGTGATTTTATAGCTTTGCAGCGGGCTATATAGTCCCCTGGCTTCTAATTTCCCAGTGCTCCATCAAGTAATGACAATAACAATTAGTCTGATATAAAAGGCATGCAATAAGTTTAGTAACTATAAAGCTTTAAATTGATGATGGCTCCAACCTAATACCTCAATACTTTTAGAAAGGTGTCGAATAGTGCACAGAGAAAATCAGCTGGCAAATACCTTTCCAGCTGCAACGTGCACTTGAATACCAATAAGCTAGATATATATAGATGGAACACTACAATAGGCTTCGATTCATTTAAATTGTATACATAATAACCTCAAATATATAATGCAATCAGATTTATTCGATCGAATGCTTCAATTGCAAACAAACTACAAGAACAGTTGAATGCTGAGCATTGACTGTGATTGATTGCTCAGTTGTAACTACATAATTTAGTCAAAGTTTAGGATCCCAAATAAACTAGCTTATGTGTTAATGTGTATATAACTCACACCAAGGCTAGTGAAACAAAAAGAATCAAGTTTTCCTTGCCATGTATATTTAAATACCCTAGACTCCTCGTACGTACTTCATATAGCCCCCCCCTAATTTTGATATATACAACAAAAAATTAGTGCAAAATGATGGTACCATTTGCGATCGAAACATCACGTATTAATTGATTCATGATGTTAGTGTATGTGTCTCTCTATATATATACACTGTTTTGCATCAAGTGCAAATCTTCACTGAAACTTCGGTGTGAAGTTGCATTTTACACAAAATCGAAAACGTAATTCGACCATTGAAGTCAATCATCTTTTAGATATCGATGCAATGCATAAATAGGTGAATACATTCAGAAAACAAACTTAACTCTTCCAACAAAACTCAATAAACCTCAAACAAAACAGATGATGAAGATTGGTTCCAATAAACTCCTTACTCTCGTTGATTCTCATATGAGAATAACCAAGAACTAGGATTTCTATGCCTCGTTGATTTTTTTGGAATAGCCAAGTTGACAGACACAACCGAGAGAAAACTCAATTATATTGAAAACAATAAAAAAAAACTTATATAGTTCCAGAACCCAAAACAACTAAGGAAACTAAGAATAAGACAAATTTTATACTCGAAAGGAAAACCAAAAAAATTTAGCTAATAGAAAACAGAACAAAAGATCTTATGTGGCACTGGACTACTGTTCGATCAAGTTGCTTGCATCTTCTTCATCACAACCCAATCTTTGAAGTTAATATATTTTTCCTCTTTATGGATTGCATCAAATACATATGCATGGATCCAGCATGCAAAATTCCAGCTCAATCGGAGATGTTTTAACCATTTGATCGTGGCATTGTTTAACAATGCACACAGATTGTCAAATTTAACTCAAAACTTAAATGTGGTGAATGGCTAAATTTCGATTGAGCTGAAATTTTGCATGGTTGATTCTTGAAAGATCGAGTATGGCGGATCCAAGCTCATGAAACTAATCCATTTTTATTGATTTGTTCTGGGCTAATTTTGTTTCCTCTTTTTGTATACACAAATTCATAATATGATCAGTTATATATCATGTGCCTGTATATATACTAATCTACAAAATCAACATTAACAAAACGATTTGTCGACCCTCTTTCTTCTCGATCATCTTGGAATTTGACATGCAGATCACACACCCAAAACGAACCCTTGCGTAAGTTTCAGCTTCAATCTGCAAATTCAACATGCATGGCCGGCCATTCTCGAAGTCAATCAAGCATCCAAAACAAACGGCGTTTCCAAGAGATCATAAGGTGCCCAGAGAGCGTCCAAAGGGCAAGGCCTATTCGCCTCCAATCTAGCCCACGGCTTCCCTTTCCCGCTCCAATGCAACAGACTCACCGACCCGGGATGCAAATTACGACAAAGTCCCCGGAAGTTATCCCCTCCGAGACCGTGTTGGTTCCACCTGTGTTCCACCGGCGCTATCTTCCCGGCGAAAACCAACAGAAAAGGCGGCAGCGACCCTAGCTCGTAGATCCTCATCCTCTTCTGCAGCTCCATCCACTCCTCGATCTTTGTAGTATAGTCTCCCTCCCGCCACCTGTTGTGAAAGAAATTACAATTAGAATCATAATTTCGATAGAATAAGCTCAATCGTCGACAATATGCTGAGCAGCGGAAATTAAAATGTTATGATACCACATTTTTTTTTGTTAAAAGATCTAATTCATCCGGAAATCAGTTTAATGAGGATTTGAACTCTGACTTCTCAGCCAATAATTTTTTCGTAAAATAAGTTTATCGACAATGGGCTGAGGCTACGGATATTAAAATGTCACTAACACACACACACCTGTCGAGGTCAATCACCATCACGCCGGTGTTGAAGTAACATGCCTTCCGGTCGGCGAACGTGAGCGAGAGAGAAGGGTTGGACCAGAACGCCGACGTGAAATAAGACGTGAAGTTGGCGTTGCAATACTCGGGGGCGGCGAGGACGGTGTCGGAGTCGAGGAGGGGAGTGGCGGCGAGTTTGGAGATGTCGTCGACGAGGATGAGGTCGGAATCTAAGTACACGACGCGTCGTACGCAGAGCGGGAGGAGGTCGGCGAGGTAGCTCCGAGCATAGTTGAGAGGACAGTCGAGGGCGGAGCGGATGGAGGTGGAGATGAGCTTCCTCACGTGGGAGACGTCGAAGGGGTATATCCGGAAGTTCAAGTAAGGAAACGAGGAGGCGATGGTGGCGCGTAAGTGTGACGCGTTCGAGGCGGAGGACGCAACGAAATGAAAGGCGACGTTTTGAGGGCAGGACGAGTGTTGGAGGATGGAGAGAATTGCGGCCATGGAGCCGCGGATGTAAGCCGTGTCGAGAGTCATCGCCACGTGTACGGCCTCGAATGAGCAGATCATGTCGTGGTCGTCATCGTACTGGACGGCGGTGATGGAGGGGCAGTCGGGGGAGTTGTAGAACTGCGGAGCTTCTCTAAATTGTTGTTGAGAGGTGGTAGCGTTATTAACATCAGCGGTGGTTGTAGAGATAATAATTCGAAAGAAAATGAGGAACAGAATGAAGAGCTTGTTGGGATTATTAGGCCAAGGCATGGTAGTGAAAAAGTGAGGAGAAATTTAAGAGTGAGTGAACTGTAGGAATGATAATCGATCTGTAAGGCTGTGGCTTTTATATTAGGGAAGGGAGATAGTGAGTGAGGCTTTTTTTCGAAGTTGAGACGCGTTTGAAAAAGAGGGAGGGAATCGAAAAATGAGAATAGTGATCGAGTTAGGAAGTGCAGGACATGGAGGACATGGAGGACATAAATTATAGAGGATGGGAATGGGAATGGCTTAACCTTAAGCCTAACTTGGTCAAGAATATTTGTAGTTGGTGGCCGGATTCATATGTATGTATATGCCCTTCTAGATTGGTCTTTTTTGTACGTGCATCTCACTTCTCACACTTGAAAGAGAAGAAGGTCTAGGGCCCTCTTAACGCTGGACGAAAATGATAACAAAGTGACTACTCGGAAGTAATTTAAACATGCACAAATTGCATTAGCTAGCTAAATGATATTATTACGTACAGTAGCTTGTGGTCTGTGTCGTTCGCTTAGATTTGTAATCTGTTTCCTTTCATTTCACTTAAATTTTGTGGTTAATTATCTCACTCTCAAATGTTGGAGTTTCGCAATCGGCGACAACTGTTTGTGAGCAACCAAGCATGAGTAAGGTTCCCTTAAAGAAAGTTCATGCATGCTTCGAAACCAAGTTATATATTGTGATGCACAGATGATCTATACATATATATTATACGTTATTCCGAGGATAAGGTACCCTATAGTACGTATTATTGTCGGTACTGTCTCAAATGATCTATCAGCAAGAACACCAATTTGGAACACTGATCGATCCACAAAGTTGGAACATTGGAACACCAAGCAAAGCCTAGGGACTTTAGGGCTAACTCCATAATACCGATATCCCCATAAGTCAATGTTCATGGATCATATATTTCATCAAAGATCACGACTTGCGGGAATTACATAACTAGTGACTAGAGCAAAAGATCACCGACAGCCCCATACGTCGTGTGGTGCCGGTGGTGGGTCTTTTCATCAAGATTAAACTTAATGAGAAGCTCTTAAATGAAGCTCACCACAAAAGCACGAACGCACATGCATACATGTACACGATGATAAAGACTAAACTCACTAAATGACTAAAGAGGGAGAGAGAGGGGATGCACATATGTATATGACCGTGACCATCACCACATTTACATCGTCTGTTAGTATAGCAGCATTAGTTTTTCGATTAAATATACTTACCCACTTAAACAGGTAATCAACACCTACTCGACCACCCGAAAGACCACCAGGAAGGCTACAATTTCGCTCACAAGACCGACCCCGTCCGAGCGAGCACGCGCCCGTGGGGCGCACATCCAAATGTGCGGATCACATAACAACAGAAGGAGTCCAGTCCCACATCGAGGAACACAAGTGAGCAACAGACTCAACCACCTATATATGAAAGGTATTTATTACAGGTAAAAGAGAACTCATTCGATAGCATTCAATTCGTTACAACTGATTCAATAGCATTAAGCACTCCACCTACTTTCACGCATGTTCACTTGACTGTTATATCCAATACACCTTCTAACTTAGGCATCAGAGCGTTGAAGGCAGGCCACTCCTGTCTCGACCATCTGACCGCCTGTTTGTCGTTGTATTCTTCTAACAGCCGAACCCGAACACGCGTACCCGAAGACCCGAAGAGAGAAGGAGCGCCCGACCATCCGAACAGCCCGAGCGTTCGGACGAGAGGAAGAAGAGCTCGTACTTGCTTCTGCTAGATTACGTCCCGCGTAATCCGGTAGAAACATCCTCCATCAATTGCATCTCCCATTCTTCACTTTTTATCTTTTGGGATTTTGTCATTAACTCAAGATGTTATTTGACATTGGAGTATTTACCACCATGTATAAAATTAAGATGATTTCATCAAGATTGATGCGTTGAAGTCAACAATACACAATTTTATGTGATAGTCATTTTAAAACTCTATACTGCATTGACTCAAAGCCTGTTCTTTTGTGTTCTAGCTCTCAAGTTTATATCTATACAAGTACAAGTAGTAGAATGTAATATATACCATGGTAGCCATGACTGCCTACATTCAAACTCAAACGTCCGTTATCAATATTCAGAGGTGACTTAACTTCAATGCCATCCCAAAATCCCCCTTGTTTTGTTTACTTGGATTTTCAATCAGAGTGAGGCCCATGTTTCGTTGGCCCAATGGCTCGATTGTATTTCCTCTCCCTTTTCATCTAGGTATGTCTTGGTCACACTCAACTCTTCAAGACTTCATTACACCATGTTACACAGATTTCTGATATGAAGTTCACAAGAAGGAAGGGTTGTTCTTATTTGTGGTCCTCAAATTTCCTATGCAAGTCTCATAAGTAGACTCTCACTCTCCAGTCTTAACTACGAAACTAAGGGCTTCACTTGGCTTTGATGACAATGCTCATTCCACCACCGTCCCATATACAAAACAAAATCTAGGAAAGGCACTCTCAAAATGGAGTCTGAAAGTGGCCTGAGCTAACAAACAAGAGTTGCAAATGGAAAAAGAGTACATTAGCAGCTGATCAATCCCCATAAAGCTCAATGTCGCCAACCATATTTAGGGAATTAGGGAAGATGAAGGCCACAAGCAATAAGTATCTATTAGAAAGAGTAGACCAAATAGCTCCTTTCTTCATGCTAATTAATATTGATCACATCAATAGGACTAACCAAAGCTCGACTGGACAACTCCCACACTAAACTATGTAGTATATAATGAATGCATCATCTTCGGACAAAATCCATGATAGTCGACAGAATTGCCTCATCTAACAAAATGCATTCCTTCACTCAACATCGATACTTGCAAGAACAAATCTTTGTTTCATAGGGGTACATTCCCTTATACACGCATAAAAACTACACTTCTCAAAGAAAATGCCAGGGTGAAAAACATTCAACCACCAAATGCTTAGGAACCACAGAGACATCATATGCAGAAGAAGGGAAACTTGGTACAAATCTGATCCTTACCTGCATTAGTGCACTGTGGAAAGAGCTGATCCCCACGAACCATGTTGCCTAAAAGAGCAGGCTCTGCGTGCATGTGTGTGTGAGATTAAAATAAATGGAGCAGAGTATCTGGAAACACATTTATCATATCATGTAAGTCACAATAGAAATGCCAATGGAACATCCAAAAGAAAAGCTACAGCACAACTGGAAGTGGTAAATTATGAACAATTCCCTCATTCTCCGAATGGTATTTATAAACTAGCAGATATACATACCACACAAGGTAACACCCAAAACATCCCGTTTAAAATAGACAGCAGACTGAATCTATTGCCACAAGAGAGCCATAAGAGCACAAGCTACAACAAACATAATCAACATCTTCAGATAATAATCTTGAACCAAGGCTGAACGAACCACTCGAGGACCTGGACGGAAATTGTATCTATGCCCATGATGAGGGCCATGAAAAGTATTTTGAAGCCCATGTGGAAACCCCACGCTCGCGCCATACATGGGAGCATCAGGAAACCCATGCAGCTGAAAATTTAACAAAGATGGGAAGAGACCACCAAAAGCTGCAGAAAATGTGAAGTTGCCAAACCCTGTGGTTGCAACTGGAGAAGCAAACCCTCCCATGAACCCAAATCCATGTTGGCCGAAATGGTTCTGTTCCGGTGGAGGAGCTGTTCCGGGTCTTTGCCCTGCTGGACGATTCGGAATATCAACACCAGGAACCGACTTTGATCTCGGGTCACTTGATGTCTTTCCCCTACCATACAACGGCACCAAATTCTCCTCCTTTATGAGAGCTTTGCAAACAGGGCACTCCTGCGAATGAGAGTGAATATGGAGCCATTTGTAAAGACATGGCCAGCAGAAAAAATGGCCGCATAGGGTAACAATTGGGTCCTGCGCCAAGTCCAAGCAGATATTGCACTCGAAATTGCCAGTATCGCTGCCATTACTACTGTTTCCACTGGAGTAAAACGTCCCATTTGATTGGAACGACGGCCTGCTCGTCGAATCCCCAAAACCACTCGCCATACCTGGAGGATACGCCTCTCAAAAATTGATCCTGTATAGTTGTACATTACATTAACACCAGCCATTGCAATACCACAATTACATTAACTCCAAAGAACAAAATCATCATCACATTTATCGGCAATTCCCAATTACTGTTAATTTGAACACAGAATATATGAACCCTTGCAACATTTACATAACCACAAAAAAATTAAGATGCTATAAAAAATTCATAGCACCAATCATGAAATTTCAGTCAATCCCAATTGGTCTCCTTATCTTGATTATCACTTACACTCTAAAAATAATCAAATTGATATCTTTTTCAACCATTCACAGAATCCAATCATAACAGAGCAATAAACAAAACAAAAATTAAATCTGATCTAATCTTAACAATCGGATTAAACAGATCAGATGGGAACAGAACAGCGTTGGCTGGGTGCGCTTACCTTTACATAGAAGAATACGAAGAGAAGAGTAGGGAGGAATCGAAGCCTATTCAAAACGAGTATGGCGAAGAGAGAGAGAGAGCGAGATGTTGGGTTTGGTGAAGAAGATTGAAGCCCTTGGAGATCACCGTAGGGATTGGAAAATTTTGGGGTTTACATGGCGGGTTCTCGTCCTCAGAATTATAGCCGTCTGATGTGGAGACTTCTCGCTCCAAAATTAAATGAACGACTGCAAAAATGTAAATGTAAAGGGGAAGACGTGTGTCGCTTTACAAAATTAAAGAGTGCTTTTGCTCTAGATTGATGATTGATACTTTGATAGCAAGAGTTGAATAGGGGCGTGGGGTTAATGTTCATAACTAAATCTCAATTTATGATTGGTAGGGTAAAGTAGAAAGTGTATCTATAAGACTATAATATCACTCTAAACACTCTAAAAGAGTAATAGTGTTGAATTTATGATAAAAATGGCGTGAGTTTGATAGAAGAAATTCGAGAAAGTATGTATGGTCTCTCGCATAATCAGTTTTGTATAATATTTGAGGCGAATGATTGACAATGAATCAAAATTATATGAAAAACCTGCGTGCATAATAGACGATGGATAATTATTTGAAAATGCTTCTTTATAAGTAATATAGTGCGGGAAGAAAGTACGTGAGAAGTTCACTTTCTAGGTATGTTATTTTATTTCCTCGTAATGCTTTTTAATTTTGCCAATCACCCAAATCTTCATACGTAAACATTTTCTAAACTTAGAAACACCTACGTTATTTCTACGAGCATTTCCGAAAAAATAAGATATATCATATATGTGCATTTCTCTCCAACAACAACTTACATAGCTCTATTCACTCAAGAGATACTCATCCTCCTCAAGTCATTGAAGGAGACTCCAAATTTCTCGTCGATGCCCTCAATAAAGTCAGACACACCCCGGAGGATTTACATTATTTTGCAAGATATGAGGCATTTGCTTCAGTTTTTTCTAGGGATAGTATGTAGACATGTTTTTAGAGAAGCTAAATTTTTGGCCGATAGTTTAACTCGGGGTGGTCACTCTATTGTCCATCCAACCTTGTGGTGCTCTTCTCTTCCTTTCATGTCTAACCATGTTTATCAGTTTGATCTGATTGGTAATAGTTGCCTGAGGGGTTTTTCGCTTTTAGTTTTTCTGTATTTTGTTTTGTATTCGAACAACAAAAAAACAGCTTGCACGGTTACTTTGCACTTGCATCTTTCACTCTTTCCTAGTCTCGACCACAACGTTATTGCAAGTTGTAGAAACCTCTGGCCAAATTTACAACATAAAATTTAGGGTTTTAAACCAAACTAAAAGTGCAAGTAATATTGTGCATGAAAAATGTGAATGATAAACCCGCACTGTACATGAAAAAGATGAACGCTAAGTTGAATGACAGTGGCCAATCCCCAATTATACATCTATTTTAAATAAAAAAATCTGGATCGTAGATTAGCAATTAGACATGGGTAAAATAATACTAATCCGGTAACCCCCCATTCGCTCCACAAAAACGTTGAGCAACTACCAACCACAGCTTCAAAGTGCATGGATCACGATGGCAATGGCAGCTGCTACTCAACATAAACGTATAACCACTTTCTCTCAATACCAACCATTTATAATTTTCATGTTTCAAAAACACACACAACGTACGCAATCAAAACCTCCCAAATCGTCTGCGCACGTTTTGCAGGAGTCTTCCCGTATCTATTAGGCAATACCTGAAATATAGTATTATGTATTTCATTTTTAATACTAGTTGACTGAAATACAAGAGACGCATGCGCATACAATTTCAAATAATAAACACTTTTAGTAGCTCTCATCTCATGTCAAAGCATCCATGACACCAAAAAGAAGAAAAGCATTTAGAGGTGAAACACTAACAAGCATTCTCTTTAGACATTAAAGGAGGTGTATTCAATCTTAATTTTTAAGGATTTTGAAAGATTTCTTATAACCCATGAATTGTTGTGGATTTTTTCTAATCCATAGATTGTTTAAACTCCTTTTGGATTTGAAAAGATTGTTTTGTATTGTTTTACTTGGATTTGTTTGGATTTCTAAGATTGTTCAAATACTTAAAAAAAACAAAATATATCATTCAAGAATTCATATATATATATATATATTACTTCAAATTGAAAGATAAAATACACAAGTACAAAATTACAGAAACTGTATCTAAGGACTTGAATGCTACCAAGACCTCAACGATTGAGGTCAGTTTGTATAGTATCATACTCTGATAGAGGTTAGATACAAGGTTACAACATATGAACAGACTAATTACAATTGTTATCTGTGGCTATCGAATCAACAAAACTTGTAAGATCATGATATGCAGAGTTTCTTCCACACATCCCTTCCATCCTCATAACTATTTTAATTTTGCAAACCAGCACACACAGTAAATCCAATGTTTCCTCGAATGTCCAAGTTTCCGCATGAGGTCCCATATCCAAGACTAGTGCAATCAGGTCTTGAAAAGGCGTAACTCGCACTTGGAGCAACTTGGGGATCATCAAGATGAGCTGATGGTGATAGAACACACCATTACTTAGCGTCTCGGCCTGATATTTAACACATCATCAAGATAGCCAATATATCTATCTACTACACGTCTATACTATAACTTGTCATGCTATTTCAAACGATAGCAACATTATGTCTCATTCACTTGAGAAGCACAAGCTACATAATACTCTCTGGAAACTTATGCTCATGAAGGATCTTATCATTCTAAAATGTATATAACTTTCGTAACTTTTATTCTTAACCTGCTTGGTTTTGTATGCATCGATGAAGGACTTATATATCAACTAACGCAACAAGTCGTCAATGCATCAACTAACGCAACAAGTCGTCAATGCATCCACCTGTTTCATGTGCTAGAAAGCTTGGTTGGTAATTTGGAGATCAATTCAGTACAACTAAGAAAATGGCTGTAGAGAACAAATTATCATCTTCATGTAGGCATTATCCTACAAATCTATCCATCTAATAATAAAATAAAGTCACAGAATCATTGAGGATTTTTGAAGCAAACCTCGAAAAATTCACCCCATACAACATCAAGTCGTAGTATACAGTGTAGAAGTACAAATTCTTGTCTCAGTCATTTCATCAAACACCTTCTAGGCATATCAGATTCATGTTCAAATTCCATAGGAGCAATAAACTAGAAATTAATCAAGCAATGGTTACTACCCATCTCATACCTTCAATTCGTGTAGTCAGATCGAACCGGTATCGGTTGGAGAAGACGATTAGTTAATTACCGGAAGCCGCCGATTTCTCACCACTACAGCATGCCTCCTCTCAGGCTTCAAGGAACTCGAGGGATATGAAAACGAAGAAGAAGAAGAGGAAGAGGAAGAGACTGATCAAAGATAGAGAAGGAACAAAGGTGAAGGAGATCGCCATTAGAGCACTGAACAAAAATGGAAGCACAATCCGTTCATCTTCAGAGTGAGCGAGTGAAAAAAACAGAATCCGGGAAATTTCGTGGGGTCACTGAACTGATTTCTGACAAGGGTTTCTATTTATACTTGAAATACAGGGAAATCGATGATTTCTCAAAATTCACATAAATTCGTTGATCGTTTAATACCTTAAAATTTAAACGGATTATTTAAAATTTAAATCGAATAAATTTTTTTTAAAAAAAATTAAAATTATGATCGAATACATCAAAATTTTAAAAAAATTTCAAAATATAAAACAATCCTAATAAATGAATACACCCTCCTAAGCTAACATATATTTTATATGCTTACTGTTTTTTTAATATTTTAATCTATCTAATCTTCTATTAAATTTTTAGAATGTGATTTATCAAATTTTAAAGATAAGTTTTGAAAATAAACTTTGCAACTAGCTATGACTAAATTCTATTTAGACATCTAGAAGCTTTATACTCATCTTTACCCTAAAACATTTCTAGAAAAATAGAAGGTTAATCTTGGAGAATAGGAAAAAAGAACAGTGAAAATGCTCATGGAAGTCATGTTTGATATAGAACGCGCTGTGATGGCCCCAAGGTTCCTTTCATTGGGCAATCACCACCTTCCAATTCCGTCCCTTTCTAGACGCTAACAACAATTTAGGCCAATTGAAATTGGTGCAACTTTTATATAAATATCTTCAGGTCCAAGATACCGACTCATAGTGCTTAAATAATTATAATTATAATTATTTCCCTCGTTTACTTCGGTTCATATTTATAAAAATTCCAGCCCTAAAGAATGTTGAATAATAACAAACAACAACAACAAAAATTATAGACCCCAAGAAACTTCTCCTGTCACTCCACACCATATTCTACTCATCCTTTATAAACCATTCATAAGTCGTTACCTAGATTACAGTCCACATTTTCTTGCCAAATTCTGCATTGCAAGTTTTGCAACTATAAGCTCTTCTTCCAAGTTTCAAATACGAATAATAGTTCGTCGGGATATATGAAATGCATGACCTGATGACGAAGACGACCCAACAACGACACAGCTTTAGCTACTGGCTAACAGACCATCCAGCAATTATAAACTTCCGATGGAGTCCTACCCAATCATGGGGCTCCACGTGGTCTTTTCTCTTCACCGTAATCCCCGCCTACATCTTCGCCGCCGTCGCCCTCCACCTCCTCCTAGCCGTCTTCCGCCGCACCCGCCTCCCCGTCCCTCTCGGGCCAATCCCGGCACTGCACAGCCTCCTCATGTCCGTCGTCTCCGCCGTCATCTTCGTCGGGCTTCTCCTCTCCTCCGCCGCCGAGATCCGCGACACGCGGTGGTTCTGGCGGCGGACCAAGACCACCACCCCTCTCCATTGGCTCCTCTGCTTCCCGCTCGGCACGCGCCCCTCCGGGCGCGTGTTCTTCTGGTCCTACGCCTTCTACCTCTCTCGCTTCCTCCACCTCCTCCGCACCTTCTTCACCGTCCTCCGCCGTCGCCGGCTGACGTCATTCCACCTCATCAACCAGTCCATCCTCATCTTCATGTCGTTCCTTTGGCTCGAATTCTCTCAGTCTTTCCAGGTCCTGGCCATACTCTCCACCAGCCTCCTCTACTCCGTCGTCTACGGCTACCGGTTCTGGACCGGAGTCGGGCTACCCGGCGCGTGCTTCCCATTCGTCGTCAACTGCCAGGTGGCACTGCTGGGTTGCAACCTGGCGTGCCACGTCGGCGTTTTGTTGCTGCAGGTTTTTAAAGGCGGATGCAATGGGATCGGCGCGTGGGTTTTCAACTCGGTGCTCAATGCCGCCATTCTGTTTCTGTTCATGAACTTCTATGTGAAAACGCATTTGAAGTGTTCAAAGGTCAAACGACGAGGAGGAGGAGATGCTCAAAGAGGATCGGATTAGTAAACAAAACTAGTAGGGCACAAGTTATATTAGAGGATTAGTAGTCACCACGTAGCACTGTAAAATGTAAATTCATTTTTACTGAGAATATATACAGATTGACATACTTTGGTAAATTCCTACATAGTGTCAAGTCATGTAACACAAAATGTGTGATTGAAATATTGAATGGATTGTAAGAAGTTTTGTTTAGTTGAGATTTGTGTCTATGTTCCATGTGAGAGTCCTTATTAGAGCCATATTGGAGTCTCATATGTTCCAATCTTTTTAATTCAAGTAATTAATACAAAAACAAATGATCCATGCTTATTTCTACTGCTACATGCGTGGTGATTTTGAAGTCGGAGATCTATGCTCATGCTTATTTCTACTTGCATGATTTTCAATTCCATCAGTTCTCTTGTAGTGCACCATGTTCCTCGAGAAGCAAATGGTGTAGCTCATAAATTAATACACATCTTAATTATTTAAACAAAAAGTGTTTATGGTTAAATTTTCAAAAATTCGTCGATTGTCTCTGGATAATTAATCTATCTTTAATTATCAATTGATCTGTTTAATGACAAAAAAGTAAATTATAACTGCACTATGTACAAATCACGTGCATAAAAATTACTCTACATAAAAATCTCAAGCGCGTATGCGCGTGCATACTGCTAGTTGCTGATAATAGAGATATTGATGAGTTGTGTTTAGATGAAACACTTGTGATTATCCAGTATACATTCTCTGAAGATTTACTTTTAGTATACGAAATAAAAGTATTATATCCTCTTCGGATTTATCTTGTATTGTTTTTATTAATAAATAAAATCAAGCGTGGAAATCACCCTCATACCGTCGCAACTTTGGCTATATCCCAAACCCCATTAAAAAACAAAAAGCAAATCATCCATGCTTATTTCTACTACTAAATGCCTGGTTATTTTGAAGTCAGAGGAGATATTAAGGGGTGTGCTGCTGTGCTGCTGTCAATCAAGGTGTTTACTGCTGATCATGGTGTGTTACTGCTGATCATGGTGTAGCAGTGCTGATTTGTGTGCATCAGTAGTCAGTTTGTGTAGAGTATGGGATGATCATGTGATGATCCAGTTTATTGCTGGTTTTAGGTGTGTTTTAGGTAGTAGTTGTTGAGAGTGGTTGGTTCCTCTCTTTCTTCTTGTATATGTTTAGCTTGAGCTGTAGCTTTGTACATATAAAAAAATATTACTAACCAGTGGTTCCTTTTTTAGTCTGTAACCAGTTCTTTATCAAATACACTGATCAATTCATCAAACTTTCTTCATGGTATCAGAGCAGTGATCCTCATAAGGACCTGTTTCTGTTTGTTCATTCGTTTTTTGTTTCCATCTTCATAGTCAATCATGGCAACTCAACATGAATTAGTTCCTGTTGATCCATCCTCAGCGATATATGAGTATGGTGACAGAGGTTCGAACCAAAGTATTGTGTCCACCAGGCTGAATCAGTTCAATTACTTGAACTGGTCAAGAAACATGCTGCTGGCTATTGGAGGAAGATCCAAGTCGAGTTACATCAAGGAAAACAAGGTTCCAGATGTCAATGCTGAGAACTATGAAAGAGAACTGAGCAAAGATCAACAGGTCCGTGCCTGGATTCTCAACTCAATGGAACCAAGTCTTGCAGAGGTGTTCAGCTATCATGAGTCTGCATATGATCTGTGGGAAGCACTAAAGGAGTTGTATGGGAGTGTTAATAATGCTGCAAGAGTGTTTCAGCTCCAGAGATAATTGTTTGAAATCCAACAAGGTAAAAATTCTTTTGTTCAGCATCTAGGTGCCTTAAAATCCAAATGGAATGAGATTGATATTCTCAGACCATTTACAACGGATGGAGCTGTATTAAGAAAAAGAGCTTATGAAGACAAAGTTTTTCAACTGTTAGCCAGTTTGGGACCAGAATATAAAGATTTAAGAAGTCATCTAATGATGAGTGCAGAGTTTCCTAAGCTTTCTACGGTTACAGCTGTTATTCATAGTGAAGAAACTCGCAGGAGAGTCATGAATGTGGAAGTTGGATCCAGAAGTGCTGATGCAAGAGCCTTTGCTGCTGGTCAGTCTACTGTTGCTGGTCAGTCTACTGCTGCATTTCGGGTATACAAAGGAAAAAGGCCAGACTTGTCATGCTCTCACTGTAAGGCTATTGGAAGAGCTGGAATTGGACACTTAAAGGAGACCTGCTGGATTCTTCATCCAGAACTTAAGCCAAAATGGAATGACAACCATAAGGGATATGCTCATAAGTCTGCTCCCAAGGCTAATCTATGTCACACATCAGCACCAATGGTAGACTTCACTTCAAATCCTATAACTCTCATCAATGAGTTTGCAAACTTCATTAACAGTAATCAAGGAGATAAAAGCAATGATGAAGATGGAAAGACTGCAGCTTTACTAAGCAAATTTGCAGGATTTTTGGAAAACTCCAATCTTGCTCCTGAAAAAGATATTCCAGGTATCATTACTGCCCTCTCTACTGCTCTAGATATTAGCAAAATGGGTGATGTTTGGATAGTGGACTCAGGTGCCTCAGAACACATTACAAATGATTCTTCAAATTTGCTAGATTTTGAAAAATCAAAACTTCCCTCACATGTCTCAATTGCAAATGGAAATTCTGTATCAATTTGTGGTAAAGGGAAATTGCAGATTCTTTCTGAAACCATCAAGTCTGATGTTCTGTTTGTGCCATCATTTCCTTTTAAACTTCTTTCTGTGGGAAAAGCAACTCAGTTACTAAAGTGTCTAGCCATATTCTCTCCTAATGATATCATCTTTCAGGATCAAGTAACCAAAGTGAAGATTGGTGAAGGATTCTTCTTGAATGGTCTGTATTATATATTCTCCAGTCCAAGATCCATCAGTACCTCAGAATGTGTTCTTTCCTCTTCCAAGTCAGCTTCTCAGCAACTTTTGTGGCACAAACGACTTGCTCATCCCTCATTTCCTGTCATGTCTAGGTTATTTCCATATTTTTGTAAGATTGCTCATCAGTGTGAAATTTGCCATATGGCAAAACAAACTAGATTTCCCTTTCCTATCTCACACTCTAGAGCAACCAAGCCTTTTGAGCTGGTTCATTCTGATGTATGGGGTCCTGCCTCTGTAAACTCCTTTGATGAATATAGTTTCTATGTAACCTTCATTGATGACTTCTCTCGTTCTACATTTGTTTATTTGCTGAAACACAAATGTGAAGTTTTTAAATGCTTTCAGGATTTCCATAATCTGGTTAAAAATCAGTTTAATTCTCTTATCTCAATTCTGAGATCTGATAATGGCACTGAGTACACTTCCGATGCCATGGCTAATTATCTAAGTGATCATGGAATTCTACACCAAACTAGTTGTGTTGGCACACCACAACAGAATAGCTCTGCAGAAAGGAAAAAATAGAGATTTACTTGAAAAGGCTAGGGCCTTAATGCTTCAAAACCATGTACCAAAACGGTTATGGTCTCATGCTATACAAATTGCTGCTTATTTGATCAACAGATTACCAAGTGCAGTTCTCCAATTTAAATCTCCATTTGAAGTCCTTAAGGGAAGGAAAATTGACATTAGTCATCTTAGAACGTTTGGCTGTATCTGTTTTGTTCATGTTCTGGCTGCTAAAAGGGATAAGTTTGATTCGAGAGCTATAAAATGTATGTTCCTTGGATACTCATCAACACAGAAGGGTTACAAGTGTTACAATCCTGTAACTAAGAAGGTAATTGTGTCCAGGGATGTAAAATTTCATGAAGATTTCCCTTTTTTCTGTGCTGCTGCTGATCAATCCCAGGGGGAGAACCTCAGAGTTTTATTTCCTCCTCCAATATATTCTGACCTTGATGAGAGCTGTGAAGAAGCTGATGCTACTCATGAGTCTCAGGTTTCTAATGATCATCAGGGTGAACAAGCTACAAATTTGGAAGAAAATGAAAGCTCTCCACTTCCTTCTGATGACATCTCACCTAATTTACCTTCTTCTGTGATACCTAGGAGAAATCCTCCTAGAATCAGAAAACCTCCTGCAAGGCTGTGTGATGTTGTCACTTATTCAACACCTTATTTTGTGAACCTTGATCTGAATCCTGCTGGTGATGCTCAATGTACCTTTCTCACGAAAATTCTTGCTGATCATGAACCAAGAAATTTCTCTGATGCAATGAGAATTCCTGAGTGGCAAAGAGCTATGCAAGATGAATTGCAGGCACTTGATGAAAATAAAACCTGGAGTATTGTTCCTCTTCCTAAGGGGCAGAAGCTTGTTGGATCTAGGTGGATTTATAAGCTGAAATATCACTCAGATGGTTCTCTTGAGAGACACAAAGCACGTTTAGTGGCTAGAGGGTTTACTCAGACTTTTGGAGTGGATTATAAGGAAACATATGCACCTGTTGCAAAGATGAACACTGTTAGAGTTCTCCTGTCAGTGACCATGAATTCTGGTTGGTGCTTATCCCAAATGGATGTAAGAAATGCTTTCTTACATGGAGAACTTGAAGAAGATGTGTATATGAAAATTCCTCCAGGACATCCAAGAGAAAATGATGCTGGTATGGTCTGTAAACTCCACAAAGCCATTTATGGTTTAAAGCAATCTCCTCGAGCCTGGTATTCTAAGTTGAGTTATGTCCTCTCTTCATCTGGTTTTAAAAGAAGCCACTCTGATTCTTCCTTGTTTGTCAGAAGCAACACATTTGCAATGCTTGTGGTGCTGGTTTATGTTGATGATCTAATTATTGCAGGAGATAATGAAAAAGAGATTCAGAGATTGAAGGCTGATCTGCATAATGTCTTTGCAATCAAAGACCTTGGTTCTCTAAGTTATTTTTTGGGAATTGAGATAAATCACACTTCAAATGGATTGTTCTTAAATCAACAAAAATATGTTGTTGATCTCCTAAATGAAGCAGGAATGTCAGACTGTAAGCCTGCTAGAACTCCATTGAACAGCAAGATGGACTTAAAGACTCCTGGCACCGCTCTTAAGGATGTTAGCCTGTACCAACGTCTTGTAGGCAAGTTTATATACCTTACCATTACAAGACATGATCTCACCTATGCAGTAAGTGTTGTTAGCCAATTCATGCATGCTCCTAACTCTTTTCATCTCAGTATTGTCAAAAGAATCCTGCGTTATCTCAAAGGCACTGTGAGTAAAGGTATTTCAATGCAGAAACAGGATCATTTTCAAATCCTTGGCTATTCTGATTTAGACTGGGCAGGAAACTCATTGGATAGAAAATCCACAACTGGTTATTGCACGTTTGTTGGTGGTAACTTAGTCACTTGGAAGAGCAAGAAGCAATCTGTTGTTGCTAGAAGCAGTGCAGAGGCAGAATACAGGGTTATGGCCTCCATAGCGTGTGAGCTTATCTGGTTAAAGGCTTTGCTGTCAGACCTTGGCATTTCTCATCCTTTTCCTATTGTGTTACATTGTGACAATCAGGCAGCATTGCACATTGCAGCTAACCCTGTGTTCCATGAACGAACCAAGCACATTGAGGTGGACTGTCATTTTATAAGAAATCAAGTCGAAGCCAAAACCATCAAGACTGTGTACATCCGGTCATGTGACCAGCTTGCTGATCCTTTCACCAAGGTTCTATCTTCTGCTCAATTTGAGCTTCTGTTATCCAAGCTTGGATCAAGATCATCTCTTGATCAGCTTGAGGGGGAGTATTAAGGGGTGTGCTGCTGTGCTGTTGTCAATCAAGGTGTTTACTGCTGATCATGGTGTGTTACTGCTGATCATGGTGTAGCAGTGCTGATTTGTGTGCATCAGTAGTCAGTTTGTGTAGAGTATGGGATGATCATGTGATGATCCAGTTTATTGCTGGTTTTAGGTGTGTTTTAGGTAGTAGTTGTTGAGAGTGGTTGGTTCCTCTCTTTCTTCTTGTATATGTTTAGCTTGAACTGTAGCTTTGTACATATAGAAAAATACTACTGAACCAGTGGTTCCTTTTTTAGTCTGTAACCAGTTCTTTATCAAATACACTGATCAATTCATCAAACTTTCTTCAGGAGATCTATGCTTATTTCTACTTGCATGATTTTCATTATCCAAGCTAGCTACTCGCGTCTTCTTTTGAACTCTGCACAGGCCATCAAAACCAGTACCAAGACCAATGCGACAACGCTTATAATTATAGCTGCTGTTTTCTGTACCGATTGATCGCCGGAACCTGGACTCACTTTACGCGAATACGTCTCACCACTAGCATCACCGCCATTCGAATTTGAAGAGGAGGAGCTGAAGCCAATCCAGCACTTTTAGAGACACGTCTGCCCCGACACGGAATTGCCGCAGTCGATTTTCAACGTTTGTGAAGCATATTGCAAACAATTTACACACTCGTCGTTTGCTAATGAACCTTCGCATTGTCCCATAACATTGACGGACTCATAACTACTAGCACCGTAGAGGCCGCCACTACTATTCTTCACCCCGCCAATCATTTGTCTAAAAGCGACGTCCCTTTTCTCCACTCGGTCGAGTCTTGATTTATCACCTCCACAACGCTTGAAGAGAAACTCAGTTGCGTTTAATGGATTCGAGTTGATAACAGCCTCGTAGCGCATGTAGCAGCCTTGGAGCTGGACTTGGGCTACGTTGGTTTGGCCAGAGTTGGCTAAGTAAAGGAGGGATGCTACTGACGCAGTTGTAGCATTCGGCTAAGGAGAGGTTTCCTCGGCATTGGTAAAGGCCGCAAACGGCATTTGCGCCTTCAGCGGAGGCAGGGAAGAAAGACTAGAGAGACGAGTTTGAGACCAAGGAGTCCAGTAGGGGTTTGAGGTTTTCGGGGTAGATGTTGTTTGAGAACATTTGTTTTGAGCATCCCTTGAAAACAAAGGATGTGTAATTATCCGAAGCACCACTCGTAGCGGTGGTGAGGAAGAATGTGAAGACAAGTAGACGGCAGAAAGTGAGAATCGGTGGTTTGATTTTGGTGGGGGAGCTCATTGTCATTTAGAAACGTTGCGTAAATTCCACTGACATGGTTAGAATTAAATCGAAGAAAACATAGAGGCTATTTATACACTTTATGATAATGAAACATACCTTAAAACCAAAGGAATACCAATCTTTCCTAACACTAAGTGGAAGCTAGATTACTGAACTTACCTTATTTTTGCCTTATCCCAAAAATTCACGAGATCTCCTAGTCCAAGTAGGAAAGTAGTTCTCAGTTCTTTCCTTTTACAGAGCGGAATTGGACAGCAAATCTTAGGTGGAATATGCATCCTGATCCTAGTCTACATTGTTCAATTCATTATGTCATATATAAAGTACCTCAACTGTTCTCTTTTAGCAAATTCATAAAGAAAGAAAATCAGAAGATATGATTAGGCTATTGGAAGTTAAGCAAACTCGGAGAGAACTTGCTGAAGCCAATGGAGGTCACATGTTAAGAAGCAAACAGCCGGAGAATTGTGGCTTCACAAAGACATATCGGAGTTGAATCTACCAAGTTCTTGTTCCATATACTTCCCAAATGGCAAGGATGACCTTCTGAACTTTGAGGTTGCGATTAGACCCGACGAAGGTTATTACAAAGGCGGTAAATTTCTGTTTTCTTTCCAAGTTCCAGCCGTGTATCCACATGAAGCACCCAGAGTCAAGTGTAAGACCAGAGTCTACCATCCAAATATCGACTTGGAAGGGAATGTCTGCCTCAACATCCTACGAGAAGATTGGAAGCCTGTGCTTAACATCAACACCGTTGTTTAAGGATTGCAACATCTTTTCATGGATCCAAATTGTGAAGATCCTTTAAACCATGATGCAGCTAAGGTTTTGAGAGACAATCCGGTTCAGTTTCATTATAACGTTACAAGGGCTATGTATGGTGGATATGAGGGGGAAACTTCATTCTCAAGGTGCACTAGATAGCTCTTAATTGGTTTGATCGATGACACCACAATGCAGCTTTATGTTTAAAACTAGTTCGAATTAGAGTAGTATTTGGTATTAGTGGTTCAATATTTATATATCATCAAGATTTTTTTTCCATGTATTTTAGTTTTTTTTTTCGATACACAAAGAAAAACAACAACATCAATAAAAACTACAACACAAATCCTCTCTCGCAGCCACCACTTACCAGGTCGAACTGAAAAGCAGTAGTGGAGGAAGGAGCAAGACTTTGACACCAAATAGTGACATACGTGATTGCACGTGATTGCATGTTTTTTTTTTCGTCAGACTGTTAGTTAAAAAATTTGTTTCACGATAGATATATCTGAAGTATGTTTCTGTAAACAAACTTGCCAATTTTCAGATGTCTTTGAGAATGGGAATGATTTTCCATGGCGTATCCGCCTCCTTCATGTATTTTAGTTGCAATGTTGCATAATGTCACATAAACAAAGTGTGTTTGGCACATGAACTAGGTAGCATGACTTGAGTCAGACTCTTTCTTTACTAAATTAAGAGAGGCACGCACACTAGAAGAGTCATAGACTCATAGTCAAAGAGAACTATGTGAACCAATCAAATCAAATCCGACAAATTTGAGAAATTTTGAAAATTGACCATTTTTCTGTCACCAAAATGATATATACCCTTGTTTTTCAATTTAGTTAAAAACTGACCTTTTGAAAGTGCAAAAAGTCTTTAATGTCTTCATTGAACTATTAACCTCTCTCATTCTTTCTTTCTTCTTGACCGCCGATCTTTTCATATTAAAAACCTAAACTCTCTATCGCCAAAAAAATAAACTCTCTCTTACTGAATTGGAACATATACAATAAAAAAAGAATAATTTATTTAACTATATATGTACATTGATATATAATCTTGGGTTTTTGTTCTGTATAGTTGCGTAGATTATAATTTATTGGTAAGATAAAAGTCTGATGCTCAGCATTTAGATTTGTTATTGAAGATTTAGGTTTAATTTAGGGTTCAAGAAGATAGATATCTTACGTTCAAATTGAAAATTAAGAATTTTAATTTTACAAATATCTTAATTCTTCTCTTTCAAAAAAAAAATTCTTCGATCTTTGTTCAGCCCGAATAAGGTTGTGGGAAAAAAAAAATTGTTGCTAAAGGAATTCAGAGCTATTTAGATTGCAGTCGTACAAGTCGGCCTTGCCTCCGCACGGACATATTGTTTGGCATGTTTGCTTTCTCCCATTCTTCTTTTATCTTCATCTTCAGTTCTGCTATTTGTGATTTGTAATTCAATCAAGTTGAGTAGAAGACGTTCTTTGTATCTGGATATTAGTTCTATGCATTTGTGCCCATTCATATATTCTATTTATTCTATAAGTTGGATGTTTATCATGATCATGCTCATCGGAGAGATTTTGATTTCGGAATGAAGCAATCTTCTTTCACGTACAGAACAATGGCAGTTAGAGTAGAAAACAGTAGAGTAGAGTAGAGTAGAGGGTATATTAGACTTTTCTTCTTCTTGAAATGGTTAATTTTCAAAATTTATAAAAAAAGAGGTCAAAAACCATTTTGAGTCCGTGGGTATTTATCAAAATTTCTCGACAAATTTGAGCTTTTTATAAAGTTTGTTGGATATCATGCCCATCAATTTCAATGGTGAATCTCTCATGCTCCTCGTACTCTTCTTGCTCTGCAAAATTTGCTTTCATACGAATTCCCCTCACGGTGGAGGTCTTATTTTTAGCTACTTTTCTATATCTATCTATTTCGAAACGTTAATCCATCATCATCAGCTTCCAATCCTATTTTGTAGAACTTACGTATAACCTAAAACTCTTTATTCCTCTCAAAGTCTCAACAAACCAAAATCCCCTCCCACCAAAATTCTCTCTGAGTTGAAATTGGCATGAGATCTTCACCGAAAAAGGCTGTCATGAGGTGACTACATTGTTTTACAATGCATTCTTGTTTTGTTATTTTTTTTCCAATTGAGAATGGTGGATCATATATAATCTCCTAGGGTTTGAACTGAAAAAGACACATTCTTTCCATGAAAAAGCCTGCAGGCCAGAGAACAACTCCGTCCCAAAATGGTGATGGAAACCACCCCACAAGAATGGTTAGTTTCAATTCAGATTTCAACGAATTTTTGTGTCATTTAAACTTCGAGATTTTTCACCTTAATGATAATGCTATTGTTTCTGGTAATGTAGTTGAATGTTGGATACATACGCACCCTTATCGAATTGAAATCTTATGCCTTTAATTCTAAAGAGAATAACTTTCAAAAAAGTTCATATTAGCATGCTTGAAGCTTAATGCTTTTGAGAACGTTTTATTTTTGTTTGTGTATATAAGAGACAATTGATGATTGAGGTTATCATGAATTGCAGTACCATTGAGGATGGTAATACGTGGAAGGAGGTGGATGTTGGAACCCCTTTGAAACCTCATGTTAAACTGAAACACAGGCCCTTGACTCCATTTAGAGCTGTGAGGTGCGTCTTATGTTTGGTAGTGTTTCTTTCCACAGCTTTCACAATTCTAGTGTGTTTGGCGCCGGTGGTTGCTGTTTTGTTACGAATTTTTAGTATACATTACAGCAGAAAAGCTACATCCTTCCTGTTTGGTAGTTGGCTGGCGCTATGGCCATTTCTATTCGAGAAGATCAATGGGACGAAAGTGGTCTTCTCGGGAGATACAGTCCCACCCAGAGAGCACATTCTGATAATTGCCAATCACAGAACTGAGGTAGACTGGATGTACTTGTGGGATCTTGCGTTGCAAAAAGGGTCTCTTGGATTCATCAAGTATGTGCTCAAGAGTAGCTTGATGAAGTTGCCTGTCATCGGTTGGGTTTCACATTTTGGAGTTCATTCCTTTGAAGAGGAAGTGGGAAGTCGACGAGCCAATTCTCCGGAAAAATATATTAAGTTTTGCTGATCCTCAAGATTCTCTCTGGCTTGCTATTTTCCCCGAAGGAACTGATTATGAGTACTACTACTTACTCCCTCCTCTGTCTTCATTACTAATTCATTTGCATTTTGCACCAAGTATCATTCTTAGAGTGTAAGCACAGGAAGAGAAAGAAATGCATGTGTTAAAAGTGAGTATGATAGCTCACCATCAACAAGAATGAATGTTGAACAGTAATATAACTACCATGGCATAGTTAGTCTCAACTGCTAGAGTGATTCACTAGAAAACCTTGTGTGATGTGTGTATGACTCCCACAGAAAATTGTTGTATTGTTGTAGATTAACTATTATATCAGAGAATGTCCAACTTCTTGTTTGAAATACAGTACTAATATGTACGTCTTACTCTTGTGTCTGCAATTTATTCTCTCCAATGATCAAGTAGTCTATTGATCCCCATTTTTAATCATTCGATTGCTCTTGTTTTTGAATTTTACAGTGACGAAAAATGCAGAAAGAGCCAAACATTTGCTGCTGAAAACAGACTTTCTGTGTTGTCGCATGTGCTACTTCCAAGAACTAAAGGTTTTTGTGCTTGCTTGGAAGCTCTAAAAACTTCTCTGGATGCAGGTAAAAAAAATAAATTTAGGACACCACTATGAAACTGATCCAACATTGCAACATAGTAAAATCATAAGAAATACTTGTCCTTACTAAGGTTGAATTTAGGCCTTGACTATCTGCATTTTGCTGCAGTTTATGACTTGACAATTGCATACAAGAACAATTGCCCTTCCTTTCTGGACAATGCATTTGGTGTAGATCCTTCGGAAGTTCACATTCACGTTCGTCGTATCCCAATGGAAGATATCCCCGACTCTAGTACAGACGCGGCTTCTTGGTTAGTGGATACATTCCACCAGAAGGACAAATTGCTGTTGGATTTCAATGCGCAAGGCCATTTCCCTAATGAAGGAGAAGAAGAGGACATTTCTGGTTTCAAGGGTCTGGTAAATTTTATGTTAATATTATTTTTGACTGCGGTCATCATTTACCTTACAATTTTTTCATCGGTCTTGTTTAAAATATACATAGGTTTATCGTGTGCATACCTTGCTTCAGCAACATATTTTGAAATCCAACCGATGCCAGTTGTAGACTTTGTTAAAGCAACATTAGCTTGGACTCAGATGTGAATAACGTTACATACAGCAACAGAGAACAGAATTTTAGTATTCTTTCTCTTGTATATCTATTGTTTTTGTTGATATGATGCGCGCCACACCCTTTATTTACTGGTCAGGGTCAATATAGTATAGCATAGAACAGTAAAGGTGATGCTAGCTTATCAGTGTTTCTCTAGCTATGCAGCGTTTTTGAAGTTGTTGCGAGTATGTAGAGAGTTATCTCAGAGGCTTTATCTAATGTACAGTATATGTTTCAACTTTCATTAAAGAAAAGAAGGAAGAAATCGCTATGGTCAGGTTAATTGCTAGTGCTAGATTTTGAGGTTTCTTGATTCTATGTTAACTTTTTGCATATAGATCAACAGACTATATATGACAGATGTTTATATTTTTACATCTTTTTTGTTTACCTACTTTTCAGTCATGGCATTCATTTTGGTTGCCACAATTGGCGAGTCAACAATGTTATCTATGTCTTGAAATTGGAATCAAATTCGAGTCCTGAAAGGTATCAATTATTTTACAAGAGCAAACCATAAGGCAATGTAAGGAAAACAGACATGTTGAGTGTCTTTGTTTACTGTAAATGATGCCCTTTTTATGTATACAGCAACACACACAAGCACACCATGATCAATAAAATTTAAGCTGCTTCCTTCTCATCAGAAAAGCTCGTCCTCTTTTCAAAAGCTGGTTTCATTGGCCTTTTTGCTTGGTCTATTACAAGAAGATCTGCCCATTCCTATTGTGTGGGCATTTCTTAAACTTGGCCTATCATCATTTCATACATGCTATTACTAACAAGATTAACATGAAGTAATTTTACAATGTGCGGAACACAAATGTACAAAGAAGTAATATACAATCTAATTTCTCTTGTGCACTATTTATTTCTGGACTAGGGTCACCATATCCCTGGAAATGATAAATGATTTAGTGATTTACAGAGGCACCAGGTGGTAACAAACGTGTGAGGGAGTGAGTGTGCACGTGGCTGCTGCTGATGTATTACTAACAAGATTAACATGAAGTAATTATACAATGTGCGGAACACAAATGTACAAAGAAGTAATCTACAATCTAATTTCTCTTGTGCACTATTTATTTCCGGACTAGGTTCACCATATCCCTGGAAATGATAAATGATTTACTGATTTACAGAGGCACCAGCTGGTAACAAACATGTGAGGGAGTGAGTGTGCACGTGGTGGCTGCTGATGTATGCCACGTTTACTCCCCAATCTTCACTCTGAGATTTCCGACCATCGATCTCCGGCCTTCCCTCTCCTCACGTGACCTGCAACATTGGCCGTTAGGGTCCTGCATCATGCTTAGGACCTAAATTAATCTTTACTTGAATCTTATATCAGATCGGCTAGATCGCTTTCCTAATTCGACCACAGTAATTACCTTCCTCTTTTTCAATATCACGCCAGTGAAAACTAACGCAAAGTTAAAACGTGAAATGTGTTAACATTACCATGGTTTATTGAAGAAGAAGCGGTAAAACTGAGAAAAATGAAGAACAGAGGAAAACGGGAGCAAACATTTGACTACATCGTGACTTTCTTAATATTGAACAGTGCAAATACAATCTTCTACAGGAGAACTAACATTTATTCTAATACCCCTTCCTATATATCATATTCCTAACAAAATGAACTCTATCAAAACAATGCAACAAGATGAAACTTGTGCTCCACCATATTAAACACGTACCCACTAATCTTATAGTGGCCGGCGATCACGTTAAAAGTGGGAAAACGAAGTTTTATGGTTCAGTATATACGCAAAATCTCGTAATTAAACACCTTAAGCATGCGCTCTCAACTATAAATACCTAACCAAATCTCTCTCCCTCATTCACCAAATCAACAATTATCCACTCCTCTCTGTTTCTTCAGCACTACGTAACTTGATCACACTAATCGAATATCTCATGGCGAATTCGAGCAATCTCAGTCTCTTTCTTCTTTCTTTGATACTATTATCATCAGGTAAGATTGAACAAAAAGCCTACCATGCATTACTTCATTTACATATCATATCGTTTTAGAGACTAGTCTAACTGACCACGAACATAACTGATCGTTATTATTATTTTTTTTTTTGTTATATGCAGTTGGAAGAAAACTGGTTTACTCTTCAGAACCATTGTCCTCATACAGTCTGGCCGGGGACTCTCTCCGGCAACGGAGCCGCCGTACTCGGCGAGGGCGGTTTCGTCTTATCACCCGGCACGTCAGTCCAGCTCACCGCCCCTTACGGCTGGTCCGGCCGCTTCTGGGCCCGAACGGGTTGCACCTCCGACGAAGCCGGAAACGGCAAATGCCTCACCGGAGACTGTGGCGGCGTCCTGAAATGCGTCGGCGGCGGCGAGCCGCCCGTCACCTTAGCCGAGTTCACCGTGGGCTCCAGCGCCGCCGACAAGGACTTCTATGACGTCAGCCTGGTGGACGGTTACAACGTCGAGATGGGGCTGAGGGCCGTCGGCAGCAGTGGCGACTGCCAGTACGCCGGGTGCGTGGAGGACCTGAACGCCAGGTGTCCGACCGAGGTTCGGGTCGTGGACTCGGATTCGGGTACGGGCGTGTAAGAGCGCGTGTGAGACGTTTAATGCTCCCGAGTTTTGTTGCACTGGGGACCACTCGACGCCGACGCAGTACTCGGTTATGTTCAAGACTGCTTGCCCTACGGCGTACAGCTACGCGTACGACGAAGCTTCGAGTACGTGTACGTGTACCGGGTCGGATTACTCGATCACTTTCTGCCCAACCCGGTCGAATTTATTTACTGAAACGAATAGGGTTAATTAACTTTTACGTGATTGATATATTTACTGTTGGGAAGTTATGTGTGATCGATTCTTTTCGGTTGGTTGGTTGGTGACAGATATGGTTTGATTAATCAGTGTTACGTGTAATGTGTTGCAATCTTGTAATCACTCCTACTACAATTGGCCACACATAATTATTAACCACCAGAACAAAACATAACTTGTTTAACTACATATTTCACATTTCACGCCGATGTAATTTGCATATCCTCGTTCTAACTTTAATTTTTAAATGCTGAGGAATCAAAGTTTATAAGGATAGCAACACCAACATCGATTTTGGTAGTCACAAACTCTACCTAACATGTTCACCAAATTATGTGTTTGTACTGTCCAATAGATCGGTAGGACTAATTTAATAGGCCGTCCACGGTGTTTGTTTCTTTTCTTTTTAAACCTCTGAATCTTTCCCCACCATTTAGAGCTATTCTAAGACCAAACATTGAATTAATTGAGGTAAATATATGGATTTAATAGCCAACTATGCGTTCCATCTGAGAAGTGCAATGTTCTTTAACTTCTGTTAGTTTACTCGTTAACTGTTGATTACAGATGGAGCAGTGGGAATCAAGTTCTTAAGAGTAATAAAAGTTTCTCCTTCATTTTGATTGTTAATCTCATTTTCTGGAGTGACACAGACTCTCGGGTCCATTGGGAAGATGCTATCATGATTTTCATCAATACCACATTGGCACATTGAGCAATCCAGTCAAAATTAAAGAAAATATTGAGCAAAAGAAATGAAAATTCTAGTTTATCAGAGAAGGGAACACAAGAAAAATGCAAGGCTTTTTCTTTCTATTTAACTTCAAAGGCCTTCGGCGAAACTACTGTGCAAACAAGATTTCATCTTCTTTTTTTTTTGGGGGGGGGGGGGGGGGGGGGGGTCCTTGCATTCCTAACATTACCAATTCTCTCTACAAGAAGCTTTCATCTTTGAAAGCCACAACTCACCTCTCTACCCAGCATTTTTTTTTTTTAATGATCGCAGGGTAGCACAAGGGAACCTACATCTTGGGCACCACCTTAAGGCCACCCTTTCCTAAAATCAAAACCTAAAAAATTACAAACCAAAAAAATAAAAATAAAATTGAATGAAAACTAGAGCTGCCTATTTTTTACAGATATTCCTCTGGAGGAATCATTACTCGAAAACCAACTAAATACGCTGCTAACCCATGATGATTTCATCTCACTAGACCCCGTGCATTGCCCCTCAACTTCATCCTTGCTGCTGAACAGGGTTTGGTCCAAGCAATCAAGTGAAGCTCCACATGCTAAATTATATGACTGACAAGCCGAATAGCATACACGCAGCCTGTTGTCCCCATCTTTGTCACATTTCTGAATTGAAATCTGGCAGAATGTACTCGCATGGTCAGATTCTTTAGTCTTATGCCAAATAACTTGGGAAAGAAAGGTCAAGCAATGCTACTTACCCAGCAAGCCAGCTGCTTTGCAGTCATATCACAGTAGCTGGTGCCGAAGATACTGAACAGTTTTCTAGCACCACCTGGGAACAAGCGGTGGTAGTTGGGCATCACCACTACATCCTCTAGCTGCTGCAATATACTTGGTTCACTAGGTGCACAGTGCTGACCAGCACCAGACTTGACATTTTCCAGTACATCTTTGCAAACGTTTAGACTAGAATGAAGCATGGTGCTGTTCTGGCATGAATAGCCTGCATAGTCAGAGCAGCGGAATTCACACACTCCGTCATCACATACACCTCCATGAAGGCTGCACTGCTCATCACAAACAGCTGCACATACCATATCGAAGCACAATGTTATAACAGAACATCTAATTGCCATAATAGTAGCACACTTATAAAGAAGTATTGATGAAATGAACTCCCTTCCAGAGAAAAAGGAAGATAAAAAAGTTATAAGAGTACAGTGCATTACCAGTGGAGCAGTCAATGCCAGTGTACCCATTTTGACATTCACATAACCCATTAGAAAGGCAGTTTCCACGTCCACTACAGTTGCTGGGGCAGGAGCCTGCAGAACATATCATAAATTTAAGAAAAACAAAAAACATTCTAGTAAATTCAAAAAAAAAACATTGTACTAAATCGTGACTGAATCTTGTCTGATGATTGAAATGGGATTGAGTTGAATTTAGAAGTGTACGTTTGCTACAATCTGAACCATGGAACCCAAGAAAACAGTGGCATCTTCCTTCAACACAGTCGCCATTCAAATTACATGAATTTGGACATTGGCCAGGTGCCGGAGCTATCCCAGTGCCACAGAGTTCATGATACGCTGGGCATATCAATTCACCTAAAAGAGACCAATTGTTAGTTTGTATTTAAGGTCATACACCTAGATATAGCAATATTAATCGGAAAGAAAAAGATAGAACAGCATGATTACCATTAAATCCTGGGAACTGAATTTGTCCACCAGCTTCAGGACAGACTTTCCACAATCCATCCACAGCAACCTGTATACATGTAAAATCAATCTTTGGTTACTTTCAGTTGATAAGCAGCACACCTGAAGTGGATTGGACAAACTACGACTCATGAAAATGAGCAGAATTGAAAGTTGGAAAACACCTCTAACGAGTTGTTGACACATCTGTGCTGATAACATCCATTTCCTTGAGTCATGGAACCCCTTACAAATCCAGTACGCACTAATGATGAGGCCATACATCTACATTTGACAAGAATAATCATTAGCAAGATCCAACTGTGTAACTACTTCCAATAATGTCCTTCAGTTAGTACTCTTAGACTAAATGAGGCATAAGTTGATATTGAAATCTTACCTAGAGTTGCTCCCACGAACTTCACCCAACATTCTGTCAGGTGGTCGTGCACTGTTAGTGTCTGTACATGATCCATCAGAGTAAGCTACGAAATAGGTGCAATAATCAGCCAGTGAAGACTGTCCACCTGCAATGGTCATAAAATGATAGTATGCATCAGGCATCAAACAAGGTGATACATTTAGTTGGATACCCATGATGATGAAAAGGACACTAACAGCAAGAAGATCAAATGAGGCATGCCTCTAATCATAAACTGAAGGAACTATATCAGAATGAATGAATTCCACACGAAGATGTCAATTTGAGCTAAATCAGATGTTGAAGAAAAAAAAAATCTAATCATATTTACATATCACAGACACAAGGTAATAGAATTACAATCCAAAAGTAGAAATATCACTAACATCTCTAACTAGGCCACATCAGGAAGTTAAGGTTGCAAAGACTAAAAGGAAATCACAATGAAAAATATCACACCTCTGTTAGCCTGTGGGAAATAGCGTGCCCACTGGGGTAGGTCTCCACTGTAACTAACAATTGGACAGTAACCCTCTGCTTCTCTGTTGTACGTACATCCTGACAATTGTGTTGTGTTGCAATGATATGCCCCCTTCCAGATGTTGCATGGCGAGGTAACAAACTCAGTTCCTTGGTTGCGACCCCAATCAAGATTGTCTGCCATACTATAATTAGCATGGTACCATCCACTATCTTCTAATAAGGCCAGTGTCATTTTTGACACCACTGATCTTGTATCAACTGACCCAGTCATGATTTCATTCATTAGAAGTCTTTTCTCCCAGTGTGAGCCTACAAACACATTATCAGATGTAGAATGATCAGTACATATAAGTACCACAAACTTAAGAACAAACTAAAGGTTAAGGTTGCCTTCTTAGTTTCCATAAACTTTAATGTTTCAAATTTCATAGCTCGTATTAAATGTCCAATACTAGGTACCAGGTACAGGCTGTTAGTGATAGAATCCACAGCATAACATGTGATAGTGTTCATTTACGTATAAATCACTCTTAGAAGTAAATGTGAGATAGGTGTAGTGGTCGTGTTTTGTGTTTTACCAGATGTGCCGCGTCCTCCCCCATCTTCCAGCTCTAAACCAGTAAAATTCTCAGAGAATGCCTGCAAAAAATAACAATTAACTATTCTTCAATTTCCTGGATTTTAATAATTGGAAAACTGAAGCAGAACTGTATGTTAACATAAATTTTACAATGCAACAAAACTATTGAATGGAGGAAAAAGAAACAGTGACATTTACCGCATAATGGTATCGTGAATGCATGACCACGCGTGGAAGTACTACCCGGGTGACCATCCGGCCAAGTTTTTCATCCATAGTTTGTTCTGTTACCTGCAATTAGATAATAAGGATTTGGTACCCAAATGTCACTGAATATTCATAATCAAGCAACACTTAAAAATACATATATACTAAAACTTATAACTAGTTGGAGAGGACGACAAGGAGGAGAACGATATAGTAGAAGGTGAGAGATAGAATGAATATAAAGAGTTCTTGTATGAAGGATGCAATAGTTACCTGGCTGCGCCTTCTTTTCCTCTCATCTCTAAAATGAGCAAAGGCATGGGGATCAAAACCAAGAACATGCATAACCTGGAAGATCAATCATACTAATCAGTATGAATATACATATGCACTCCATGTTTTCAAAAAAAATAGAGGGTCAACTGACCTCATGTATGAGGGTAGCAGAGAGTAAAGTTTCTGCTTCAGCTGTCAAATGGCGAGGAGCAACATTCACATGTCCTAACCAAAAACATGGATACTGTCAGTTTTGATAACGTGCAAGGCTATGCCGATAAATGAAAGTGCTCAGATGAGTAAATACCTGCAATTGCACGACCCCATTGATCACGTTCACAAGCCACTGCCCATGCAAGGGTGTTACCAGTGGTAGGTCTTGTCGTGACCAAAAGAACCAGGTCTGCTTCAGCAACACCCTCTGGAAACGATCAAAATTATTGTCAGTATAGGGACTTAAACAATTAAGTTGAGCTTGGCAAAAAAAACCCCAATTAGTAACGAATATACCTTCAACATATTGATGTGGTAGCTGTACACCTCCATCTTGGCCGCATGCTGAATATCCACTTAACCGCAAGTTCCCTCTCACAGGCTCAACAGCTAAGGCTCTCTTGAACCAGTCTGCTGTTTGTCCTAAAGCCTGCACATAAATACCTAGCAAAATCAGTTTCATATATCTGGATGAGTATCTCAGACTCTCAGTAATCGCAGTCATGGATTGGGTGCATAATGTACTCTGAACTATAACAGGCAAATGTTTTCTTAAACAATACTCAGAATCATGAAACCATCCATATAAACTGAAACATAAGAAAATACAATGGTTACATGAAGTATAAATTTGCCTAAATAAGATGGGGGAACTAACAAAGTATAACCTAACCTTCCGAAGACGGAGTCTTTTGTCCTTCCCAGCTATATCATCGAAAGTACAGTTATACCAGCAGTCACCAGAAACTGGAGGATCCCCATGAGGATTACAAGAAGGAGAGCCAGAAAGATAAGCAATAGGAGGCTCACCAAGCTGATAAGAAAGGGGTTTGAATACAAGAAAGCAGTTTCTACTTCAGTTACAGGCACTTAGAATGCTGTACACATTTAGATTCACCAGAGTAACATTTAACGTACCTTCACAATATCCCCAACAGTCCGGCAGTCTCTATCAGGCGAGTGACCAACAGCGTCATAATTTAAATATATTCTAATGGGCAATTTGGCATCCCTCTGCTGTACTAATTTCTCAGAAATTCCAAGCAATGTCCTACCCTTCTGGTGAAGGGGCATGGAAATACCAGCACCCTCATACACCTGTGGGGTAACAGTGTACACCTTGCGACCAGGTCGCCTTCGTTGTTTGAGTATCTGATCATGGATGCATGAGTGAGAAACAATGTTCTCCGACGACCACTCTGAACCTTGTCCTTGCAGTATGTGTTCTTGAGAATGTGCATTAGTAGCATCCAAACATATAAATAGCAATACAATCTGAAACAGAACCCAAAAAAGGTGCTCGTATCAAAAACGACGCAACTTCAACACTAAATGCCATCAACTGCAAAATCCCATGAGCTAAATTTACAGAACAAAAATGGAAATGCTATAGAATGGTACTATGTTCCAACTTCAATCCCAAATCTGCTTCAAACTGAACAAACCAGAATCTAAACTATATATCAACAAAACCCAATTCACAGATCCAAATCTATCTCATTACAGAAACAAAAGTCACAAGCTTTCTCCCCGAAAGGAAAGTAAAAACATTACAAGCAAGAACAGCAAAAAAGCAAACACCTTTCGAAACCAAAACTCCAGAAAACTATAACCTCCGACTTACCACAAACAACAAATCCCTAATCTAACCAGAAATTACAGACCTGGGAACTAATTCACGGTCAGTTCAGTCCGTAATTTCTAAACTAGAGCGAAGCATTTAACCCTAAAATTAGATTCGACAGCTGAAAATGAAAATGAAAGTCTGAGAGAGAGAGCTGGACCGACCTCGAGGAGAACGACGGCGGCGGCGAGGCGGAGCTTAGAGGCGGCGAATCTGAGAGAGGAGCGACATGGAGCAGCACAACACCGCCGTAATAACATTACCTCCATGGAAGAATAATGTAGACGACGGCTCTAACACTAAGAGCATCGATTCCATCAAATCGTCGCCGGCGATTTTCCGATCGGCAATCTGTCCATTTTCCGATTTCCTCTCTCTCTCTCTCTACGAATTTTAAATCCCTCCGAATCTAACCAATCTATAAATATTTCCTCCTAATTTATCAAAAAAAAAACTGAGAAAATGTTTTCTTCCGATTTGAACAGAGAGAGAGAGTGCGTGGGGCTTCGAATATTGCAAAAGCTAAAGAATGCTGCTTTTCTGCGGTAGACTGATTCAACGAGCGAGAGAGATAGAAATGGCTGTTAATGGACTTGTAACGGTTTGTTTAAGTTGTGTTGTTATCGGAAATGCGAATCAGTGACAGTGAAGACGAGGAAGACGAAGAAAAAGATGAAAGAACGAAAAAAAAGGGTGCTTCAAAAATCATATGGATTGGGTGGGGTGGGTACAGCTGATCCATTTTTATTAATCTTTTCTATTTATTATTGCTGACCAAAAAAACTAGGAAAGGGTTTATAATTTTCTAATCGGGAAAAGCTGTTTAAGAGAATGACCTCCGAGTTGAGTAAAAATTACGAGAGGCCCTAATTGGGACCTTGCTAATCAAAACTCTCAGCATAATTCGCAGTTGCGCCTGAGTAATTTTATAATAGGGCAGAACATAAATATAAGGGGCAAATGAGTTATCTATCGTTTGGTTTCTGACATGTATAATTCATTTAAATTTAATACGGTTGCGATAAATATTCTGCACATTTATATGCTACATATTATATGTGCAATCGTTAAGACCCATTTGATTAGGTTTCTGAAGATTCAGTTTAATGATTCAAACGAGTAGGAGAAAAATTTAATTAAAATGATGTGTATGGTTTATATCTTATTACAGTTAAGATTATTGAATCTAATACAATCACTTTTTCTATTACATGTGATTTAACCTCTTATCAACTTTGACATTTTTAACTAAGACATCTTCATCGTGATATGGTGATCAAAGTAAATTACTTGCTTTGGCTAATGTAATATTTGGGACCAACGTGGCGTCTGAATAACCTTGATATGCATATTGTGCTAGCATATTGAATCGGGCCGTGAGTCATTAGAGTATTGTACAAAACTACAAAATTCAATTCATTAAGTATTGTGTGGATTTCTTGTTTGGGTTAGTGCCTTTTATTAAATATCCTTCATTGGATGGACAAATTGAATTAGTATATAAACATGGTGTTTTACGGTCTATTCGGTAAAGTTTTCAAAACCTGTTTTCTGTATTCCGAATTTAAAAATAGGGCCGATACGCATTCGGCGGATAGTTTCTGAAATTTGCTGAGAACTATATTTGGAATACGGAATCAATTTGCTCTATTTTTTACAAAACAGTTTAAGGTCGTTTCATCTGTTTTTAAATAACAGTGTCAAATGAATGTAAATTTGACACCAAAAAGATAGGAGCGCGGGATTCTCCTTTATCGAAGAAAAAAAAAGGATGCCTGAGATTAGAGCACCGTGAATAGAAAATTTTCTTCAACAAAGACATGTCTATATATTCTCTAGTTCATTCTGGACTGTGACGCAGGAGATCTGTTTCATCTTCTTCGTCAACGAGGACCTTTTTGGACAATTTCATAGAGTGAGTGGCTCTGATCGGACTGATCCTCCATCGATCAATTTCTCTTCTATCTAGATTTTGGGCATGAGTGCGATCTCAGTCATCTCATGATCTTAATGTCTTCAAGTGACGAATTTGATATGTTGTGTTGTATATATATATATGTGTGTGTGTGTAACCGACTGACGTATGTGCTACTTTTTTTATTACACCCCCGTTATCGCCATTAGATGCTGCTTCAGTGGTTTGCACTTACTATGATATCATGTAAAACTGGTCATTGAAATGATCTGTGTTTGTGTCTTCAAATAAAAAAGGCAAGAGACTCGACCAACGCTTCACCAAGCTATGGACACACTCTTCATACATGCATGTTCTATATAACTTGGTTTCTTCAATTTAAAATCTTCTACCAGATGTGTTCTTGAAGTTTTTATTTTTCGAAAATAATTTTGAAGTTCGACTACCAAACACATTTTCAAATTTATAAAATACAAAATTCAATTGTCCGTTTTTATTTTATAAAATAATTTTTTTAAAATAATTTTGTAAAATATTACCGAAAATGTCCTTAATTTCTTCAATTTTTTCTCTCTTGAGTTTGGTCATTAATATTGGCTAGTTGGCATCCAAATCCTCATCCTTATAAAGGGCATTTCTGATTTTTATTATATATCAAATAAATTGAGTAAAAACCTTACAAACTTCTTTTTTTGATACAACCTTACAATCTTGTTTGGAAACATACAAATGTATTTCCTAAATTGGATATTTAATTTGATGGCTATTGTTCAATCTAATACATAAGAATAGTCAAAGGAAAGGTTTCTAATATATATAGGTATGTAGGAGGTTTTAAATCTTCATTGGTCCCTGTTTGAATTGGCATTAACATATTTATCGGTCAGTCAAAATCTAAATTTTCAGCTAGTTATTATTTACGTGGTCAATTTTAATTATTTGCTTGATTTTTTTACGTTTACAAGAGCATGCATGATAATTTATGAATAAGTGAAGACTGAGAAAAACATTCAATCATTTATCTTCAAATAGTTAGAGACTTACAGTAGGGCTGCCTACCAACTTGTGTGCCAAGGTGAATATAGTAAATCCCCGACATTCATATCAGAAGAAAACCCTAGATAATTCAATTATTTATGCGTGTGTACGTACGTGTGCGTATGTATTAATTCAACGCTTTGAGAATTTATACTCCCCGACACGTTATATCTGCATGTCCTCGATCAAGATAGAAATGTGACATCGAGTATTTGAGTACGTACTATATAAAGAAGCCAAAGCAAATGGAATGCAGGAAAGCCAAAGGTACGTAGCTGGTTTCCATTTCAAATTGATTATTAACTAGGCATGGGCACGTAGACTAGTTTTCAACGTTTGCATGTATATGTAGGATGCAAGGAATGTACTAGTACGTACGTGTTCACTATTGGAGGAGGGCATCGAGGCGACGTAGTTATATTTCTACGTCGCTCCGATTTTAGATGAGGCGACGTACTTTGGCTTTAATAAAAAAAACGTCGCTTCAAAAAATTGAGGCGACGTAGATTGAAGTACGTCGCTTGAACAACCTGAGGCGACAAGTTTTTCATTCGAAGCGACTAAACCAATATACGTCGCTTCGAATAAAATCGAGGCGACGTAGATTGAGCAATCTACGTCGCCTAGATTTTATTCGAAGCGACGTAGATTAGTTTGGTCGCTTCGAATAAAATCAGGCGACGTAGATTGCTCAATCTACGTCGCCCGTAGATTGCTCAATCTACGTCGCCCGTAGATTGCTCAATCTACGTCGCCTAGTTTTTTTTAAATCTGGATCTACTCTTCTTCTTAAAGTCAACCCGTTCATAAAGGTGGTATTTTAGAAAAACAGTTTCCCCGAGCTCTGCAGCTGTTTTGGGCGATTTTGGGGAGAAATTAGAGGAAATTGAGAAAGAAGGTTGTTCTTGCCATTGATTTGATTCTTGAGTAAGGTTAGTTTGATTTGTATCTCTTTAACCCTCTTTATGACCATAATATATTAAATTAGAAGTAAAATTGAAGTTTTGGTGAAATATTTGAAGTTGAATTGAATTTGGTGTTATGTTGTAGTTTTAGTGTTTGAATCATTGAATTGTGTTAAATCATGTTATGGGTTCATGAATAATGTTTGAAATTTGGTTAAGTTTAGTGAAATTTATTGATGATTAGAAGTGAAATTGAAGTTTTGGTGAAATGTTTGAAGTTGAATTGAATTTGGTGTTATGTTGTAGTTTTAGTGTGTTAAGCATTGAATTGTGATAAATCATGTTATGGGTTCATGATTAATGTTTGAAATTTGGTTAAATTTAGTGAAATTAATTCATGATTAGAGTAGATTATGTGTATTCGAGCCTTAATTAGTAGTGTTATTAGTGTTAATCATGATTTCGAGCGTATGACTATATATAATTGTGGTGTTTATCAACTTAGAACTCCCGTTTGAGAATCAACAACTCATCTAGTTGATCGAGTTGAGTTGTTGATTCTCGAATTGTCCCATTTTTGGACACTTTAGGTGAACATGACTTTGTTGATCCTTTTGCTATTCATGTGATTTCAGTTTCAGTTTTGGGATATGGTTTCGACAGTGTCTCCTTTAAATGTTCCCCGAGTGCAAATTAGGTTGTTTAGATATGTGTGCACTCGGGGAACTGTAGGGAGATGCTGCCGAAATTTCCCTAAACTGGAGCAGAAACGCATGGGTGCAAAAGCGTTGACAAATGTCGTGTTCCCCTGAAGGGGATAGGACCCAACCCGGAGGCATAAGGCAAAGAAGTGTGGGGTTTTGGTTGAATCGCAACTGTGGCGTGGTAACTTTGTTCGTATTGATTGTTTATGTTGACAGGAAACATGGACGGACTCCCAGACAAAACTTGGATGACATATCATCGTGCTGATCCAAGGTACATCAACGGCATATTCGAGTTCATGAATTTTGCCCGGCTACATAGTAACGGAGCCGATTATTACTTCTGCCCGTGCAAACGTTGTAAGAACGGTCCGTTCAAGGTTACTATGGATGTCATGTATCATCACTTATCACACAGTGGTTTGAGTCCTACTTATACAGTCTGGCACCTTCACGGGGAAGTTTCTGGTGAACCGGCAATGCTCAGTCAACGAAGACAGTGGCTTCAAGACAGAGTCGGTCCTTCTAGTGGTGCCGGTCCTTCTGTGAACCCGCAGTTGGAGATTCTACATGATGCATATCCCTATTATCCTGGATACCATGGAGATGCACCCCAACAATTAGTGGAAGATAATTCTGGCATGAACTTCAATGACATGGTAGACGATGATTATGAAAAGTACGATAGATTATTGAAGGAGTCACAGACCCCATTATACGAAGGCAGTGAGGAAACTGTTTTGAGTGCCATATTAGATGCAATGGAAATGAAAAATGAAAATGGATGGTCGGACACAAGTGTTGACTCTTTATGTATTTACATTAATAAACTTCTTCCTAAAGGGCACACATTCCCCTATTCATACTCGAGAATAAAAAA
Source organism: Geum urbanum (assembly GCA_946800695.1). Lineage (NCBI taxonomy): Eukaryota > Viridiplantae > Streptophyta > Magnoliopsida > Rosales > Rosaceae > Geum > Geum urbanum. Next base: position 57,459,337 of record OX327007.1, on the reverse strand, counting down.
AATCTTAAGTGATCTTTCACTGGGTTACGAAAGAATTGATGCGTGTGAGTTTAACTGTGTGTTGTTCAGGGGGGCGCTTGTAAACGAGAGGATTTGTCCAGTGTGTTATTCTGAAAGATATAAGCCATATACGAATGATATTCCCAAAAAAATAATTCGTAACTTCCCTCTAACACCAAGGTTGAAGCGCTTGTTTATGTCCCCACACACTGCCAAGCATATGCGATGGCTGGGGGTGCGGATATGCGTGGCTGGTAGCCTCAGCCACCCAGCTGACGGAGAAGCGTTTCAACATTTTGACAGAACTTTTCTAGGTTTTGCATGGGATTGCAGGAATGTGCGCCTTGGAGTAGCAACAGACGGTTTCAATCAATTCGGAACAATGGGAACTTTGCATAGTACATGGCCCGTTGTTGTGATGCCGTACAATCTACCACCATCAATGTGCATGAAGAAGGAATATAACATGTTATCAGTGTTGATTCCAGGCCCTAAATCTTCCGAAAAGTGCCTTAGTGTACTCATTGAGCCGATGATCGAGGAGCTAATACATTTATGGGTCGTTGGAGTCCATACTTTTGATCGAGTAGACAATGAGGTATTCTTGATGAAGGCAGCGGTAATGTGGACTATTAGAGACTTTCCAGGTTTAGGGATGCTTGCGGGGTCAACTGTGAAAGGGTACAAGGCATGTCCAATCTGTCTAGATGAGCTAACTTTAGAGCATATATGTGGGAGGATAGTTTATGAAGGTCATCGAAAATGGCTCCACCAGGATCACCCTTGGAGATTGAGCAAGGCATTTAACGGGAAGGAGGAGTTTGGCGGAAGACCCTATCGTAAGAGTGGAGATGAAATTTTGGAGGACGTTAGGTCAAACGTTTACCCTATTCTTAGCCAACATGAAGACTTGAAGGTGCCGTACAATCCCAATAACAGACAGTGCTGGACTCACGAAAGCATATTTTGGAAGCTGCCGTATTGGTCATCATTGAAGATCAGACATTGCCTAGATGTCATGCACATTGAAAAAAATGTGTGTGACAACATCCTTGGAACCATTTTTTCGATTGAATTGAAGTCTAAGGATGGTCCAAAAGCTCGCGCTGCTTTGAAGAAGATGAATGTGCGAAAAAACCAGTGGCAAAGAGCGGGTGACTTGGCTACGGGGAAAGTTCCTCATGCACCCTTTTTAGTTAAAAAGGATGATCTAGAAGATGTGTTCCAGTGGTTCAGGGATGTGAAGTATCCTCTTGGTTATGCAGGTAGTTTGAGAAGTAAGGTGAAAATAAGTTCCCCGTCACAGTTTTATGGATTGAAGACGCATGATTGCCATGTCTTGCTTCAACGTCTTCTTCCTGTGGTTATAAGAGGGTTCCTGCCAGAAAACGTTGTCAAGCCATTGATAGCACTGTCAAATTGGTTTCGTCAACTATGCAGTAGGGAGCTTAAGAAGGAGGTTGTGCGTGACATGGAAACTGAGATAGTGATGATTCTCTGCAATTTGGAGCTCATATGTCCTCCACATTTTTTTACATCTATGGTTCATCTCATGGTTCATCTGCCCGAACAAGTATTCCTTACAGGTCCAGTACACTATACATGGATGTATCCAATTGAAAGGTAAATTTTTTTGTTATTGCTAATATTAGGAAAATATTATTGTACTAATCTTGTGTAATATGTCGGCAATTAGGAAAATATTGTACTAATCTTGAGTGGTGTTTTTGCAGGCAATTAGGAAAATATAAAAAGTCAATGAGGAATACACGTTACCCGGAAGGTAGTATTGCTGAACAGTACCTCATACATGAGTCGGTGACGTATTGTAAGGCTTATCTCAGACGGATGGACAACGAAGATATCGACACTTCCATATCTGGGTGGAATGTCAGCTGTGTTTCACTCTTAGTAAGACCAGATATTATCGAGACTCGTCGCCAGTTCAGGTTGACTGAGTCAGAGACTGCTGAGGCTCACTGGCAAGTCTTGGTGGAAACAGACGAAGTCAAACCTTACCTAGAAGAACATCTCAGAAGGTTCGAGGCTAAAAATGGTGAAGATTTCGACGAGCTTCGTCGGAGGAGGAGTTTTCTTCGATGGTTCTTAACATGGGTACATATGCCTATTAATTCTTGTAAGGTTCTTTGAGGGTTTATAACACTTATAACTAACTTGTTTATAACACTTATCGATCAGGTGTCTCTTAAAGAAAAAAACTCGGACCCGAGCTTGGTTGCAGGAATAAAGTCATTAGCTCAAGGACCTCAGCAATGTCGGGTTTATAAGTCGTGTTATGTGAACGGTGTCAAGTTCACATCGTTTGATAGAGATCAAAGAACCGTGACTCAAAACAACGGTGTCATGATAGACATGGGTTCATCCAAGTTCTACGGCCATGTTAACTACGTGGTCGAAGTATTATATGCAGGCCGTATGCCAGTGGTGTTGTTTAAGTGCACATGGCACAACTCCGAGGACCCTGAAGATCTAGCCACCCTTATAAAAGATCATGGACTGATATCAGTGAATACAAACAACAGTTACTATGAGGATTCACCCTTCATAATTGCAACCAAAGCAAAACAGGTATTCTACATAGACGATCCAAAGGCTGGTGGTACTTGGAAGGTAGTACAAGAAATGTCACACCGCAATGTCTACAGCGCCGAAGTACTGGCCATAGATGAAAACATATCGCGTACAGGAGATCATATATTCGAGCCTTACCAAGAGGACACTCCCACGGTGATACAATTTTACACAGATTTTCAACTACTTTTGGACGAAGAAGGAGACGAGGACGAGGACGAGGACGACGAGGAGGAGGAGGAGGAGGAGGAAGAGGAGGAGGAGGAGGAGGAGGACGAAGACGAGGAAGATGACGAGGACGAGGAGGACGAGGACGAGGACGAGGACTAAACTAATATTATTATGAATTTGAAACCTAAATTCGTAAAATCTTTAAAGCATAATTTATGTATTCGAGAAAATATTACTAACTTTATAATTCTAAACTTCATTTATTAAAAAAAACAAAATTAAAAATTAAATGCAAGGAAGCGACGTAGATTGATAAATCTACGTCGCCTCATTTATTTAAAAAAAAAAAAATTCATTCCAAGCGACATAGATTGATCAATCTACGTCGCCTCATTTATTCAAAAAAAAATAAAAATTAAATACAAGGAAGCGACGTAGATTGATCAATCTACGTCGCTTCCTTCATTCAAAAACAAAAAAATAAAAATTAAATCCAAGCGACGTAGATTGATCAACCTACGTCGCCTCATTTATTCAAAAACAAAAAAATAAAAATTAAATACAAAGAAGCGACGTAGATTGATCAATCTACGTCGCCTCCTTCATTCAAAAACAAAAAAATAAAAATTAAATCCATGCGACGTAGATTGATCAATCTACGTCGCCTCATTTATTCAAAAATAAAATAAAAATTAAATACAAGGAAGCGACGTAGATTAATCAATCTACGTCGCTTCCTTTATTCAAAAACAAAAAAATAAAAATTAAATCCAAGCGACGTAGATTGATCAATCTACGTCGCCTCATTTATTCAAAAACAAAAAAATAAAAATTAAATACAAAGAAGCGACGTAAATTGATCAATCTACGTCGCCTCCTTTATTCAAAAACAAAAAAATTAAAATTAAATACAAGGAAGCGACGAATATTGAGTTCTTGGTCGCTTCAATTAATCGAGGCGACGTATATTGCAATCTACGTCGCCTCGTTGGCTTTATATTTCCAGATTGACAGATTCTTTCTTCTTCTTTTCATTTCGTCTTCGTTTCCTTCTTCAACCCATTTCGACCTCAGCTCGCCCCAAATCCCTAAACCCGAAATACAAATCCCTAAACCCGAAAGGTAAAACCCTAAATCCCCTCCACCTCAACCCTAAACCCCCTCCCTCCCCTCCACAAAAACCCTAACCTCTAAGCCGTCGAATTCGAAACCTCTCTTATCATCTTCAATTCGGGTTTGCTCTGTAGACGAGGAGGGTGTTTTGTTATCAGCATTACAATACTCTCTCTAATCATCTTCCATCTTCAAAGCCTCGGTAGGCATCTTCTTCTTTTTTCGATTCTTTCCTTTCAATTTTTGGATGATTCAATCGGTGTATGAATTGTTTCGATTTTGGATGTGTAATTTGTTGTTTAATGATAAGATATTAATATAAATTTTTCCAGTGAATTGAAAACTTTGTTTCGGGATGAAAGCCCTGGCAACATTACGAGCACATTCAAACAGCATGCATAACTTCCAACCTTAGAAATGAAATGAAATTTCAATGTACTGACTTCAAAAGTAGATAAGTAAGAGTAATACTGTTGTGCATAACCAGACTATAAGTTGCAAGCTAGTTAAGTAGTTATAATAACAAAATTAAAGTCTTTAAAGTCATAGACCTGGGAGAGATCATCCCATTTCTTCAGCAACCCAAGATGACGCATTACGGCGTTTAAGTCTTGAACTTTCAAACCCGCACCTAATCTGAGACGGAAAAGTTCATTCCCTTGGTAGTCAGATAAACCCAGATACATATTACAAAGAAACAAGAAAGAAAGAAAGAAAGAAAGAAAGAGTACCTTGTAAGAGCGGATTCCAAGTCAGGGGATTGTTGGAGTTGAAGAATAGCAGACTGTCTAGTTAAATAGTCCTTTCATACTTGGTGCATTGATAAGGTGATTATATTGGTACACTTCCCTGTGTTGCATTGTATTCGTTTATGCATTTTCTAAATCTGAGTTATGATTGATATGTTCTGTTCTGTTTGTGAGAATACTAAAAACATAGATTGATCTTGTGGCATGCATTCTATCGTTTATTGATATTTTTATAGATAAATTTAACGGATGTTGGACTTGTCATAATTGATAACAACTTATATATTGTAAACTAAGCAATTTTAGGTAATGTAAAATTTATATTAAGACTGTTATTAAGTAACTACTTCAACGTGAATCGGGTCAATTTTATATATTGAATATGGGAGCTATGATTTTTTCACTGTTCGCCAATCCGTCGTACCAAGGATTGTTCTATATATGAAGATCATCTTCTGGTTTACTCTATTGAATCCCAAAAAGAATGCAAGTAGGATATTGAATGTGTTTCCAATCTGTTTTCAATCACATTCGTCGTGTGTAGCTAATCTGTTTGTTTTGTTGTTTTCATGTAAGAATTGGCGAAATCTGTGTAGCTAAAGCAACCAAATCCGAGCCAACTCCGTGTAGCTAAAGCAAACGATTTGAGCCAACTCGAGAAGGTATGGAGCTTTGTGTTTTATACTGTGCCGAATGTGTATTGTGATAATGATTCCGAATGTGTTTTCAATCTGTTTTCATGTAAGTATTGTGTTTTGTGATGATGATGATTTCGAATGTGTTTTGTGATAATGATTCCGAACTACTTTTGTGATAATGATGATTCCGAATGTGATTGAAAATGATGATGATGATTCCGAATGTGTATTGTGTTTTGTTATGATAAGGATATATTGAAAATTGAGTTTGGTTCACCGAATATGTAGTACTCTCGGGATTAAGGATTAAGGGTTTGGTTAAATGAAAACATATGCGTAATGATTAAGGGTTTGGTTAAATGAAAACATATGCGTAATGATTGTAGTATTCTCGGGATTAAGGATTAAGGGTTTGGTTAAATGAAAACATATGAATGTGATTCTTCCTCTGCGAATGCGATAAGCTATATGTGTTTTGTGATGATAACTATAGCATTATAGAAGTACAAAGGAGTAAATCATCTAATTAATACATAACAGTTTAGTTTTAATAGAATGGCTCCCGGAGATACTGGATACAAGAGGAAGATAGCGGCGAAGCGGCGTCGTGAAGCGGCCGCGGCGGCAGCTGCGGAGGCGGGGTGGCGAGCATTCAGCCGAGATGGGGCTTCCGGGTCGGGTTGCCCCACGGGACAATCGGCGACCCCGTCGATTCCAGAAGCTCCCATGTTAACGCCCGCCCCTCCACTTGAGGATGCGATTCCTCAAATGGATGACAGTGATGCCACTACGGCGTCACAGCACCCTCCCGCCCTCAGCATCCGGTACAAGAAGACCAAACTCCCCGACATGGTCGACATGGCAACCGGAGATCCGACGACGCAACAGCGCGGAGTCGTTGTCGGGACGAAGACGGAGTACCTCGTCCGCCTGAACAACAATAGGCGACTACAAGTCGCTTACTCTACGAGGCATGCGGGGCCTGCGACGAGGGAAATGAGGAGTCTGATGTGCAGAGACATCGGTAGCATCATCCGCGGAAAAGTTCCAATGCTTGCACCTAGCTTCTTGGGACTTAGCGATTTGCATCGCGATATCGTCAGTAACAGTCTTGAGGTATACTTACTGGCCTTAGCTTACTTACCTACTTGTAGTAAATGTAAATATAACTTCTACATAACGAAATTTAAATGTGTTGTGCTAGACGAACTACGACATCCCGGCGACTGATGTGGAGATGTGGAACTTCATTGATGCGACGGCGCAAACAATCTATAAGGATTGGAAGTACGATTGCCATCAACATTATCTCCACGTCAGCCAGGAGACTCCGGCCGAGTTTCTCGGGAGGGAAGACCAATGGGCGTGGTTAAAAGCTCACTTCGAAGACCCTGCTTACTTGGTGAGTTTCATAAACGAACCTACAGTTTTGGTCAAACGTTCGAACAATATGCATGTTTATCTGTTCTTATTTTAAAATTATTTTTGTGTGTGTGTGGCAGCGATTGTGCGAACGCAACCGAGGAAACCGAAACAAGAACAAGGAGCAGCAGATCAACCACCATTCGGGATCCCTCGCCCTCTCGTACCGAAGCGAGGTGTTGGAGAAGGAGGGTCATAGAGCGCCCGCCGTCCAGACGTGGATTAACGTATACCAGCCGGAGAGGAATGCGGCTGAGAAAGTGGTAAGCTCAAAATGGTTCACGATACGTTATTTCAATTATTGCTCTTTTACTATATTGTAATATTATTTATTTTATCTATTTTAATTGAGCAGGCGGCAGTGAAGCGTCGACTCGATGAAGTCTTGTCGCAACAAGATAGTGTTGCGGGCCCAGTTGACGGCGAAGAGGTTTCCCAACCCCAGCATCTTCCTCTTGATACACAAATAAATATCATAGAGGAAGAGGTGGGTTCAAGGCCCGGGACCTCTATAAGAGGTAATAAATCTCCAAAACGATTCCGTCGATGCATATCTCGATTTACGTTTTGCTTTATTTTGGTTTACGATATAGTTTACTAATATTTGTTCTTGTTCGACGTTACAGGGGTGGGGCGCGCTCTCACACGCGACCCCAAACCGAGAGGAGGGGCCCGGGTACAGGAACGCCAAATTCAAATGCAAAAGGAGATCGATGAAGCCAAAGAGGTGGCGCAGAAGGCCATAGCGGATTACAGTGCGCTCGCCCAAAGGATGCAAGAAATGGAGGCCATGATGCGATCATTCCAGGCTGCGAGTCAACAACCTCAAGCTCCTCCACCACCTCCCGGCTCGTAAACTGTATCTAGGATTTGTATAAACTTGATTTGTGTAAACTTGATTTGTATAAACTTTTAACGTTTTGATTTGTGATTGAATGCGTTTTTGTGGTTGAATGCGTATCTGCAATTTGAATGCGGTTTTGTGTTTGTAAATTGCGATTGGTCGTGACTTGGTACAATAATAATTAATTTTTATTTTTTTTATTTTTTAATAAATGACGCGACGTAGATTGTTCGATCTACGTCGCCTCATTGTCTAAAAAAAATATTAAATACATTGAGGCGACGTATATTGCTCTATCTACGTCGCCTCATTTATTAAAAAATAAAAATATTAAATATTAAATACATTGAGGCGACGTAGATTGAGCAATCTACGTCGCCTCAATTTATTCAAAAATAAAATAAAATAAATTGTAGTTAAATTTAAGCGACGTAGATTGATCAATCTACGTCGCCTTCATGTATTCAAAAATAAAATAAAATAAATTTTAAATAAATTGAAGCGACGTAGATTGATCAATCTACGTCGCCTCAATGTATTCAAAAATAAAATTAAATAAATATTAAATAAATTGAGGCGACGTAGATTGATTAATCTACGTCGCCTCAATTTATTTAAAAAAGAAAAATAAATTAAAAATAAATAAAATTAAGCGACGTAGATTGATCAATCTACGTCGCCTTAATTGAAGCGACATGGTCAATCTACGTTGCTTCAATTGAAGCGACGTAACATTATTTACGTCGCGTGAAATGAAACGAAGCGACGTAGATTGTATCTACGTCGCCCCAATGGTGGCGTGATCAATCTGAAGCGACAAGACGAGGCGACGTAGTTTTGGTCACAAAAAATCGATGCGACGTAAAATCCAACCGAGGCGACCACCTATCTACGTCGCTCCGATTTCCTCCTCCAGTAGTGGTTGGTTAATTTGGAATGAGTATCTCAGCTTAGCTCATCTGAATTAATGGAATGTGAATAGGAATAGGAATGGGATGAAGTAAAAGATAGAGAAACTCTGCATGTGGCTTGAAAAACAAGAAACTAGGGCACGTAGGAAGTTGGGAAAAGTTTCTGAAATTGGGCAATCGAATGAGAAAGGTCGTTAGGCTTGGTATATATGATTGCTAACCTACATCCTCTGATTCCTCTTAGCTTAACCATATAATAATAATATGCACACCACTTAAATTATTTAACTAAATCGTGGATGCTTTGAACGTTCTGGCTATTCTAATTGGCCCATCAATTAGGTCTAACAGGAGCAAAATCTATTGCATCGATCATTGCCTCCAAAGGTGCTCGATTACTTACCGATATATATTAGTTAGAAATCAGCTCATATATCCAATCCAACCCAACTTGTTGGATACTAGATAATGCTTGTTCACAATGTTCAGTACGATCGATGGTTTTTGTGTTTACCTTAACGGCAAGGACATGGAGTCGTTTAATTAACATTATTATAGATATATAGATGAAAGGTCTTTGTTAGGTCTACAGCCACGGCCTAATGTATAGTTAACCAAAATTGTGCTATGTCGATCAAAGCTGTGAGCTATCAGGTTTAAATGTACAGATGATTGTTAGGTTACATACTCACATACCATCTGTGTTGCATAGTCCAGCCTTTGTCCAATTACCATGGTCGGGGATAGCATGGCTACGGGGTTTGATACAGAATTCCTGGTAGGAAAAAGCTAACAACTAGCTAGCTATATTGGAATTACCTCTTTGGTGTTTAGTAAACAGGTCATAATATGAGAAAGAGACTGAAATTGACTTGCACTAATCTCATGCATCTATAAGCTAAGAGAAGACCATGCCATGCAAGCTAGAGTGGACATCGTAGTAAAGTAGCAATGTGATCGGTTGGAATTGGGAGGAGATCAATTAACCTAGCGATGTTGATCACCTACATAACTGTGGTGCTGTTTGGAGTGTTTTGATTTGACAAAGCACAATGGGGTGCCAATTTCATTCTTAATCTATGTTAGTTTCAACAACTCTTAACTAAAATACGAAACGAAACTGCGCTGGTCTGTCAATTTTGGGCATAATTAATCAATATATAAAATATATCATTCCTTTAATTTGTGTTTAACTACACTCAATGAACGATTAGCTAGGTCACGGAACCCAGTTACAATCTAACATATATATATATATATATATATATCTTGTCGAATCGTAATGATCGATATAGGAAGTCATCCCATGCGGGAAAAGGTTAAAAATTCTGAATAATATAATTCCATGTTCGATCGATATCAATCGATCACTTCTCTCTTCGATCTGGGAAACACTGGTACTATTTATTAGATTATCAGATAGTCAGATAGTCTTTTATACGCCAATTGGCAATATCTAAGTGCATGTACACAGCAGTAAAATACTATTATAAGTACGTTAACTAAATCGTAATACGTACAACAAAACCAATACATACAGTATAGAAAGAAGATTTGATCGGTCTGTAAATCTGTAATTATACGTGGAAAATGTACAAGCTAATCTAACTATTAAGCTCTTTATAGATACTACAAGGAGTGGTCGAGCTCAAATCAGTGAGATCGCGATTTATATAGAATTGAGAAAGATTACAAATGTGACATATGCGCGCATGGAGCTAGCTGAGCTGGGTATATATCTGTGTGGTGTGTACATGCATACAATTATTGAGGAAAATTCAGACGTACTTTGTGTTAATTAACGAGAATTGAATTCGGAAAAATAGAGGTAAAATCAGAGTTGCATGCTGGTACGTACGTATAGGCTTGGTCCCAACCGCCCAACCCCATTATTGATATGTAGAAAATTAAGCTTGTGATTTTGGTCTGCTATGTAGCTAGGTAGCCATATGCATGCGTAACGTAGTGATTGATTGGTCATGTATGTTACCGTAGCTAGCCGGAATAAACGTACGCCGATCGCCGGAACTGATGCATGGGCCTAGCTAGCTGCAAGGTACGTGAAGTGTTTGCATCACATACATTTTATATTTGTATCGATTTGTGTTGACTGAATAGGACCATAACAGTGCAAAACGCAAACACAAGAGTTTGTAAGAATAATAGTCGTAAGCATCGTGCCTTTGGCTTATATATATAAACTAATCGATCCAATTGCAAGTAGCTAAAGTGGATGTTTTAGTAGTGGCCTTGGCAATAGAGTTTGGCATGTGTGCAAACAAACAATGTAAAACAAGACAAGGTGTATTTTCGGCCAGGAAATCAGAAGGATAGATAAGTTTAGGGTCAATCTCAATCTCTATACATGGGGCAATACCATTCATCGAGGACTAATTCTAGAATTATATATGTGTCTATGAATGTTGTAATAATCCAAGCTTGTTTTGTTGTTGTTTTTGTCAATTATACATAGCATTAGTCAAAACACGTAGAAGCAATCATGGAGAAGTAGCTAGGTGAGTTTTAAAAATAATAAATACCTAGCTTGGAACTCGATTATTAGGTTCTGGGTCCATTAGGTGTCTCTAATCCTACATTAAGGGAGAAACTTGAATGCTTGATGGCGAATGGGTTACGACAGAGGAGAAAGGGTAAAGTGGGTGCCAAACCACACCAAACCCAAAGATATCAGTGGCTCAGTGCAACAAAGAATTGGGATCAGATTGCAAACCAGTAGCCCACTAAGAATTATGGACGTTATTCAAAATTTAAAAGCCCTGCAGGTGATGCTGTCAACAATAGAGGCCCATATTCACCCTTATACAATGCGTAGTAATGAAACAACTTATACTCTAATAACATTATTGGGAAAATGACTAAAATGATCATTGAACTTTGTCACAATCGACAATTTAATCACTGAACTTTAGAAAATATCAAAAAATCACTGAACTTTAACTTTATCTATCAATTTGATCACTTTATCTATTTTAAACATTAAAATTTGGCAAGTGATTTCCTTATATATATAGGATTAAGAGAGAAATGTGCATAGCATAAGCGAGAGAAGTATGAAGACCAATGAGAAAATAGAAAAATTGACATCCAAAACGGGCATAATGACCAAATTTATAGACAAAGTTAGAGTTCAGTGACCTTTTTGATATTTTCAAAATTCAATGATCAAATTATCGATTATGACAAAATTCAATGATCATTGCGGCTATTTTCCGAACGCCATCAGCAAATACAATCAAATGTGATCTTCTGAGATTAGTTTTATCATTGAAGTATGAATTTGATGTCTGGCATTGCAATCATATTATAATTAATGAGGTTGTGTCAATTTATCATGTTTTTAGTTAGGTTCTTAGTTCTATCTTGTGTTTGGCACTTGATTTTATCTTATTTTGAATTGTAAAATCTTGATTATGAGTTTCTTATGGATGTAGCTCTCTTTGCTCAATCCAGGTACAATCGCAGGAGTTGGCTGGTCTTGTTGCTCAATCTGGTGGAGCATGGGATCCGCATGACATGAATGCTGTTGCAGTAACCTGTGAATCATCCATTCAATTTTGGGATTTACGCACAATGAAGTATGTTTTCTCTTGATACTATATTACTTACCAATTTCTAGGAATTTGCCTTTTGACTCGAGTTATTTGCAGCATCGTAGTTGAAATTGGATTCTGTAACTCAAAGTACAATATATTTATTACAACCAACCAACGAATACTGAATTTATTTATGGGCAGTTAACTGATCGATATAGTTACTGAGTTTCACTTTCTTAAATGTAAGTTTCATAGAGATGCAACTATGAGCTCATAGAGATGTATCACAGGTCTTGGTAGTACAATTATTTTGATATCTATCTGCAATCTAAGAGATCGAAGGTCTATGACAGCACATATCATAATATTTTGAACAGGAAAATGGCACATAATTATTTCTACGTTCTACATTGAGTTTATGTTGACCATAGAGCTCTGGCACAGACTCAACAGTAAACCTTTGGTTCACATCTGCATCTAGCAACAGTGACTCTTGGATGAAGATCGGAATTCATGTGTGTTGTGTGGAGAGCCTTTTGAAGATTAGTGATGAGACACAGGAGTGGATTGACCAATTAAAGATATTGTGTACTTGTTATTGACCTGTTAGTCTGGTAACACACTTAGAGAAGAGCGAGGCAGTAAATCTTTGGAACCTCTTATCAACATATTAATACCGAACTACGTATTTGTAATGATATTAGCTTGGATTATTGAATGAATGTGCAAGTTTGATTGCCTATTTGTGGTTTGAATGGATGTTTATTAACTTGTTTTTATAACAAGCAAAATATATTTTGCGACGCGCTAATTGGTCTTTTGCAACACGCTAGATAGATCTTTTACAACACACATACACGTTTTTTGCGACACACAAATATCTCTTACGATGCACATTATATGTCTTTTGCGACATGCATATTTGTGTCGTAAGTAAACTATGTCTTTTGCAACGTGGTCTTTTACGACACGCGCATGTGTGTCGCAAACCCATCTTTTGCGACACACATCGCGCTATCGTAAAAGACGCTTTCTCCCGTAGTGATAGTTGGACAAATTTTAGTATAACAATCTTCGGCGAAAGATTCTGTCCAAATCAATAAAAGTCTAAAAGTAAAGACATGTTTGTAAGATCAAGATTTTAGGACAATCAAGATATTGAAATCGTACCTACGTATATGTATGTGCTCAGTTCATATGCATAGAACTATATTTGATAATCATTTGTGATCCCATCGCCATGGCCAAGAAACAGACTCAAGGCCGGAAGAAGAGCCAGGGCAAGTTCATAGAGAATTCAAGCAACCGGCAGTCACATTTTTAAAGCGGCGTGCCGGCTTGTTCAAGAAAGTCGGCGAGTTAAGCGTGCTATGCGGCGTGCAAATGGCAATCATCATCTTCTCCAATGCCGAAAAAGGTGTATTGTTATGGCCACCCTGACATCCATTCGGTGATCGAGAGCTACCAAAACGAGCTTGGTTCCGTAGTCACGGTTGGTGACAAGGCACCGGAGTACGTTCCCATGGCGGAGTTCAATAGAGTACGAGGAGAAGAACAAAGAGGAAGCCGAGTTGAAGAACAAGATGGTGAATACAAGCGCAGAGAAATCGAAACAGCGTGAAGGGTTTTGGTGGGATGAGCCGATCGACTTGGTTGCGCTATAGGAGGATGAGAGGGAGAAGTACGTGATGGCATTGGAGACGTTGAGGAACAAAGCGACAGAGAAGGCACGAAACATGAAGATTTCGAGTGGAAAGAGTAATATTGTCGGGACATCAGTTCCGGCGGTTCATCGTCAGTATCATGTGACACCTGATAGTCACTTTGGTACTGATTTTAGTGATCCATTTGGAAACCATAGTTTTGGAATTTAGGTACATTATGGTTCCATTCGATTAAGACACAAATGGAGTAGCTATTATGTCCGTGTAGTGCTCCGTTGGATTATTCCATCCCAATTTGTGATAAGTTTATTGAAAAGAAGAATAATGGAGTGAGCACAAGCTTAGTGCCAATGTAACTTATGCTTTCTGATGAGGGAGATTTATGTTATGCTATAAAAATAATTGACCATCTTCATGCAAAATAACTAGATTAATCACGTGCAAAATCATTAGAGTAGTCAATAAATAGTACAGTATATAATATAATATATTAGTCGAGTTATCTAATAATATTTTTGATGTTCCTCTTTATTAATCAAAATTTAAGATAACCGGAAACTCATGCATAAAAAAAAAAAAAAACTAGATTGATCACAGCTCCATTTTGAAGTAACAAACTCTCATTCCAGGCTACATTGGCACTAAGCTAGAATTAGACCAGGCTACATTACAAAAATCTCAAAGCCTCGAATGATACGTCCGTCTGGCCTGGAGTGACGCCACTCAGTATGATGTCTGATACATACAGGACTCTCCGGCACATGTTAGTTTTTGGACTTATCTGGTTTAGAAAAACTGGGTATTTTGATCAACGTTATACTCTTTTTCACCCAGAATCCTCTCTCCAACTTCTCTTAATAGTCCTTGTAATAATTATTCACTAATTACCGCAGCTCTACTAGGGAATAAACACCAGTGAATCATCGATGGGCTGTGGTTTCTACATGGTTAAACGACTGATCGGAGTTGGGATAAAACACCTTCCGGAGCTGGTTGTACTTGTGAACGTCAAAGTTATGTGCCTCCATGAGCCGCCGCCGCTTGGTCATAAACCGGCGGTGGAATAAGCCTTGGAAAGTGGGCTCGGTGGAGGTCTTTAAGAAAAAGCCATAACCCAGAGCAAAGTGGATGGAAGTCACAAAGAAGCAAATGGGCTCCATCACATCCCAACTCAGCTCCCAAAACGTGAGCCTCATGGCAGCTAGTGTTTGGAGTAATATGAATCCCAACCCACCGTAGAGTTCAGCTTGCACCAAGTTCCTGGCTTTTTGGTCTATCGCCATCTTTTGTTCCTCTAGCTGGTCCAGTACTCTTCTTCTCGGATCGTTTGGCATGCCTATGGTCTCTGAAATTATGCTCTCCATTGATTTCGCAACCTGTGTAATTAGTAAAACATGATGGTTAATACTAAAACAAAATCTGGAAAATAATACTAATCATAAATCGTCTATTGGACACTAATTTGGATCACGTGACATAATCGACTCTAAGAGGATAACCGTAATTCTGACACTTAAGTCGGACATGTCACGGGACAAGGCCCACAAAAGGCCATAAGCTCTGCTACACTGCCAGAACTTAATCCAGAGACAAACGAGATGCATGCGTAGATAAGTTCCTCAGTTATGGACAAGCAAGTAAGCCATGCAGTCTTTTTGACACGTGTATAGAACAAACTAGCGTAGATGCGTGGTGTTGCTGATGTCACGCATCCCTAGAACAAGTGGTCACGCCGACTCACGCCACCAACGTTGTTTGGTCCCGAACAATTAAGGTCGTGAATTTCAAACAGTAGCAAAGCTACAAAATCTCCACATAATTGGGCACAAACAGATTTTGTAGCATTGCTAACGCACCAAGGCCAATTCGGTAATTTTCGGTTTTAAATAAACGGAAAAACAAAAAAAAAACGGTCATCGACCTGCTCTGGCCGGAGAAACACAACACTTCCGAGAACAATGATGCTGCCGGAATCGTCGAGAAGCTTCGCGAAATCGGCTCCTTGCTCTTCGCTCTCGCAACATTCCATGCAGATCCGACGGAACTCGGTATACGTAATCGAGCTCTCCGGTATCTCTCTCAGCTTCGCCTTCAGCTTCTCCACATGAAATAGCCTCATGATCTTCCTCGCGTCGCTGACGGTCACACCGTACAACGAGCCCTCGTCGGAACCTGCGCGATCCGGCGGAGGAGGGCGGAGTCCGGCGAGGGAGATTCGATCTGACGATCCGTTCTTGTTGGTGGTGCCCTTGAGCTTTTCTCGGAGCTTTTCTCCGACGGGGAGGGAGAGGAACTCCGGGAGTCTGGTGGCGGAGTGGTGGAGGAACCGCCGGAAAAAGCCTTTCTCGGATGTGTCAGTGGAGGTTATATACTCGCGGTGAAAGTTTGCTCGGGCTGTTGCATGTGGTGGTACGACGGTTTCTTTGTGCCCTAGAACGTCGACGGATGACAATGGCGATGTAAGGGCTGACGTCACACTGCTAGCGTCAAAGCAGCGCTTGTTTATGGCAAGCGTTTTTCTGAGCGCCATTAGAGAGAGGAACTGAGAAAGTGAGAGGTAGCTCCGAGGGTTGAGGTTGGATGAGATCGACGCTTTAATTTGAGCTATGGAAATGAGGAGATGGTGTCACATTATATAGGGATCCCCAGTCAGTGGAACCCTTTATTGATGTATCCGAAGTTTCATTTTTATTTTCTTTTTATTTTTGGCACCTTTTTTACGCTTTTTCTGGAAGTAAGTTAATTTTGAGCAGAATTAACCAAGAGTGGTAACAAAGAAGAATCTTTTTTTGATTGGTAACAAAAAAGAATCTTTGTGTGAAATAACTTTAGAGGAGCAAGTTGCGGAGAAATAAAATGATACTAGAGTAGGCAAGAGATTCTGGGAGAAAATCTTCTGTCTCCATTACTCTGTTCCCTTCCCTGTCTCCCATTCAATTTATTACATCTGTCAATACTCATACCACCTCATCACACGAACATTCAACTCTGTCAAGTGAACAATAAAAATCAAAGCTGTTTATGTAAAATTAAAAGATACTTCCGTTTCTTACGTTTTGCAAGTTGTAGATGCAATTTTTCTGAAATGATCCAAATTGTCATCTTATTTCCTCACAATCAGTCTGGGTCGATCTATTTCAGATCTGATCAAACTGTGTAGACTGGGTTTGATGCCAAAGTAAGCTTTTTCTGGAGGGGGTTGTCTTTGTCGATCGATCTGCAAGTTTGCAATATCCCCTTGCCGATCATTATGTTAAGTTCAATTCTATGACTAATCAACAAAGCCACATCTCTTCTTTTTAAACACAATCACCATGAGCCGAATTCATCTTCCATGCTGATCTCGCATGTGAATGTTTCCTGGACTTTAATTTAATTAATTTTGTCGAAAGTATGATACATAAGACAAAGAAATCCAACACAGCAACACCCACAACCTGAAGGAAGGAAGAAAATCCCATATGGTCCGTGCAGTGGAGTTCGACTAATGCGTCTGAACATATTTGAGCTTATATATCTCAAAGTCTCGCCTTTTTGAAAAATAATAGTAATAATGGAATTTCATTATTTTTCCTTTTTCATATGCATATTACAAAAAATTATTATTAGACATGATAGAGATAAAAAGCTGTTAAAGTAATGTGGAATTGATGCACAGATGTTATAAATTGAACGGGAGACGAGGAAATGGGGACAGAAATTTTCTCCCAGAGATTCTTGTCACCAAGGTAGCATTAGATATTATCAGAAAACGTGCACTTAGACGACGAAATTGTTATAATCGTCCAAAAAATTTTTTTCTCGTCTAAGTAACACTTAAGCGACGAACAATGTCGTCGTTGTTTAACTATTTTCTTAGACGGCGGTTCACATGAGTCGCCGCCTAAGTGTACACTTAGGCGACGAACAAATTCATTTCGTCTCCTAAGATGCACACTAAGACGACGACCATTTGTTGTCGTCGGCTTAGTATTACACACTTAGACGACGATACACATTTTGTCGCCTATGTGGACTCTTAGACGATGACTTGAGCCTTCCGTCGCCTAAGTGAGCACCTAGGCAACAAAACATGACATTTAGGTGACGAAACATTTCATCGCCTAAGAAAAGTCAATTATTAGATCTCTCAATCAGATTTTCTTATCTCCTCATCACTTCTCTCTCTCTCCCTCTCAACTCTCTCTATCCACTCAAAAAAATTCATCGTCGGCGGCTCCGAATAATCCGGAAAAAATTCATCAAAACTAGATTTTTCAACTTCCGGAGTTGTAGTTTTACCCACTTATCAACTTATCGGTGAAGATATATATTAACTCGTTTCTCTAGATTAATTTTTTTCAATTTAATATCGTACATAATTACGCACAGTGATTGATTTTTCTGACGAATATATAGTATTCCGGCGACTTTAGCATTACTTCTATTGTTGTATTTTATTGTTAAGCTAATTAGTTAATTAATTGGTATATGTTTTAATTTGATTAATTATTTAATTAAACATGCATGCATATATGTGTATTTTTATAATTAAGGTAATATCTATAGTTAATATATATATGTTAGAATAATTAGTTGATATATATATTTATAATTAATGCATGTATTTATATAAAGTTAATAATATGATATGTATATATATAATTAGCTAGATTAATTATAGTATAAGATTGATTAATTAATTCATTAAAAGTACGTATTATGTGCAAAGCATGCATTTGATCGATAATATATATAGTATTTGATTAATTAATTATTTGTTGAAAATTTATATAATTAATAGAATTATTCTTAATTATTACGCAGAAATATGGAGAAGAGTTGGATACAGTTGACGAATAGAAGTGATCTGCGGTATATGGACGACAACAAAGACTTTGTGACTTTGCGAAGAAACATGCTCAGGGAAAGAAACGTTTCAGGTGCCCGTATAGAAAATGTCTCAACCATCAGTTTGTTCCGTCTAACATTATGGCTCAACACATGTACGAGAACGGTATGATATGGAATTACACTACGTGGAACGAGAACGGTATAATAGTAGACTTCAGCTCAAGACCAGACTTCAACCCAGGATACAATTACCATGGTGCCTCATCCAGCAGTAGCGGCGGCCCTGCTTGGAACCCAACTATGAATTTGGTCCACGATGCTTTTTCGGACTTTAGTCAGAGTGGATACTAATACGAAGAGGGAGGTTACGATACCCCTCATGATGACACATTCCCCGTTATCAGCTTGGCCAGTGACACTACAAAGATGGATAGGTACAATAAGATGCTACTCGAAGCCCAGACCCCGGTGTACTCTTGATGTCGAGAGAATGTGTTGCAATATATAATGGAGGAAGTTCAAATAAAAGTGAAGAATAAAATGTCAGACAATGTTTTTGACGAAATAAAGGAGCATATATGCAAGTTGTTACCTGATCATCACCAACTTCCTGAAAGTCATTATAAGGTTAGAAAGATCTTGAGCAGTCTCAGCCAAAAGTACAGGAAAATTGACGCCTGCATAAATGATTATGTGCTGTTTTACAAAGAGTATGAACATTTAGACTACTGTCTCGTATGCAACCAGTGCAGATATCAAAAATGGAATAGTAGGAGTTTGAAGAAGAAAATTCTTGTGAAGGTTATTCGCTATTTTCCGTTGATTCCTAGATTGCAGATTCTATTTATGTCTCTATACACAACAGAGGTGATGAGATGGTACGCGAAATAGCGAGTAGATGACGATGTGCTCCGACACGCAGCAGTTGAGAAGGCTTTTAAACATTCAACAGGGAATTCGAAGACTTTGAAGCAGAGATTCGAAATGTTAGACTCGGCCCATCTACAAACGGATTCAATCTTTGGGGTAGTAAGAGCGTTGCCGTCAGACGTCAGCGATTTTCCTACATATGAGATATTGGCATGTTGCACAACCAGATGATACAATGGTTGCCCTGTCTGTTTGGACGACGTCAACTCCGGTTGGCACGCGGGGAATGTTTATTACATGGATCACCGCAGATGGTTTCCTCACGATTACTCGTGGCGACAGGATGATGCTCATTTCGACGGGACGGTAGAGAATAATTCTAAACCCTGACAGTGGTTTGGCCAAGAGATTTAGAGAGGTTGAACAACTTTCATGTCGGTGTGTTGACCAACGACAAAGAAGTACAGAGACTCAATCAACGCCCTCCATATGATCTCAGCTATTGGTATCCCAAGAGTATTTCTTTAGACAACCCTACTGGTCCAGGTTGAAACTCCGGATTAACCTTGATGTCATGCACATAGAAAAGAATGTGTGCGACAACATGGTGGGAACAATTTTGGGTATTAAGTTAAAGACCAAAGATACTCCCAAAACGCGCAAATATCTGGAATTTATGAATTCGTGCCGTCACTTGTGGTTGATGAAGGATAGAAGAGGAGTGTACAATAAGATGTTAGATATACCTTACATGGTGAAGCCGACACATAGGGATTTTGTATTCAGTTGGTTCAAGACTGTTCGTTATCCGTCTACTTATGCAACGAATATTATATGAGCAGTTGGCGAGATGCAGCACAAGTTCATTGGTCTAAAGACTCATGACTATCACTTTATATTACAACGTTTGATTCCAATGGTAATTTGACCATATTTGCCTCGTGACGTTGTCGAACCATTTGTAGCATTGTGTAGATGGTGGCAGAGGTTATGCGCCAGAGAGTTGCAGAAGTCAAGTATCCTTAAACTTCAATACGAAATTGTGCACATCCTTTGAAAATTAGAGAGGATTTTTCCCCCTGCTTTCTTTGACATCATGATTCACCTACCCAAACAAGTGCTCATTTCTGATCCGGTCCACTACACTTGGATCTATCCTCAAGAAAGATAAGTACAATTATTTATAACGGTTGTTCCTCATTTTTACATTTTTTTTGTGTTTCTACTATTTTTCAAATTATTAATTATATGATTCTGCAGACAACACGGACAGTATCAAGGATTTGTGAAAAATAAATCTGTCCCGGATGGCTCCATAGCAGAGACACACCTAATGTATGAGTATGTTACCTACTGCAATAGGTACTTCAAGGATTTAGTCCGGACCAATCCAAATGTTCGCCCACAATCTTTCAGTCGTCACAAATGTTGTACGACCGTTTAAAGGAGTATTAAAAGAAAGATCAACTAAAGAAGAACTTGAATAAGCGCACTGGGTAGTATTGCGAGACTGTGATGAGGTCGACCATTACATGAAGTACTACATGGAGTACATTCAGAGGCGCAAACCGGACAAGACTCTGCTTGGGTTGAAAATATGCTTAAGAAGAAGTTCCCCGATTATTTTTGATAATGGGTACGTATTTTTAATTATTTTAAAACTCTTTTCTTATATATAGTACGTACGGCATTTGACCAGTGTTTATTTATGCAAAGTATTTTGCCAAAGTTTTGTGTATGTAGGTTTTTGGCTTCCTTTATTTTTAGAGGAAACTATGTCAAATTTTCGGTAGAAATTAAATTACACATTCATACATATTCTTCACATTTTTGCAGATGGATGATCTACAAAAATTTGATAACCACGAGGGGTGGTTATCGTGGGAAAAACATCTGTTAGCCCATAAGCCGGTTAAACACTATATTTATTCCGGCTGTTTTTTGAATGGTGTAAAGTTTCATTCATTCACTCGAGATGAAAGAAGAAGCACACAAAACAGTGAGATTGCAGTTGGGAAAAACGATGTTGTCTATTATGGAGTTCTTTAACATGTTGTTGAGCTGCTATACATGAATGATATTAATGTTTTTCTATTCATGTGCAAATGGTTCAAGCGTACCAAGGAAGATATGAGGCTAATATCAGTCGATACAAACTCAAGCTGGTATGAGTCATTCGCTCTTGCCACCTTAGTTAAGCAGGTGTTCTATCTGAATGATCCGAAAGCTAGTGAAGGCTAGAAAATAGTAAATCATATATCACACCGAAGAATATGGAGTGCAACAACACTTGATGGGACGTCGGCGACTGATATTGAATCGACTAGAAACAATGCATATTTAGAGCCTAATACTTCAATCACCCCCGACGTAATGGAGCTGGTTCGGCATAACGAACGCTTACCCCCGATTGATGACACCACAGATCTTACTCCAAAAGAGATTAGAGAGTTAGCTCAAAATGGCCCAGAAGTTGAGGAGCTTGAGGACGACAACGACGTCGAATACAATTTAGACGATGTAGAGTATGATGATGAGAAGAAATTAGATGATATAGAGGAGGATGATTCAGATGACGATGATTATGAGGATAAGGATTGATATGAGGCTGGATTAGTAGTTAATTAATTATATGAGATGAATTAAATTTAAAAGTAATAGACCAGTTATGAATCGGAAGAACGCACGAAAATGGAATTGGAAAGACCAGACGGTGATGCTTGAAATAAAATTATGTTTGAAATTGGAAAAAAATTAAAAGTAAATAAAATTTACACTTGACCAACGAAAGTGTATTATTTCGTCGTCTAAGGTTCACTTAAACGACAAAAATATCTATTTCATCGTCTAAGTAGCACTACCTGGACGACGCTAACAATGTATTTGTCGTCTAGATGAACCCTAACCCTAAATCTAAACCTTAACAGTAATCCCTTTACACTAAATCCCAAAACCTTAGGTCACGAAACAAAACGGTTTGTCATCTAAGTGAGTACTTAGGGGACGAAACCACTTGGTTCGTCGCCTAAGCCCAATTTTTTTGGGCCAAATTTTTTAGGTCCCATTTAAAAACTACTTAGGCAATGTAATGTATTTTTTTCGTCGCTTAAGTGAACTTTGGCGACGAAACCAATGGTTTTGTCACTTAAGCCTAATTTTTTGGGTTGTTCATTTTTTGCGCCCAATTTTTCGGGACCCATTTAAAAACTACTTAGGCGGCGAAAAAAAAAAACATATTTTGTCGCCTAAGTCGATTGATATATCCCAAAAACTGGATCGATTTTGATGTAGTTTTCTCATAATTTTTTTTCTCTCTCTCTCATCTCCTTTGCCGTCATCATCGATCGTGTGGATTTCACCGCCTAGCTACCCCCGTCAGCCGGACTCTCTTATTCTCTCTCTCCTTCTCTCCCCTCTCCCGGAATCTCTCCCTCCGGTTCTCCTCTCCCTCCCACTGTCCTCCTGTCACCGAGCGCCGCCCTCCACCTCCCGGAATCTCTCTACTCTCTCGACAAATCTCTCGGTATCACTCTCTCTCTATATCAAAAATTCTCTCTGTATATATATGTGTGTGTGTGTGTGTGTGTGTGTGTGTGTGTGTGTGTGTATACATAAAAATATGTATAAATACAAATATATATATTTTTGATGTGTATTTGATGTGTGTGTGTATATATATAATATATATATATATATATATTGTATGCATGGTGTATTTGATGAATGTGTATTTGATGAAAATATATATATGGTGTATGAAAATATATATAGAAATATATGATATATATATGGTGTGTATATATATTATAAAATATATAATTTATAAAATACTAAATATAATATAAATATATTATATATATTTATGCATAAATATTTTGGTAATATATATATATAAATTTATTTGGTAATCGTATGATTTTTTTTATAATATAAGTATGAAAATATGGATTATTTGATATATGGACTAATTTGGGTAAATTGATGTTGTTTGGATAAATTTGGGTATATTGATGTTATTTTGATTAATTTGGGTATATTAATATCGTTGGAAAACTTAGGGTATATTGATGAAATTGTACATTAATTTGATTTAATTGATATCTATTTGTGGATATTTAGATATTTTTATTTGATTTATTGGATAAATTTGTGAAATTTAGATATAATGCGATGAATTATGATGAATATTATATTATCAATATTCAATGAATATATGATGAATATTATATTGTTAGTATTTCACTTATTTTTAGTTTAATTATGACTCCATGGAAGAGGCACACAACTGCGGAGAAGGCCGAACGCGAAGCCATTGCGCAAACAATGGGTTGGAGGCAAGATTCGGAGGAAACGGTGATAAATTCTCCGCAGCCAAATTCGTGTGAGTCGACAGGTCAAATCCATAATGCTCCACATGAGGATTCCTCAGCCTTTATGGACGAGCCGGGCGGGGCTTGATCGACTGCGCTGTGAAAAAGTCCGGATGAGTCAGTCGATGACTCTATTCTCTACAGCGCCCACTGTAAGGTCAAGAGGCAGCCATCCGACGTGCATGCGAAAATGACTCGGGGACTTGGAAAGGGCGCCAAAGGCGAGAGCATACTGAAGTCAAGGGGGAAGAAAATCGACCTCGCATACGACGAGTTCACTCGAGGCCCTCAGACCGCGCAGCTTGGGAGTCTAACCTCGCACTCCATCAGCTCAATCATACGGAACAACTTATGTATGGTTGCCCATTCGTGTAACGAACTGCCCCGATCTGAAAAGTTGAGGGTGTACCGTGAACTATTGGTAATACTATTTATTATTATTTTTTAAAGTAATTACAAAACATAAATACATTATTTCTAGAATTGATTATAAGGGCAAATTTCAGCTTGATACCCTGTGGTTTGGGTTGATCTTAATGTTACTACATGAGGTTTTAAATTTTTCACTTTACGACTTGAGGTTTGGATTTTTCTTCATGTTACTACCTGAGATTTTAAATTTGTTAGTTTACTAGCTGATGTTTCATTTTCTCATCACTTTTTATCTTTTTCTTAAAAAATTATTTAAAGAGGGAGGGTATTTTGGTCAATTTATTTATCTTCAATAAAAGAAAAGTTTTTATTTTCTAAAATTATTTTTTCTAGCAAAATAAGTTATATTAATTTCTATATAAAATGGTTGGTTGGCTAAATATGTCATGCTTCCCCTTGATTGTATAGCGCCGTATAAATATCAAGACACATGAGTCAATGACATAATTTGTAAAACTCATAAGATTGACTCACTTGGCCAACCCTCAGTTATTTTATAGAAAAAAAATGTAAAATTGTTATTTTTAACTAAATAAGTGATATATACTAATTTTTTAAATTAAAATCATGCTCATAGTGATTTGATAAACTTGATAATTATAATAAAAATTTTGAGGATTCAAATTGCCCGAATGGCAACTCTATGATTAAATGAGTTTATAACTCACTCATGGAATGAGAGTCTAGATCTTATACATACTCATTTACATTGTTAATGTGACTAAATCGAACTTGTCTCAATGAGTAGTATCATTAGACCATGAAATCGATTTCAAATTATGATCATAATATTGAAACAGATTCTAACTTTTCGCGAAGTTATCAAAGCTCCTAAAGAGCCTATATGAAACTATCAATATGTATAGATATTGATACTTATGGCTATACATGTCATATTAAACTTTGATATTTCTTATTTATTTAAGTTTTTGTATTTTACTAATGTCTTGAAGTTTTCATATTAGAGTAACACTTATGGTAAGTTGTTGATGAAAAACATTTGTAGTTCAATTATACTATTTTTAACTTGTTTATTTTTTAGAATTCAAAGTTGATGATGAGCCCCCATGTGCATGATACCCTAAGCTTGCAACGATCAGGGGGAGATTCTCATCAAGGGGAGAATCCTGAAGTATGCTACCTTGGACATAAGCGCGTTGTACTATTTTCCTTCGACCAGAGTTATTTTTCTCCCACTAAGTTTTTGTTACCTGGCAAGATTTTTAACGAGGCTATACTATGCGCGTCCAACACCGTATTATTCATCGATAGACATCCAATGGGGAGTGTTGGAAATATTATATTTATATAGATGTCTATACAAATACTCAATAATTGTGTATCTATCATGTAAATCATGCCTCTATATAAAGAGGCCTATTGAGATGAATAAGAGAAGACTTTACACTTTCTCCTCCCCATCTCATTGCGTTCTCTATTCTCTCTATCTCTCCTCTCCCCAATTTATAACAAAGAAACTCATATATATAATAATAAACTTATTCGATTCAATCTCCATTGATGATATTTCAATCAAAAATTATATTCCAATGAAAGAGATGCTAATTATGGCAAGTCTTTTGCTTTTGCGTAAAATTCGTTTTTGAATTAAATGTTGAATTAAACAATTGCTCTTTGTTTTTGAATTCAAAATTTTATTCATAATTATAATTTGAAAGAATTGATTTATATTATTCCATAACTATGGTCGATCATTTATTTCTTTTAATTTGCAAGGATTAATTTATTATAATTAGGATTCTAAATTTAGTTATATTTAGACATTTATTATTTCGCGATTTTGCAAAAAACTTTATGGTTTGATTTTAATTAGGTAATTAAATTGTTAAATTAATTGAATAGTTGACAGCCGTAAGATTCGCATCGATAAGATCATCTTTTTACAAATTGATATCAAAATATGGTAATATATATATATAGATAACTCTATAATGAGATGAAAGTGATGTGGCTTGACACATCATTTTCGAGTCTCAATATCTTAGACTCTTTGGGACCTCATATCATTCCCCATTAATTAATTAAGAAATTAATCAACTATTTTCTCATACTATCCATCATGAGTTTCTCTACGTACCCGATTAGTTTGGTGGACTATGAAAGACGTCCAATGATGTAGTAGCTTTTGGGTGATCTTGAGGCTTACTCAAGTACGTCGATCTCGACAGCAATTTGTTCTGTTTGAGCCTTAAGCTAGAAATGGTCAATCGCATATAATTGTGCTAGTGAAGTTTGGTTTATTTCTAACTAAGACCTAACTTTTGTCAGAGCCACGGGATTGTTGACTAAAAATATATAACTAAGACCGACCTTTTCCTAAACGTACTTTATGGCACCCTGATTTCGACAGATGATCTAAGACGGTATTTGCGTAAGACCACTACAAATCGTCGGTGTTATTTGAAAAGCATGCTTAATTATAGCTGGAGAAATTCAACAAACCTAATGGTCGATCTTGTACGTGGAAAGTGGATGGTGATGCAATTCGATCTCGGTGGCCTTAAAATTAAACATGTAAGTTCTTCCGACTATGTTGTAACATGCCCTCATTAAATTTTTTTTAAAAAAATTTGATTAAGATTAATCGAAAAATATAGTTAATTTTTATCTTCATAAATTATTTTTTATCCAATTTTTATTGATTAAGTTTTTCAAGAAAGTATTTTAAAAAAAGTCGAAAAATTTATCGAAACGAGTTCATGGGCACGTTAAGTGTTGAAATCATAATTACGACGAAGAAATTATAGTCGGCAGAAAGACATGTAGTTATAGTTTTACAAATTTACACAATTTATGTTTTTTGTCCACTCATTATAACGTTTTATGTTTTTATGTTTTTCCCTGGACCTTTATTTTAAATTGCCCAGATTCCGGGTTAGCGAGTTGAAGTCGTGATTGTCCAGAATACGAGACATGACAGTCCATAACTTTTGTTTTCTCAGTGTAGATTCTTAGTTGAAATTCAGGTTTGTTTGTGCTAGAGTCGTTGCTACCATTATCTAGTGCTAGATACTCTAATACGAATCTCACAAGATGGAGAATGTGTTGACCAGGACGATAATCAAGGACAGAACTTGTCATATGTCCACTGACCTTATTTGACCAGTAAGGTGCAATGTTGTTCCGACGATGGAGAATGTGTTGGGCTATATATAGCTACGTGCATGCATGTCCATTTAGAAAAACTCATCATCATCCAAGTATTGAAGTGTGTGTGTACGTGTATATATATATATATATATATATATATATATATGCCTGCATTCTGTAAGTAGGTCCTCATTCATGGTCTAATACTAAAAGCACTGAAGTATAAGTAATGGTTTCCATCATATATCTTCATATATACATTGCTTGCCGGTGAAGTGGTGAAATGTTCAATCTATTCCGATGTCGAGCTAGCTCACCGGTCCGAATAAACTCTTAATGATCATGAAGATAAAAGTATACACTATTCGAAGTCTTTTAACATGGACTGCCTAAATAATTTAATTCATGATAGAGTACGTACTCCCTACTCCCTAGTGCTTCAAGCAATATATATTTGTATTTCTGAGTCAATTCGATCATGCTTAAAAGTTAAAAGCCAGTGTAAAGGTTTAGTGGATGAAGCAATCGTTTTATTTACAATAATAAGGTATATAATTATTTGATGTCGAGAAATTTATTTGACAGACACGATTAATTAAAAATTAAATATATATATATACGCGCGCGCGTCACGGCAGTGCCAGGAGAGCTGGCTTATAACTCGGCCAGCTGAGGCACTCTTGATGAAGGTTTTTGTAGTTAGTTGCGAATGATCGACCAACATTTTCAAACAAATATTGTTTGAGTGAATCCTACCTGAATAATAAGACAGAGACAGCTCTACGTCATGACTCATGACAGCCTAGAATCATTCTCTATATATATGCCCCCCACCATGCATGCATGCATGCATGCATTCCTTTTGATTTTGTTCCGGATACAGATGATATACTGTATATCTGATCTGAAATCAAGTTGCATATGGGAATATCACTTCGTATGTTGTTTCTGTTGAATCAAATTGTAATTAACGCATGATACCGACAATAGATTTGGAGGAACTAATTCTGTATCTGCATGCATGTAGAGCACGTCAGTAGAGAATTCTAGTGTTATATATACTCACTGCACGGCGACTTTTGCCATTTGATATAATCTTTGGTACGTAGGATTTCACTCAACGTTTGTGAATATTCTCTGAACTTGGTGAGATTCGTGTTCTATCTATCTAAATATCTGTAACTCGATCTATTCATTAACTAAACTGCTTTTGTTATATGCTGGATATATCTAGCTACATGCTGCTTATTGCAGCGATATATAGATACGCGATACGCTTTTCAGTTGTGCTAGTTGATGATGAGAGAGAAAAAGAATCTCTACCAAATATATTGGAGGGAGGCAGCTGAATCTACCTTTGTTTCAAAGTGTAGAATAACATCATTAGATTCGTATCATGAATCAGCAAGCAAGCAAGGAGTGTATGAATGGATTCCAACTTACTCCAAAGTGCCAAAGGAACAGGTTCTGATGCCACGAATGCCTAGTTATCGAGCTCAAAATGTCATGATCGCGCGTATGAATGCTATCCAATCATAATAGCAAACGAGAAAAATTAAATATGTGGTGAAGATCGATCATAATGAAGCCAGGTTTTGAATAGCAGATTCCCCACACGACACAGTTAAGTTGCTTTCTAGTTTCTGCTACTCAACTCAAGCACGCACAAACTTGTTTTATAGACAAGGGGGCACGCATGCAGTTGAAAATATTCACGTATAAAAGTTAAACAAGGAAGCTATAAGCCAGCTAGAAGCATTATCGATCTATTGTAGTCGTCAAGTTCCTGCTTTCTTGGAGGTTTGCTTTTGCATTATATAGAGTATACGTACACACCACTAACACTATTAAAACAAGATTTCTGAAGTGCTGCATAACTAGCTAGGTTCTCTTTCTTTGTTATGAAAAGAAAAGAACGATCGAGATCCTCCATTCATTCACAATCGGTGTAATTTATTGGTGAATTGAGCACACAGATTAGATGAATTGTTGACCAAAAATAGTGTTAGTTACTGGCTAGGCCAATGATCGACATAATTCACATTAAACAAGCACTTGGGGAGGAAAAAGGCAAAAGCTGATGGGGGACAGCAAGTTCTGGACTCTAGTCGTTCGTCACTAGTGGAAAGTTTTGATGGAACATAAAAGACGTCCAATTTAAAACGCCCTCTTTGAAGTAGAAAAGTCTTAGAGTTAGACCTTAATAATCTTTCCCGATATTAATCATTTGATACATTTGGGCCGAAGTTATCATGGGCCAAAATTACATAATGGAATTTAGATTCATATATGTTCTTTTCTGGCCTGGCCCCTTATTGAGCTGGGTATACTGTTAATTGACTTGATTCAAAGCAGAAATGTGATGCATGAGTTCATTGAGTTGAGAGACCATTTGGTCCGGTTAGTCATCCATCAATGTCCCTCAGTCCCTGCCTCTTCTGTTTTTTTTTGCTACCTCAGCTGTTTGTTAGCTCGAGATATCTCTGTGAGGAGGACCTGAGGATTTTGGGACCCGTTTTGATACATAAAATCTCCTGGTCTTGATCTGTGTGACGTTTAGACAAGATGCATCACTACGAATCTGGATATTCAAAACCATTACATATTACTACAATCAGTTTTGTAATGAACATATACTTCGGATCCACGAGAGCAAAACCCTTAAATCTATTGTCGAGTAGTTGGTGGATATTGGGAGTTTGACGACATTTAAGTAATGAAATTCGATGTATCCATTCAATAACTTGTCCCCGTAGTTTGTAAAATATTAAAGCATTGTACGAAACAGATTCAATAAATAATGCCAATCTTGACACAAGTATTTGTAAGGTCTTAATTACCGACTCCCACCTTGCATTCCGATCATCCTATTGGCTTGAAAGAAGTTTTTAAAATTTTCTTAATTTTTGCTCTCTCTTTTCTCTCCATCGTACCAATTATAGAACGTTGTAGGACTTGTAGCCATGTGCGTGACCAGAAGAGTGAATGACTTGAAAACGAAATGTCTTTGGATGCCAACCAAACAAAGCATTCGAATTGTCAAGCAAGAAGTACTGAACTCGACTCGGCACCAACTCATCTTGTTTGGATTATCTATTTCATTTTCAGTGATGTTCAACAGGTTTTTGTCTTGTAATCGATCAGTTTGTTGCGTACTCTTGAACAAGAAATCACACATGAAATTGAGAACTTAGGTAAGAAAGATGGAATTTGGATAAGAGAACTAAACATTATATACATTTCAGAAGAAAACCCACGTCCCTAGTAAGCAATTACGTACATCGAACCAAGCTCAAGACAAATATTAAGCTACTGGGTCTTCCTACGCAGAGGTCTTTCCCAATTCCCACCGGCCGGTTTAGATATCTACCAGTAAACTATGCTCGATCTACCAAAATGGTAAATACCAAATCTCTCTACAACTGTACTAATTAACAGACATGTAAAGCATAAACAAGCCCTAGATAGATACAATGAGTTAAGAAATCAGAGCAGGGAGTGGACATCCGGGTACCAGTGTCTTTGTTAGCATGCTCCGTCGACTATCAGCCTTCCCTCCACTGTCATTTGCACACATTCCTCATCTTCTTTGCAGCCTTAACAAATCCCACAATCACCTGCAACTCGTCGATTTGCTACACAAATAGATCAAACAACAGTTTTAAATCAAATACTGCTGCTAATACTAATTGTCATGCAAAGTCACCCTGCACTAGGCAACCTAACATGCTCAAGTACTCAGAACTAGAAAATAAAGAGCAATGCTGGCAATTCTGAGTACCTGTGACATGAAATGCCTCTGAACAACATCTATGAGTTGCTCTCTTGATGGGTTTGGGACGACATCCACCTAAGGAAAGATCATTCACACATAAGTAATCAATGCAACACAATACACAGGACAATAATTCAATCTTGGCAGGTTTAACTATGAAGTACTCACAAGATTGAAGTGTCGGCAATATCTCCATAAAGCAGCCATCTCCAGTTTGCCAAGGTCAATTTTCTGAACAGAGAGATATTATAAGTTACAAACACCCTAAACAGATGACATGTTCCCAACTATGGAAGAAACAGTACAAGGACAAGGAGAGTGTCGGATGCTACTAACCATCGACCCTGACCCTCGAGGAGTAGAAACAGAACCCTTAGATTGTGAGTCACTGGAGAAAGATCTGCATATAGTCTTATGAGATGATGCACATGACTTGTGCACTCTATTTCTTGACCTTTGGAATTTTTGAGTATCATCAGATGCTGGGAAATGAAAATAATAGAGGCACAATAAGAAAGCATTGTAGGGACAGAGAAAAAGGGAGACAGTGAAATGAGACAATAAAGCTTTTATTTTATAGACAGAAAGCAGAAAAAGTTGAAGACACAATGGATCCTATGTGCCAAACTCTCCTACTTTCATATAGAACGTACTGCTCCAAGTTCACATTTAGAGAGGTCCCCAAAACGATTTAACCAAACCATGATGGGATTATGGCCCTTATTGAAAGTAATAGAGTAATGTTCCAGTCTAGTACAAATTTTGTCAGTCATTACCCAGACTACTTTAGAAAAGCAGATCAACATTAGTTAGCGAGTTCGAAACCAACTCACCCATGTCTGATACATTCCACTGCACATTCTCGAAATCAAGATCATCGTCGTCCTCCAGACCGGTAGGAGCTTCAAGTACACTAAGAGCATTCCTCTGAAGCTTCACTTCTATGCCATTTGTAAGAACCTGTTTGGAAATCATTAATTACAACTGATACCATTATCCAGTATAGCAGAGAAAAAAAGAAGATTAAATTTCAGTAAAATTCTAATCCCATATCCTTAGAAAATCCAATTCACCAAACAGAAATATATGGTATTTAGAGCTCAAAATAAGATTATGCCAGTTATTGACTTGCCTAAAATGTATTTAATGATAAGGCTCTCACTCAATCACAAATCTGAACATAGTGATTTTAGCAAAGTCCTATCAAGATATTAAGCTGAAATGACTACAAATAACACAATCCTCTGTTTATTTGATCCCCTGAATTAGTAAAATGACAGAGGAATTACGAAAGAGTAAGGTTAAGCAAAATCTCATCAGTGTTTCCAGCTTCAATTCTAGTAAAGTTTGTATTTTTTGAAATTAATTAAGCATTCAATCCGCAACGAGGACGAAATAAAATCCGGAAAATTAAACTGAGCAATGAAAACTAAATAAAACAGTGATCTCCTCCATGAAAAACAAATCATGAATACAGCAAATTAAATACAAAAAAAAATCAAAATTCAAGTACTATAATTCAAGTGCTGGACCATTTTGAACTCATGCGATCAAGTACACTAGTATTAAAAGTAAATAATTTAACACAGAACACTTCAAATTATTATTATTATTTTTTTTTAAAAAAGCAAGAGATAACAGTAAAAAATATTTTTCCTATAATATATAAATCCATTTTAACTCCCACTTTTGAAAGCCAAAATCTAGTCAATCAGCAGATCCAGTAGTAAAACAAACATGCAATTCCATCTAAATTTGATCCAGATTCAAAACAACAACAATTGTTTACTCCCTAAGCTCTCTCAAAATTACTTAATGCACAATTCCAAACAAGACAAAGAGTTAGAAGAAAATTACGAGCCAATGCCATCCGCCGAGTCCAACCGC
The DNA here is from genome assembly GCA_946800695.1 of Geum urbanum. Classification (NCBI taxonomy): domain Eukaryota; kingdom Viridiplantae; phylum Streptophyta; class Magnoliopsida; order Rosales; family Rosaceae; genus Geum; species Geum urbanum. The sequence goes on along the minus strand of OX327007.1, from coordinate 57,426,401 downwards.
CTTCTTGACGACGCCTTGTAATCCAACGAGCACCGACTTGGTCCTGTTGTTGCCGGTAACCACCACCTTGGTGTGACGTGGCAGCACGGAGAGCTCCTCCTCGCTACTGTCGCCTCCGCTGCCTACGCCGCCGAAGCTCTGCTGGAACTGCGCGAATCCGCCGCCATTGCTGACGGAGCTCTCCATTGCCTGAATCATAGCGAGTGAAAGTGAGTTGAGAGTGAAATTGAGTGACCAAAACGGCGTCGTCAGGACTCGAAATTGGATTTGAAAGGAAGATCGTGCATTGCTGGAGACGAATTTGAGAGAATCGGAGAGAGCTTGGAGGAAAACTTGATCGGAATTTGGGGACGTTTTGTAGAGAAGAAGAAAACAGAGAGAGAGAGAGAGAGAGAGAGAGAGAGAGAGAGTGACTGGTATTGTTTATTGGTGGTAGTGTTATGAATCCCGGAGACCTGAGGTTGACCAATGAGAGGGAACCACGTCGTGTGTCTCCCTAATAATGCGTTTTTGTGTGTGAGCGAGCAAAAATTAATTAAGCTGAGGTTTCGGGCATGATGCAGTACACCCCCATACGGCAGCGGTTTGGATTATTTTTTTTACTGTTTCTGTTGAAGAAAACTTACTGTGCGGGTTGACTCGTTTGACTAATGGTGAGTGAATGTGATGGTCAATTCTGTCTGGTTTTTGTCAAGTCACTCGCGTGAAAGACGGTGAGACATAGATGAAAATAAGGATTGATGTTTGAATATGTTGTTGTGAAAGTTGCTCAATCCTTTTATATTCGATTGAATACACATAGTTGGTTTGTTCGTTACACTCTTATAACTAGAATGAACATAGTTATATTCTTTTTATTTGAATAAATGCACATTTTAGATCTCATTAGTTGTTGAAAATGACGTCTTTGTCACTCAATTATAGTCAAGTTGTCTGATTTTTGTTACGTTACTCACATGAAAGACAATGAGATATAAATGAAAATAACGCTTGATGTTTGAATACATAGTTTTCAAAGTCGTTCAAATTTGTGATGTTTGATTGAATACATGTAGTTGATTTGTTCGTTACACTCTTTATGACTAGAATGAACGTAATTGTATTCTTTTTATTTGAGAAAATGCATGTCTTATATCTCATTAGTGGTTGACAATGACGTCTTTGTCACTCAACTAGAGCCAGTATGTCTGACTTTTGTTACGTCACTCACGTGAAAGACGATGAGACATCAATGAAATTAACGGTTGATGTTTGAATACATAGCTTTCAAAGTCGTTCAAATTTTTGATGTTTGATTGAATACATATAGTTGATTTGTTCGTTCTACTCTTATGACCAGAATGAACGTAATTGTATTCTTTTTATTTGAGAAAATACATATCTTAGATCTCATTAGTGGTTGAAAAATGACGTCTTTGACTCTTTGTCACTCAACCATATATAACATGTTTGTATGCTTCACCCGAAAGTGCTCGCATTCAAGAAAACGTATATTAAATGTCTGACGCAGTCTTACACCAACCTTGAACCTCGTTTGATTCCGATTGGATGTGCTTAACGCCTAATAGTATGCTCACTTGTGACATCTTTTAGAAATGCTCTCCTATTCAGTATTTACATAATTAAAATTCCACCCAAAACAAATTTAAAAGTTGGTGTATTTTGAGAATAAGTCTTTGATCCCAATAAAAATCCACATAAAATATATCCACAAGACCACCTTGGGCATTTTAATACTTAAATGCACATGATCAATTTAGGAATACTTGCATTATAAGGTGTTCTGACTTTACATAAATGGAAATTGGGTTGTTGGACAGTTGGACAAATCTCAAACCAGAGTGGTAATTTTTGTTCATGGTAATTTTCATTTTGTTTGTTAAGGAAGAAACGTTACGTGGTTTAATCTCGATGGGCCCATCGAGTAGAGTTCAAATCGAGTAAACGAGTGGACCCGGAAAGAGAGGAAGGCTCGACAGGCCTGTCGTCGGTGTTGTCTTATTTGAAATTGGAAATTGGGCTAACCCACTTGTACGCACAAAACCCAAATTGCGTATGAACGAAGATTACTAATTTGCCTTCTTAATTCCCGCCAGAGACATGAGCCATCGTGGCCGTTGATTCCCTCGGAGTTTTTTTCAAGCCGTGGGATTGGATAAATAGTAGTGTGAGAAAAGCAGACATGCTCCTAAACCATATGCAATTTACTGTATACATTTCCTCAAGCAGAGTTTTACTGTTCAAAGAGGGCGTTTTGGTCATAAAATTTATCATCTTGCACCGTGCGAGGATTTGCATAACCAAATCCTCTCGCTCTCTCTCGATCAGAGGCGTATCGAGCAGTTTCACTTCCTCTGCTTCGATCATATACTCTCACTTTACACATACATCTCGCTCTCTCTCGCGTTTTGATCTTCGTTGATTTCGGTTTTTGTGTTCAGGACTCTTCGAGATTAGGATTCTGATCGATCGGGTCGAGAACGTCAAGCTCCGGCGATCGGAAGTTCACTTACACGGCGGTGATCAAGTTTATCGTCGCTTCCATCTATGCATATTTCGAGAAACTGACAAAGCAACCATGGCGCTCTGCTCCTCAGACTTCGCCACTCTGTTACTTCTCCAAACTCGCCAACAACATCAGCGTGGTACCAGTTCTCTATTGGTTTCATGTGGGTTTTGTGTTTTTTTTGTTAACTAAATGAGTTTGTGCGTTTCATGTAGTGTATTATCCAATCAATAATCGCGTGGGTATTGCTTGATTACAAATGCCTACTGTAACTTCACTGAATGCAGTTAACATGTTTAGGGTACTATAACTTCACCAAATGCAATTAACATGTTTAAGACTGAGCATGTAGAAGATTAGAGTAGCTTATTGCATTTCGTGAAGATTAGAGTAACTTATACTCAAAAAGCTCTATCTGATTGATACATTACCTAGCTAGCTATATCAATCTGCCCTTTAGTATGTGACTATATACCATAACACAAATCGTATTCCAAATTATAGGTATACAATGAAAGGAAAGAACATAGCAGTAACTGTATAGATATACAATGAGATTTAGGCATAACTTAACTTGGGCAGAACAGAGGTAGCTAGAGATTAAGAAGGATTCATATAACTTAAGTGAGCAATTCTAGGTATTGTTTATTTAAACTTTGAGTTTTTTCGATTTAGGCAAATTTCCATTATTTTTTACTTTGCTCTTTATCTGCATTAAAGCATATTTTTGAACTTGGTTGTTGCCGTTATTTTTTCCTTTTCTTTGTTTGGTAGTATGGAGTGTTGTTCTCTGATATAATGGGTATATATGATTTTTGTTACCATACTATCATAGGTATTGGGCTATTCAATGTGTTTCAGTTTGTCATTGTGCTTTAGAATGAAGATAAAGCAGAAGGCTGGGAGAACGAGGAAGTTGATGAGCCTGAGGTATATAAATTTTGTGCCTTTGAACACATTAAGTTGCTTATTGTAAGTTTTAGCTTAATTTTGATGCTAAGTTTGATCTACTTATTGGTTGGTGATGGAAGTGATGGCGGTTGAATGGTGTTGCGCTAGATTTATGGCCTTTGGAGTTGCATTCGTTGATTAGATATATGAGGTTGGCACTCAATCCAAATTTTTCTGCTCAAAGTTAACATATGTCTCTGTGACCGAAACCGTTCATTTCATTTGCCAAGATAGCCATGTTGAACTCTATGTTGATAATTCTGTGACTGCTGAATGAATATTAATTTGTTGTGTTTCCTATTTTTAATAAAGAGCCTAAAAGAAGAGATTTGACTTTGTATTGATGGTAAATCTTTATATATACGCCTCTATATTTAAAGGGAGTTTTTATGTTGGAGCTTAGGTTCAGGCAGTGTGATCGATGAAGCTGATTTTTTAAAACATTAAATCAATAAGAATTTTTTTTATAACATTAGTCATCACTGCTTCAACTATAGCCCAAACCTGATTTTGTTAATAAACCCGATTTTGGTTCGTTGTTGTCTATGATAGTTTTTCGTTTTGGTATTGCCTTTTGGGATTAGTTCGATGTGCTCAACTGATTCGCATTTTTATGATTTTCAGAATCTAAATATGTTGATGGTGATATGTATTGTTCCCAACTCTGATTTGGAAATCTTATAGACCCAACTACAAGGTCAATGGAGTAGCTACTAGATTAAAGCTGCACAAAAAGTATATAAAGATGCACCCCATAGACTCTTTCGCTATGAGTTTAGCTTTCAATTTTAGTTTTGGTACTAGATTATTAGAATTGTTTTTTAAAAAAACAGTTTCGTTTATAAAAAATTAGAGAAATTGATAACATAACTTTGATTATTATCTTGATCATTTATCATCTTATCAGCCTATCATTTATAAGGGTCTCATTTATAATTAGACTGATCAAATATTTGCTTCTTTTCAATAAAGATATGTTTGTTTTTAAGAAATCATGGCAAAGTAGTAGCAACAGTTCTTTATCAGATTTTTCTTTTCAATATACTATCCATATCCCTCCGATCTGTATTTTACAAATTTGGGACCTTTAATTATTGAATTGTTGTTTACAGAGAGAGAATGGCCATATATTTAGTTATGCATGGTAGATTTTGGTCCAATCTCAATCTCGATTGTATCTTCCTTTTTGTTTACTGGTACATGTTTTTGTTAGAGGCAATTTATATTTACCCTAATACTTAAATTGCATAAAGAAAATTGAGTTCTGTGGTGGGAATGAAACTGCATTACCTGAAAAGATTATGGCTCGATTGTGAGTAACAATAAAACCTAATTGTGATTGAATTTCGTTTGTGAAAGGATTCGGGCTCAATAGTGGTTTCTATATCATGCATGATTCATATCATTTAGTTTTAGTCATTTCATAGTAACTGAAGAATTCAAGACTTTGGAATCGCAGTTGAGATAGAGAACAATTTTCTCTCTGTTTTCTTGATTAAGTGATTACAAGATTAATGTACAAAGTATATATATTACAATAGAGAAAGAAGATGTCCAACGGTTGCTGGAAAGGGGCTCAGGCACACAGACCAAGGGGTTGTACAGAGGGAGCATGCTGCAGCAGGGAAAGGGAAAGCAAAGAGAGCATGTTGCAGCAAGGAAAGGGAAAGCAGCAGCAGACACAGTACATAGTACACAACTCACATGTACAAAGTCAACTTGAACTAGATTAGTTCTATTAGGACTAATTTTCAACACTCCCCCTCAAGCAAGATCCAGCGGATTGATGGAGCCAAGCTTGAACATCAGAACATGAAAATAAGCTATAGGAAGAAGTTTGGTGAAGATGTCAGCCAATTGATCCTGACTTCGAGTATACACTGTTTAAATGGTTTTGGATTGAACCTGATTTCTTATGTAGTGGCAGTCGACTTCAATATGTTTCGTTCTCTCATGAAATACAGGATTGGACGCAATGTGCATTGTAGCTTGGTTATCACAATGTAGGAACATAGGTTTGGAACTAGTGAATCCCAAATCACACAGCAAGCTCTTTAACCAAATCAACTCACAGGCTGCTGAGGCCATAGTTCGATATTTTGCTTCTGCACTGGATCTTGCTATAACAGTTTGTTTGTTACTTCTCCAAGAAACAATGTTGCCTCCAAAAAATGTACAAAAACCTGTAGTACTTTTTCTGTCAACTTGGTTTCCTGCCCAATCTGCATCCACATAACCATGGATATTTGTGTGACCATTTTGTTTCAATAATAAGTCTCTTCCAACAGATCCTTTCAAATAGCGTAAAATGTGTTTGACAATGTTGAGATGAAAATCAGTTGGAGCATGCATGAATTGACTGATGATACTCACACTATAAGAAATATCTGGTCTAGTAATGGTAAGATATATTAGCTTACCAACCAGTCTTTGATAGTTGTTGATGTCCTGGAGAGGTTTCCCTTCAGTTGCCAAGTTAAACTTATTGTCTAAGGGAGATCTAGCTGGTTTACTATCCTGCATATCTGCCTCTTTAAGAAGGTCCATGGTGTACTTTCTTTGATTCAAAAATAAACCTTTGGTTGAAGAGGCCATCTCGATACCTAGAAATTACTTCAGGGCTCCCAAATCCTTGATGGCAAATTTTCCTTGAAGATCCCTTTTTAGAGCATCAATTTCTGTAAGACAGTCACCGGTAACAATCAAGTCATCCACATAGATCAGAACAACTAATTTTACCTTTTTTCCACTTCTAACAAAGAGAGAAGAGTCAACATTACTTCTGCAGAAACCAACTTCCTCCAAAACAGAATTGAGTTTTGAGTACCAAGCTCTTGGTGATTGCTTCAGGCCGTAAATAGCCTTATGAAGCTTGCACACCATTTCAGAGTCATTTTCTTGAGGGTGACCAGGTGGCAATTTCATATAAACTTCTTCTTCAAGTTCACTACGAAGGAATGCATTTTTTACATCCATTTGATGAAGGGACCAATTTTGGTTTACAGCAACAGACAACAGAACCCTGAAAGTGTTCATTTTAGCCACAGGTGTAAATGTTTCTTTGTAATCCACTCCATATGTTTGAGTGAACCCACGAGCCACTAACTTTGCCTTGAGTCTCTTAATGCTACCATCTGAGTGTACCTTGATTTTATAAATCCATCTACTACCAACAACCTTTTTTCCTTTGGGGAGCTTCATAATGCTTCACGTCTGATTTTCATGAAGTGCATTTAGTTCTACATTCATTGCTTGTCTCTATTCTTTTTGAGAATTTGCCTCTTCAAAACTTTGTGGTTCACGACAATTGTCAAGAGAGGCCAGGTAAGCAGCATATGGCGAAGACAATTTTCTGTAGTCAACAACACTGGAAATGAAGTTTTTGGAGACACAAGTAACATAGTCTTGAAGTCTTAAGGGCATGCTTCTGTCTCGAGGAGGATTTCTCCTAATAAGAGGAGGAATAACAGGTTCAGCAGGTTCAACTACTTCTGCAACAATAGTTGGATCAATCTCATAGTCCTCTACTTCAACATTGTTAACATTCAAGTCAGACACATTTTCTTCAAGATTTTGCAGATAATCTGGTACAGGTACTGGGGCAGTTGGAATATTGTCAGATGACACATTAATATAAGGTAGTGGAAACAACTCAGCATAGAACTCCCCCTTACTGTTGCTCTCCACTCTTGTATTAAAGAAGGGGTTGGTTTCCTCAAACTTAACATCTCTGGAAACAATCAGCTTTCTGGAATTGATGTCATAGAACTTATATCCTTTCTGAGTTGTAGAAAATCCCATAAATGCACACTTGATAGCCCTAGGTTCTAGTTTGTTTCGATGGCAGGCTTGTAAGTGAACAAAACATACACATCCAAATATTCTTAAATGAGATAAGTTTAATTTCCTTCCTTTCAACACTTCAAGAGGAGACCTGAAGTTTAGAACTCGGCTAGGTAGTCTATTGATGAGGTATGCACCAGTCAACACACCTTGTGACCAGAATTTTTTGGGAACATTGATCTGAATCATTAGAGCTCTAGTCTTCTCAAGCAAGTCTCTATTTTTTCTTTCAGCAACCTCATTTTGCTGTGGTGTTCCTACACAACTAGTTTGATGCAATATTCCATGTAGATTTAAGTATTTAGTCAGATTATTGGACATATATTCAGATCCATTATCTGATCTCAGGTTTTGGATTTTTGCAGATAACTGAGTGTCTACAAATTTTTGAAAACTATAAAAGACATCAGCCAATTCACTCTTAAATTTCAAAAGGTAAACCCAAGTAATCCTTGTAAAATCATCAACAAACGTTACAAAATATCTGAAACCATCGAAAGATTCTAGAACAGGCCCCCAAATATCTGAGTGGATGGTTTGAAAAGGATGGCTTGATCTGATCAGAGAAGAAACAAAAGGTAATCTAGTTGATTTAGACAGATGACATACATCACACATGATGTTGTCATTACATATATTTGGAAATAAGCTTAACAAAACTTTGTCTGAAGGATGGGCCAATCTCTGGTGCCAAAGCTGATGATGATGATCTTGGGAAGAAGAAAGACTAGGACTGACTTGGAGAGCTCTGCACTTCTTAGGCAGATATTACAGACCATTTAGGAAGAAACCTTCACCAATCATCCTCTTGGTGATGATATCCTGAAACACAACTTTGTGAGAATAGAAGGTGACAAAACATTTTAGGTGGTTTGTGATTTTTCCTACTGATAATAGCTGAAAAGGAAATGAAGGAACAAAGAGAGCCTCAATTGAAGTATCTGACATGATTTTAATCTTCCCTTTTCCACAAACAGAAGCATTTTTTCCATTTGCAACAGACACGTAAGAATTTAAAGATTTAAAGTCAACCAAATCAGATTTATGGTTTGTCATGTTGTCTGTGGCACCTGAATCTACTATCCAATAATCATCATCAATACTTAATTCTAAAGCTATGGAGAAGGATTGAATGATACCTGGGATATCAGCCTTAGGGACATGATCAACATCTGCTAGGAAACCAGCAAACTTCCCCAATAATGCAGTATGATTATCTCTTCCAAAATCAGTTACTTCTTCTCTTCTAAGCTTTTTTTGTTGAAGGAATGTTGCAAACTCATTGATCAAGGTTACTGGATTAGAGGTGGAGCTATGAGGTTCCTCAGAAGTTGAGACTATCAAATTTTCCTTATGTGTGGAGTTTGACCATGATTTCACTGCATTCTTGCACTCCTTGACGTATTTTTGTTTTAATTCTGGATGCAGTATCCAACACGTATCTTTGGTGTGACCAAGATGACTACAATGGTCACACTTCAGATCTGGCCTTCTTCCTCTATAAGTCTTGGCATTGACAGACTTTTCAGTGTAAGCTCTAGCTTTAGAACCACCAGGTTTAGCTTCAGATTCATCACCTTTTTCTGCACTTCTACCCATTGGATAGTTGCACAAACATTTGCAAATGAGGGAAGCTCGAGATTCATCAGTATGTGGCTCCTCACATCTTCATATTCAGAACTCAAACTTGAGAGTAACTGAAAAATCTTGTCTTCTTCAGCTCGCTTAATAAGAAGAACAGAATCAGTGGTGTGAGGCCTGTGGACATTCAGTTCATTCCACATACAGGTTAGTGTTCCCAGATGTTTAACAAAGGTATTCCCTTCTTGTTGAAGCTCAGCAATATCCTTCTTTAATTGAAAAACTCTGGCAGCATTGTTCTGGTTTCCATACATTTCGTTTAAACTTTTCCATAAGTGCATGGAAGATTCAGAATAGTTGAATATATCAGCTATCTTTGATTCATAACTTGCTGATACTTACACAGCCAAGTATCATAACCATCACTGAGTACAGAAGGCATGGCAATAGCACCATTCACATATCCTAGTTTAGACTTCCCTCCAAGAGCAAGAGTAATCGATCTTGACCAGGGAAGATAATTAAACTCATTTAGTACAGTTGAGCAAAGACGTAAATTTGTGTTCACCTCTTGCTCATAAGAAGTTGCAGCGGAAAGATGAGTAGACTCCAGGGAGGACTCTTCTGTTTATGGCATTAAAGCAAAGAGACTGAATGTGGTGTAAAACTGGAGTGTACAATAAGAATCAAAAGAGATAGGACACTATTGTTCTTGCTTTGATACCATGAAGAATTCAAGACTTTAGAATCACAGTTGAGATGGAGAACAATTTTCTCTCTGTTTTCTTGATTAAGTGATTACAAGATCAATGTACAAAGTATACATATTACAGTAGAGAAAAGAAGATGTCCAACGGTTGCTGGAAAGGGGCTCAGGCACACAGACCAAGGGGCTGCACAGAGGGAGCATGCTGCAGCAGGGAAAGGGAAAGCAGCAGCAGACACAGTACATAGTACACAGCTCACATGTACAGAGTCAACTTGAACTAGATTAGTTCTATTAGGACTAATCTTCAACAGTAACATAGAGGTTCCATCACTTGAACAAAGATGAATATAGGTCTCCATTCTATAAATTGACTTTGGTTGAGTGCTTGGTTGGGTCCCTTCGTTTGCTTTGCTTATGTATTTTTTTGTATGGTTATATAAGAACAGTTCCTACATATTTTGTATTGTATTGTTTTGCTTGAACTTTTATTATATGGTTATATGGTAACAACTGCTCTTCTATTTTTGGTTTTTATCTTTGAGGATTTTGATGTAATACTATTTAGCATCAAATCTGATTTAGGGTCTGCTAAACTAGCAGATGAATGATGACATTATATCTACATGAGAGAGTAATGATATTTAGCATCAAATATAATTTAGGATCTATCAAGGATTCACTTCAAATCAGAAGCTGTTTTTTTTCGATATTATTTTAGTTTTATTTTTTATTTTTTGTGAATTGAAGTTTGAGGTTTCCTTATTTTTTATAGGTGTCTATTAGCCGAGCTCTTCTCAATTTTGATTTCTATGTTCTCGAATCAGTTGACAGATTTTCGATCTCACGGTTAATATTTTTCTATCATTTTTTTGGGGTTTTTTTTGTAGCTTTTGGGTGATTGGTTATTGGACATATGGTTTTCATTTAGTTCAGTTATTTTTTTCGATTCTTTTTGGATTGGTTTTTCATATTTTGAAATCAGTTTCATTCTATGTTTTCTTCTGTAGATCGATTTGTTGTTTTATCGGTTGCGCTTAATTAAAAAATGGATAATGCTAACTAATATGTGACTCTCTTTTCCTCTTGCACAATGATTTCACCGGTTTGTTTGTTACAGTCATCAATATTGTTAGTCCTATTTTTTGTTTTGGCTATTTACAGAATACTGGTAAATGGTGATCATGTGGTTTGTCTCTTCTATTTCATAATGCTTGATAGTGGTTCTCTTTTATCTCTTACATCAGTTTCAGTTGGTAGTCTTTCTCTTTTATTACCTATAATGAAAGGCCTCGAGAACAACTTAAGGCATATTTCTTACATGTGCAAGTGCTCAGTTTGGGTAAGAATTTTTAGTTTATTTATAATTCTTAGGTATGTTCTCCGAATTTTAGTCCTCTGATGACAAAATTTTCTATTATTCAGCAGGTATAGACTATGGTTCTTACTAATGTACTGGTTTACTCTTTATCCTCTCTGAATAAACCATGCCAAAAGCAAACGCGTTAGTGTCGTCATGTGGATGCACTAGGAAATTCTATGTCAAATATTTTTTTCCATTATAGTTTAGTAATTATAAAGAAATGACATTTTACATTCTAATTTTCAGCATATCTTCATTTTTCAGTCAGAGGATCTATTATTGTCAGTTCTTTCCTTTAGTTTTTTTATTATCATATGATCTTCTTGGGAACAAGTTGTAAGGTCAAAAAGTAGGAAAGATTGAAGCAGGCGAAGAGTAGAGATGAAGTTTGAAGGAAGACATGAAAGAAATTAAAGCTTAGTGTAATTTGTAACTTTTTAATCATTTTTTTTTACATTTTTGTTCATGTATATTATTGAAAGCTTGATAATGAAATGCCTCTTCGTCAAAAAATCGCCCCAAGGGGCTGGCAGTCACCTAGTGATGAACAAAGTTGAAAGGCTAGTTTAGATATGATAGGGACAAACCCAAAACATGGAATTCAATATCTTGGCCTCCCTTTCTTTTACTTTAATATATAAACCATGCTCTAATAATCGTTTAGTCGCATAATTTATGGAGTAATTCTATAACGTGCGGCAATGACGAACCCAAGATTTTACTTTAAAGAGAGCGGAGTTTGTTTTACTTCAGAGGAGGTGGAGATTTCTTGTAGAGAGAATGAAACACTAGAGTTGTATATATCAGCCCACATTAGGAACAAATTCTTACCATAGGGAAAACATTTGCATTATGCTATAGAGAAAACACCATTTAACTTGACCTGCAATATTCCATTTATAGAATTTGTAATATATATCAGGGCATATTACTACGTACCCATTTGTCTGGGGGAGACCGCCAATAATGTGCAGAACACGTATGTTCAAATGAGTGATCTACAATCTAGTTTTTCTCATGTACTATTCATAGATGTCTTAACGCGGGTAAGATTATGACAGGTGTCCCGCAAACTATATGTGCACTCACAACTAATATAGAGGAATCTAGTAACTATTTAGTACGTCTATTTTAACCGATAGTGTAGAGTTAAAGGTTTCTTATATTTTGTAGCTCACACCGCAAAAGTAAATTAAGATGATGATTTGAATTTTTGACTGTTGTCTTCTTTTGATAGTTAATATGAAGAGGTTAAATTGTTTACTCAAGAATTGTTTTTACTTGATAAGATAACATCCACCATCATTCGATTACTCGTTCCGGTTATAATTTCATCTCCTAGTCACCAAATTCAAATTATTGGTAAAGATTGATGAGTACTCCTGATTCGAAACACACACACACACAAAATTCATGAATTATAAGGGAAATAGACTAGTGAGAATAGGTTGTACAAAATAAGGTGCCGTCAAATTCAAAGAACATGCTCAGCTGCTCCTATCTTAAAATCCAAAGCTACTAAAGTTCTCAGCAAACACATGTGACGGAGTATCTAGATCAGGTCAACTGTCACTTGTTGTCCTTACTCTTTTAAAATCGATATTCATATATTTTGGTGTAGTCACAAGTGGGTGGGTGCTCAGTACCAAGTCCTTGCATGCGTGGTCGATGACTCGGTATTCTCTTCTAATTTTTCGACCTAACCAATTTTATCGTTCCTCTAAAAATAAAATAAAAATCGTTGCATGCAGCGTTCGTCAAGGACTTTGGACTATGGGGGATATTAAATACATCACCAACTGAAAAATCTTTAGGATAATGTAGGTGGGTCGACAAAAATTGACAAGAGTAGAAGAAGAACAATCATGGAGGACAAAAGAGTATTATACAAGTAATTCAATCTGGCCCATTGGGCTTCCATCTGGTCCAATCAGAGGGAAAACATATAGAAAAACTGTGAAAGTGTAAGATCCAGTTGGAAATGGGGTAATCTCACTACCTCTGAACACATTGTAAACAAATCATGTGTATGATTTGTTATCTACGAAATTAACTAGACGTGTAGAACCAGAAACATGAGACTAAGTTGAGTAAGTTCTTCTAAAATGGGATGAAACAGAAGTACTTCTTCTTGGGCTTTTTGGTTCTCACCACAGTAGTAGTAGCCTTGTTCTCTTTTTCTCGAGTTATTGCTGTATGCGACTTTGAGAGACCTTCATTCCTCTCATCACATAAAGCTAAAGTGGGAATCGAAGAATCATTCTTGACCATTTCTTTACTTGTAGATTTGTTCAAAGATCCTGTAAACCAAACATGAGAGTTTCTTTTAGATTTCTGAAACTGAAAAACAAAATTAAAAAAATGGTGATATTGACCGTAAGCATTTTTAATGTACCTGAGGCTGCATACATGACCAACTCATCTGGTCTTTGAGATACTTTAACACTGTAGTTGCAACCTGCATTAGTGTTCACTTGGTTTTGCCTATTTGAGTGCTCTAGTTCTTCCAATAATGCCAAGGAATCAAAGCATTCATCGGATGACATAGTCACGCAACTTGAATCTGAACTAGATGAGAACGATCCTGGCCTATCGAGATCTAACAATTCTATGTAGTCACCTCGAGAGATAAAATCATCCATTTCAATCTCAGGCATGATTTCTACGTGATGATCTGGAAGTCTTTCTATAACTGTCAGTGTTCCTGTTTCATTATTGATCACCTGTAGATCAAGTTTGTATCAAAATTTCAGTTAGAACTTAGATCATAACACAGCCTGTTCTAAGAAGTTAAAAGCTGTATCACATATCATGTGGTTGTGAACTAAGCCAAACATTCCCTGTCAGCATAATGTGGACTTGTGATTGATGCATATTCAATATGACATAGAATCTGGAAATATTTTTTGTCTAGTTATCTCATTGAGGTGTATATTCCCAAAGTGAGTTAAGATTTAGTTACTAGATTACATGGTAATAATTAGATGTACTTTATTTAGGATTCATTGCCATGGACAATTCAGGCATGGCATCTATATCGAATGCGTTCTTGTCTAAATGTCTTTGTGAACGGTCTTGGTTTAACTTAAGCATACTCGATACATGACGATGATGCTAACCTGAGTATTGCTTGTGGAAGCATTTCCATGACGATTTTCAGCCAGTGAAACAACCAGTTGAGTTGAGTGACTAGCATCACAAGAAGTAACCAACTTCTCAAGACTTTTGCAGTTTGATTTTGGTTCACAGCCGACTGATTGGACTCTACAAAGTAAGCTGGTGTCCTGCACATTATCCAACCAAAGTTAGCAAAAAGTGGCAGTTGGCTATAGATTACAGAACAGAACACACAAAGTTAGCACACCTAAAGTACCTTTGGCTTAATGTTCTCGGAAACTTTCTTCTGAGTTATCCAGTACTCTTGCATCACCCAATTGGTTTTACGTTCATGAGGCGCTCGGCCTTCAGAAAATTCAAGAGTAGCCATCCAACCACAGATGATGGAGTTTGAGAAGATTTTACTAGCCTCCTGTTTAGTTCTCCAGTATCCAAGACTTGTCTCTTTGCTCTCATTAGAACGAATCAAGTACCAAAAACTACCTGCATTCCAAATAGGGCTTTATAAAATTGAATTACCGATTCATCCACTTATAATTGTTGAAGAAATTAAGAATATTACCAGCTGGTAAATTCGAAGGCAAGTACTGGTAAGGATTTAGATCATTGATCACATTACTCGGAAGTAGCGATCCATTCATAAGTTTCTGTAAAATCATACATAGCTCCTCATTTGTACAGTTGAGACCAATATCAGCAGGAACAACAGCAGCTTGTGAACGCATCGCAACCAAATTGTCTACAAGAGATTACAAAATTCACCAATGATGAATCAACTATCAGTGTGCTTCAACATTTCAAGCTGAAAACTTTGGTTCTTCAAATCAGAAAATGTTCAACAAAAAAAAAACACATCTTGCAAGAGTGTCACAATTAGAAGATGTTCTTGCATTACATTACAAACGCAGCTCAGATGAAATAAGGGCATATATAACTGAGATGTCACCCAAGATTACATAACTTACTAACCAAAATCAGACAATCATGACCAGTATCAGAAGGGGTGTTCTACAATACTCCGGAGTACAAAAACTCCCCAGTTTTGGAGCGTCAGATTACTTCATTTCTCCGGAGAGTACTGTAGAACACCACAATACCAAAACTGGAGAATTTTTGTACTTCAGAACACTAAAGAATTTTCGGTATCATAATGCATCACATCAACAAGAACTTACTTCATCGAATTCCACAAATTACATTACTTCCCACTAAATCATAACTCAATCTTTCTCCTACCGAACCGAAAACTGGCCATTATTATTATGAAGTAGCACACAGTATGGTATACGATATTAAAACAATCTCAGCTGGCTGGCGGTGATCGAGTTCAAAGTTCTAACCTTTTTCGGCTTCTTGGGACGACGCGTACGATCAGGGAAGGAGTCTCTCCTGTTGACTGTTTGGTTTTTCCTTAATCGCTAATCCAAAGTGTCTGGACAAACTGATATATGCCGTACATATAGGGATGCCGTGAACAGTGGCAGTGACCGGAGTGAGGTGAGTTAACCGTGGTTGAAAGCTTTTTGATGACGTGGTGGTTCCTCGTTGGAGCAGTTACGCCATCCGATCATTTCTTTCTCCTCCTCTTACTCTCTCCACTCCAACTTGCCGTCCTTTCCTAGAAGGTTCCAAGTTCAAGTTGCTCCAAATAGCCCAAATGTTCACCATATTTAGATTAGAAACGACGCTATTATTCTCATGCGTATGCCGCTGACATCATCAGACCATTTTTTCAATACCAATGCAACTTCGTATGGAAAGTAATAGAATTGGAACTAGTCTTTTGTTGAACACATGAAAGATATATATAATGCTACACGGGCAGAAATTAAACTCGAGTGGAATTTGAATTATTAAAAAATAATTTTTTTTCGAGGATATAGATTGTACGAAATTTTTGAGGTAAGAAAATAGAGCTCAAATGAATATTTATATTAAATCGAAGAAATTGTATAAAAGAGATGTGATTTGAATGAATCTCTTTATATATGACATAAATGATTAATGTAACTCAAATTCTTAATTCAATCAACCATAGATTATAAATTCAATTTGTTTGGGCCTAAAATAAAATATTTCATATTGGGTTTGAATGGCTGAAGTCTTGGCGAGCGGCCCAAGAAATGGCTGAAGTCTTGGCGAGTGGCCCATGAGTTATAAGGAGCTTGGCGAGCAGTCAAGTATAGGAAGTTAAGTTCAGTTAGAACTGTGATTCATTAGTTAGCTGATTCCATGCGGCTTGGATGTCTATCATTTCTGTTTTATTTCAGATAGGGTTCTTTGATAGAAGAGTTGTGATAGTATTGAATATCTTTAAGGATTAACAACCCGTGTGCTGGTGTCGGAGTTATATTGGGATTCTAAGAGCAGGAACAGAGGAAGTTTAGTAGAATTGAATGACTGCTGATATGCGAGTATATAAGGAGAGTAAGAGCTTTGTGGAAAAGCCCCCCCCCCCCTTCCGAAAAATACAAACAAACATTTGCTATACGCAAGTACACCTAAACAGATATCTCGTCTTCGAGATTTATTTCCTCTTTGCAACCAGAAAGTCAAAGCGCTTGTCACCTGTAGGCTGAGAGTGTTGCGACTCCAAGGAAGCAATTGCAACAGGAAAGTTGAAGAGCTTGTCGCCTGTAGGTCGAGACTTTGGATACTCAAAGGAAGCGAGTGTTCTCAATACACATCGTCAGAGAAGTTGCTCTGCTTTGCACGGATAATGGCGTGTGGGGTATCGATTTCGAAGATTCTGCTAAGAGACGCATATCCAAAAGTCCTAGGTTACTAGGCGAGAAGGACCTATTCAGACGGGGTTGGTGCTCTCCCCGTCTGAATCGCTTTATATAGAAGTCAGGCGGCTGTAATCAGTTCATATTCCGTTGAAGAACGGTGGCACTCCAGCACACGAAGCACATGACACAGGATAAACCGGCACCCGCGGTTAAAACTATCCGAACCCATAAAAGAGACTGCTTCGTGGAAGGATCTCTCCACGGGAGATATTTTGCGCTCGAACACAATTTAAAAGCATGGCTCTAGTTTTTACCCCAATATACAGTTTCATCTAAAAATATATATTATACGTAGGTTTATAACTTTATAATTTTATGAATGAAGAAGAAAATTAAAAATGCAAGACTAATTTATGTGGTAGATTGACTAAAGACTTAAAGATGGGTATAAAACATGTACATTACTTTTAAATATTAGAGAGGAAAATTATGCTCTAATTTATTTGTACACAGAGAAACTTTCAACATCTTAATCTAATTTTCTATTTTTCCTATATATTTATATCCCTATATATATGTATAGCTTAGCCATGTATATATTTTATTTCCAAAATTTTGGGTGGGACTTGAGTCCCACTCTAGCATAGTGTGGTTCCGCCATTGATGCTACATGAAAATGGTATTAATGGTAGTAAGAACAACGATACTTAAAACACTACATAAAAACTATGTGTATACTATTTACTTATAAGTTATATCCTAACGTACACCTAATTTATTAGATCGTATAGAAGTTCACGAGTTTAAACATTCTATACACCAAATTTGAAATAGTATAATCTATATCGAATCTATCCTAAATACCTTACATTATTTCACAAATATATCAAAAGATCAATCTGAATTTTAAAACTTTCTGGCAACAAATTAATAGACTGAATTGCTAATTTGACAAAAAAATAATTGTTAATTTGACAACCTTTAGAAATGCTCATTTTGTTTGTTGATATTAAAACGATAATTGGTATCCGATAAGATTTGAACTCTCGAGTTGTGACTCAACAACCAAAGTATGAATTCTAACTGCTGGATTTCAACTCACTCATACATTTAAAGCATTTAAAAAAATAAAAAATAAAAAAATGTCCCTAAAAAATAATCTTCGTCATTAGTTGGTACAAATAGTTATAGGCCTTTAATTGGGCTTGGGCCTTAAATTAGTGGCCCGTTTAATAAGCGGGAGATTTTCTCAAACCCACAAAAACCTCCGCGCCGAAAACCGCGAAACCCTCCGAGTCTGTGTGTCAATGGAGGACTCGAAACCCAGCACAACTAACGTCACCGAGTTTCTCAACTCAGGGATTTACCGGCTCGAAGATTGGAACACGGTTTTCATCGACCCGGTTCGCGTTCTCAACCGCTCCTACACTCGATTTAGGGTTTCATCTTCCGCTCACTACTGTCGCGGATTCGAATCCTCCACGTGTCCACCGGAGCCCACCACCGTTTCCCGAAAGCGAAAACGGAAGGCGAAGAAGTAGAAGCCTCAAGCTCTCAACGAAAGAGAGCAAGTCGCCGATCTACGCCACCAGGTAATTTTTTTTTTACAGCTCTGCGTTTTCCACAGTAAATTTGTGGAATCTAGGGTTAATTTGTTTGGTGACTATGTTGTATTGTAGAGAGTGAGACCTTTTTTACTGAAGGCGCATTAAGCTTTGGTTAAAGAAAGTGAGCTGTTGGACGCTATGAGCAATTTGAGAGGTGGATTTGGGGATTCGAGTTCGAATACAGGTGTTGTTGAACAGTCATTTGTTGAGCTCGCACAGGTTTGGCAGGCTCCTCACTATGAGATTAGTCTAAATTACGAAGTAGGCGAAGATCGAGGTTGGTTTTCTTAATCGATTTTGTATTTGCATATACGTGGAGAATTTTGAACATTTGGTCATGACTTGATCGATTTTGTGTTTGTTAGGCACTCACTGTGGACAATGTGTGCTCCCTGTGTTTAACAACTTGGTTGTGAATGACACTGGTGATGATGTGGAGGCTGATGTTTTGAACAGTACATATATTATGCCGCCGAGGAGTTCTTTTTACATGGTATGCCGACTTAGTGACTGGTTTTCATCTTAGACGCAGCGAAATTCTGTGTAGTTGGTTTTAATATGTTTCTCATATGGTTTGTTTTCTGTGATGTGGAAGCCAGATATGGGGCAGATTCGCAATCTAATTCCTGGTAATTCCTGCTCTCATATATCAGCATAAACTGCTCAGTTTTCAAAAGAGTAGATTGGTATTTATGAGGAGTACAGATACCGAAACATTTGAAAGGGTCAATTTAGTTTACTATGGAAATTGTCACTTGACCTTTTATTTCTCGTAATGCAGTTGAGTCTGATTCTGGCTTCAATCTTATTGTTGTTGATCCACCATGGGAGAATTCGAGAATGGAAGTGCTCGGCAGAAGTCAAGGTTGGCATTTGTTCTACTTATCTGAGCATCTTGTATGAATGCATTTATCTCTTTCCATTAGAATTACTGTTGCGATAGTGGTTTTCTCATAATTTGTAGGTACGAAACCTAGCCAAACCAGTATTTCTTGTCGCTTCCGATCAAGAAACTATGTCACACAGATGGGGCACTTGTCGCACTATGGGCAACAAATAGGGAGAAGTTGCGTGGGTTTGTAGAGAAAGAGCTTTTTCCTGCTTGGGGAGTCAAATGTGTTGCTACTTTCTTCTGGCTGAAGGTTTGTGTGTGTGTGTGATTAGTTCTGAATATGAGTTTTGGCTTCCATACGACTCAAATGTTCTGGTTTGTTTGAATTCTCATAGGTGAAAGCAGATGGTTCATTGATTTGTGATTTAGCTTGTTTCATCATAGGCCTTATGGGCATCTGCCATGGGAAGGTTAGCTAGCTTTTACCATCCCAACAATAGTGCCATCATTTCTTATGCCTACTGAATTTCAGTTAATTTTGCCCAAGTGATCATTTTGATACTTGTGATATTGATACTTTGCAGGCTATAAACTCTGAAAACGTATTGGGTGTGGAAACTATTCCAGATAATCAAATCATATTAAGCATACCGGGGGATTACTCAAGAAAGCCCCAAATTGGAGGTGATTTACTACTTATCATAATCCTTTGAGGTTACAATTTGCTTTTGCTCTAAATGTATCTAGTTTTCAAGTAGGCAATGTAGTTACTCATACCTTCAATTATGTACCTTTTACTAGGACTGTTGCTGGACTATGCTCCAAGGCTCAAAGGGGGACGACACATTGAACTTTTTGCCAGAGAAATGACAGCTGGATGGGGTTCTTGGGGTAATGAACCCCTTCATTTTCAGGTGTCGAGGAATTTTGTGACGAAACTGTGCTAGTAGTATTATAGACTTTTACTGTTAAGGTCTGTATCAATTAGCAAAAGCTGTGAGCTAGTATTTTCGGCTGTCAAGTACTTTGTCACAAAAATACCAAATTGGATAGTATAATCTTTCGATCTATGAACTTCCTCTCTATTCTAGTGCAAATGATCATTGATATTACAGATGAAAATTGGAAGTATATGACTTGTGGTTAAGTGTTCCTCAGTGGCCCAGTTCTCCTTGCTGACAATTCTCTAAAATGCTAACAAGGTCGTTGTAGTATAGTAGTAAGTATTGCTGTCTGTCACGATGGGCATGTTTTTTTGCCTCCTTATGTTTCAGTAAAAGAAAATTTATTGAAAAATTTCAATAAAAGGCGAAGCTGTAAAAATAAAAATTAATGCCTAGTTAAAATAATTTTTTTTCTCTTTCAAAATAAAAGGTAAATTTCTTTGACAATAAAGGCCAAGTAAAAAGTAAAAAAGTAAAAAAATAACAGTTAAAAAGTAAAATAAAAACGGTTAGAAAAAGTATAAAGTAAAACGGTTAAAGAAAATGGGTGAATATTATAAAGTAAAAAGTAATAATTAAAACTGTTAAAAAGTAAAATAAAAGTAAAAATTAACGAACAGAGAAAAAAAGGGTGAATATTAAAAAGCAAAAAATAAAACTTAGTGAACATAAAAAAAATGTAAATAGTGAACGACGTGAACAATAAATTGGTAAACAAAAAAAAAGTGAATATTAAAAAAATAAAAAATAATAAGTAAAACTGTAAAAAATGAAAAATAAAAATTGGTGAAGAGGACGAAAAAGAGAGTAAAAAGTGAATCAATAGTGTGAAGAGTACTATAAATAGTAACTCACGGTCATTATATTAGAAAGTTTAATAGGAATGAAAGGCTAGAGAGGCAGAAACAGAAGGAGAATGTCGACCATGAATAAGAGAAAGTAAAAACCAACAAATGGGAAAAAGCGAGATTATTTAGCAAGATTCTAACTAGGTATACTAATATTGGTCAACATTCCATTATCCAACACATCAAGTGTTCATCGTTTTTTTCTCATGTTGCATTTCGTTAGACTCGAACAGGTTAACAATCGTCAATGGTCATTTTTGAGGTTAAATTCTCTCAGAATTGGATGATCCGATCATGTTAATGGTTAAATTGGATTTCATTTTTAGAAACAATGATCAGGTTATTCAAAGTGAAGGAAAAGCAACAAGAACTCGCTGACAATGCCAATGAGACACCAGTCAGGAAGCAAAATACAGGGGAATTACGTGTTCAGAGAGATCTTTTCTTTTCTTTTCTTTCTTTTTTTGGCTATTGAAATCTTTGTTCATCGCAACCTCAATTTACTCAATCTAGTTTTTCTTATACATATATTTGTATGATTTTGGGAGAGCAGATCTTTATGTTGAAATGTGAAACACAGAAATTGTTGGAATAGATTTTCAAATATAAGGAATCAATGCATATATTGTAGGAATATGAAGTAAGTACAAACCATTGTGATTATTTGTAATCAACCAACATACTGGTCTGTAACGGATGCGATGATCCAAAGGGTAGGGCTGGATTCGGTTGGTATACCAACTTAAATTAACAATACCATGTACCAACCAACTTATGATTGGTAGGAAAAATGTTCTACCAATACCAACCATCGAAGTTGGTATACCAACTTCGTTGGTACGGTTGGTATTCGGTTGGTACGGTTGGTAATGGGCCTCTACCAGCTTATGATTGTGGCCCAAAAATAAAGGCCCAACAGAAAAGCCCATCATCATTTATCACTTTGTTGTGATTTTCATGTTTCATCTGGACAACAAAATTAATTCAAAAAACTTATCAAATGAGCGAATCAATAATGCAATACAAGTTTACAATATTACATCACATCACACCATCCCACAACTAAAGTGAAGCAAAAATCAAGTTTTAATTCAAGCAAACCCAACATAAACAAAGAAACATTTAGGTATTTTAGGAATTTTACTATTTTACCTTAAAACATGGTACGGTACGGTAGTACCAAGTTTGTAAAAGTTTGTACCGAGTACCTACCAACATTGCAATAGTGGTACGGTAGTACTGTACCAACAGTTCGGTTACCAACTTTTCGGTATACCAACATAATTGGTACGGTTGGTACATGGTTGGTACGGTTGGAAAATAGTTAAATTGCCAGCCCTACCAAAGGGTATGCTTGAATGCTCCAATAGATAGGAGTGCTCCCGCCCCTCCCAAATCAATTAAGATTTTCATATCATCTCTTCTATATTGTTCTAACAATCTTCCATTAGTTATTTCTAGTTGTAAACCAATAAAATCTAGAGACTATTATTATGCATAAATAGTTTATAGTAACCTTGAACCCTCTTGTAAAACCTTTAATCGAGTGTTGGGTTGATCTTCGTTAGTGAAAAACGACGATCAACATTAGCAAATTGCTAGGCTTCATTGTATCCTAAAAGCTTATTTGATTATTCCTCCTTGCACACTAAGTAGTGGGGCAAATAAAATCTAAAGAAAAGCGCAAAAATTTACATGTCTTTAAAGCATTTTTCCTTCTCTTCTCATACCCACAAACACAAAAAAATTCCAACAGAAATACTGTTTAGGGTTCTGACTCTCTAACTAGTTATTGTTACTTGTTATCTGTAATGCGGCATGAGTGGCATCTAAGAATACAAGATATGCTCTCTTTTTATTGTTAATGTAGATATAACTGAGTTAGTCCTCACTACAACATTTTTGCCCATTACCGGCGAGATCACCGGAGACAAGGCCGGCGACCGGAAAAGTCGCCGGTAATGTTGAACATTACCGGCGACTTAGCCCGTCGCCGGTAATGTCGCCGGAATCTCGCCGGTAATGTTGCAAAACATTACCGGCGACTCCAACCGTCGCCGGCAATGTCTAGGGAGACATTACCGGCGATTTTCCGGCGGGAATTTCGCCGGAAATGTCTCCCTAGACATTGCCGGCGACGGTTGGAGTCGCCGGTAATGTTTTGCAACATTACCGGCGAGATTCCGGCGTAAAGTCGCCGGTAATGTCTTCATTTCCGGCGACTTACTCCGTCGCCGGCAATTGTAGTCGTTAATCGTACGTAGACGGAAATTGTAGTCGTTAATCGTACGTAGACGGAAATTGATAATCGAAATTGTAGTCGGAAAATGTAGCCGGAAATCGTAGACGGAAATTGTAGTCGTTAATCGTAGACGGAAATTGATAATGGAAATTGTAGTCGGAAAATGTACGTAGCTGGAAATGGTACGTATACGGAAAATGTAGTCGTTAATCGTACGTATACGGAAATTGATAATCGAAAATGTTGTCGGAAAATGTAGTCGTTAATCGTACGTATACGGAAATTGATAATCGAAAATGTTAGGGCTGGGATCGGTACGGGACGGGTCGGGATTCGACCTATCCCGATCCCGATCCCGAAAGTAAAATTGGGATCGGGACGGGTCGGGATTCGATCATCACTGACTTCAACAAGTTCATCATCTGATTCATCATCAACTTCAACAACTTGTTTCTTTCCCTTGAATGTTGGAGGAGGACAGTTACTTGAAGAGGCTGTGCTTACATGCTCTGAAAGACAAACAATTTCATTTAGACATTTAGTTGTTAGAACAACTCAAGAACATGACATTATTCTTCTTTGTATATTCTGAATCTTGTACATGATCAATATAGGAATTCAATGAGGATCTGTCATAGACCAATCTATGTTTTCGAATACATAGTTATATCTGTGTATATATTGCAGTAACTTCAAAAGGCACATCAGTTCAACAGAACTGATGCATTGGTTCACATTGGTTCACATTGATTCAGTCCCTGAACTGATGCATTGGTTCACATTGTTCAGATCAGTTTCTGAACACAGATGCATTGGTTCACATTGGTTCACACTGATGCATTGGTTCACATTGGTTCGATCACATTGGTTCACATTGATTCAGTCCCTGAACTGATGCATTGGTTCACATTGTTCAGATCAGTTTCTGAACACAGATGCATTGGTTCACATTGGTTCACACTGATGCATTGGTTCACATTGGTTCACATTGGTTCACATTGATTCAGTCCCTGTAAGTTCTATTTGTTTTCATTCTATAAACATAGATGTTCTTAACATGAGTTTTGCAGATCTATTCGGCCCATCCCGATCCGACCCGTTTATTTTAATTCGGGATCGGGACTGGTTGGGACGACATAATTTTAGAGGTGTATCCCGACCCGATCGGGACGGGATCGGGACGGGTCGGGTTCGGTATCGGGATTTCGGTATTGGATTCTCAGCCCTAGAAAATGTAGTCGGAAAATGTAGTCGTTAATCGTACGTATACGGAAATTGATAATCGAAAATGTAGTCGGAAAATGTAGTCGTTAATCGTACGTATACGGAAATTGATAATCGAAAATGTAGTCGGAAAATGTAGTCGTTAATCGTACGTATACGGAAATTGATAATCGAAAATGTAGTCGGAAAATGTAGTCGTTAATCGTACGTATACGGAAATTGATAATCGAAAATGTAGTCGGAAAATGTAGTCGTTAATCGTACGTATACGGAAATTGATAATCGAAAATGTAGTCGGAAAATGTAGTCGTTAATCGTACGTATACGGAAATTGATAATCGAAATTTTAGTCGGAAAATGTAGCCGGAAATCGTAGACGGAAAATGTTGTCGGATATTCTTCGGGAAATAATGACATTACCAACGAGTTATAAGCAACTCGTTGGTAATGACATTACCCACGAGTTAACTCGTCGTTGGTAATGTCATTACCAACGAGTTGCTTATAACTCGTTGGTAATGTCATTACCAACGAGTTAACTCGTTGGTAATGTCATTACCCACGAGTTGATGTCGTTGGTAATGACATTACCAACGAGTTATAAGCAACTCGCCGGCAATGTTGTCTGGATAGAAACTGGGTGGTCGAGCCCGAGCTTCATTTCTCCTCCTCCTCCTCTCCCTCTCCTCCTCCTTCGGCGAAAACTAGTTCACCTCATCCTCCTCTCCATCTCCTCCGATCCTCTCCCTCACCTCCTCCTCCTCTCCCTCACCTCCTCCTATTTCTCCTCCTCCTCCTCTCCACCGAGTCATCTCCTCTCCTCCTCCGATCCTCTCCTCCTCTCCTCCTCCCCTCCTCCCCTCCTCTCCTCCCCTCACCTCCGTCGCCGGCAAAGCATATCGGACTCCACCATGGCAGGTCCGATCCTCTCTCTCTCCCTCTCTCTCTCTCTCAATTTTTAATTATTTTTTTGCATGTGTATGTGTATGTGTATGTGTATGTGTATGTGTAAATTAATTAGGGTGCTAAGTTGGAAATTAGGGTGATAAGTTATAAATTAGCATGTATGTATATATGTGATGTATATATATATTTAGGTATGTGAAAATGAAGTGATGTATATATATATGTGAAAATTATGTATAAATGTGGTTTGGATGAATATGTGATGTATATATATGTGGAAATTAAACCTAATTAAGATGCATGATATATATATGTGTGAAAAATGTGGAAAATTAATTAGGGTTTGTGATTTGGATGAATATGTGATGGATAAATTTAATTAAGATGCATGATGTATATATATATACACATCGAATATGTATAGTCGTTAATTTAGGTGATATAGTTGTTAATTAATCGTATAAATGAAGGTGGAAATCGGGATCGGGACGGTTTAGAACCAGAACGGTTTGAAACCGGAATGGTTTGGAACCGGAACGGTTTGAAACCGGAACTGTTTGTAACCGGAACCGTTATGTTACAAATGTTTCCGGTTATAAACAGTTCTGGTTTCTAACGGTTCCGGTTCCAAACCGTTCTGGTTCCGATTTGGTATAGAACCGAAACGGTTTGGAACCGGAACGGTTTGGAACCGGAACTGTTTGTAACCGGAACCTTTATGTTACAAACGTTTCCGGTTACAAACAGTTCCGGTTTCAAACGGTTCCGGTTCCAAACCGTTCCGGTTCCGATTTGTTATAGGATCGGGACGGTTTGGAACCGAAACGGTTTGAAACCGAAACTGTTTGTAACCGGAACCGTTTGTAACATAACGGTTCCGGTTACAAACAGTTCCGGTTTCAAACGGTTCCGGTTCCACACCGTTCCGGTTCCGATTTGTAATTGAACCGAAACGGTTTGGAACCGGAACTTATTGTAACTGGAACCGTTATGTTACAAACGGTTCCGGTTCCAAACAGTTCCGGTTTCAAACGGTTCCGGTTCCAAACCGTTCCGGTTCCGATTTGTTATAGAACCGAAACGGTTTGGAACCGGAACTGTTTGTAACCGGAACCGTTATGTTACAAACGGTTCCGGTTACAAACAGTTCCGGTTTCAAACGGTTCCGGTTCCACACCGTTCCGGTTCCGATTTGTTATTGAACCGAATCCATGACTATTACGATGTCCAGGAGGTTTTGCGGCTAATTGGCTTCGGAGAGGTTCCCGAAATAGTGGAGGGAACAGTAGTCAAGCTTCCTCCTCGCCCGCAGTTAGCAACACGCCCAGTGGGCCAATGATGACTGCTCGCACGAGAGCCTTGCTAGAGGCGCGAGCTGAGGAGGAAGCTGCACGATCAAGAGCCGTGGAACCGAAATTCGAGGCTCGAGCCTCAGTCTCTAGACGCTCAATCAGCAGACGTCCCTCCGGTGGCAGAGCCTCAGACGAGCGACAGTCAACGGGGGCATCAGAAACTCCCTCAATCCGAATGCCCCCTATTCGGATGGTGCCTACTCCCGTTTCACGGGAATCATCTGAGGCACATGGTGGTGCTGGCGCCTCATCGTCCAGGCCTCGTCTATCTCCGCCGTCCGGTCTCTTCCTACCCGACGAGATTCCTGTCATCCCTGAATTCGATGATAGGGGGATGCCTGTTTATATTGAAGGACGGCCGGATTTCCTGACCGTGGAGGAAGCGTATAACTTCCTCCCGTTCGACCCCGTGTATCTTTGGAGTGTGAGGTGCACCAACCAACAAACGGACGATGCAGGTAAATTTTATTTAACATCAGATTGATTAATTAATTATTACTTAAGACTTGCGATTGGTTCAATTAATGATATCAATTTGTTGACATTGTTTTATTAGGCAATTTCGTTAATGGGACTGGAAAACGGAAAGGGGCTAGAGGCACCTGCACCGGGAAGAGACTTGAGCAGGCCACCGGCGGAAGGAAAACGCCCATAAGGGCCAATGAGGATGGCGAGGTGATTGAGGCATTCGACACCACGCGCAAATATGTCAGCATGGCCGGTGCGATTGTGCGGGACAAGGTCCCAATGCTTTGGCCAGATTGGGAATCTGTGCCTATCTACGTGAAGATGCAAGTGCATAATGCACTCAGTGTGAGTAAAATCGTATTTTCATTACGTAAATTTTACATTTATTAATTAAGTCCACTTAAATATATAATTTTACCTTTTATATATTCATATTGCAGGTGTGGTTTGACGTGGATGAAGTTCTTATTCACACGTGGGTAGAGCGTCAACTACATAATCGGTGATGTGCTTCGACTTATTTGAATATATATCGCGTTAGATTTTTGTTTATCAACTGTTTTAATATCTCTAACTTTTTTTCCTTGTTTTAATATAGGTATAAAGAGTGGAAGAACGAGCTTTCTTCCCATTACACGGTATACAAGGAGCTAGGCCGAGGTTCTACCCCTAGCGAATTCCGGTTTAGGGAGTACGAGTGGCTGTGGCTGATAGCCCACTTCGAGCACCCCAAAGCTCAGGTATGCATCCTTAATATATCTTACAAGCCTAATGTATCGTATCAGATTGAAATAGTTAGTTACTAATTTTTTTCCATATGTTTATCAAACAAGGCGATTTCGAAGACGAACCGGGCGAATAGATTGAAAAACACCAGGGCCCATCATGCAGGTTCACTCAACTACATGGGTTGATCGACTAAGGCACAGCAACAACAAGAAGTGAACCCCTTGGTGTATATTCATCAGAAGTTCTATCCGCAGTGCCCTGACGAAGCGGTAAGTCTTTCGCCTCTCCATGTGTTAATAAAACTATTGTCTCGATATTAATAGATGTTGTTAGTTAATACGTTGTTCATTTTCGCTTTTCAATTAGGCGAGAGTGGAGGAGGTGACCGCAGAAGTGACCATGAGTATAGCTCGGACTAACCATCCTGACTGCTCCGAGGAAGAAGTCACCCAGTATGCCTCTCAGATCGATCCGCTTGATCCCCCGATAGCGGCTCAGATCATGGCAAAAGCGTGCGGGACTGGAAAGAATACCTACTACTGTAGGGGAATGGGCTCGGCGGGCGAAGGAGTATTGAAAACCACTTCACAATACTCTACCGGGTCAAGAAGTTCAACTTCTAGTCGTAACCTCGCGGCGGAGCTTCATAGGACTCAGAGGGAGTTGGAGGAGCAAAAGAGGCAGATGGCCGAGTACCAAATGCAGCAGACACAGGTGCAGGCTCAGATGTACACATGGATGCGGACGATGTACGAGGCTCAGACTACCGGACAACCCTTCCCCACACCTCCCCCGGTCCCGGTCCCTCCGTTCCCTAGCTATCCACCACCACCACCGCACCAGTCAACGCCAGAGCAAGACCAAGGTAGCCACCGGAATTCAAATGAGTACTTTGATTACTTCGACCCTGACCCGCAAGTTCCTCGACCCTGACCTGTAGTTGTAGTTAATTTTCGTATCGTCGTTGCTATTTGTACTGTACGTTGGACATTTATGTGTACTATTGAACTTGTATGATTGTACGGTTTATGTCTTTCAATGCAGGTTCTGGAATTGGGCCCAATCCAGAACCGCGTTTTTTTTTTCAAAATTTTTTCAGACATTGCCGGCGACATGGACCTCCGTCGCCGGCAATGTCACAAATTCCGGCCACGGCGGCGGAACCATTGCCGGCGACGGCGTCGCCGGTAATGTCTTGACATTGCCGGCGACTCAAGTCGCCGGTGATGTCTCCGACATTACCGGCGACGCCGTTTCCCGTCGCCGGCAATGTTAACACCGGCGGGAGATTTCCGGCGACGTCATTGCCGGCGACTCGTCGCCGGGAATGACATTTCCGGCGAAAAAAAAAGACAAGGCCGGCGACTTCCCGTCGCCGGTAATGTCTCCTTTTCTTGTAGTGCCTGCCAAATTCAATTACTATTGCCTTCCCCAGGAGGCAAGATGATCTGATTAACTTTGAGGTTACCATTGAACCTAATGAAGGGTATTATAAGTAAGCAAAATATTAAGGATTGTTACCATTTTACGGGGGGTGTTCTACAGTACTTCGGTGTATCAAAATTTTCTAATTTGAAGCGTTTGATCACTTCATTTCTTCAAAAATGGGGACCGTAAAAGTTATCTAATGTTCCAAAATTTGAGAGTTCTTTATACTCTGGAGCACTATAAAATTTTCGTATTTTATGTATCTGTAATGTAATTTTAATTAGTTAACACCCTTTTCTTTCTCTTATGTTCACAGAGATAGTAAGTTTCTGTTCAAATTTGAAGTTACACCAATCTATCCTCGTGCAGCGCCAAAGGTCCATTGCGAAACAAAGGTAGTTTTTCCCGAATTGCTTCTTTACTCGGATTCTATCATAACCTGTTAGCTATGCTATAATTATTTGATCCACAATCAGCTATTTGATTCATAATCATGAATTTTGGTTCTCTACGATTAATGAATATACAGTTCCATAAATTTCTTAAAATTCGGTCTCTTAATCTAATATTATGGTTAATTAGATGTCACATAAAATCATATAATGAATTTCCTGATTTTTTTGCAAAACAGCCAGACAAATTGTTTATTGGTTGCGATGTTTATAAAAAATGTCAAAAATTTATTATGATTTTATGTGACATTTACTTAACCAACAGATTAGACTAAGAGATCAAATTTTAAAATTTGTATGGAACTGTATATTCATTAAGTGCAGAGAATCAAATCAATCATAATCATTAATGTTGAATATCAACAGCAGGTGTATCATCCAAACATTGTTTTGGAAGGTAACATCTGCCTTGACATTCTTCGTGAAGATTGGAATCCTATCCTCAATATAAGCACTGTTATATTTGGATTGTATTATCTATTCACGGTAACCATCTCCATTTCTATTGTTCTTATGTCGATTATGATTGTGGCCTTCATATTAAAACTACTGATGCATTTCTTCATTTGCAAGGAACCCAATTATGAGGATCCCTTGAATCACGAGGCAGCCGAGGTCTTGAGAGATCATCCAGATGAGTTCGAATCAAATGTGAAAAGAGCTATTGAAGGTGATGCATGGATATGATCCACCTATATCCCTCGCCCCGACGATTTCTAAAATATACTTTTAAGTCACATAAGACTGCTTATTCAAAGTCCGAGATTTTTGCAAGGATGAAGGTCGTGTTTTCTTACGACTCGAATCCCATTCTCGTAAGACATTTGTATGATAATGTAACTGAAAATTTCCTCTTCATTTACCGGTTGTGAGTCCCGGTTGTTCATGTGAGTCCTGGTTGTTCAAAACTTCACATTTACCTGAATAGCATGATAGTTATCATGATTATTTCTCTTCTTACGAGAAAACTACCTAATAGGCTAATACTCCTACCCACATCAGGAAATGTGATTGATTCTCAAAATGATTTACAGATAGATAATATTTTAGTCCAAAATTATCTCATTTTTATTATTTTTATCAACGTGATTTTAAATTTGAGACTACTCATTCTATAAATTTTTAATTGAAGATCAACTCTACAAAAAATGAAGATCATTTGGGTATCCAATCTTGCAAAACAAACAAATGATTGTTATTGTAATACTAAAATTCATCATAATCGTCTATTTGTTTTACAAAATCGGATATCTAAATGATCTTCATTTTGATTCATTTTTTGTAGAGTAGATTTTCAACCAATAATCTATAGAATGAGTAGTCTCAAATTTGAAATTACGAATCGAAAGTGATAAAAATGAGATAACTTTGGACCTTGAGGTCCAAATAACGTTGGACCTAAGTATTGTCCTTTTCAGAAGAAATCACTTTCAAGAGAAAACACTTTCAACAGAAAGTACTTTCCATCTGCTTCTTAAAAAATTATTTTTAAAACTTATAAGTGATTCTTTAAATATTTTAAAAACCGAATAGACTTAAAACCGCAAAATAAAATAAAATAATAATTATAATCAAACAAAATAAAATTAATAAAAATAGTTTTTTAAGTTTGAAAGTGATTTCAAAACACCGCCAATAGGCCTAAAACTGCAACCTTTATCTATTTCTCATATTAGGAACCACAAATTCCATGCAGAGAAGAAAGCAGAAAAACCCAACCATTCATTATTAGAAACGCAGGTCCCACTCCCAACGGCCAGACCCACCACAGAATTATTAGGACATCACTTTGTTGAAACTGTTACATAAACACGCGGCAAAGCCTTTTTCCTCCCTCCTTTTTTTTTTTCCTTTCTTTCTCGTCTACTCTAACTCGCACCGTAGTTAAAGTACGCCTCCTCTCCCGCATCCTGATTGGCTCGACTTTAATCAGACGGTGCTAAATGATCAACGGGCCCACCCACTGGTTAAAAATCCACACGCGATACAGCGGAACAAAGCTCTTTTTTTTTCTTTTTCTTTCCAAACTCGAAAGAGAGAGAGAGATTCTTCTAAACTCTTCAACTAAAAAAAGCGAAAGCGCATTCCTCGTGAACACACGCATTTCCATCTCCAATTCCACCGAGCTTAAATCCCCTGCGGTACGAAACACGCACATAAATTTTCTACAGAAACACGCACATAAATTTTCTACAGATATAGAGAGAGACGAGCAGACTAAACTTGTTTGGTTTTTGTGTTTTGGTTCGGAGAATGACGTCGGACGGAGCCACGTCGCAGGCGACGGTGCGGAGGAAGCCGTCGTGGAGGGAGAGGGAGAACAACAGGAGGAGAGAGAGGCGGCGGAGGGCGATAGCGGCGAAGATATTCGCCGGACTTCGAGCTCAGGGGAGCTTCTACTTGCCGAAGCACTGTGACAATAACGAGGTGTTGAAGGCTCTCTGCGTTGACGCAGGTTGGACCGTCGAAGAAGACGGTACCACTTATCGCAAGGTCATAATTAATCTTCTCCACTCTCTGCTTTTTGCTATTACAATTTTTATGCACTCAATTATTATTTAGCTCATATATGATTTTAAGATTTAGGAAATAAATTGAAGAATCTAAGATATAATATGATTTTAGCTGGTTTAGCATTGCCATTAGTGTATGTTTGTTTTGGCTGGGAATTATTTCAGTTTTCTATATATATTTTTTCATTTCTTAATTTGTCTGTTCCCTTTCCGATTTCTCACAGTCATGGATCCATGAATAATTCTGCAACAGCAATTTTCCTTGTATGAATTATTTTCTTAATAATGAATATGGAGGAAATTCATGAATGGAGGATGTGTTAATTGGATTATTATTGCTATTAGTTTGCCTGACATTGTGATTAGGTGAACATTGTTTAGATCCTGAATTGAATTTGTGGAATGTGGCTGTGTTGTACAGGGATTCAAGCCACTCCCAACTGATACACCGGGGACTTCAACTAAAATTACACCTTATTCATCTCTGAATCAGAGTCCATTGTCTTCTTTGTTCCCAAGTCCGATTCCTTCCTACCAAGCAAGTCCATCATCCTCTTCTTTTCCGAGCCCCTCCCGTTGTTTCGATGCCTACAATTCATCTAATCTGTTTCCCAATCTGCGATCTGCCGCACCTTCATCGCTTCCTCCTCTCCGGATTTCCAACAGTGCCCCTGTGACCCCTCCACACTCATCTCCAACTTCAAGGCAGAACCATCCAATTCCTAATTGGGACTCCATAGCCAAGCAATCCATGGCTTCGTTTAATTACCCATTTAATGCCGTATCTGCTCCAGCGAGTCCAACTCGTCACCAAGC
The DNA here is from genome assembly GCA_946800695.1 of Geum urbanum. Lineage (NCBI taxonomy): Eukaryota > Viridiplantae > Streptophyta > Magnoliopsida > Rosales > Rosaceae > Geum > Geum urbanum. The sequence goes on along the minus strand of OX327007.1, from coordinate 57,393,241 downwards.
TCAACTGCATACTCCTCCCACCATTTTTGAATGTGATGAGTCTGATACTTCGACAGTTGAATCCGGCCAATGGTTCAACTTCCTTAAATTTGCATCCTCTTTGTCTGCAAAGCCAACCTCCCCGACATTCAATCTTGTGAAACCTATTGTTGCTCAGCAAAACTTGCATCCCAATGGAATGGCGGAGATGGGGAGGGGACCGGAATTTGAGTTTCTGGGGGGACAAGTGAAGCCGTGGGTTGGGGAGAAGATTCATGAGGTTGGATTGGACGATTTAGAGCTCACGCTTGGGAATGGTAAGGCTCGAAGTTAAGCCACTCATTCATGGTGCATTTGAGTTACAAAGTTGTAAAAGAAAAAGGAGAGGTTGCTTTTCCACTCCGTAGATCACTTATTTTCAGGTTGGTGTTGGAAGTGCATTGCAGCTCGGTGAGTTCAGGATGAGGAAACTGCATAAACCGCACAAGATGAACGCCACAAGCATGTTGAGTCCAAAGAATTAAACTTTACAGAGGGCAATTTAAGGTCATTTTACTCCTTCATTCTCAGTTGGAAATCAAAGTAAACTTTAGATAGTGGAGTGTGCTCTTTCTTGTCGAATTTTTCTTTCTTTCTTTTCTTGTGTACCTTTGGAGGCTGAGAAACCTTTTTCTTTTGTTCGTCTTTGGTTTGGTTGTAGTTTCAGAAACTGCGAAATGAGAATGCTGTATACTTGTTTGCAACTTATGTTGCTCTTTTCGTTAAGAAGTGGTCAAAAGTTTATGCCGGTCTGGCCCGACAGAGGTGGCTGATAACATGCCAGCCGCTATATCTCATGTTAATGTCCCTCCCTGCACATGCACCTTTAATACTAAAACAGATTGAATTCCTAATAAGCATGTAGATAACATTTTAATAATTCGTTTAAATGTCTCAGATTATGAAACTCAATAATCCAAAAAAAAAAAAAACACTAGACCAGAAACACCCAAGCATTATTGAAGGGAAATCACTCAAATGAGATAGATGGGAACTTAAAATATATGGTTGAATTTATTACAGGACACTAATGACCAAAACACAGCTGTTTGATAACTCACAGTAAACTTTACAAGCACTTTAACACAACGAAAATATGGCAAATTTTTACACGGAAGATGCGAGTACAGACACAAGTGGGCAAGTGGAAAATGAACATCTGCTTCTAACTTCTAACCTTGGAGTAATTTCTAAACTATGCGACTATAAGGACGTACTTTTGTGATTAGGAACAAAGTTTGGCTCAGTCAGTCTAGTCGGCAGGATAAGCTGTGTTCTCTTCTCACTCATGGCTTCAGTTTGGTACATCTTTTGACATTTCACTTTCAAGTTTCACATCAATCTTCACAGTTGCTGCTTCGCACTCCTTAATTGTGCCTGAAGCATGTTACGAGATGATCGTTCACAATCCCAGCTACTTGCATAAATGAATAGACAACCGTAGGGCCAACACAACGGAAGCCTCTCTATATCAAATCCTTGCTTATAACTTCAGCCTTTGGCGACTTTGCTGGTACTTGACGTCCATAACGAACTCCATTGTTTATAGATTTCTGATTCACAAATCCCCAGCAATACTTACTGAAGGAACCGAGTTCCTTCTGAATCTGCAAACAGGGAACGCGCTTAACATTAAAGAACAGATAATCATTTATTTCAGATAAAATGCATTGCTCAAACAATGTAGATTACCTTGACCACTTGCATGGCATTTTCGACAATTGCACGAAGCTCTGTTGGGATAAAATTTGAACGCCATTCACTTTGAGAGACAGTAACTTCTTCTCATCAAACTGTGCAACGGAGGAAAGATCGAAGTTATCAAAGAGCTTCCTGCCACGAAATCAAAATACAGAAACTATAAGCTTTACATACACTACATTACTAATCATAGAAATAAATTGGAAACGAACACACCTGAAAATGTCCCTCTTGGTTAGAATCTCAGGCCAACTAAGCTCTGCCAGAGATTGCGAAAGCACGAGCAGTTCAAACAACTTCTTATCATCATAAACCGGAACCCCCCATTCTCCGTCGTGAAAACATATATAAAGTGGCTCTGTGTGTAGCAACATCTCAAATCAGTAAAATTGACCATATCTTAGTCGCAACAATAATCAAACCAGGGTAATTTTTCTAGAGCGCTGTAATTAAATTGAGCTAACACCGCATTTACGATAGTCACCATGGTCCCTCTTATCATCTCTTGTTCTCTTCTGCAGAGTACCTGCCCTGGAGTTGCTATAGCTTGCCTGCTTGGTTTGTTGCTAGAAGAGTTTGTAACCGTTGAGATATCTCCGCATGTCGATATCTCAACCTTTTGGGTGCTTCTTTATATTCTGTATGAACGGGTAACAATCAAAAATACAAACCATTTCCTCATTTTCTTAGCTTTCTCTTTCTAGTTCATAACAATTTGGTAGGCCGGCGGTGCTTCCGATCCCCCAGATTCCAATGTTACCAATTTCTCACCCCTCACTTCTACCACCACCCTAGCCATCACACCACCACCACCTTCCTCCCCTCCTCACACGGCTACAGTTACTCCACCCAACCCAAACAACATAAGTGTCTTAGCCTCTCAACAGCGTCAGCTGTGCACCACTGTGGAGTCCCTGCAAGCCGGCCAAGCTTCATTGTCCAAGCCACCCTGAACCGTTTGGTGGAAGAACTCCGGTTGAGTCGTACAACACCGCTCGGACGGTTTTCTCAAGAGGCTGGAGGCGCTGCACCTTCCTTTAGTGGTGGTACTTTTGTCCTCCTTCTAGCAGTGCCTTCGTACCTACGACGGATTGGGCTAACTGGCCTTAGCCATCCATCCCCAACGGCATCAACAACTGTGGCGTTTGCTAGCACATCTGCTACTGTGCCTCGTCCTCGCGCTACTGTCAGTCCCTCTCACCAACTTGGTAGCGATTTCACCTTTAGCCAGAATACCCACAACGCCACTGTCTCGCCTCACAACTCTGCTCCATCTTCTCCGGTGAGCCCTCCACCGTTCGGTGACCCTACATACGCCCAACAGTACCTAATCCAATCACAACCTCACCTACATCAACCACATCTCTTTCACCCTCAAAACCACCAGCCTGAATTCACTCACCGTCCAACACCAAAAATAGACCTGCCTCGTTTTTCAGAGAAATGAACCATCGGGTGGATATCTATGGCTGAGAGCCTGAGACGTACCTCAACTTTTACAGAGTGCCACCGGAGGAACTTGTCTCTACTGCTGCTTGTATGTTCGACGAGGCAACGTCGCCATGGATGACATGGTATGAACAACGTTTTCCGACGACTGATTGGGCAGTTTTTGTCGATGTACTGCTTCAGTCCTTCGGTCCGGGTGAAAATTAGTGGCAGGTTGTTTTACCCAAAAATGGAACCGAAAATCGAAGTAAATTGCATTCGAAACTCGTGTGACAGATTAATTTAAAAATCGAACCGAACTAAATCCGAACCGAATGACTTTTTATGGTACGGTACTGAATAAAATCGAACTGTTCCGAAATGATATATTTGACAAAATTGTGCTTATTTATATACACAAATGAATATACATTCACTAGTTTTGAATTTTTTTAGGACACATATATAGAAAATCCTTATAAAAATACTCTTATTCTCTCACATTTCTTCTATCTCTCTTTGATATTGTCTTTTTCAAACAATACTTAATTTAAACAATTGTTCAGGCCTAGAAAATTTTATCAAAAAACAAATCCGAAACCGAAATATACCAATCTGAAACCTGTTGGGACCAAAACTCGTGGGACGGACTTGCCAAAAAATCGAACCAAATATTTTATTACGGTACGGTACTAATTCCGACCTAATACTGAACCGATCCCACCCCTAGTGAAACAGTTCTCATATGGAGTCAGCACTCTCTCACCTTCAGCAAACAAACATAGTGGATAAATATAGAGAGCAATTTACTCTCCTATTTAGGAGGACCCCGAATTGGTCGGATCAACAGCTCAAAATCATCATTGTTGGGGGACTCAAGCATGACGTTCAACTTTTCGAGCCAGACATTCTTTTGTCTGCGTTTAGGCTTGCACGAAACATAGAAACGAAGGTGAAGGTAAGGCGTGCTTTCAACAGAGCCCAAAATTCGGGTAAGGCATAAACATCACATCCCGGCTCGTCCAATAGATCAAGACCATGTTACAGCCAACGTTCAGCTCAACCTCCGCCCACCAAACCAACAACTGACTCTCCTTTAGGTCCACACCGACGTTGGACATGGTTGGAGTTCCGAGAGCGACGAGAAAGAGGACTATGTGATCACTGTGATGAGATGTGCTCTCCAACTCATCAATGTAAGAATCCATTAACATTGATTGTGGTTGCAGACTCCATTGAGGAAGAGTTTCATGAATGCACGAAGGACGTCGCTGCCGGGGACAGTGATGTTCCGTTGCTCCATGCCCTTACAGGATCTCGTGCAACTCAAACAATGCGCCTTAGAGGCAGGATCGGCCACTATCCCACTCGCATCTTTGTAGAATCAGGGGCTACCTCAATTTTTTTGAATCCATTAATAGCCGACCACTTGAATATGAACATAGAGTCTTCCAAGACCATGACCTTCACAAACGCCGCAGGTCAAGCTATGTGTACCAAGGGCCTTGCTTGACATGTTACGGTAAGTATTCAAGGTTATCAATTTACAGATTTCATCAAACTGTTAGCTGTGGCAGGATGTGATCTGGTTCAAGGGGAAGAATGGTTGGAATCTCTTGGATTCATGGGATGGCACTTCCAACACAAGATTATGGCGTTTGCTGTGGGTGGTGTTCTCACCTCTTGCAGGGTATAAGAAACGTAGTCCCATCGCCAGAGTTGCAGAGCATCCACGTGATTATCACGGCCTCACATCAAGCTTCAATAGCTCATCCTCATCTCACGGCCGGCCCTACTTCATCAATTTTGAGCTTTATTCTTTGCCCCTACTTCCCTATCACCACAACGTGACGACGACCACTGTATTCCCCTGCTGCCCGGCAAATCCAGTCACTTCGAGGCCATATAGTCAATCCCCAACCCAGAAGAATGAGATTGACAAACAAGCTGCAGAATTGTTGGGTTGGGGTGAAATTAGACCCAGCAACATCCCAAATTGTTCTCTAGTGCTTTTGGTGCCTAAGAAATATAATACCCATCATATGTGTGTGGACTTTCGTGCTCTCAATGCCATTTCCGTCAAGGATCGTTTCCCGATCCCTCTTGTGGATGAGTTACTAGACTAGTTGCATGGGGCTACGCTATTTTCAAAGCTTGATTTGCGATCTGGTCATTACCAAATTTGAATGCATGTCGACGACATCCACATTACCGCATTTCATACACACAATGACCATTATGAGTTTACGGTAATGCCGTTCGGACTTACGAACGCACCCTCTACTTTTCAAAGCCTCATGAATTCAATTTTTAAACCTTTTTTACGCAAGTTTGTACTCGTATTTTTTGATGATATACTTGTGTATGGCAAAGGTTTTAAGGCTCACATGAAGCACTTGTCGCAAGTCCTTGAGATATTGGAGATCCATTCTCTGAAACTAAAGGATTCCAAACGTTCCTTTGATCAGCCAAGTGTGGGATACTTGGGCCATATAGTGTCTTCTGCGGGGATGCCAGTGGATCCCAGCAAGATAAGTGCCATATCTAATTGGCCAAGTCCCACTACGTTGAAGGGTTTACGAGGATTTTTGGGCTTGTGTGGGTACTACAGGAGGTTTGTTAAAGGCTTTGGTCAAATATCCAAGCCTTTGAGAAAATTATTGAAGAAAGATAACTTTGTTTGGGACAAAGCAACGACGGCGGCCTTTACAGCACTGAAAACATCTCTAACCACCACACCAATTTTGGCATTACCTGACTTCTCCAAGCCTTTTGCCATTGAAACCAATGCCTCAGAATGGGGAATTGGAGCTGGGCTTCAACAAGAGGGACATCCAGTGGTATATCTAAGCAAGGCACTCTCAGGGAGAAATCTGGCCCTCTCCGTTTATGACAAGAAGATGATGGCGGTGGTTTTCGCCATTCAAATGTGGCGTCCATACTTGCTGGGTCAAAAGTTCAAGATTATTACATATCACAAGACATTGAAGTTCTTCATTGATTAGCGCATCACCACACCATCCCAACAAAAGTGGCTTCTAAAACTTCTCAGCTACAGCTTCGATATAGAGCATCGTCTCCGTTCACTCAATGATGCTCTGGATGCTCTATCTCACTGACATGAATTGTGTGCCATCATGGGGATTACTACCCCAGTGTTTGATTATGTTGAGGCGATACACCAAGCTTGTCTAATTGATCCAGATGCTTCACTGTTAATAAAAAAGATTGCAGAAGGTTCTTCAATTCCAGCCACCTACTCAATGCAACAAGGTAAGCTTCAATACAAAGGGCGTCTCTTCGTTCTGCAAAGCTCCGATTGGAGGAAGCAACTCATCATTGAATTTCATTCTTCACCAATGGCGGGCCACTCGGGAGTGCGTCCAACTTATAAGAGGCTTGCTCGTATCTTCTTGTGGCCAGGAGATCGCAAGGAGGTCAAGAAATTTGTTACATATTGTGAAGAATGCCAGAGATAGAAGTCAGAAGCCATTCACCCTCCTGGTCTTCTTCAGCCCTTACCGATCCCAGATGGAGCATGGATGTCCGTTTCTATGGACTTTGTTGAAAGACTTCCAACATCTTAGGGTAAGAATGCTATAATGGTTGTTGTTGATCGGTTTACCAAGTTTGTCAATTTCATAGTAATTGCTCATCCTTACACTGCTGCATCCATCGCTAGTATATTCACGTGAGATATTCAAGCTCTATGGCATGTCCAAGGCTCTTAATAGTGATAGGGACCCAGTGTTCATAAGTAATTTTTGGGAGGCCTATTTTCAGTCTTATGGTACTCGTCTTTGCCGTAGTACCACATATCATCCCCAAAGTGATAGGCAAACACAGTATCTAAATCAAAAATTGGAGCACTATCTAAGATGCTATGTGGCTGACAAGCCTGAGGACTGGGTTTCGCGCTTGCACTGGGCTTAATACCGATACAACACCAGCTTTCATTCGACAATTAAGATGAGTCCATATCAGGCTTTATATGGTAGGGAACCCTCTTCTGTCCAATCTTATCTCCTTGGTTCAACAGTGGTGGAACAAGTCGATAAGGCATTGGTTTCTCGTGACAAGTTGAACCGTCTCTTGAAACTCAACCTGCATAATTGGTTGCCTGTTGATGCGTACTGAGCGTACATACCTAGTGGATGCGTCAAAAATCTGATAAGAAGCGTACTGAGCGTGTACCAAGTGGATGACTGGGTTTACCTCAAGCTGCAACCTTATCGCCAAACCACGCTGGCATCCTCCTCTTGCCACAAATTCTCGCCTCGTTTCTATGGTCCTTTCAAGATCTCGGCTAGAGTCGGAAAGGTGGCTTATAAGCTGGCATTGCCTCCTTATTCTCTCATCCACAATTTCTTTCACATATCCTTGCTCAAAAAACATATTGGGCCAGCAACTTCTGTCATCAAACAACTACCTCTTATGGCAGCAGCTGAGGAACTCTTGTGGGCACCAAAGAAGATACTGGAAATAAGCATCTACAAAAAGAAGAATGTTGCAAGTGTGTGCTAGTTGGTTCAGTGGGTTGGTTTGCCATCGGAGGATGTGACTTGGGTCGATACACATGAATTTGAAGCTCCTTATTTCAAATTTCAGGCTTGAGGACAAGCCTTCGGGGTGGGATTTGTTGCGCTCCATCAGCAACCACAACCACTACATCCCAGCCCACTCACCATGGTCCCTCTTATCATCTCTTGTTCTCTTCTGTAGAGTATCTGCCCTGGAGTTTCTATAGCTTGTCTGCTTGGTCTGTAGTAGCTAGTTGTTATTTTGGTTTGATGTATTTGGTTTGCTGCTAGAAGAGTTTGTAACTGTTGATATATCTCCACATGTCGATATCTCAACTTTTATGGTGCTTCTTTATATTCTGTATGAACTCAATTGCTGGGTATCAATCAAAAATACAAACCATTTCCTCATTTTCTTTGCTTTCTCTTTCTAGTGCATAACAGGAGCTTCTTCGCAGCCACGGACATGAACATGTTCGACGAGTCTTCGAGAATCAAATCTGTGCAGATTTGAAAAGGTGAGAGGAGTGAGAGTGGGTAAATAGAGAGAGAGAGAGAGAGAGAGAGAGAGAGAGGGAGAGGGAGAGGGAGAGAGGGGGGGGGGGGGGGTGGGGGAGACGACGCTAAGTGACGAAAAACGGAACTGTTATAAAACAGAATTCCGGAATGAATAGGTAAACCCGGTATAACCGGTGATATTGCTAGCGTGTCGGTGACCTTCATGTTAGGAATTGGATAGTGTTCGTCAAAGGCCTAGCTTGCCCATGCGTGCTACTGATATTTACAACAAGCACTGGCCTTCCACCTCCTTCAACATCATTTTAAATCACACCTGAATTTTGGTCTTACTCATTAATCGGGTGGGACACTATATCTGAAAATCGAAGAAAAAAATCCGAGCTGAAACTAAAATATTTGGTTTGGTTAAAAATCGAACCGAACTGAAAAACTGAAGTACGTCAAAAACGATATCATTGATCATTTTAGATATTTTGTAATATATTATATAAATATATGTAAAATAAAAATCTTAAACTCCTAATATCTTTATGCACCATTCTTGCCAAATTCTTATAAAAATGAATTAAAATGTTATGCACTCAGTGGTGTGCCACTTTTATTTTCTTCGACTTAAAAGAATCATAATAGTAAAAACCCTAGAGGCAGCGGCGACCATCTTCAACAAATCTCGTCTGGTGGCTGCCATGGTTTGGGCTGGCCTTTGGGTCACGCCTTGGCCGTAGGTGCGGCTGCCGGACGGGACGACAAGGCCAACAGATTTGTTGTTAGTGGATGTTGGTTTTCAGTACAAGGTTTACAGGCTTGGTGGGAATTTCGACAATGCGACGTGGTGCTTTGGTGTCGTAATTTCGGGACAGAGTTCCCCGATCATTCATGGGATGAACTTTCGTTTCGTAACGGAGGATTGGCGTTCATTTTTGAATGAGATTTTACCACCCGTTTTAAACTACAACTGTTACATGAGATTATTTACAAACGATAACATAAAAGTTGTTTTGATACAATTTGAAGTTAACCTCTTAAGTCAAGGTCACTTATATTCGAAGTACTAAATTGATCAATCATAAGTGTTTCAATTAAAAATTGTCCACCAAATATTTAGGTACACCATTATTCATAATCATGCTTATTACTAATGGAACATAACTATGAAATTTAAGTTGTTGAGAATGTATATGTACTCAACCTAAACAAGAGAAAAGACAAAAAGAAGATGATGCAAAATGACAACAGTATATGCTAAACCAAAACCACACAATAAAAGAATAATTTTCAAAGATGGGGGACAATAGGGTTATAGCCTAATTAAAGGTAAAATCTATAGGCCAGTTTAGCTCAACTTTGTTGACCCATCTACCAAATTCATTCTTATAAAATCTATACGTGGTGAGCTAGTCTCTCAAACTTAGCCTCACCAAATCGCAATATTAAAAGACAACTAGTCCCTCCTAGTTAAGTAGGGACTTTGCAATAATCACAAGGGCAAATATGGAACTTGAGTTGATCGAAGGGAACCGGCGACTTGGAGAACCGCGACGGCGGTTGGACCGTTGGAAGAGCAACTCAAACGAAAGCTTAGGGCATGGGTCGTATTCAGTTGGTAATGTTTGAGATGTGAATTGTAGAATGGGTTACGTGTTGGATATATATAATCCGGTAGCATGGCCATTCTGCCTCAGGAGGTTCCTTAGGGCTTCTCTAATGCAGAGTTCTATACTATATATATATATAGTTTTGCCTGTAATTTTTCTTCTTCAATGGTGTGTTTTAAGGTCCTAAAAGCTATCACAACTAGTTTGAAGTCCTAAGAGAAGTCCTAAACTAGATCCTCATATAAGACCCCATCTATAATTTTGGAGGGAAAAGAAGTGGGCCAACGCCAGACTGAGGAGAGAGGAATTGATCCAGGACGACACGCCGGAGAAGAAGATGGCGAGCTACGCGAGGCGTTGGAGGAGAGAGGATCGTCCCGCACGCGTGATGCGCTCCAGGCTGAAGGCGAGTAGCCGACAGCTGCTGCCTCGTGAGACCCAGCCATGTTCAGTTGTTGCAGCCCGTTGGTGCTCCAACGGTCGACTGGAATGGACGGCCATATTTGAATTCCTCTTGAAATCAACGACCAGATTTCAAGATGGAATAAATTCAATTTTTTTTTTGAATTTCTGATTCTAATCAACGGCAAACAATATAGGTTGAAATCGATCAAACGGTTATTATTCGATCCAACTACCATTTTTAATATAACAGTCAGAAAAAAATGAAATTTTTTTTATTATTTTTTGGGAATATTAATCAATCCGTTGGAATAGTAAATCCTAATTTTTTCTATAAATACCAACCCAAATTTTCATTCATTTCACGCCATTTCTTACATTCTCTCACACCATTTCTTACATCCTCTCAAAATTTCCTTCCTCATCTTTTCTTATAGCAAATTCAGTTTTTTTGTTCAACACCATGGGTCCAAAGAGAGCTTCACCAAAACCTAGGGCACCATGATTGGAAATTTGGAAAGAGGCGGAAGATAGAGTTTTGTGCGTGGCCGTGTTGAATATTGGTGGAGATGCCGCCGTCGGCACTAATCAATCCAGTGGAACCTTGTGGGATCGTATATATGAGCATTTTGAAAGTATCAAGTCAACCAACGCACCTACGCGAACCCAAACAAGTGTTGAATCTCGATGGAAGAAGATCAATCCCGCAAGTATGAGATGGAGCCAAGCAATGCATAAAGCCATCAAAAATCATGCGAGTGGCGAAAATGATCAAGATGACGTAAGTATTTTTTTTTGTCACTTAAAATATAGTAATAATTCATGCATTAAATTAAATAATTACTACTATGTTTGTAGTCAAGGAATGTAAAGGGGTACTACTTCAATGATTCCTATGAAGAGCATTTCGCATATTTGCATTGTTGGGATATCTTGAAGGAGTCACCTAAATTTTCAAGTCCGCCAACAATGGATGAGGATATTAGAAATTGTGACTCCTATTAACTTGGATGATAACAATTCGCCCGGTGATGAAGTAATAACAACCGTGGCATCTAAAGTTAGGCGCGAGCGTCCAATGGGACAAAAAGCGGCCAAAGCTGTGACGACCCGAACCAGAATCAGTAGTGTAGTCGGCACGATTCACGAGCTAGCGTATAGTCGCAGTTTCACGTTACATGTGTGGTTTGTCGATTTCGTTCGCGACTTTATGGTCGGCCGAGAATTTGAATTGAGTCTCTTCACGAAAGTTGTAGAACACTTGATTTCGAGCTTGTGGACAGTTCCGGATGATTTTTCTGATAACCGAGGAATATAATATGATTATTCGAAGTTTCGAGTTTCGACGAGTTTATCCGTTTGTTTCGTGTTTATCCGAATCATTTTGAATATTCATTTTGGACCGTCGATTGACCCGAGGCGCGAGTATAAATATCGGAAATTATCGTAAAATCGTCGAAAAACACTGTTTGACTTTGACCAGCGTTGACTTTCCAATTTTAGAAGCTGTTGACTGTTGACCGAGTGAGGAAGTTTCCCGTTTGAGCTTTGTTGGCCGACTTGCTTTTTCCAGCCACCTCCGGCCACGCGAAGGGTATGGTTCCCTTCCTTTCATGATTTTAAGTTGATTTGTGCTTTGAATTGTGAGATTTGATGAGGTATAGAATGAGAACGAACCGGGTAGAGTTCGTGGGTGTCGCCGGTATTGGTTTGCAGTTTTCCGGCTAGCCACGGTGGTGGTGGTTAGGGGGGTTCGACTCCCCTTGCCCTAGTGATGCTCACTATGTATTTAATTTTGGCTAAGGTTGAGATTTGAGGTGAACCCGATTAGGTTACCGGAGGAGGATTTTCCGTTTGGTTTCGAGTGAAATTGAGGTGTTTCCGGTAAGATTTGGGTTGTGTGGCTATTGAAGAAGAGGATGAGCTTGAGGTGAGCTTCAATTCTGGAGTTTCCTCGCCGTGGAATTCCACCGTTGACGGCGCGGCGGCGGCGGCGGTGCTCCGGCGAGAGGGTTGACTTTTTGGTTTTCGATGAATTTAATGTCATTTTTCTCGTAATCGCGCCCTGATTATCGCCTAGAGGTTTTCGTAGTGATTTGGGTATCGGATTTTTAGTCGAAGGTTTCGAGTGGAGATTTCGGAAATTCAGTCGGTTATTTTGTACAGTTTAATATGTTTCCGGGAACGGTTGGTTTCCGTGGTTAAGTACAGGGTTGTGGGCTATGATTTTGATCAGTTGTGTTTTATAAATATTCAGGGGATCGAGATCGTGCTTTAGGCGAGGGATCTTCCGCTGGACCACGAGATTAGCGCGAGTGCGCGTTTTGCTCACCTGTGAGTGGACATTTCTTTTCACGGATTGATTGCGATTCGTTTACATATGTTTTACGAACTTGAGCATGCAGTTTGATCATGATTTTTATGAGCATGTGTTTACGATTATACATATACGAATATGCGAATATGAATATACATACGTATATATTATGTTTTATGCATGTGCATGGAAATGATTTATGATTTGGTTTACACAGAGTACAGTCTCAGTTTCAAGGTTGTATCGATACACATTGGCTTCTCAGCTGATCCCCGAGTACGCTCCGGGGGGGGGGGGGGACAGATATCCTGACCCGAGGCCTTTCTGGCTAGGAATCACATGTGGGTCTGGGATCCCGTGATTCAGACTGTACTATCGCGAGGGAGTCCATGAGTGACCCCGCGATATTTACGATGCATGCTCTGTACGTGGGTTGGAGTCAGCGTCTCCTCACGTACCATTTGATTTTCATGCATGTGACTCGCATATGTTTTTTTATAACATATATATTATATGGTGAAAGACATTTATTTTCGTCCACTCACTCTAACAGTTTTCATGTCTTTCCCCTGGATTTTTCGGTTTCCGTGCCCAGTTTGCAGTTCAGGTTCTGGTGTTTCACATCGTGGTGGGAGGCTAGTGATCCGAGTCACCTGTGTTTTCCAGTAGGTTCTTGTTTCGCCTACTGATGTGTATATTGTATATATTTACACTAGAGGTCGCTCTGATACATTCTGATACATGTTTTATACGGATTTTCTCGGATATATATATATTATAGTATGTTTACTGTTTATTGATTATGTTATGATATTGAGAAATCCGGATGGGATTGGTGCCCACGGTTTGGCTTTTGTGGCATAGGATGAAGTGTTATTTTCAGGGTGCAGGTTAATGCAATTCCACGTTAGTAACGTTACTCTGTCGAAATTTTGAAAGATTTTTGTTGGTTCGCATTTTCAGAAGGGGTTTGATTCCGGTTTAGGTAACTGAATCGGGGTTGGGTCCTTTTAGCGGCAAAGAACAAAGTTAATCAAGAGCTAACATTGAGTATTCATGCTCAAATGAAAAGGCTTGCCGATCAAAATGATCGAGAGTTTGCACGAAGGGAACAACTTATGCACGAGGCAATGGCGGCTCAACAAAGGGAGGAAGATGCTCGCATAATGGCGGTGGATCCAAGTATATATTCACCATGTAAAAGAGGATATTGGGAGAGGAAACAAAGAAAGATACTTGAGCGAGAGGAATTGGAGGCACCCGCATCTACACCTCAAGCATCTACACATCCTTACGGCGGATCAAGTTCTTCCCCATATCTTCCACTCAATCAAACGGCGTGGATGCAAAATGATGATCAAGAGTGATTAGTTTGTTTTATTTTGTCTATTGCTTAATTTATATTGTTGTTTTGAATTACTTTTAACTAATTATGTATGAAGTGTATTTTTTTATGGTCTTATAAATTAATTGGTATTGTTGTTTTAACATAATATATAATGCATACAATACACACAAAGTTAAATGCATTTAAGTACACAAAATATTACATGCACACACACAATATTAAAAACATACAACCACACACAAATTAAAAATACACAACCACACGAATTAAAAATATACAACCACACACGAATTAAATGCAAACAACATGATGGCAAATATTTGCCATTTATTGACACATGCTAACGACACAAATTAGCCACGGTTGCGCTCTTGCCACTTCTTCAAAGCCCAGCCGTGTTGAACTAAATCCGATCTTAGTTCCCCACATATCACTGGACACCGAGTCCTCTTGTAACGATCACGTATAAATGCATGCATTAGTTGAGGATTACGATGCACCTTATCATCATAAGCCGGTTTATCATATATATCAACTTTTCTTGGACGCATTGGGATGTCGTCAATGTCGAAATCATATTGCTCATCTTCGGCACGCTCATCCTCTTCAATCATGTTGTGCAAAATAATGCACGTTATCATGATGTATTGGAGCCTCTCCCTACTCCATAAACGAGCTGGACCCCTCACAATTGCAAAACGCTCTTGGAGGATACCAAATGCTCTCTCCACGTCTTTTCTGAACGCCTCTTACATCCTTGTAAACTATCTTGTCTCCGGAGTGGTAGGATTTTTTTATTAATTTCACAAGAGTTGCCAAATTAGGGTAGATGTCGTCCACCAAATAATAACCTTCATGGTACGTACTGTTGGCTACCTTGAAAGTCACTTGAGGAGTTTCACCTTTGCACACCTCGTCGAACAACGGCGACATTCCCAGGACGTTGAGATCGTTGAGAGAACCTAGAAGTCCAAAATATGCATGCCAAATCCAAGTATCATACGAAGCTACCGCCTCTAAGATAATTGTAGGTTTTCTTTTGTGGCCTTGGAACTGCCCGGCATGAACAGCCGAACAATTTTTCCACTGCCAATGCATACAATCAAGACTACCCAACATACCTGGAAATCCACGTTCTGCAGCTTTGTTCGTCAATCTCTGCAGATCTGCCTTTGTTGGTGTGCGGAGATAGTCTTTGTAGTACACAGTCGATATCGCCCTTGTGAAATGATCCAACACTTCAAGAGCAGTGAATTCGGCAATATCAAGGAACTCATCGGTCAAGTCAGCTGGTAGACCGTATGCGAGCATCCTCATAGCGCATGTTAACTTCTGTTCGGTGGAGAGGTCGAGTCTGCCGGTGGCATCCATCTTCTGTACAAAGTACGGGTCGTGGTTGGCCACGCTACACATCATTTTGTCAAAGAGAGAATGTGACATACGAAAGCGCCTTCGAAAAGTGTCGCCGTCAAACCTACATGGTTCAGTGAAATAAAGAGATTTTAAGCGTTGATCCATCATTTCATGCTCCCTTAATATGTACTTCCGCCCTTCCGAAGAACCACCCCATTGGCCTTCGGCTTCATCTTCTTCCATCATCTCCACTTGGTGGGCTGCCGCAGACATCAAGAGGGATTGATGTTGCCTTCTCGAAACATCTTCGGCTTCTTCTTTCTTCAATAGTTTCCACAACCTATTCATGACGGAAGACAAAACTAAAGGTATGAAAACAATTACTAAGAAACCACAATTTCTTTGTGTGGGGGGAGGAGTGGTTATGAATTGGTGAGAGATGAAGGAGTGAATGCTCCGGTTTATAGAAGATAAACATGATCTTCGAAGAGCTTCACCTTTACACGTGGCAGATAACGTAATCTCATCAACTAATTAGACGTTGACACGTGTTGAACAAAATTTAGTTCGATATCTCGATAAGTTACGTGGCAGATAGCGTAATATTGTCTGAAATTTTGTCCGATTTTTTGATACTTTACACGTGGTAGATAAAGTAATCCCACAAACTCGGATATCTATACAATTATATTATTAAATTAATATAATTATTAATTATTATGTACAATTATATTTTACAAAGCCTAAATATATAAAATTAGAACTTTGAGATAGGACTTTAACCATTGGAGATGATTGAAGTCTTAAAAATAGGTTTAGGACTTCATATAGGACCTTAACCATTGGAGATGATTGAAGTCCTAAATGAATAGTGTTAAAATGAAGTCCTAAAAATAGGTTTAGGACTTCATATAGGACTTCACCATTGGAGATGCCCTTACCGTTGAGTAAAAGAATCCAAATCTTTTCCTCTCACCAGCAAAAGTGCTACTAACAGTGCTTATTCAACGGCTATGTGACTTGGTCCAACACCAGCATTCTACTGGACCGGGCCTTCATGGATCATATGTAAGAACCAAGCCCAAAACGTAATGTTAGGTCAAACTTGGGCATCCCTTCGACTCAAACAACTTGGAATTTGAGCAAGTCCGATGGATGCGGGGAATTGGCGGAGCGACGTTTAGTGAAGAGGGCTCGGGTTGATATGTGTCTGGTTGGAGAGGCCTTAACCTGATAGTGTCTAGATGGTAGAGATAGTGTCTAACTAGTTAAGGGGTAGTGTATCATGAGTGCATATATAGTGTGCGGGACACATGTTACAATCTTTGTCGCCTTAGACTTAAGTGCATAGTATATGAGAGAAAGTAAACCGTCAATTACCGCTCTGCACATTTGTGCTTTGCACATTGTAGAACCACTCGGTGTATAATGAGCTGAATTTTGATAGTCCTCACGTTAGTGATGTTCCCCTAGTTTGCAATTATAGGTTTTTTGGCTATAGATGTTATCTCAAAAAAATTCCAGCAAATTCCTCAAAAGTCAATTTTATCAAATATATGCGATTTTTTCTCTAAAATAATTAAGTTCCAGTAGATCCCCTATCATATTAGCTATTTTAAGGATTATTTATATTTCTTGTTTTCATCCCCTATTCCTATACCAATGCAAAAACTTGAATTATAGGTGATCGATTGAAAATCAACATTGTAATTAATTATTTTCTTATAGATTGCCAATGTAATCGAATTTTAAGTTAATAAATATTTATTATTTTTCTCGACTAATCAAAATTAATTATTTATTCATATTTAACAAATTATGAGTAATATTGGTGGAATAAATTTTTACAAATATTTAGCTAAAAATAGGTTTGTCCTATATTTTTGAACAAAATAAAATTTCAGGTGACATTATTGGGGATGCTCTTAACATAATAGTATGCGGGAGTTTCACTTTATTGATTAGAAAATATGTATGTTGGAACTCTTGTATTAATTAAGATCACATTTAATGAATTTGATCGATTATCTCGAAAAAAAAAGTGCAATGGATGCGGGGTACAAAACGCAATTATTTGATGAATAGATCCATATCAATATCAAGGAGGTAGACATTGTTCTCAATTCGAACCATGTGAAGATGTTGATCAAGTATAACGGATAACCAAGGCCAGAGACCAACCATGGAGAGGATCTGGACCCGCCGTCCCTCAGCAACCAATAACGATTAATTCATACGTTGTGCATTGTAGATTGCCTCTGATCGACTTGCCTCCAAATAATGCAAGAAATGAATCGGCCAGCCAAGCCACTATCATTAAACTGTTTACAATTAAGCAGCTAGTAGGCACTACCATATTTGGTTTCTCAAATCTCAACTCAATAGAAGAGATACCTTTCTCCATTAATTGTTGAGCTTGTGTGCGATTCGAACTGTCTATCATGTCATCTTCGCCATTGTGGTGCTTCTATTTTGACCTTGAACCCTAGATCTGATTCATCTGAGATCGTTGTTCGTGTAATTAATGCCGTCTGGAGCCCCCATATATATATGAATCACGATCGAGCTGATGAGCTGCTGCGGATCTTACGAAAGAAACAGGAGTATTCCTCAAACCGTAGACTAGTCATATATAAATGACTGATTACTTATTACTAACTCTATTATCCAACATTAACGAACAAGAAAAAATGAGCACAACTGATCAAGACGACAAGACATATGGATTAATATTTCCAACACTCAAAGTAAGAACAGTTGTTGATCGAACCCATCATGCCGACGGATCGATCACTAACCACTAGCTAGAATTTATGTATTTCTTATGATTTAATTAATTACTTAATTATCCAGATTTCTGAGACATGATTTGACCTAAAACTTGGATTATATATCAATTCATTAGGTGATTACGTACAGACTGCGCACAACACGAGCTCTCGAAACTATATACGCACACTAGCTTTTCTATATTAAGTGATATGCATAGAAAAGTCTCCACTCTCTTTTCTACGCACATTTAGCTGTACAGCTTCAACTACCCCAATCTCACCATCTTAATTAGTCTTGATCTTGAATTTGACATCTACGTACTCGACTACATGTACAATATAGTGAATATACACAGTAGTCCACTATATATATACAGTGTCATGCGTAAATTGCTTCTGACTTACAATAAGTGCTTCCAAATAATTGAAGAAATCAATCGGCCTAGCCATGCATCCTCATCAGGCAAAATGTTTACGATCGAGCTAGCCATGCATATGTAATAGGTATGGGTGTTTATAACTTTATATTGCCCAGCTACGTATATATACAATTACTATAAACTCGATCCCATAAATCACGAGCTGATCGATGAGCTGCGCGCGGAGGATGTTATATTCTTATATGGGAGAACAGGCAAGCTAGAGAAATCATAGACAAACTAATTGATCCAACACATTATGAATACTGGAAAATATCCGCAATTGTTGTATGCGGAAAAACATAAATATATCATGTACACTTGTTGTGTGAATATGTTTATAACAGTTATTTTTAAGTTTTTGAATTTTTTTATTTATTAATTCTTTTTATAGAAATTAAGGCCAACTACTTTTTTATTATGAATATTTTTAGAAGTTCATATTGATGAGACAAAGAGAGGATTTTGCTTTATTAATAGAGATTTCCAAGACCATCAGGCTAGTTCTTTTGATCGAGCCGTACGTGCCAACGGTTTATAGCTAGATATTATTCAGTTCTTAGAATTTAAAATCCTTAATTAAACAGATTTTAGAGATATGATTTGACCCAAAACGTAGCTTAAACAATTAATTAGGTGATTACTGGATAATTTGTCTGCACAATGCAACATGAGCTGACTAAAGTATAAACTCACAGTAGCTTACGAGTTACGAAAAAACGACATATTGCCAGAAGATTATGTGAGATTATTTTGTGCAGGGTATCGATTTCCACAAGTTATAATGCACTAGAAAGATATGTTATATGTATGTTGCGTCCCTATCGATTTCTAATTTTCGTATAATTAAACTACGTACTGCACTACAATGCCCTGATATATTAGTATCAAGCTATATATGTCGGGACTCTTTCCACAGTCGATCATACCTTGTCACATACAAAGAAAATAACTTTAAACCAGGAATATATTCTCCAATATATATATATATATATTTGGACTAACCAGGAGGTTGAATTTCCTTCTTCTTCTTCTTATAAAAGCAGGTAGCAATACTAGTATTGTTCTCAAGCAGTTCAAGCTAGCTAGTCCTCTTATTTCGTCCTTTTTGTTTATTCATTTACATATATATAAGAAAACCTAATTAAGCATGGTTTTGCCTGAATCATATAGCAGCGAGCTGAATCAACACCATGTTGCAGTCCACCCAAGTCCCGGAATGGGCCACATCGTCCCTCTTCTCGAATTCGCCAAACGTCTCGGCGTCCACCACAATTTTCATGCCAGCTTCCTCAACATTGAGTGCATAAATATGCACCTATTGACGCTTACATGTTTATTTTTTTATATTATTTATTTAGAAATATTAGTTTACTTTGTGATTTTATAGGTATTTTGAGTGAATAAGGAGAAAAAAAGTAGAAGAGAGATTTAAAGCTTAATTTGAGAAATTTGTCTTTACAGGTCAGTCAAATTCGACAGAGAATTAAGAGCAGCATAGGAAAAACCAGTGAATGATCTTTATATATCTGGAAAGCTACAGATGTCTAGTTTCTATAGCTTCTTCCAGAACATGATTATCATGTTTCTAAAGAAAGTTATGGCCGATTTAATCCACGGAGGTCAGGCTGCTCGGAAATCTGACTTTGATGAGAAAACTATGTTTGGAGGCCCAAATCACATCAAGAATCCCAAAGACGAACTTATAGTTTAAAATCCAATTAATTACTTATGTGGCTTATGGAAAAGAAGTCAAGAGCTAAAATGATTAAAGAAGTTTGACTTGTCAAAGAAGAGAGCCCAAAACCTATGTGAAAAAGGAGATGTCCAATCAAGACTCTATAAATACTCTATTTAAGGTTTTTGAAAAGGTTAATCAACCTTGGAGAGAAGAATAATTTGAGAGGAGAGCAAGGAGCCACGGGGAGGAGTTTCAGACGACGACACCAGTTTCTTTTCTTCTCTATCTTTTATTGCTTTTTTTTTCTTATGAATTCTTGTAGTTTAGCTTCCTTGTCTACGATGTGTTAATTATTTAGTTAAGGAGCTGCATTGAAGCTCTGTATATAGGATTTATATGATATGTACACTTTAATCTAGTTTTGCATATTCAATTCGAATGAAGTTTTATTTTTATTTTTTATGTTTCACCGTAAGAATTCTTGTGTGTTTACTTTGTTCCGCAACTTAGTATGCATGCTAGGATTCTATTGTCATGAGATACAGACGACTGAAAATAATTTCTTCCACCAGATTCTCTGTAGTGATACAGCGATTTACCGTCGGATGATTGAAACCCTATGTCTAGCAAGACAGGTCTATAGTGTACATGTGAACCCTTGTAGATTCTCAAATATTTTCTAGAACTTAATGCTTTCTTCTTTGTAAACATTGGGGTCTATGACTATGGATTCATAGATGGATAGATGTAGGGGAGGTCCATGACAAACCTACATAAGCGTAAGGATTAGGTAATAGGATGTGGTTGTAACGATCGACCCTTCCAGGGAAATTTCATTCAAGATTAAGTGTGTTAGGTTGAAGTGTCTCATATTCTTACTCGTGTCGAGGTGGATGGTAGTTGCCCTTAGCTTGTTTTCCATTTTTGGTTCACTTTTACTTTTCAGCATTTACTTTTATGCATATAGATGTAGTTCGCTGAATCATTTCGGTAAACAAAAAACAACTCCGAATACCCTGAATTTTGGAGTGGTAGTCCACCACTGTGTCTAGTTTGTTGTGTCTAAATTTTGTAGTGTCGTTAGTGTACTGTGGTTGAGTCTGTCAGCATTTTAGTGTATTTGTTAAAATTTCGTTTCACCAATTCCTTGTGTTCGATAACCTTTATAATGGATTGTTATAATGATATATCTTAGTTGAGAATATGGTATCTTTGCATAGGTATTTTTTCGCCTATCAAATTTTAGCGCCGTTGCGAGGAATTGCTTAATTTTAAGTCCTAATAAAGTCTCTAAATTTAACCTGTATATTGTAATTAACCTTTGTATATTATGTATTCTAATTTTGTGGTTTGTTCTAGATGTTTAATGGCAGGTCACTCAACTGAGAAATGTGTATATATGCCATATCAAAGTTATTCCACCATGTATATTATACACCTTCGTATACTCCAACATGGGATGATCACTCCAAGTATGACTACTATGAATATCATCACAATCAGATGATGTAGAACATAGATTGATGATTATGTTACAACATATCATGGTAGACAAACAAAAATAAAGAGAGGAGAATCGTGCTTTTAAGTAGGTGATGAAGGAGACACTTATAGAGCATGGTAATGCTATTGAGATGTTGAAGCATCAGATGAGCCAACTTTAGCAGTTTCTTATGCAACGATCCACAGAGAAAAACCACCTTAATAAGGATTATCTTTATTATGAATGGGGTGAGGATACTTTGGAGAAAGTACCTGGATTAAGTCAGCCAAAGTTTGTAGAACAAAAGCCGATCGTGTAAGAGTTAGATGAGCTCGAAGCTCTTCTCGAGTATGGCCATGGGAAGCTGATTACTGAGGCTGAAGTGGCATTAGAAGAGAGGATGCATTCTTTGATGATGATGAGATTGGCAAATTCCTTGATGAGGAGTCCATCGAAATTCTTGATGTTGAGATGTTGTTGCCACTACAAGAACAACCACATGAGCGATCAAAGTTAAACTCAAGTTCCACACTTATTTCTTACACCGAAGAAACACTTGAGTTTGAGGATTCACCTACCGAGCCCTCTTATTTTTTGGAGCATTATGAGATGGTGATGCCTGATCACCACATGTCCAACAAAGAGATTCTCTTTACATTGTTTGTTAGACCAAAGAAGAAGAGGCTTTGGAAGAAGAGGAAGAAAGGAAAAATATACTTGGAGTCTTGTGTGTATGGGATTCCAAAGGTGCCCAAGTTTCTTGGTAGAGCTCATATAACCTCGTTGTTAAGGACCAAGCACTTGATTGGGCCAAGACCATAGCCACCTGATGGTTTTGAAGATGTCTGGCTGAAGACATTAAACTTAGTGCCGCATGGGAGACAACCCATGTTCATGTTGATGGAGAAGCGCGACTACCAGATTTGCTCTCTTATCCCTTCTCCTTTATATTTTTCTTTTTCTTCTCCTTTTGTATTTTCTCCATGTTTAGTGTGATTTGTGATGTGTTATCTATGTCATTCCATACTTATTTGATGTATTGCATATTTTAGTTTTGTATTACATTGAGGATAATGAAAATTTCAAGTATGGAGTGGGGTTTATATCATATCCTAAAAAGTCAATCCTGATCGAGCTAGGAAAGCCCAAAGCACTCATCATTGACGTGTTTTGTACACAAGATATTGACGTGGCCAAACAACTTAACATCCCGGTCTATAGTTTCTTCACTCCCTCGGCTGCCTTTTGTGCCTTCACGCTTTACCATCCCACTATGGACCGCGAGGTCCACGGTCAATTCATTGAACTTCCCGAACATGTTCGGATCTCGGTTGCTCCCCAGTGCGAACCGAGGACCTGCTAGACTAGATTCGGGACTGAAACAACGATGAGTACAAGTACTACTTCTCGCACGTGCGCCAGTTGTGCGGGACAACCGACATTTTCCTGAACAAGTGGGAAGAACTCGAACCCGTTCCACTCAAAGCCATTAGAGAACACCCATTCTACCACAAAATCAACACTCTTCCGATCTACGTGGTGGGTCCGGTGATCAAAGAGCCGAAGACTTTCACCGAAGTCGACGACTCGGATTACATGTCTTGGCTAAATAAACAGCCCTCGGACTCGGTACTATTTCATCAGCACGGCAGCGGTGGTACGCTGACGACGGAGCAGCTCGTCGAGTTCGCGTGGGGACTGGAAATGAGTCAGCAGAGGTTCTGTTTGTAACTCAAAGATACCAGTACAAAATGCAAGAGAGTTTGTAGCTGTCAAGCCTGTTTATTGAATGATCATAATATGGCTTATATAGCCATTACACAATAGGAATAACTCAAAAGTGCATCCACGATTTACAAGGCTATACCGTGGCTAGAATAAAGGAAGAACAATTCAAAACAAACAACTACTCCCTACAAGTAAGGGTTATTCAGCAACAAACTTAATCCATGATCTGCTAGTACTTGGTCTACTGTAACCAAACCTAACAAACCCTCCCTTGAACTGAATTGCCCTTCAAGCAGTCAGTTTACCCCCTGAATAAAGCACATACCCAGAAGCTCCCTCATCTTCACAAAAGCATCTAACTTCAAAGGTTTAGTCATTATATCAGCCAACTGATCTTTAATGCCACAATGCACCAATTCCACTGCACCATCTCTGCTCAAATCTTGAAGAAAATGGAACCTGATGTCTATGTGTTTACTTCTTCCATGCATGACAGGATTCTTTGATAGTTTAATAGCTGAACTATTATCACAGTGAATAACACACTTTTTCTGGTTGACACCAAGCTTCTCAAGGATCCGCAGCATCCACACACTTTGACAATCACAAGAAGCAGCTGAAATGAACTCAGCCTCTGTAGTGGAAAGCGTCACTACTGGCTGCTTTTTTGAACTCCAAGCTACAGCTCCAGAACTTAATTTAAACACATAGCCCGAAGTGCTCTTGCGATCCTCAGTGTCTCCTGCATAATCACTGTCAGAGAAAGCAACCAACTGCTCTTCCCCTTGATTCTTGTAGAGTACTCCCAAATTAGTTGTTCCTTTGAGATACCTGAAGACTCTTTTCACTGCTGCTTGATGTAACTCAGTGGGAGCTTCCATATAGCGACTTATAAGACTTACTGCATACATGAGATCAGGTCTGGTGGCAGTCAAGTACATATGACTACCCACCATTTGCTTAAAAGTAGGAGGATCCACTCTTACACCTCATTCATCCTTCGTGAGTTTGCAACCAGGTTCAATGGGAGTCCTCACTGAGTTGCACTGTTCCATTTTAAACCTTTGAAGCACCTCATTGGCATATCTTTTCTGACTGATGTAAATCCCACATGAGCCTTGCATAACTTCTACTCCAAGAAAGTATTTCATTTTGCCAAGATCGGACATGTCGAACTCCTGCATCATTGACCTCTTGAACACTTCAAACATCTCCTTATTGTTCCCTGTAAATATGAGGTCATCTACATACACACTGACTATAAGAATAGCTCCATCTTCCCCACACTTCACGAAGAGAGTATGCTCACTCAAGCACCTCTCAAAGCCTTCATTGAGAAAGTATGACTCAATTTTGCTAAACCAAGCACGTGGGGCTTGTTTGAGCCCATACAATGCTTTCTTGAGCTTATACACCTTGTTTTCAGCACCCTTTACCTCATATCCTCTTGGTTGCTCGATGAACCCTTCTTCATTGATCTCTCCATGCAGAAAAGCACTTTTCACATCAAGCTGATACACCACCCAATCTCTACTTGCTGCAAGTGCAAAAATCATTATAATAGTATCCCAACGAGCAACAGGAGCAAATATCTCATTGTATTCAACCCCATGCTATTGAGTGTACCCTTTTGCCACCAATCGAGCTTTGCACTTGTCTACCTCACCTTTCTCATTTAGCTTGGTCTTGAATAGCCACTTAACACCTACCTTCTTTGCTCTTTTAGGTAACTCAGTTAATTCCCAAGTCTCATTCCTCTCAATTGCCTGAATCTCCAAGTTCATAGCATCTCTCCTTTTGGAGCTCTTGACAGCTTCTTCAAAAGTAACTGGATCATTTGCTGAAGTGAACATGACAAGCTGTTGGATTGACCCCTCTCCGGACAGGCCTTCACCACTCACATAGTCTTCCATCCAATCTGGTCTTCTTCTAACCATTCCCTGAATCGGTGTACTCACGTTAATTTCACCCGAGTCAGTAGATGTGGATGAACTTGAGTCACCACTACCACCATGTGCATTCTGCCCTTCAATATCGCCTTCTTCAACAGTTGGACCCTCTTCTTCTACTTCTTCTTCTATAGTTACTTCATTCTCTTCAGTGTTACCCCATTTTAGCACATCACCAGTAGCATCTTCTTTTGATTTGCCCCAACTCCATTTTTCTTCCTCTTCAAAAACAACATCACGGTTTACAACAATCTTTTTTACCTCCGGATTGTACATCCTGTAAGCCTTGGATTCTTCACTGACACCCAAGAACACACACTTGAAGCTCTTGTCATCCAGTTTCTTTCTTTTCACATCTGGAATATGAAAATGACCTACACACCCGAATATTCTGAAATAATGAACAGAAGGTTTATGACCACTCCAAGCTTCTTCAGGGGTCATATCATTCATAGCTGCTGTAGGACAACGATTGAGGACATGCACTGCCCAATTGACAGCTTCTGGCTAGTACTCTTTTGGGACTTCTTTATCATTGAGCATGCAACGTACTATGTTCATTAGGGTTCGGTTTCTTCTCTCTGCAACTCCATTTTGTTGTGGAGAATAAGCTGCAGTGAGTTGTTTACTGATCCCATTTGAACTGCAAAACTTGTTAAACTCCAAGGAGGTGAATTCCCCCCCCCCTCGATCAGTACATAAGCAACGTATGAAGTTTCCTATTTCTTTCTCTACTACATTCTTGAAACTTTTGAACATAGTAAGTGCTTCTGACTTTGCATGCAAGAAATATGTCCACATCTTACGACTATAATCATCTATGAATGTAACTATGTACCTCTTATGGCTGTTTGATTCAGGAGAGATCAGACCACAAATGTCAGAGTGTACAAGTTGTAAAGGTTGAGTAGCTCTCCACCTGCTCTTAGTTGGAAATGGATCACGATGTTGTTTGCTGGTCACACAGTCTGTACACAGTTTGGAGGAAGCTTCGATAATTGGTAAGCCCTTGACTAGCTTTCTGTATGCCAATGTTCTCAACCCTTTCATGTGCAAATGCCCAAATCTCCTGTGCCATAGACTTGTGTTTGTATCCTCAGAAGTCATCTGAAGACATGTTGATCCTGTAGGTGTAGAACCTGTAGGTATAGAAGCAAGCAACACAAACATTCTATTTGATGGCATGTTTGTTTGCATGATAAAACCTCTTGTTGGATGAAAGATCTTACATGCACCATGTTGGATTAGGATGGCTAACTTCTTCTCTTGGAGCTGCCCAATGCTAAGCAGATTAGTTTTAAGCTCAGGAATATAGTATACCTCAGTGATTACTTGAGTTGTCTCTTGTACTTGCATTCTGATGCTTCCCTTCCCCATGACACTCATCTCTGTGTCATTGCCAAGCTTCACCATATGCCTGAATGTCTCATCAAACTCAATGAACCACTGCTTATCACCACTCATGTGATTACTGCATCCGGAATCCAAGAACCATACTTCTTCTTTCTTTGATCGATTCATCTCTACATATGCCATCAGCAACATCTCCTCACTTTCATCAAGTTCAGCATAATTAGCATTCTTCTCCCAGCTAGGACATTCATACTGAAAGTGTCATAGCTTGTGGCACTTGTAACACTCCACGGTCTCCTTGTTAAAACCTCATCTTCCTCTTCCACGGCCTCTGCCCCTAAAAGCTCCACGTCCTCTTCCTCTATTGCTTCCCTCTTCATTGGTGATCTTTAGAGCTTGTTCTTCTCTTGCAGCTCCATTGCTTCGATTCAATCTTTGTTCATGCACCAGCAGACTACTTTGCAGTTCATCTAGGGTCATTAAGTCTAGATCATTTGATTCTTCTATGGAGCAAGCCACATAGTCGAATATGGGAGTTAATGATCTCAGAATCTTTTCAACAATGTCAACTTGTGACATGTTGTCTCCACCATTCATCTTCAGCTTGTTCACCAGGGTAAGTGTACGAGCAATGTACTCGTCCACCTTTTCTCCTTCTCGCATTTGAAGCACTTCAAAGTCTTTCTTCGAGGCTTTTTTATGTGCACGCTTTACTCGGTTTGTGCCTTGATACTTCTGCTTCATAGAGTCCCAAATGCTCTTGGAACTTGACTTATCAAGGAGGGTTTCCATGATAGTCCTATGGATGGATTGGAAAAAGAAGTTCTTAACCTTGAGATCATCCTCCTGCATCTGCTCTACTATTTGGCACAACTCTTCCTCTCTCTTTCTCTATGCCTCAGTTTGTTGTCTTCCCTTAGCCACGACTATAGAGAAGGTTGCAACTTGTTGATTCACCTGTGCTGTGGTAGGAATGCCTTCATCCACAATCCTTCATAGCTTCCTTTGGCGTTGGAAGTTCTCCATCAACATAGACCAATGGTCATAGTACCCATCGAAGACAGGTACAGACACAATGGCTGAACTGCCTTCAGCTAGCAACTTCATTTGCATAGCACTACTCTCAGCCATCGACTCTCTCTCGTGTTTCACTCTTTTGTTCTGCACTCACACTCAGGCCCCTTTCAGGGCTCTGATACCACTATTTGTAACTCAAAGATACCAGTACAAAATGCAAGAGAGTTTGTAGCTGTCAAGCCTGTTTATTGAATGATCAGAATATGGCTTATATAGCCATTACACAACAGGAATAACTCAAAAGTGCATCGACGATTTACAAGGCTATACCGTGGCTAGAATAAAGGAAGAACAATTCAAAACAAACAACTACTCCCTACAAGTAAGGGTTATTCAGCAACAAACTTAATCCATGATCTGCTAGGACTTGGTCTACTGTAACCAAACCTAACAAACCCTCCCTTGAACTGAATTGCCCTTCAAGCAGTCAGTTTACCCCCTGAATAAAGCACATACCCAGAAGCTCCCTCATCTTCACAAAAGGATGGGGTTGTCGAGAGGAGGCTCGACTCGAGGCCGAGAAGAACAGAACTCGACAAAAGGGCGAAGCCGAGTCGATGTAATGCGAGAAGACTCGGCCCTGGACCGAGGAAGAAACAAGGAAGGGTTGTCGTCTCCACCTAGATGGAGTAAAAGGGATTCGTCTCTCCTATCACGGCTGTGCGACATAATGAAGAACGACGGCGTTGATCTCGTCGTGTGGTGTGCGGCGCGAAGAAGAAGATATGGAGTTAAGGTTTTTATTTATTTATATGTATTTTATTTATATTTTATTTATGAATTGCTTTTTATATAAAAGCATGCTTTTCAAGAAACTATTTCTAAGCGCTTTGGATAAGGAGAGCTTAAGCATGAGTCCCCATATTAAGAATAACGTCTCTGGCAAAAGCTGAGGTCGAGGAGTGGCATCTTATTTCAATACAATTGGGGTGCATAGTTAAGTAGGATGTGTAAACTAGGAAAGTTTTAGTCTACGTCCTATATCTAAATCATCTAACTATGTATGGTATATACATAAGTTGTTTAGTTTATTTAACTGTAAGGAGTTCTTTACTACTGTCTAGGCTCACCGCAAATTCATTGTAAACTACCGGCTTCTCAACATATAACCATTTGTTGGTGAGTTTTATTCCAATGATGATAACTCATATTGTAATTCTTGAGGTCACGTGTTCGAATCTAATCGGACACCAATATTCTATTGATCAATTTACAAAAATATAAAATATAAAACATACAGCTATTTACTCAAAAAAAAAAAACAAAGCCCATTTGAATATTTGCCAAACTAATCCCTTCTTTGGGCTATCTTTGTGTAAATGATATATTAGTGGCTCGGCCCATCGTTTGCACGCAAAACAATATTAGGATAACTATTTCCCGCCCTAACGACGTCGTTCACTCTTAATAACTAACAACGGCGCGTTTGGCGCGTTCACAAAACTATTTCTCGTCTGCAACAACCTCCTCCTCCATTTTCATAATTCCATGGACTTCAAAGCTCCAACTCCCACCACACCGACTCCCTTACTAAACAACAACAACAATGAAAGCCCAAATACTCAATCATCAAAGCCCAATCGTAAAGATTTCCTTCACCACCTCGAAGCCTACCTCGCCAAACGCGACGGCGTCGACAAGCTCCTCAAAATATCGCGATACGCCGCCAAGATCATCCTCGCCTCCTCCGCCGTCCCCGAAACCCTAACCCTCCACGAGCGCCTCAAATCCTTCGAGTCCAGCGTCGGCGTCAGCCGCAAAGCCTTCCGCCTCGGGAAGTTTATCCAAGACGTCAACGCCTTCCGATCCTCCTCCTCGTCCTCCGGTGAAGACCTCGCCATCTCCGCCGTGGCATACGGCGGCGAGGGATTCTACTTCTTCGTGGAGCAGTTGGTCTGGCTCGTGAAATCGGGCTTGATCGACAAACGCCACGCGCGGATGCTCGGGAAGGTGAGCGCGTGGGCGGAATTGGTGGGATATGTTGGGAGCATCGCGATGAAGGGTAGAGAATTGGCTCGGATTTTAGAGGACGAGAAATGCGTGAGGGCGAGTATCGAGGTGACGGTTATTAGAGGGGAGAAGGGTGAGGTAGAGAGAGGGAGGCTGAGGAAGATTGTAGAGAAGAAAATGATGAAGAGGTTATCTGTGGTTCAAGATTTGGCGGATGCTTTGATGGCGGTGGCGGATATTCGAGACGGGAGAGGACATTTTCTTGGGCCGCTTTCGGTTTCGATTGCGGGGATGTTATCGGCACTGATCAGTACTCATAAGAATTGGATTTCTTGCTGCTGATGATGATGATGGCTCTTTACTGGTACATTATGCTTAGCTCACTCTTATACTATCAATGCAGTTTAGTTTTTAGATTTTTTCTTGGCAATAAAACTAGTACAGTGATTGAATAAGAGTTTCTTGATTATGAGCCCTTTGAGAATTCCAATTCCAATATCAATCAAACAATTGGATGTTATATTAGCTTGTGTTAGGTACTTAGGGATATCTATGGTGCATTTTGCTAGAGTTTTGCATCAAATTGTAGTTTTTCAGCTGTAACTCCGGTAGTTACATGTTGACATTCAGTCCTTTCTGTGTTGTCATTACTTGGTTCTCTAAAACCTTTGCGGTCTAGGGGAACATGAACACAGAGACAGAGTGAATGATAATATTGGCAGCTGAATTCAGCCAAGTGTAGTTGTTTGGTGATAACTGGTTATGCACCTCGGGCCTATCTGCCACTCAATTCATGCCTGTAGAAATGATAGACAGTTTAAGTATTTTATGAGCAAGAGTTTCAGAATGTTATGTGAAGCATCCTGTATCAGAATGTTAGTTGGATCCTTTTCATCTGTGAGTCGATAGTTCAGTGTCTTGTGTAACATGTGTTTATCCCCATTTTGATGCTGATATTGGTAGCCAGTGGTTCTCGTATCTTTTGATGGACCAACAGATGATACTCTTTTGAGCATGTTTGGTTGTTTTGCATGAACACGGAACATATTCCTTTATCTTCTGTTATTTCTTTTTGTCAAGAATTGCATAAAGTAATGCATTTTCTGCTGGAAGTGTAATAGTAGAGATGAAGCTTATAAATGTGTATACAATGGTCAGAAAAGGAAGCAAGACCGCACTTCTTCTGTATGATACTGGTGAAGTTTTTGAGAGGGATAAACTTCGTTTGGC
Source organism: Geum urbanum (assembly GCA_946800695.1). Lineage (NCBI taxonomy): Eukaryota > Viridiplantae > Streptophyta > Magnoliopsida > Rosales > Rosaceae > Geum > Geum urbanum. The sequence goes on along the minus strand of OX327007.1, from coordinate 57,362,399 downwards.
CCCATGATGGACTGTTATTTACAAGTCCGATCTGTTAACAGAAAATGCAACATTAGTTTGTTAACTTAGCATTTAAATGAAAGTCATGAAACTGTGGAATTTGTTCATGGCCCCGGCTTTAATCCTAGATTGTATTGAGTGGTTTCAATTTTCATTTAGGTTTCTTACACTGATACAGTACATACCTTAATATGTTTCCGCTGCTTTAAATGAAAGGGGTATGTTAGTGATCAACGAAACAAAAATGAAACTATACTTCAGAGCCAACAAGGGAAAGTTAACTAGCACACATAATGTGATTGGTCTTATGAATTTCGCAAGTTTTGCCACAGAAGGATACTTCATGGTGGACAAGTTTTATCTCAAAGGACACTTCCACTTGAGTTGATAACAGGTTTTGTCCGAAGAAGATGATTTTGCATTTTACAATCATGGTAGTAACACGTTGCCATGATAATGGTCGTAGTAATCTGTTGTCGAGTGTGTTGTAATTTGTTGACAATTTGAGGCTGTACAGAATACACTCAAACTCTAATCCAAGAATTAAAATTTGGCTGTTTTGATAAATATAGTTTTCAGATATTCTCTGGTCTATACTAGAATAATGTTTACAGACACGGAGTCCCTCTCGCATTTTGTCTTCTTGTGCAGCAAGCAATTAGTAATTTACACTTCAATGGAAGTCTGTATTATCAAAACAACACGCACCTCTCTCTCTCTCTCTCTCAGATCTACGCACACTTGCGCAAAACGTCGCCGTTTCGATGTCCACTCAATAAAAGCAAAACCTGATTTGATAGAAGAGAGTTTTTTCCTCAATCGGATTAAATGGAGTCCGAACTGAGAGACCTGAATTCGAAACCGCCGGCGTCGAAGCCGCCACCGCTCTCATCCTCCGAAAACGGCGGCGGTGGAGCCTCCGTCAAAGACGACCGACCTCTCCTCAAACCCGACCCGACCCCATCCGTCTCCGCCGAGGAGCTCCAGGAGCTCGAGAAGAAATGCGCCGCCTACGTCCGCCGCGACGCCTACGGCACTATGGGACGCGGCGAGCTTCCGATGAAGGAGCGGCTCCTGCTCGGCGTCGCCGTCGTCACTCTCGTACCCGTACGCGTCGTCGTCATCATGACGCTGCTGCTCTTCTACTACCTGATTTGTAGGATTTGCACGGTGTTTTTGGCTCCGAATCGAAACGACGACGTTGGAGAAGAAGAAGAAGATCAGCAGGAGGACTTTGCTCATATGGGAGGCTGGAGAAGAGCCGTCATTGTTTTCTGCGGTCGATCTCTCTCGAGATTCATGCTCTACGTCTTAGGGTTCTATTGGATCGACGAGACTTATAGAATAGTGGATTCCAATGAGGAATCTAAGCCTGAGGTAATATGAACACAGTGCTTTTGTAATTCGTCTACTTTATTCACTACTTAGTATTAGTATCTGAATTTTGTTAGTTTGATTTGGTTTAGGGAAATGAGGAGAGTGAAGAGGATGAGAGGCCTGGAGCTATTATATCCAATCATGTGTCGTATTTGGATATCTTGTATCACATGTCGTCTTCATTTCCGAGCTTCGTTGCTAAGGTATATAGGTGATTTGTGCTGCAGCTACTACTGTTTGAAAGTTTCCATTGAGATAAATATATCTGATATTGTGTTTTGTTTGATTGGTGCAGAGATCGGTGGCTAAACTTCCTCTAGTTGGCCTCATCAGGTGTGTGAAATTTGTATAAGCTTTAGTTTTTGAGCGTGTGATTGATTTCGCGGATGATTCTGTGAAACTGTAGATTACCGTGTATTATAGACTGCAATTTTGTTTTGATTGTGGGAAAGAAGTGAATTCAATGTTTGTTTTTTATTGTTGACAGCAAGTGCCTCGGTTGTGTTTATGTTCAGCGGGAATCAAAGTCATCCGACTTCAAGGGTGTTGCAGGTAAGTGTTGATTTCACTTATTTACCTATAATCAAAGTCATCGGGTTATGATTATCATCACTCAATAGAAACTAGCTGTTTATTTTTTATCAGTTATTCCATCGGAGTTTTTGGCTGGAACTCCTGTACTCCTATATCTTGACCTGCTCTGTGACTTGCAGGTGTTGTGACTGATAGAGTTCGAGAAGCACATCTGTATAAATCTGCACCACAAATGATGCTTTTCCCAGGTCAATACGTTATTTCCAATGAATTTGAATGACTTTGCTGTCACATATAGAATGTCATCAAAATAGGCCTTATTAGTATCTTATTTTCAATATGAAAGGACTCTTAATTGCTTCAAATGCAAATTTTGAATTTGTCTAACGTACTTAAGATGAGATGAGGTATTTGGATGTTGGTCTGATTCTCTGTACATTTTAAATGGCTTCAGACTTTTTGTCCTCCAGAACTAGATTGCAGTTAACTCTGACTACTTTCATAATGTCGTCTCATATGGCTAGGCACTTATCAACTGTTAACTTTTTATATTATACTCATGTGTCCACAGAAGGTACAACTACAAACGGAGATTTTCTTCTGCCATTCAAGACAGGAGCATTTTTGGCAAAAGCTCCAGTTCTTCCAGTGATTCTTAGATATCCTTACCAGAGATTTAGTCCTGCCTGGGACTCAATATCTGGGGTGAGCTCTCTTCATATTCACATATTAGGACATAACTATTAGAATTTTGGTTTTGGAGAGGTTGCTGAATGTGTCTTTCAATATCCTTTACCTTTACGAATGCCCCATAGTCTAGGCCATAGACTGAAGTTAGCTGTGCAGAAAACGTGAGGTACTCTGGGTTTCTTATTTGTTAATTGAGTGGTTAGATAATGTTATGAACCGCTCTTTTGGAACTGCACTAGCAGTCGGTGTTGCTGATAGAATACACGAGTCAAATTAGAGTGTTGGCTTGTATAGTTATACTCATATGCATGACCTGGCATATTTACAGTTTCCTAGGGGCTGTTATATTCAGTCAAATGCAAGCGCACATTGTCACATACACAACAGTAAATGCTATATTAGTTTTTCTCTTTTGCAGTCTTCTGAGATAGCATTCTTACTCGTTTACTTTTTATGATTCAGGTTCGACATGTGATATTTCTTCTCTGTCAATTTGTAAATCACATAGAGATCATAAGGTTACCAGTTTATTACCCTTCACAAGAAGAAAAGGATGACCCAAAACTCTACGCTAATAATGTCAGAAGACTGATGGCCAGTGAGGTATCACATCTTATCACTATATCATGAGAGTAATTTATTTCTTGCATGACTGTTGAATAGCTGGATATTGATAGTGGGAGGTCATGCTGTTTGTTTTTATACTAGAAGAATACGGACAGATATAGTGGCATTACAGTTTTAGATGGCTGGTGACATGTGTGTGCGTTTTTTGTGACAGGGTAACATGACACTTTCGGATATCGGACTTGCTGAGAAGCGGGTATATCATGCTGCTCTTAATGGTATGATTAGCCGTCCTAGTGTTTTGCATCAGAAAGACGATTGATAAGTTTTCATGGCCTCGCAACCAAATGATATCTAGTGGCAGTTGAGTTTCTTAGTTTGTGATGGTATTTGTTCATGATTGCACAACCTCAGTGTGGGGTGGTAATCATTAATAATTTGCCACATACTGAAAACCCATGGTGTGCCATTGTTAACTTGTAATCCCAAATCTAAGTTACTGTCATGCTATCTGAGAGTATCTTTGAATGTTGTGTTAATATGGTTGTTTCCACTAAAACTGTTAAATGCACTTGCAACTCCTTACGAGAAACTTTGCACCTGTTGATCTGAAGCAGCTTTTCATGTCCCTGCAGGTTTGTTTGCTCAATGCTAATTCGGATCTGCCGTCTGTAATTGTATTCATTCTATGATTCAGTTCGTTATAGGTGAAAATCAAATTACATATGAAGTTGTAGAGGTAGATTTCTTGTGTGGCAGAAACTGTATTTAGCTGATCTCTTTGCCGAGGAGTTAAAGTGGGCTGGGCTTTTTGCCTTTTTGGGATTGTTGTATGTCGTCTCCTTCAGCTATCGGATGGATAGGGTAGTTTAACCCACAATTGTTGGCCTCATACACGTTGGAGTAAATGTTATATCCACATATTAGGTTTTGATTTCTTTCAGCTGCACACTGTTAACTTTCTCTGTTCCTCCCAAATTATAAGCCAAGGGAATTGTATATTTTAAATAAATGGGAACTAACAAAAGTTAGTGACTTAGTGGGAGGGTACCTATAGTATGCGGAGGTCAGGTATTCAAAGTACTTGTAACGGTCCTAACTATTTTAGGCTTAAGTAAATAGTGTGCGGAACTCGAGACTTGTCATGATCCAACCATTTTAGCTCAAGTAACTAGTAATATATAAATTGTAAATTATTCTTGTGAAATTTCTCTTCAAGAATTCGTTATTCATTCCCTTTCGGACACTGTTCCATGTTACTTTCTTCTATTATCCTTTCAAATCCCCTAACCAAATGAGCTCTTATCGAAATCTGGTCCATGTAAGATGTTCTTAAATGTTGATGTAGATATTCAGTGACTGGAAAATAATGATAATATAGCCACGAATGGATACAGATTAATCCCTGGATAGACAATTATTAACATTTTGACTGTTTTTTATCTTGTCAGTCCATTAAACACAGGAATGAAGCCACCTTGAGCCCAGGGTAGTCTAGTAAATGTATAGAGATGTTAGTGTTAGGTCTTAGGTTCTAACCTCAAAACATACAATTTTTTCATGAAGGTTTTTTGTTTTCCATTGTTTTCAGTCTATTTTTGTTTTCCTTTTGAATTTCATTATATCCATTATAGCCCCCTGTTCTGGCTCCGCCCTGATTAAGCACAAAGAAAGAAACCTGGCTAGAGGTACCATCTTTGATCGTACAAATGTACACTGCATGTTACCCTATCCATATTTGGAATTAAATGATTACGTGGGGAAATACATATTCCGTTATTTACACAGGAGAGAGAAACTTAGTGTAACCCGCATGCCACTGAACAGTACATTGTAGAATCTCCCTATTTTGGATATGATATAACATTCATTTTTCGATCCCCAATGGCAAATTCAAAATTTCAAAGATCTCTCTAAAACCCTTTCCTCCATCGTGAAATAAAAGTCTTGGAATTCGGACCATTCATTATCAACTATTATGGAGAAACGAAACTTTTAGGAAACTGAATTCCATATATTGTTGACTCCATTAATACGGATCTGTAGAAATCTGAAAATCCACTATAAATACCAATTGGGGTTTATGATACCATTATATATGATACAACCAACCATTTAAGCTCTTACATTGTCCTGTCAACACCTTATTTATCTCTCTTGAAAGTTTCACTATGGAAGTTGAGAGCATGAAGAAGATTCCGACGCCGGAAGGCGTCGGAATAGTTTCCGGAGTCGAGTTCCATTCGAAAGATAAGCCTGGTGACGTCCATCGCCGCAGGAGTTCAATTCGGATGGGCGTTACAACTCTCCTTGCTAACACCTACGTGCTACAGCTTGGGGTCCCACACAAATGGGCCGCCGTGGTCTGGCTTTGCGGGCCCATTTTCGGTCTCCTAGTCCAGCCCATCGTGGGCTACTACAGCGACTGCTGCCGCTCCCGCTTCGGCCGCCGCCGTCCCTTCATGGCCGCGGGAGCGGCTTTAGTCGCCATTGCCGTGTTCCTCATCGGTTACGCCGCTGACATAGGAGTCCGCTCCGGCGACTCCTTGGAAAAGCCCACCAAACCTAGAGCCGTGGTGGTCTTCGTCGTAGGGTTTTGGATCCTCGACGTGGCCAACAACATGTTACAAGGACCCTGTCGCGCATTGCTAGCCGATATCTCGGGAAACGATACAAAGAAAATGAGAACCGCCACGCTCTCTACTCGTTCTTCATGGCCGTCGGAAACGTCCTCGGTTACGCCGCCCGATCAATCAACAAACTCCATGTCATCTTCCCGTTCACGTTAACCAATGCATGCGACGTTTACTGTGCTAATCTCAAGAGCTGCTTCTTCATCTCGATCGCTCTTCTTTTAATCCTCACCATCTTGGCGCTGACGTCAGTACGTGAAAAAACACTCCCCGACAAGAAAAGTGATGACGTCATGTTTTTTGGTGAGATTTTCGGAGCGTTTAAGGAGCTGAAGGAACCGATGTGGATCTTGTTGCTTATGACATGCTTAAACTGGATAGCTTGGTTCGGTTTTTTACTGTTCGATACGGACTGGATGGGGAGAGAAGTTTACGGCGGTGACGTAGGCAAATGGAAGTCGTCGAAACTTTACGACATGGGAGTGAGGGCGGGGTCGTTAGGGCTGATGCTAAACGCCGTCGTTTTGGGGGTGATGTCACTCGGGATTGTCTACCACTACCAGCAGAACCACTATATCCGACGAGCTGCCGGAAAACAGACCGACGAGAAGGGATCTCGTCGGTTATAGTTAACTATAACCGACGACAGGATTATCTCGTCGGTTATAGTTTTATGACCGACGAGATTATCATGTCGTCGGTTATAGTCGCCGGAATCTCGTCGGTCATAGTTATCGACTATGTCCGACGAAATTTTTGGACTATAACCAACGATTTTTTCATTTCGTCAGTTATAGTTTCTTATTTCAGATCTGGGCAGCAGCTCGATCTGTCATTCAAAAAACTTTCCATTTTTTCAACAAATGCTCTGAAATCGATCTTTGGGTGATGTCGAGAATGAGTTCGTGATGATTCGTGCGCATTATATATAGCTAGCTAGCTAGGTACGTTCTTAATTAATATATATATATATATATGTGTGTGTTGTGCATGCATGTATTGCTTAATTAATTTGTTGAATTAATAGATGGATCGATCGATCGAGTTAATTAATTAATTGACTCTTGAGTTTGATCGGGTAATTGATCGATGGTTGATTTTGATTACGTATGCGTGATTGATCGTAAATATATATATTAATTGTTGTTAATTTTAATTTGATTATTGTGAATATATATATAGCAATTATATATATATTTAGATTTTTGTGATCGATTATATATATATATAGTTAGGGTGTACGTGTGTGTGTATATATATATATTAAAATTATGGGAATTAAAATAATAAATATTTATATGTAGCTATGAAATTTGAATTAATAAGATCATGGGTATATATACATGCATGCAGTTATAATTTTGAGGATGGACAAGAGTTGGATATGTCTTCCAAGATGGGATGTAAGATATCACCGTGGAATTAGAAGTTTTGTAGAATATGTGAAGGTTAATTGTGGAGGGATGACAATTCATTATTGTCCGTGTACGAAATGTCAGTGTCGCAGCGAGCGATATCGTTTTCACATCGATAAAGTATTGGAGCACTTGAAGAAAAACGGGTTTTGGTATAAGTACACATGTTGGATTTATCACGGTGAGAGCTCAACAGTTGGTCAACATGATCACGGACAATTTTTTGAGAGTGGCAGTACATCCAATGATCCAACAACAAGGTTGATCAACGATATGTTTCCTCATGAGAGCGGTATATTTGCTCAAGCACCGGATATCGATATCCCTCCCGCCGTTGGAGACTTCCCTCATATTGAGCCAGTCCAGCAATTACCTACAGCTGTCAACACTGCTGGTATGGACAAGTACAACAACCTCATTGCCTTCCAACAGACCCCGTTGTACAACGGGTGTAATAAGACTGTTCTGGAAAGTGTTATGGGAGTAATGAAGCTCAAAGTGGAGAACAAAATGAGTGTGAAGGCTGTTGATGATTGGCTAAAGTGGTCTGGTTCGTTGTTGCCCCCCGGTCATCGTCTTCCTACCACTCATCGTAAGGTGCGACAGATCCTTAAACATCTTGGCCTTTCCTACATCAAAATCCATGCTTGTAGATATGATTGTGTTCTCTTCTGGGGTGAAGATGCTTATGGGAATGATCTTGAATCCCTTGATGAATGCCCGGTATGTGGTACAGATAGGTATAAGTTGACTCCTGCCGGAAACAAGAAAGCTTTGAAGATACTTCGGTATTTTCCCCTGATAGATAGGCTAGAACGGTTGTTCATGTCTGCACACACGGCTGAAGCTATGAGATGGTGGGCCGAGAGAAATTTGCCCGACGGTGATACGCTTATACACCCTGCTGACGGAGACGCTTGGAAGCACATGGTGAATGAGTTTTCTTATTTTGCATCAGAGGTTCGAAATGTTTGGCTGGGGCTTTCATCTGACGGATTCAACCCTTTTGGGAACATGAGTCTTCAATACAGTATATGGCCAGTTATTTTGGTACCGTACAACCTTCCTCCATGGATGTGCATGAAGAAAGAATACAATATGCTCACTATGATCATTCCAGGGCCGGGTTATCCAGGAAAGTGTCTCGATGTGTATCTGAGACCCTTGATTGAGGAGCTTAAGTACTTGAGTGAGCATGGTCATCCCACTTATGACAAGTTCAAAAATGAGATGTTCCAGATGCATGCCATGCTTGTTGGCACCATTAGCGATTTTCCTGCACGCGGGATGTTGTCGGGCAACGTTACCAGGGGATACATGGCTTGTCCAGAGTGCATGACGGTTGAGTGTTGCAGACCTCATTGCAGGAAGATTGTACAGATGCGACATCGTTGTTGGCTTCCACATGATCACCCATTTCGGGAGGATATGGAGGCATTTGATGGGACTGTGGAAACATGTGAGCAGCCGAGGAGATGGACGGGGGATGAAATCTTAGAAGTGCTAAATGAATACGATTTTGGGCAGCTAAGCAATCATCCGCAGATAGTGGCGTTAATACCTGAAAAACCCGACAGGTATAAATTTTGGACACACAAAAGTATTTTTTGGGAACTTCCTTATTGGTCCAAATTGCTGATCAGACACTACTTAGATCATGCACATAGAGAAAAATGTGTGCGAGAGTGTGGTCGGCACAATGTTGAATTGGGAGGGAAAAACTAAAGACGGCCTGAAGGCACGCATTGATCTTAAAAGGATGGGACTGCGAAAACATTTGTGGTTGAGAGATGGGAAGAAAAAAATGCCACAAGCTCCTTATACCGTGAAGTCTGCCCAGAAGAGTGAAATCTTTGGTTGGATGGGTAATGTTAGGTATCCTTCAGGCTATACCGGAAATATAAGTCGATGTGTTAACTTCAAAGACAACAAGATGTACGGACTAAAGAGTCATGACTGTCATATACTGCTCCAACGCCTCTTCCCTGTTTTCATTCGAGGGTACCTGCCCAAAGAGGTGGTGGAGCCGTTAGTGGCTTTGTCAAGATTCTTTCAGAAGTTATGCAGAGAGAAGTGAAGAAATCGGACTTGTTGGAAATGCAACAGGACATCATTTTTATCATGTGCAAATTCGAAAGGATATTTCCCCCAAACTTTTTCGACATCATGCCTCACCTGATGCTCCATCTTCCGGAACAATTGTTGTTTACTGGTCCAGTACACTACACATGGATGTATCCTATGGAAATGTACGTAATGCATCTCTGAATTTGGCTATATATATATATGTCGATGTTTAATATTATTTATTCACTTATATATTGTTGCAATAAGCATAACATGCTCGATCTGTAATTACCCATTTACAGACAATTGGGGGACTACAAAGACTATGTGATGAACAAATCTGCACCCGAAGGGTGTATCGCTGAAGCATATATTGCGCATGAGTGCGTAACGTACACCAAGTTGTATTTGGGAGCGTTGGAGGACCCTCCACAACATATGCCCGTAGATGGAGGGCAGTTCAACCTTTCGATCATCTCCGATGATGTTGAAGTTTCTGGAAAGTTGCCCAACTCGTACAAGTTGGAACCTTATGAGCTCGTCATTGCCCATTGGTCGGTATTGATTAACTGTCCAGAAGTTCAATATTGGAAACATTTGCACATTTACTGCCCTGCTATTTCCGGTGATGTTGAGTACCACAACAAGACGTTCGCAAACTATTTTGGCAACTGGGTAAGTTGATACTTAAATTGACCTGTATATGATCGATGTTAAGTGCATGTCTCGCATCCTATTTATACGTACTTAATAAATGATTATTTTCAGATGAATCATGTACAAGATGATGGTATCCCTCAGTGGTCACACGAATTGAGGCTCTTGGCGCAGAAACCGGTAACTTCCAGAGTTTATCCTATGTGTAAGGTTAATGGCGTACTATTTATTTGTGAACATAGAGATGTCAGACGAAAACCACAGAATTCTGGGGTAATGGTGCATGGTGGGCAGAATGGAGTTGACTATTACGGTGTTCTCCATTCAGTTGTCGAATTAATATATGGGGAAGGCATGACCGTGCACTTGTTTAAGTGTAGATGATTTGATACCGACCCTCAGAACACAAGGACCGATCAATACGGGATTTTTTCGGTGAATACTGCCACAAGCTGGTATGAAGATGATCCGTTTGTGTTGGCCACGGCGGTGAAACAATTGTTCTATCTTGATGATCTTGTGCATAAAGGCGCGTGGAAAGTGGTTAACCATGTTCTTCCACGAAGCCAATACAGTGCCTCAACCCTTGGTGTGACCTCGGATAATGAAGAAGTCAGTGCATACCAAGAGCCGAACGCAACTGGTATTCCTGAAACCTCAACAATTCGCCTTAATAATGTGAGACAGGGCAGTGTGGTACGAATTCCTCAACCGAATCTTCTTGATGTTAATCAAAATGAAGAGAATGAAGACTCAAGTGACGAGGACATACACATATTACCTGAAATTAACTCGGAAATAGAGTCAGACTCAAGCGATGATTCCGATTATGCACCTTAATTAATTAGTGTATAATTTATATGTATGCAGATGGTTTGACTTAGAACGTGCAATGTAAAATGAATTTTATTCGATCATATTATCGATCGACTTTAAATGGCCGGTGTCGATCGATCGGGAAAAAAATACAACGGATCGATTAATAATTAATATCGATCGATCGTATTATTAAATAATTTTGCTTAATTTACTAATTTCGTATTAAGTATTAATAATTTCGTATTAATTAACTATTAATAAATATATATATATATTAAAACACTACACATTTAATTAGTTTACCGGCCGGCATAAATGAAAATTAAATAGAGGAACTATATCCGACGAGTTGCATATCACTACAACAAAAAATTAGTTCTGCGACGGAAATCTACCGTCGCGAATACTTGTAATGCCGTAGCTAAAGCTAATTGCCACGGCAAAAATTACATTGGCGACGGCAATTTTTCCGTAGCTATTGAAGGCGTCGCTATTGATATTTACTACGGACACTGCCGTAGCTAAAAGCTATTACTACGGCAAGTTTTCACCGTAGTATTATGTTTATTATTAGCGACGGCACTTAACTACAGTCCATGCCGTAGCAAATTCATGTTTGACTGTTGACTTTATTTGGTTTTTTGCGACGGAAATTTGCCATGGCAATTGATATAAATTCGCCGTCGCAATCATGTTAAATTGCCGTAGCAATCCAGCAAATTTGCCGTAGCAAAAGGGACAATTTGCCTGCATAATTTTAGTAGCAAATAAGGCACTTTGCCGTAGCTAACTAGTTCATTGTCCATAGCAAACTTTCTAATGCATTTAGGTTCCAGAATTTGTGCCAAAACAGTTGAAACCTGGAGTTGATGAACACAATATTCTTGTGCTAAAATTTATAGAAACTCAACATCTCATTACAATTCAAATGCTCACAAATTCATACATGTTCACTTTACACCAAGTACCATTCTCATTAACAAAATATTGTGTTCTTGGAGAGCATTCTAGCTTGGAAAACAAAACATAAATAAATTCAATGAGTGCATAGAAACATCTCTATTTGGAATGCACTCTAGCTACCAAAATATTGTGTGCTTGGCATGCATCACTTCTTCTTGTTGCTTGCTTCAATAGTCTTCATACATCTGCTTGCTTTTACTTTTTTTGCCATAATAAGCTGTACATTTAATATACATTCATTAGTTAAGAAACCACAATCATCAGTTGAATTGTGCAAAGAAAGAAATTCAGAACCTAATGACAGTGCAACAGAAGTTATAGCAAATCTGCAAATGACCTGAACTTTAGAAAACTATAACTAAATGTGAAAAAATCGTATCCAAATGATTCAAAGACTGAAGCGACCCTTAACATATATACTATAACTTTCGTGAAGAAATCTACTTCAGGATATGATCTGAATGGTACGGTTTTCAGCTAAAAGATGACAAGTTAAGAAATCCAAAACAACCAGTTTAGGCTGTATAAATCCTGAACTTTGGAAAATCATAACTAAATGTAAAAAAATCGCATCCAAATGATTCAAAGACTGAAGCGACCCTTAACATGTATACTATAACTTCTATGAAGAAAGCTATTTTAGAATATGACTTGAAAGGTACAGTTTTTAGCTAAAAGGTGACAAGTTAAGAAATCCAGAAAAACGAGTTTAGGCTGCATAAACCCTGAAATTTGGAAAATCATAACTAAATGTAGAAAAATCGCATCCAAATGATTCAAAGACTGAAGCGACCCTTAACATGTATACTATAACTTCTATGAAGAAAGATATTTCATAATATGATTTGAAAGGTACAGTTTTTATGTAAAAGGTGACAAGTTCAGAAATCCAGAAAAACGAGTTTAGGCTGCATAAACCCTGAACTTTGGAAAATCATAACTAAATGTAGAAAAATCGCATCCAATATGAATATAATCCTGCCAAAATGTATAGATCCTAAGCCTAAAATATGCAGCTCAAAGTATCCAAAATGTACAAGTGTAAACAATGAAACATGCTTTCTTAAAAGTATAGTCAACTTACCCTTTGAGCACCATTTTGAGAAATATAGGCAACTTACCCTTTGAAGCTTGTTGAACATCAATCACAGTATAACAGCGGCTGCAAAGGGTGTTGTGCTCTTGAAAGGAACCAACTTCAGGTGCATAGTTCCAGCATCTTTCGCACTTTAGGCCCTCAGCTCGAGACACACTGATCCAAACTCTAATGTTTTCATCAAGTTGACATTCTACTTTATGTGGTATATTGGCAATCCAGTCCTCTTCTAAGGATGGAAGAACCTCTGCCTGCAGAAACAATAAAATAGCATTAGTATATAGTACTCACTTTTCAATGTTGGGAAAAAATTTTCTGCGACTTATCTTGCATTGGGTTCAAAGTTGAAATTTTTCACCTTTCTTTTCTTTTCTTTTTTCATCCCAGAAGATTAAACTAAATTATTTTAATCACAGCAACTTCGAAATTTAAGGTTTGATAAACAGCCGAGGTGGTTTTGAAGATAGATCATCCATTTTTTGAGCAATATTTGAGAAGCCTCAACAGACTTTGACTATTTGACTCCTGAGATTCTTCAGCTTCACACTAAAGAGGCTACGCTAATATGCCCAATCACCAATGCAAACAGGAAAAAGACTAACATACAGAACATTCAAATCACCTTATTCACCATTAGAAAAATCCACCACATTTAAAAAATAAAATCCCGACACATCTCTTTTGCCAAAACTTAAGACAATGATGTGTAGAATAGATGAAAACTGAAATCTATTCATGAGTATAGCCAACAATAACTGGTTAGGAATATGCACATACCTGGGAAGTCATGAATACCCGATTCAGCATGTCTGCATCATTGTTGGCTTCAGACATTTCAATCAATCTGGAGGCCAGACCAGAATCAGATGTATGAAGGTAGACCTTGGCGTCTAAGCTAGAGCCAATTAACTTTGTTGTACGAGCAACCTCCAACAACTTATTTACCTCGGTTCTCAGCTGATCAAAAACGTGGAAATATTCAAACCAAGTAACTTGATGCCTGACATGTTTCTTTTCAATATCAAAGTGCTTTGACTTCCAAGAATAATTAGAAATGACTTCTACGATAATAATTCGAAATGACTTCTACAATAAGCAACACCAGATTATTTGCCTTTGTTTCAATTGTAATATCAGTAAGCTGATCAATCAGACTTTGCTGCAAAAAAATTAAACAAAATAACTCTGAAGTCGGACAACAAAATTTCAGTTACTTCAAAACACACATTCTCCAGCCTTTGAAATGCCACACTTTGATTTCTTACAAACATCATGCACCTTAAGCTAATGCTAACTGGAGAACGAGAAATGTATTTAACTAGCTGCGTCAATCATCTGAATTTGCACACTATTTTTGGACAAGAGTTAAAAAAAATGTACAAGTGAGAGCAATAAGTTTATATTATCAATCAATAAATTTTTCTATTAGAGTATATATAAAGTTAAGAAATGAAGCACAATGAGCTGTTAAGAATCCACAGAAGCTGAATATGAAGCATCCTTTGCAAAGAAAGGTGTTTTATGATTCTATTAGAGTATCTGTAGCTTTTCGTTCCCATTTGTATCCAAGAAAGAGCAATGACTGAGAAATAGAAAAATTGTACACAAGTATGAACACCAAATAAATGTATCCGTGTGAATACAATCAAGAACTGCAGGACATAAGTAATTGTTCAGAAAACGTGAATTTGTGTCGTAAACACGTGTGCACCCTGAGAATAATAGAATAAGGCATGTCTATCCTGGGAAGAGAAAATAGAATTACCCAACGTATAGGCGATCTTTGGCAATATCGAAATAGAAATTTGATAAGTCAACAATGACAAACCGCTGTACGATCTGAAAAAGAGAACAAGCTAATCAGATGTTGTCAGAAAACTTCTCCACCTAAATCCACATAATTTGCAGGCTTTACTAGCACAAACAACCCCATTAAAGATATTAGCAACTGAGCCTCCTCTCTCTCTCTCTCTCTCTCTCTCTCTCTCTCTCTCTCTCTCTCTCTCTCTCTCTCGTTTATAGACCAAATACATACACTTCCATCGGCTCACTCCTAAGTTCAAATGGCTGGAAATCTAATTTCTTTCGTGAAACTATATGAATTGAGACTTATCCACTTGGTATTGCATCAAAGATAAAAATCTAAAATTCATTTAACTCAAAAGCTCAAAAAATCCTATGTGATCAATGAAATGATCATAAAGTACAAAAGCTCAAATATAAGTAAAGATATCACAATACCAGGAAAACATGTACCTCAAATATCTTGAAGAACTGATAGTTTTCATAGCACTCTTTGCCGTTGTTTATAAAATTTTCAAGTTGAAACAATGCATGTTGATCAATCTTGGGAAGATCGGGGTATGAAATAGCATTATCAGCCTGCCAATAGGATGTGGTCAGATACAAATGAAACCAGCATCTACTCATATAGAGAATAAAAAACGGAGTAAGGAAATTGAGGATACAGTACAGGAGTAGTGTGTCCCTGCACATTATCTATGTTTTGTTATGATGTTATGCAAGATGTGGAGGAGGAAGGGAATTTATTCATAAGTCATACCATATGTTTTTTTTTTTGAAAAGAAACAGCTTTTTAAGTCATAACATATGTATGAAATGGTGTTATAGATGGGAAGCTTAAGAAGAGTAACCAACCCCATTGATACAAAAAGTTGAACTTATAAGCACTGCTTGGGATTGCCAAACTTACATGCCAATCATGCA
Organism: Geum urbanum; assembly: GCA_946800695.1. Lineage (NCBI taxonomy): Eukaryota > Viridiplantae > Streptophyta > Magnoliopsida > Rosales > Rosaceae > Geum > Geum urbanum. The sequence goes on along the minus strand of OX327007.1, from coordinate 57,346,854 downwards.
GATTTCCCAAAAGGTATCTCAATGTTCCTCGCAGCTTCCTATATATATCAGACATCTGACGGAGAACTTGAGCACCTATCATAACATCACCTGTATAATCTATACTGGAAACCCAGAGCCGCAGAACATCAGCTCCATAGCCATCCTGCAAAATGAGAAACAAGACTATTCAGATGCTATTGGAGCTTAGTTCTTGCGTAATGGGTAGGATAACTTGCTTTACAAGTTGCGAAAAATGATTGACCTTTTGGTTCTTCCCTCCTTCAATCACAGTTCGGGGGTCTACAACGTTGCCCTGTGATTTGCTCATCTTTAAACCCTTCTCATCCAATACAAATCCATGTGTTATGACACTGGAATACGGAGCCTTTCCTGTATCAAAGAAAATTGACCGAGCAAGTATACTCGTCATTATTAAAAAAAAATTATCTTAAGAAAACTAACCTTTACTGAATACTTGCTCGCATAAAAGTGCATACTACTTGCATAAGATAAGTGATAAGTATTACTCGCAAACAAAAAGATACTACCCAGAAGTAATTTGTTCCAAGGAGAAATACATACCTGGAATACTTCCAGATAATTACTCTATATGCTTGTTCTTAGCTTTATTAGATTTATATTGCGGAACAAATTACATTAGCACATAGGTATGATAAGGAAATAAGTATCATAAAATCATATAAGACCACAGTTTTCCTGTGATTATGTGGTAACAAGAGTGAGGATATTCATGCATTAGACCACGGGTTCCAATAAAAATGTGGTAGACAATTTGGGGTATATGTAATATTATTTTTAGAGGTAATTAAACTTACAAACAAAGACAATATATTGTTACGTTTCGAGCTACAAAACATTAGTTATGAATGTGTTCAGGTGCTCATTACCTTTTGTAGCCACACTTGTTAACAATGAACTCTGAAACCACCCACGATGCTGATCCATACCTTCAAGGTACAAGTCTGCAGGGAGACTAAGGCTATTTCTTTTTCCTAAAACTGCAGCCCAGGAAGAGCCTGAAATCGAATGTAGCCATTTAATTCCATGTAAACCATACAAGAGTCAACCATGTAACAATTAGCTGTTACAGAACTATCAATCCAGATACATTTACTAATAATCATCAATTATACCTAAAACGAGAAGACATCTATTACAACAAAATTGTGAAGTTAGCATCAAATGAGACAGATATCAAAAAAAAAAAATTATTAAACAGGTGAACAATAGAGTCAATCAAGTCACGAGTAATTAAGCAAGACTTCCTTCTGTGCAATAGAAAGAATATTCCACATTGAAGTAATCATATTATTATCAGGCTACGGAGGATATAAAATGAATCTTTCTTAGCAAGCTTAAACAATTTTGACAGCTATAATACCTGAGTCGAACCATACATCCATTGTGTCAGTTCCCTTTTCATATTCAGATGCTTTATCACGATATTCACTAGGGAGAAGATCCTCTACCTTCATGTACCACCATGCATCACTTCCCTTTTCGGAAATTATAGCTGCAAATAAATTAGTGAAAGCCTCAAAATCTGATAAATGCGATAAACCATCAAATGTTCAACACCCTAAGCGTCAGTTACAGAGTACTTGCATATAAGGATCGATACTGCTGAATTAACTAAACATATTTGTAGTATATGTACCTAGGAAACAACCTTTCTGACCTATGTAATACCTGTATAGCAAAAATTAAAGGGAACTTTCATAGTGTAACAATACTAGATCAAACTCGGACCAGTGTTTGTACGAGATAAGAATGGATAACAAAGTCTGAATAGTGGATTGGAGTGGCGTAACTTAATGGTAAAAAAAATAAAAATCAACAAAAGTGCCATCACGCGCACAGGGAAAGTTCTGATGACAATTTGGATAGCAATTGAATGTTTTTATTTTAAAATATAACTAGTTAAACATCTTTTAACTAGTAAGCAAGCAAAATGACGAACATATAACGAACTCAGCTATGTCAAATCAACAAAGTAACGAAAAAAAGGCTGAGTCATGCAACAAAGGCAGACATGAAGTCCAAATCTTGCTGGACAACCACCATCGAGCCAACTGCTAATCTAAACTTACTTAATCATCAAGAGAAGTTTAGTGGAAAATCTTTAATCACCAGTTCCCACAACTACATTATTGCTCTTCATAATGAAGAAAAAAGTATTTGATAATGGTGGGTTACAACTGAGCAGTCCAAGACCAACAGAAAGAAAAAGAAAGATGACCATGGCTCTGATCTGTTAACAAACCAGAAAAGGTACATACCATGCTACCCCCAAAGTTTTCCATCTCAGAAAATTAAAAATAAGCTAGAAAACCTTCTGCTCATCGCTTTGAATTTTGATAAATTCTTTGTTGCAGCGAAAGAGTTCATTTTTCTGTTAGTACAGTATAGATGTTCTTTGTTTGTTTCCTTCAAAAGAAACAGAAAGGAACAAACCCAAACCAACGCAAAAACATAATAACAGAGAGACATAAAATCAGTCCAGAACCAGAAATTATTTCAGGTATTCAGTATAAACATTTCTAACTAGTACATCCATGCAAACATGCATCCCTTGGACTGCTACAAAATTACCAGCTTGATTTCAAGAACCAGGTTTACCAAAGACAAGTGATTCCTTCGGACAGCCACCAAATATACCACAGATTTCAAGCACCCCCAATCCAATTCAAAGTATCATCAAATCGAAAACATATGTGGTTTGCTACTTAGCTAGCCAACACAAAATTATACGGGAAGAGCAGATATGAGATAGTTAAAGCCAGAAGAGGAGGAAAAGAAAGAGCAGCAACCCAAACCAAATCACAATCAATACCCAATCAAAAATCAAACACAAGAAGAAGAAGCTAGCCTGGAAACATCGAACCAACACACCACAACCAAATACCCAATCAATATACTTCATCAAATCAGAGAGCTAAACATATATAAACGATAATCACAGACAACAAACAGATTAAAGAGAAAAGAGAGTGAGATCTAGACCTGACCTTACTGGAAAACTTAGATGAGGATTGACTCCACTTCAACCATGTAGAGAGATAGAGTGGTTAGAGTTTACTGTATGGACCTCCATTGAAGCTTCATTCGAGCTTCTCTGCGGGAAAACTTGAAAATTGAAACAGATGAAAAGGGATAGTGGGAAAGGAAAAATGAAAAGAGAGTGAAACAAAGAGAGGGAAGCTAAATTTCGTTTTGGCGCCAGTATTCTTGGGTTTACTACGGTAATCAAATTGCCGTGGCAATTAGCCACTGTTTTTACCACGGCATCACTTTGCCGTTGCTAAAAGTCATAGTTATTGCTACGGTAACGTTGCCGTAGTAAATTCTAGGCTATAGCTACGGCAACTGGTGCCGAAGCAAAAAACCGAAGCAAAACTAATTTTTTGTTGTAGTGTATGATCTCTCGTCGGATATAGTTAAACCCAAACTATATCCGACGACATTCATATGAAATATCGTCGGTTATAGTTTGGGTTCAACTATATCTGACGAGATCACTTAACTCGTCGGATATAGTTTGGCTTTATATCGTATCTGGGTACGATTTGGGGCAGAAACGAAACTGCCCCAAACACTACACAGTCGCCTCCTCTCGCCTCCTCTCGATTTTCAGGGCAGTTTAAGTGTTGGAAGCAAGCAATCGAAGGTCACCAAGCTATTCCATCGATCCTCAAGCAAAATCCTCGTCGATTAGTGAAAAAACAGGTTTGAAATCCCTAATTAATTTCAATTTTTCAAATTTTTTTATTTCGGTTGGATTTTACGTTGTGGAATGTGTTGATTGTCAATGTGGATGCATGTATTGATATAGTTGTAGATTTTGTGGGGATTATGCATATATTGAGTTATATAATTAGGAATTAGGAAATTTTAGGTTAAATTCAATTGGATTATATATATTTTTTTATGTTAAATTAGGATTATATTTTTAGTTAAATTTGGATTAAAATTTAGGTTAAATTAGGTTAAATTAGGATTAAAATTTAGGTTATATTTGGATTATATTTTAGGTTAAATTAGGTTAAATTTTAGGTTAAATTGTTAGGTTATAATAAAATTTGGATTATATCCTAATTTTATGTTAAATTAGGATTATAATTTATGGAATTTTAGGTTATAATTAAATTTCGATTGTTTTGAATTTTATTCATGAATTGATATATATTGGGATGTACTCGGAAATTTTAGGTTATATGTGGATTGGATTATATGTGGAAAGGATGGATTATTTGGATTATATGGATTGTTTTATATGGATTATTTGGATTATATGGATAGGATTATATGGATTATATGTGGATTATATGGAATTTTAGGTTATATTAGCATGAATTTGGATTATTGGAATTATTGATATATATATAGTTAAATTATTGAATTGGATTAATTATATATGTATTGGAAGTTTTATGGAATTATATATTGTTGATTTTTGTGGAATATTTATATATTGAATATATATTGGATTATTGATTTTTAGATGAATTAGGATTTTTTTTTAATTTTAATAATTTTATAGCAACGATGCAATGGTTTAATTGCGGACCTTCCCGAGGGGCCGGGTCGAGTACTTCGAGGGGGAGGTCCAGAGGGAGAGGGAGATCGGGACGTGGGGATGAGGGCTCGGGAGCTGGGGATCCTGATGGCACCGGAAGTCGGTCCGCATCAGGATCCACCAGTGTCCCCAACACTTACAGTGTTCCGCTGACCTCTCGACATCGTCGGCTGATGGGCGAGGGACAACCTCAGCAGCAGCAGCTCGAGCCGGCTCGATCCTCAGGCGCGAGGAGGGTTCAGCAGGTCAGTCGCACGCCGGAAACGGATAGTGTGACTCAATCCTTGGTCCGAATGCCGGACATTCATCGCGAGGAGGGTTCCCCCGTCATCCACCAGACAGCTCCTCATTCTTCCGAGGAGGCTGGTGGATCTACTCAGTCCTCGGCGAGGATGCGACTGTGCCCGCCGCCTACATTATTCTTACCGTTGGAAATCCCGACGATACCTCACGTCGATTCCGAGGGGATGCCTATTCCGGGACAGCTAGGGTTCATTACCCCGGAGCAGGCATATGCGTATATACCCTTCCCGGCACCTCTCTGGAGTGCAAGGATTCCGGGACAACGCACCGACGAATCAGGTAAATATTAATTAGTGATATCTTTTTACTCCCTAATATTTAAATTCAATTAGGTGTTGATGTTTACAAAATCATCTACATATATATGTGATAGGCGAGATTGTGCCCAGTGCCAAACAGAAGAGAACCAGAGGCCCCGTCGTCGGCAAGTTACTGGACGAAGCCATTCAAGCTAGCGGTGGTGGCCAACTTATGATTCCGACCAGGGATGGAGGGCAGGTGATCGAGGGAAAGGTCACTCGAAAGTACGCGGGGATGGCGGGCAGCCTCATACGGGATAGAGTCCCAATGTTGTGGCAAGATTGGAATTCAGTGCCACAAGCCGTCAAACATCAGCTGAATAATGCGTTGTCGGTGAGTTGAATTGTATATTCATTATGAAAATTTTCAATAATAAATTTTTAATATTATTGATATATATATATAAATATATGCATTGCAGAGGTGGTTCTGCGTGGATGAAGACATTAGACCCACGTGGGCGGATGAAGTGCATGGGAGCAGGTTTGCAGACGACCATTTGTTTCAATTTTTTCGTTTCTTTTGATTATGTTCATACAATGTTGTTAGTTACTAATGCTTGATTTTATGGGTATATATATGTATAAGGAGTGGAAGGCCGAGTTGAAGAAGCATTGGAAAAAGTACGGGGACGATCGTGAGGGTACCCCTAGCGATTTTCGTTATAGGGAGTACGAGTGGCGATGGCTTGTGGTTCACTTCAACAACCCTCGATTGAAGGTACGCAATCTTCAATCGATTTAATTTTGGTTTTATCGTACTTCCCGTAAATTATTTGGCTAATGAGTGTTTTTTTATGTTGACTTAATCGTGCAGGCTCTTTCTGAAATCAACGCAAGGAACCGGGCCAAAAACACAACAAATCATCATGCCAGTACCAAATCATACTCGGGTTGGATCGAGGAGGCGGCCAACCACCCAGAAGATGATCCCCTTGTCTATACGATGCAGCACGCGTATCCGCAGAATCCCGAATATGCTGTAAGTGTCCTTATAACAAAATAAACTTATTTCTTATTTATTTAGATTGTTTTTTTAATTAATATTTTATTGTTCTTTGTCAATTAGGCGAGAATTCAGGAGGCGATTCCGGAGGTGTTGACTCAAGTGGCGAGAAAGCTCTATCCCGACACCCCCGATGCGGAACTCCCGATTGATCAGATTGATCGATCTGATCCGATCGTCATGGCCAGGATTACGTCAACTGCGATCCCTCCAGGGAAGAACACATTCTACTGCAGGGGTTCCGGAAAATGGGGTCAAGGGCTGCTGAAGCAGACCCCTGAATTCTCTCGCGGATCGGGATCATCATCATCATCATCTTCGAGGACTAATGAGCTAAACGACTGGCTTCATAGGCAATCAATTGAGATGGAAGCTCAACAGCGTCGGATAGAGGAGATGGAGCAAGCGCAAGCTGTAAAGCAGAATCGGTTGGCCGAACAGCAGCAGCAAATGGGGACATGGATGCAGCAATGTTATGCACAGTTGCAAGCATCTGGAATCCAGATACCTCCCCCGCCCATATTCGATGAGTCACAGCCACAGCCTCAGCCTCAGCCGCAGCCTCAGCCTCAGCCGCAGCCTTAGCCACAGCCACAGCCAGACCAGGACCAACCTACTTATGACGACCCGTTTGACCACATAGACTTAGGACCAGGACCCCCCTACATTTGAACAATTATCGGTTTCATTTTTATTTTCATTATTTACTACGCATATGTATATAGATTTGAACTATTTCGTTTTTTTATTAATTTATTTATTTACTACGTACTCTAGTTTCAATGGTTGTTGATTTTCAATTTGAACAATATATAGATAGCGTGATTTTTTGTGAATGCAGGTTTTGTGATGAAACCCAAAACCTGCAAATTTTTTATTTTATTTTTCCACTATATCCGACGACATGTGTCAATCTCGTCGGATATAGTTTTCTCCAGAGTCAACCATTTTGACCATGGAGAAAACTATATCCGATGATGATGTCGTCGGTTATAGTTTAAAACTATGACCGACGCAAAATCGTCGTCGGATATAGTGTATACTTTTTCCAACGGTAACCCTAACTGGTCGTCGGATATAGTATGACCGACGGTCTATTACCGACGCTACTATATCCGACGACACATCGTCAGATATTACTATGACCGACGAGGATCCCAAACAGACCGACGACACCAAGTCGTCGGTCATAGTAATTGTTCCGGTAGTGTACTTGGCTCGCGGAGTTGACGGAGCTAGACGGCTTTGGGGAGCCGTTAACTTTTTATTGGCGGGTTGTTTGTTAATGACCATTTTGGTCACTAAGTTGGCCGAAAAGTATAGAGGTGGCGCCGAAGTTGGCCATGCGCCGCCGAAGGGTATCAAGGCCGGAGCTTTGGTTATATTTGCGGTGTTGGGAATACCTCAAGCTGTCACCTTTAGTATTCCTTTTGCCATGGCCTCAATTTTTTGCAGCAACTCTGGTGCTGGACAAGGTGAGCTAAATTTTCTATTTTAATCTTATTTTTCAAAAACGTAAACTTAATTCAATATATCAATTACATTGCTCTATGACTGACTTAGATGGTAGTTAGACCACTATAGTTTTTTTTTTTTAAAGTAACTTCTATAGTTTTCTACGGTACTTATAATCGATCCATATACATATCTCATTTGCTTTAATACAATTTCATATCTTTTCTATAAAAAAAAGTACGCTGTTCTAACTATTTTAATTTGGACATGGATGGTAGGGCTTTCTTTGGGAGTCTTGAACATCTCAATTGTCATACCACAGGTACGTAAGTGTTTAAAATTTACACGTCGATTTAAAGTTTAGAGACATGCAGATGAATGAACTATGTATATTGTAGATGTTCGTATCAGTAGTAAGTGGACCGTTGGATGCTTCGTTCGGAGGTGGTAACTTGCCGGCGTTTGTGTTGGGAGCTGCTGCTGCTGTGATAAGTGGAATATTGGCCCTAACTATTCTACCGTCTCCGCCGCCTGATCATCCCACTGGAACCGCCGTCCTCGCAGCTGGCTTCCATTGATGTATTTTTCTCATCGGTATTTACTTATTATTAGTCTTTTCTTTTATTAATGACGTAACAATGACTTGTTTTTGGTCGTTGATTATGCAATTATGTGTAGTAATAAAGGTCTTCAAAATTATAAGTGAGACATGTGTGTTTATGAATTTGATTTTTTAATAAATTGTTTTGAGCTGAAACCTCTTTGTTAGGTGAAAATTATAACCAATTTGCTATACTATGATAACGTTTTCAATTATTCGTGGTATATATGGATAGAGTACGTGAAGTAATGGTGGGGGAAAGAAAGGAAATAATTTCAAGGCAATGGACTGTTTCGTTCACTAACGTTTTATCCCTTGTTTTGGTGAAGAGTTTATCTCATTTTCCATTTGTAATTGTTGAGTAATACATTGTATTAGTAGATTAGGTGAATTAATACCGTTACGGTCTTATTTAAGGGGTTTTTTTTTTCCATCCACCTAAATTATAAGAAAATCTTTCTCATTAGCCATGAAAATATTACAATATTACTATCAGTCAATTCACTTATTCTAAGAGATTCTTTTCCATCCACCCAAGATCACCTAATCTCCAATTTTTTCTTTCCCATTCCCTCATTTATGTGGTCCAAAACTCTCTCAATTTTTTAAATCTATTCAATTTGAAATTTGATAATTGCAGCCGAGCTGTAGAGAGAGAGAGAGAGAGAGAGAGAGAGAGAGAGAGAGAGAGAGAGAGAGAGAGAGAGAGAGAGAGAGAGAGAGAGAGAGAGAGAGAGAGAGAGAGAGAGAGAGGCTTTGATTTGAGATTCGATTTCTGGACCGAAGCTTTGATTTCGCGAGAGACATAGATTCGAACCAATTGTTGAGCGAAGCTTTGATTTCTCGATCTGCAATGGGAACAACAAGTCACAATTTTCTTCTCGATTCAAACACTCCTTATAGGTTTGATCTCTCTTCTCTCTCTAGATTCATTGTTGTTAATTTTTGCTTTTGATTTTGGATTGTTGATATTTGCGTTTTTATTTGTGAATTTGGATGTGTGAAGCTTTGTGTTGCTGTTGATAGAGAGTGTTTAATTCATTGTCTTTGCTATGTTGCGATGTTTTGTGCGTGGAGCTGTATGCGAATTGTTGTGTTTTTTAAATTTTTGAAAATTTGCGTTTTGCAGACGTTAAATTGATACTCAGTTGAAGGCTACTGTGTTTAGATTTTGATGAACTGAATATGAGTTGACCCTCAACAGATACTCAGTTGAAGGCTGTTGTGTTTACATTTTGATAAACTGAATATGAATTGACCCTCAATTGATACTCAGTTGACCATCGACTAAATATCAGTTAAAGGTTGATATGTTTACATTTTGTTGAACTGAATATGAGTTGGCCCTCACTGATTATCAATTAACCCCTAACTGTTAGTCAATTAAACCATTCTGAAGGCTTCTGTGTTTCAATAATAACATTTTCTGTTATTATTTGTGCGTGCAAGTAGTGTTGCTGCGAAGTTCTTTTATTCAGGGAAGAGATTTGTTTTGTCTTGTAATGAGCACATGATTTATGTCATTCTTTTCAAGTACATTTGTCAGAGGTTTGAGTTCTGTCAAAGTGATGTAATCAAATTTGACTCACTTTCTGGATGCAGTAGTTGCTTGTCAGGGTTCATAATTACATTCTACTTATGTGCCTAACTTTATGCTTAATGTTTGTCTTCATGGAATAAAATATCGTTTTTGATACGTTTCTTTGTCATGTTAGAAAATAGTGAGTTTGCGTGGAAACGAGTTTAAAGATGGAGATTAACCGCTTTTTGAAGAAGCCAAACAAGTTTCCTAAGCATTTGGAAAATAATGACCAAAATCGGGAAGAAGACAAAAAGTCAACCGCATGTCAACGGTCAACTCCGGCAAGTCTTCACCAGTCAATAACCAAGTTAAGATATGATGGCCTAAGACTTCAAGGCCCAAGCCCACATGAGAAGATATTTTGGTGTGGAGACATGCACATGCAACTCACATGACATGGGTGAGTCATCTTAGAACCACCACTTAAAGCCTAAAAATATGGATCACGTATAAGCTTCATTTTTGAATTATTTGCACCCAAAATATCTCTCCAAAATAGATAGGGTCGAGCTCCCCCTCCTACACATAGATATATCACCTCATTGTCATATTTCTCATAGTTTTAGTCTCTCTCTAGACCCCTTATCTTTATTCCAACCCTCTAGCACTCTCTTCTACCTCTTCTTCTCCTTTTATAGGCCAAAACACTTCCATAACTACCACCATTAGAGACCTAGCTCTTCCCTATTTTGGGTAGTACCGAACCTCTCTATCACCATACCATCACTTTGACCTATTTTGGTATTCTTCCTTTCATCTTTGCCTCTAGGGTTTGGTTTGGTCTTTAGAGTTCAAAGGAGTGGGAAGTAATCCATTTTCCCCTTGGCTCCTTGGAATCATAAGGACTACTCTTACCTCCTCTTGAAGACTTGGTGCTAGTTTGGAGTGAAGAAGTGGAGGTAGGAGCCTTGGAGTCATTTGGTGGAGCTTTGGCTAGGGGACCCTTGGTCATTTTTATTCTCTTCTTATTTTAAGCATGTATCTAGTCTTATATTTCATTATGCTTAGTGAGTAGTTGTTCTTTAGAAGGAGCCCTAGCCAATTTGATGTACATATAACTATGTTTTGAGTTATGAATTTGAATTTAGTTTAGTTTACTACATGCTGTGAATGAGTTTGATAGCTTGTGATGTAATTGAGGTATGTTTGCATGTTTGAACTTGATTCAATGTTTTTATAGTCATGACATAGTCATGTCTTAGCCATGACTAAGTTGAGATATGTTTAAGGAAGCTAAAAATGAACCTGAGTGCATTGGTCACTCACCTGAGAAAGATAAGCATGTAAACATGACTTAGCTTGCATTTGAGAAGATAGACCTAAGGTTTAGTTTTCATTCGTCTTGATTATGGACCGAAGCCTTCTTGAAGTCCAAATGACTCAAGAAGCTTTGGTCAAGCTTACATTAACTCGAATGGGCTTTGTAGCTAACTGTTACTTCTTCTAATTCATATTCTAAAAGGTATGGATTAGGAAATTCATTATAACATACTTTCATGTCCTCTAATAGGGACTTAGGAAGGAAATTCATTCACATTCATTATAAGTGAACACATATTGAACTCATTAAACATGTGGTATGATTAGGATACGATTCGTAATTGAGTTGCATTCTAGTTTCGGTTTGTTTTATACTTGAATGTTGGATCGGAACACTTCTAGTGCCCTAATGTCCTAGGAGATTCGGTTCACAACCAATGGTGACTCAAAAAGATCACGAATTGGACAAACACGTGTGAATCAGACTAAACTCATAACTTGGACATTGTTGGTACATTGAGTTAGTTAGTGGCGACATCTCTAGCCAACCAAATATTTACATTTTGTTTTGTTCTTACTTTATGTTTTCACTTAATTAGTTAGCAGTAAACAGTCAATCAATCTTTCCTGTAACCACTCATCGTAATTCAACCATCCCTTGCAATGTTAAGTCTCCAAAGGACTAAGTCTTGTGAGATACACTTCCACATCTTGTTTTAGTTTTAGTGTCATGTCTTGTGTCTAGTTAATCCGTGATTTCGAGTGCATAATCAAGTCAAGCTAAGGAGTTTAAGTGGTCAATCTTAGTGGGTTCGACACTCGAATTCCTTATAAATACTATAACTTGACCCCGTATACTTGCGGGTAAGAGAAATTTACTTAGCCTTAAACTAATCAATAGTCAAAAGATTAAGGGGATAAATCTCACAAACAAGTTTTTGGTACCATTGCTGGGGATTGATTTCACTTTGATTTTTTAGCTTCGGTTAGCCTTTGATTGCGGAGTATCTGAACATGTGTATGATATTTATTTCTTATATTAACTTGTAGTTTTCTTCGTTTTATCACTTAGGACTTTTTTTTCTTTGTCTTTGATCTTTATGATACTTTGGTAGATACTTCGAGGTGAAATTGTGCTAGAATTTGTGCTTCTAACCTTTTTGCAGGACAATTTTTTGATCCATCTGAAATTACCTTCGCCCCATCAAAAATTGTTTGCATAGGAGACCAGGGTACCTCCTTCGATCCATCGAAGGGTATTTGGTCAAAAAATTGTGCTATGCTTAAGGTTGTTTCACTTACTCTCTACCTCTTTTAACATGAGTATTTATATTCTCGAGAGCATATCTAAGTAGTGTCTTTATTTCAAGTATAGTAGTTAGAGATTCTAGATCTAGAAAACTTAATTTCCGCTATACCCTAGATTCTTAGAACTTTATTTGGCGATTCCGGTATATTGGATCACGCATGCCTTTACCTCGATTCATCTCGGTGCCCATAGCACAATGAGTGCCACTGCATCATGTACTGAAATCTCATTCGAACTCTTAGAGTGCTCATTGATATTTCCTTGAGGGGGGTGTCAAAGAATCACCGTGGAAGGCCATCAAGGCTTTAAGTTCTTTAAGAGTGTGGAAGACTAATATCTATCGGTTGCTTAATGTGATTTTAGGTGTCATGCCTTTGAATCCTCTTTTCGAGGAAGAATTCATCATGGACAAGGACATCATTGAAGCGAGACCTTTGAGGGATAGTACTTTACCATCATTGTCAAAGCACACCGGTTGCATTGTTCTTCAACCATTAGCGGGCGAATCCTTTGAGAAATCATGTACAAGGTTCAACATCCGGAACCTATTCGATCCCTTACCAATCTTCATGGGACATCCATATTTCGATCCCTATTCTCACTTGTTGGATTTCAAGGAAGCATGTACAAGGTTCAACATCCGGAACATGGATCCGGGACAATTAAAGCTTCAGGTATTTCCTTCAAGTTTGTGGTATAAGGCAAAGATATGGTTGAACAAGCTTTCTCCTAACCCGATTTATTCATGGGAGGCGCTGCAACACAAGTTCATCACCAAGTATTTTCCACCGGGGAAGATCAATGAGCGAAGGACAAGGTTGATGACATTCTATGAGAAATATAGAGAGTTGTTCTATGAGACATGGGAGAGTTTCAAGGAGCTTGAGCTTGGGTGCCTTAACCACGGTCCAATATGGCTAAAGAGAAAATTGATTGTAAAAACTTAATTTTGAGATTGAGAAGTAGTTCGAATGATTTGGTTTTCCCTTTCTGTCGAAGTTGAATCGATCAGCGAAGGGTTGAGTTGCAGTTGCAGTTGCGAGTTGATCGGCGACAGACTAACAGCGATTCGACCAGTGGCGACTGACAATTTGATCTGAAACATGAGTGAAAACGATGAGTTTTACATAATCAAGTGAGTGAGTGAGAGAGAGAGAGAGAGAGAGAGAGAGATAGAGAGAGAGAGAGAATGAATTTCGATAAGAACTAGGGGACAGGGGAGGTGGGGGGTTAGGGTTAATGGCACGCTGATAACTTTGCCTAGCAAGTGGGCTGATGAAATTTTTTAGGGCATGTTCAGTAAGCTTTTGCAAAACTGTTTTCTGTATTATGAAAATATAAACGGCGTGATGCGCGTTTGATTGGTTAAATCTTAAAAACATTGAGAATAGTTTTGTGAATACAACTTTGAAGCTCTGTGTAAGTTTGAGAAACATCTTTAACTTGTTTTCATCATTTTTAGAGAACATAGCAGATCAGAAAGGAAACTTTCATTATCTATTATTTGATTTTCATACTTTGTTTGTGTACCCACAATCTTGTATCTTGGATTTCACAAACTAGTCGTTCTTCTCCAATTCTCTCTGCTAGATCAACAATCTTCTATCTCTTGGTCTTCACAAACTGGTCGATCTTCTCCAATTCTCTTTGCTAGATCAACATATATATGAGAAATTGAGAAGTTTCCTCTTTACTGAGCTATTCTTTCTCTACACATAGGATGTATTCTGGTGTAAGAGCAAAGATATAGAAGTAACTATATTGTGCTCATCAAGATCGATCAAAAAGCAAAAGTTGGTTTCGATTTTTATTTAATCAAGGGATTCGATAGATTTTTGAAGCATATTTGCATATGGATATATGGGATGCTTGAGAGACAGGGAAGAGTAACATGTGGATGAATCGAGAAGAATAAATTGTGAAAGGAAGATGATGTTTGCCAGATTATTCATGTAGCTCAATTTGCAAAATTTGATTACCGAACGTATTTTCGTCTTGTGAAAATGGAAATACAAACTCACCATTTTCATTCTATTAATTCATTTTAGAAAAACTATTTTGTAAAATGTTACCGAACAAGCCCTTAATCTTTTGCTTGGCTGATGATCGAGAATTTTTATTCGGGCCTTTTGTTTTAAATTGCCCAGTTTGCAGAGTTTTTCTCAGGTCGAGCGTGCACGCAGTTCATGGCATAACAATATCTATCGTAGGATCCAAAGTTGATTCTGCGAGTTAGTATTTTAGTTTGTATAGTCAGTTTTAATTGTCTAGGTGCTCTGATATTGAAAACAGTTGTCTATCTTTTATATTTTAGTAATGAACCAATATGTGGAAAATTTCTTTATTTCGTGACATTTGAGTTTCGGGTCTTCACTTCGGCTTTAAATCAGTAAGTACTAAGGTTAGTAGAGTCATTATGGCATGATTCTGGTTTAGGCAGCTAAATCGAGGTCGGGTCCTTTCAGTTGGTATCAGAGCATTAGGTTATAAGCTCTGTAGACTATACTTGGTTGCTTTCGTTTTCATGTTTGATTACGCTCAAAACCTATGGAGTGATGGCCCGACTGCAACGGATCCCCATCGAATACTCACAATGTTAAACATCTGCATTGTTTCTTAGTTTTACGATTGAAACTTGAGCATTACTATACACTTTCTATCAGGTCTATTGAGCGGCACTTACTCTTGAGTTTTAGGGAAAGATCCCTTTCTTAATGGCTAATTTGCAAATGTAGCTCATGATATTTAAGAAAGAAGACGTAAAAGTTTACAATTCTAATGGTCAGTGTGATATTGGACAGTCTTTCGCAATTTAGGTAATGTCGGAGTAAAATTTTGGTTTAGAAGTTGGAACCTTAATCCCTTGCAAACAAAAATGGTAATGTTCTCTTCCATTTCCTAGTTCCTGATCAAATTTACAAGTTCCACTCAAGTTTCGAAAGCTTAATTAAAATCATTTTAACCTTTAGTAAGTTTACCCATTGAGTCACGGGGTCAAGGTCGTTAGGGTAATAAGTGAGTGACGTGTCATTCACTTCTTGATAGTTGTTTCCACCCGTTGTGTCAGGGTCTGGGTCAGAACTTTATTTATATTTAATTTTTATTAATCATTTAAAATGACGTGGAAGTATATACGGTCATCAAATATTACTCTGATAACGTGGAAGTACATACGGTCGAAATGAAGAACGCCACGTGGCAATTGGGTCAGGTCAGGAGGCTAGAAATGCCCTAAGGATTGACCAAGCAGAGTTATTGCCCAGGCAAAAAAACACCGTTGGAGCGTTGATTTTGTTGATTTGGTCTTCACTCAAATTGGTCCAAACCTAATCTTGGTCTGATTTGGAAAACCAAGACGTGCTGGTGTTGGTTTTAGCTAGGTTAGTTACCTAGAAAATCATCCATCTATATATATATATATATATATAGAGAGAGAGAGAGAGAGAGAGAGAGAGAGGATGTTGGAATTATTGTGTGAGAGTACTAGAGAAGACCAAAATCAGTCGCTATTGTTCTTATTGTTTGTTAAGATAAATTCCAAGGTGAAAGTTAGATAGCTTTGGTGTGGTGGAGTGATCTTGATAGTTGAGAGAATAGATTCTCTAGTTGTAGAAGAACATAGAATTGAGTGTATTGGGGTTTTGGGTAGTTGGAGTTTATTCGTAAACTCAAATTGTAATCTCTCCAATTGATCATAGTGGGTTCCGAGAATAGACATAGCTCAATCACATTGAATAAGTGAACCACTATAAATCCTTGTGTTTGTTGTTTTCTTTGTTACTCATTGATTGATTACCACCGTTTGTCACTTTTGCACAATAGATTTTTTTTTTTTAGACTACATCTACATGACAACCAGGTAAAACACTCCCTAATAAACTTGCTTTTAGAAGTTAAAGGTTAAATCTTTAGAAGTATATGGACTAAGAGAATATGATTCATTTGTCTGGAAACTGATATATTAGCTCCGTTAACCAAAAACGAATTTACAAGCAAAAGAGTGAAGACTTGGCAGAAAATATTAAGAGATCTACAGAGAAATTGATTAGCAATCTCTCCTACATTTGCTAGCTGCAAACTATAGTTACAACAATCACAAACATCACTCTGCAAATTTGGGATAAGAACAACAATATAAGACTGAGTGATGGCAGCCTTCTTCTAGGTGCTGACACAAAAAATGTGCAACAAATCTCGTCTCATAAGGGTCATGGAGGTCGTGGTCATCAACGCATTAGAGAGACATCCATAATGGAATAGCAATTTTCTCGTGGAACTTTCTCACCTTTCCTTCAAGGAGCCATTGTTTGACCTTCTCAATTCCCATGGTGGCAAGCAGCCTTTCAAGGGTGACTGTAGAAACATTGAAGATGATGACAGTTGCTTCTGTCGCATTGAGATAGAAGACAGGCAACTGAAGGTGCTTCTCAAACTCCTCTTCTCGCTATCAAATGGTTGGCTGTTGGGGTCGTGTTGCACTGCAGAAATCTTTAGCGCTTCAGGAAGTATGCAGTTGCATATTGAACCTAGCAAATAGAAATAATTAACATAAATTTGGTATTATTCCACAATGCAACTACTGAATTAATGTCTGAGGAACGAATATGGGTGAGGAAATGATACCTATTCGTGCCAGTCGATTTACCCACTTTGGAATTGATTTCCCAGTTAGCTTGTAACAGATATCTCTGCAGAAATGGTTGCAGTTTTTCACAATCAGGTGATATGTATCACCATTGTAGCTCAAGGACTGGCGCTCCATGAACTCCCTAACCTGCACAGGGCCCAAGCTTGTAGTCCCGATATATATAGATCTCCTGAACTTGAATCCTGGGCACTGCCGAGGTTCAACCTCAAAAACACCACTTGTAGGGTAGTCATGTGCTCCAAACGCATATTCTACACCATGGACTGTACAACAAATGGACTGTTAGAAATTGAACTTAATGTAACTAAAGCAATGAAAGAAGGCAACTCTGAATGCAAGTAGGCTTATTCAACATGAAATCCTCACATGCAAGATCAAGAATGAAGACAGAAAGTGACTTACCTTCAACACCAGAGTGAAAAATTCCAAAGCCTGCCCAATAGACATAGCCATTCATGGGTGTCAGGTCGTACACATTGAGATAAACTGGTGCTTTGCCTGGACAATGATCCGACTTCGATTTGGGAAACAAACAAAAACGAGTAGCTGATTTGTTTTTCTCAAGTGGGACAATAGATTTCCATCTTTTCTTTAACTCAATCTTCATTTTTCCTTGATAGTATAGTCAACACTTGCTTCCAGCCTGTGCAAATACATAATAAGTATCATGACTATCATCTATCATGAGAGTTTCTCCATCTTCAAAGAATATGAAGGTTTTGTATCAAAGTGACAAAGTTATCAAAATATACATAAATCGACGAAAACTAACAGACATAACACAACCAGAAAACAAATTTCATTATTTCCAAAAATAACTAGGCTAAGGACATAAAAGAGGTTGACAAAGGGAAAGGCAAGACAGATACCAAACGAAGAAGACCGGAGAGTTCTCCACTCCTCCACACTAGTTTAAGGTTAAGCTTTAACAAATCGTCTTCAGTTAAAAATTAAAATTCAATGCACTTTGTACTAGTGAAACAATGTTAATTTGCAAGTAAAAAGTAGCATACCAGATCATACAACAAATTTCTGAGCATTTCATGATATGAAAGTAATGAAACTACTAATGATGAACAACTTACAGACTGGTGCAGAAGGGTTTAGAATAGACGTACTAAAGTCAACCCCAAATAAAAAAACACAACTCCAGCTAATAATAGTTGGCTTACAAAACCATTAAAGATCAGAACACTGGAAAATGAAAAGAATGAAAAGAAAGGAAACTTCCCCAACCAACTAATCAAACATATTAATGGGAAAGAGTAAACTCAGCTCCTTAATTAAAAATTAAACGTGAATTCAACTACTGCAGTGACATCAGCTTTGCAGTTAACTCAGTACAGATCTCACTGTAATGGCTATGAACCTCAGAGATCTACCATCACAATCTCAGATCTAGCTAGCTTTAACTATTCACAATTTGTATATTCAACGAAATTTTACAAACATATGAACATGAAAACTTCACTAAACTTCACTAAAAGAAAAATCTATGAATTAAAAGAAATAAAGAAGTAAACTTTCGTTGGTGCTGAGAAGAACAACAGCAGAAAGATTGAAACTTTGGAATTTTCTACAGCCATTTCAATTCCTTGTAACTTATTGGTTTGTTCTTTCTTTAACATTCTCAACTTCAAAGCCATAGAAACGAAAACCCATCTGAGAGAAGATGGAAGAAAATGAAGTAAAGATTCAGAGAAGCACTTACAGATTAAGAGAAGATAGAAGCCATTGGAGGCCAGAACCCAGAACCCAGAAGAAGCAAGCAGAACCTGAGTGTGTGTTTTTTTCTTTTTTCAGGTCCAGAAAAATACACCAACTAATTGCTATGACAGAGAGAGAGAGAGAGAGAGAGAGAGAGAGCCTTTTGTATTCCTCCAACTTCCAACTGGCCACAAAATACTTAGAAGCCAAAAAAACCAATCAACAGAGAAATGAAGAGAGCAAAGTTACCCAAAACTCAAAGGTTAAAGCTTTAAACTCCCAACTCTCTCTAGTCTCTCTCTCTTCACAAAACTTCAAACTCTATTATTACAGCGACGACGAATATCTCTCACTGGCTGTCTACTTACTACTACTTCAGCTCTACCTGTTTCTCTTTTTATTTCAACGAAGTAAGAAAAACTGGGACAGTTAAGTCTTATCTGTGTCTTTTCAATCAGATTTAGTAAGGTGTGGTATTGCTTCGTCTATATAATATTTGATGAAGTAGACTCGAGTAATCAAATCGAGTTGGTCTCTTTTTTCAACAGATTAGTGTCTTGTCGTTATTTGCGTGTGTGAGCATTTGAAGTAAATTGAATCATTTTAGTGTGACCAAATGAGGATTTTTTTCCCTACCATTTTAAGTTTGATTAAAAGTGTCATCAAATGATTAGGATTTCTTACTTTCTTAGAAGATTACAAGCAGGCCCTTTTAATTTTGTTATGAACTAATGGAGTCAGCATTGAGTATTTGACTCAGGGGCGGAGATAAATGACAAATTTTAACAAGGCTAGGGATCGAATCCAGACCCTTCTAGAGACATATTCATGCATGCTAATCACTCCACCACCCTGCTTCTTGTGTAAAGATGGGGAAACTACATGTATATATTCAAACTCAAGGGGGGCCAGCCGTGGTTCCGGCCACTGATTTGACTATGCAAGTGTATGTGTGTCTACTCTTTGATTAAGTTGGTGCAACAGAAATGCCATCTTTACTTTGTGTTTATTTGCAGACTCAACTATACAGCTGCTCATGCCCACTGCCTTCTATGCTTAGTTAAGGCCTGCACGGGGACATTCTGTGCCGACGATAGATTGAAATAGGTTAATGTCAACTTCTTAGTTGACCAAAAACCGAAGAGGAAAATTGAAAACAACTTCGATCATTTTCAAGAAAAGAAATTATCAATTATTATAGATATTATACATTCGTGAGTAAGATGAGATGTAGTCGTTAAACTAATAGAATATATGACAATTTCTGTATCGGTTGATCAATCAAATCCATATACATTAACAAATTATGTCATAACAGTTTTTCTATGAATTTAAACTTGATAAAATTAAGAAAAGGAAGAAATTCGCTCATAGTGTCTGTATTTTTTCAGCCAAGTTAAAAGGGTGTTCAAACTAAAGGCACACAGACTATAGTGGGTTACAGTCCTCCCTAAATTTCGAAAAAGTATTATTTGCAGCTTAATTGTAAATTTTTAAAATTCGAAATATTCTGTTTTGTTTTTTTTTAATAACGAACATTTTGTATTCTTATCGAAAAAAGGAAAGTTGGAATCTTTCTCCTCAAAACGACGAGTGTTGAAAAGCTATCGAGTGGGCCAAGGGTCCCTCGGCGGAGAAAGAATCCGAAGTTGGGGTCCCGTCGCGATAATAATGCTTAAACTGGAATGGATGGGCCTTCCTGCCTTTAAAATACTTGCGGGCCATCGCTGAAGTAGGCCCAACTATAGAATGGGCCCAATTAAGCAAAATCAGACTAGGATTATTATTAATACTGTAAACTCACTCTTTCTATTTTCTATGAACAATTGTCATCTTTGAGGAAAGAAAAAGAAGAAGAATATACAGTAGGGTGTGTATATTTCTCATTCTGTACCAAATGTATCAATATGAACCAAGTTTGTTCTCTGAATTGTGAATCTGTCACAGGTGGTGAAATGCCTTTCAAGTTTCGACATCAAATTTGTTCATAATGGACCGAGCGAGTTGAAGTGATCCCATGCTTCCTGTTTTACAGAATGGAAAGAAAGATATATGAACATGAGCAATGCCCCTACTACTATACTGCCTTTTCCACTAGTAAATGTTCATAAACATATGATTTTAATAATGAGTTTAAGGCACTTTATGACTTATAGTCCAAGAAATTTAAGACTGGTGTTACCTGCAAGATGTCAAAAACTTTTGCTGCAATGTACTTCTGCTGTGGAGTGACTCCTTTCTGTTGTAGTTTATCAGGGTGTAAACAGAGAAGAGCTCGTTGATATGATCTTTTTACAGCATTTCCTTCGATTATATCGACTAGAGGTACAGTTTTCCAACCGCTCCCAGGCCAAAGAATCTGACATGTTTAGGAGATGACTTTTGTTAGTTTACTTGGCAAAAATTGCAAAATGTGCACCAACATGATAATGGAGGAGGTGTTATTTATGCTCACATGTTGCACGGTAGTAAGCAGTGAGCGCATGTTGCCTTCCTTTCCTTTTGACCACTGTCGTATTTTGGCATCAATCGCCTGCATCAAATGAAGTGGTTCATTACTTCTTCTGAAACATAGAAGAAGGAGAAATACTTGTAGCAAACAGCAGGCTTTGTTTGTTCCAAAGTACCTGGATCTCTTCAAGATCGTCGCTAACTTGTGGCGGTGTCTTCTCCTCTTGAGTTATTTCCTTGATCTGCAAAAACACCATTATGACTTGCTGATTTTTCAGTTAAAAGTTTTGGTTATTAAAATTCTTTATGATACAATTTAAAATGAAAACAGAACTCTTTTCAAGGAAAAGAAAGAACCCTATACCTGGAAATTTTCATGGAAAGACCCATCTGTATCTCCAATATTACCTTTTGAGCTGTTGGAAACTGATCATGAAAAAAGATCGTGTCCTCAATAATTAGACTATTAAAAAGTAAAAACCAAGTAGAGGGAAAGTTTGAGACATTGGTTTTGAATATAAAGAGATGGATGATATTCTTAAGCAAAGTTCACATGAGATTCATAGAGCCAGTTCTTGGTCACTCCTCGATTTATTTGGTTGAAAAAGAGATATCATTCGCAATTCTTAAAACAGGTTGCTTTAGATGGATAAAATCTGCAATTTTATTATAATATTGGCCACTTAATGTGATCAAAATAATTTGGAGATGTCCTCTTGATATAGAGGTTAAATTCTGGATATATAATCACCACAATTTTATGCTATTGATACCTCTACTTTCGTGTAGCTTCACATTACTTACCAGAACTTGAAGCTGAGACATACTGCCCAGGGACATTGTTGGGGATAACCTTGGCAGTCTTTGCTTCACAGGCTTCTTTCTCTGACTGTTTGAGATCTTCGACTGTCTGGAAACATCAGCAAATAGAGCAAAATTATTTAGTAACTGTTATCACTTATCAGCATGTCATTATTATATGGTATGTGAACTCAAACCGGTCCAATTGATTACCTTGATGGAAGCTTCTGTAAATGTTTTCTTCACATTGGAGTTTTGCAATTCCTCATGCCATGTAGGTGTCTTCGTAGTTGCTTCATTCACAGGCTCAATGGGGCTTTTCTCCTTCACAATCCCAATAGGGCTTTTCTCCTTCTTTTTAAAGCGTTGACTTCCAAAGTCACCATCATCTTCGGCTTTTGATGAAACTTCATGGCTGAACATTTTAACAAAATCCTTTACATTTCCCTTAACTTTGTTTCTACCAAGGTTTTCTTTCCGAGGTGAACTTTGGGGAGTAGCTTTATCCACTTGAGTATTGGTCAAGGAACTTCTTTTACCGTTTTGGTTTTTCATATTTTTACTAGAACCAACATCTAC